>CM069863.1:108249522-108972022 GCA_036172795.1 Pelodytes ibericus | reverse complement strand
TCTGCCGGGACGACAGACCTTCGTTGTGTAGTGCGAGCAATACAGCCTTGACTTCCGGAGTCAGTTGCATCTTCAGGCCGGAATCTGACCGGGGTCCGGCTCCGTGATGAGCTGGAATAAAGAACATAGGGGGAGGGTTAGTGCAGTGCCCACACACGCACACACACTCACAGAACTGTTATCGTTTAAAAAAAAAAAAAGTATTACTGGTAAAAGGCTACAATACTTTACTTAAACACTGGCGCGATAATTATGTCCACTACTGTATATATAAATATATAAATATACATAGATATATATATACAAGATAAAACAGGAAAGGATATTGAAGATGTTCTTCTACAGCAATTTAATTTTCCATAATCTTCCCATTATTCAAGGAAAGGCACAAGATCAAAATTATCATTTTGTCCTTTTGGGACATCTTTAAAATGTTTTGACAGTACATGTTTTTCATACTCTCTTCTTATATCATATTAATGTTCTGATAATCTCTTTTTAAAGCATCTACTTTTCCACCTATATACTTGAGGCCATAAGGGCACTGTTGTATGTATAAAACAAGTATATATGTCCTAGCGACGGTTGACAGGAAAAACAAATATATCGTTTTACAGTTTTCATATTTCAGTAATTTACTGCAAACATTATTTACAAAACAAAACATGCCGGTCTTTGACCTTTGAGGAAGCCAGTCAGACGAAACACACCAGGTTGACGGAGTTCCTGTTTTGTAAACTTCACTTGTCAGTGACGAAATGCTTTGTCTGCCAGGTTGCTTTGTATCATCAGATGTGCCAGCAACGATTGATGCGGATCACGAGTCTAGTGCCATCATTGCTATCACGCTTAACATACAGTAGCTCCGAAGTTGAATCGGAGCCAGCCTTGTGAGTTTATTTTTATTCTTCATGATTTTATTAAAAGTGTACCTATGGTATAATGCTGTTGTGATCTTCATATGTTTATGCTGAGCCATGCCAACTGGTGGATTCATCTTCATCCCACAGACTGCAATACAAAACGTCAAGATAAAACCTGCAATGAGTGATATTTTGTGTTGTTGAATCAAGCCCATTATTTCAAGATTTTGAAATGCCAGTAAAGCATTTTAGAGTCAAAAGTGCCCCTCTTCATATAGTGCTCTTACTTTAGTAAATAAAAAGGCTTAGAAACAAATGGATTATTCTTTTAAACAGTGCGCATAAATCTAAAGCTTTAAACCCTCTCCAAAAAGAACAAATAAAAGCAAACTTAACCAAGTAAAGTCAAATATAAAAAGTCAGCTATGGTTTTTTTCCAATATTCCATAAGCTTTTGGTTCATTCTGTACTCATTTTCTTTGGTGTGAGAAGAAAATCAGGTGATAATGTTAATCTGCAATATTTCATAATTCTAAAACAGGCTCAGTTGTAGGGAGAAATGATGGAAGTGTGAATTCAAAGATCAATGAAATGTTAAAGTTGATAAGCTTTCAGAGACAATTAAAGTCTATTAACATTTAGCAATGACCTAATTTTAATCTTTATTATGGAAAGGGAAATAGCATCTTCATAGTTCTACATTTAATGGAAATTAATGAATTTGAAGATTAATGCGCTAATCCTCACTTAAAGATAAGAGTTTTGCATTTAAAATATCCAAGCGTATTACATAGAAAGTCAGACTGCTTTTATTTGTTAATTAAATGCTTTAAAAAAAGAATGGAAATTTGACCCACAACAAGTAAAATTATTTCCATGTAATGTAAATGGTTCACATTTTTCATTCTTTTTTTTAGTTCATTTTAAATATCTATGAAAGGCCTATTTTTTTGTATATGTCCAGCAAGTATACATCATTATTTTTTTGTTGTACTGTGTCTGTATTGTACAAATTTTTTAGTGCGGAGGACCACATAAAATGGATAAACTTCGATTGGGTGGCCAGACAGTAGGATTTTTAACCAGGCTGAAGGCCACACAAGAACCCTTAAGTGCTACACATTGCTATACATATTCTACATAGCTGCATTCCAAGAAAAGAGCAGGAAACATTTCTAGTGCTAGTGACTTCACACTGTGCCTTAGTTATGAGCAATTACTAGAACATTTATATACAAAGATTTTAGATAATTAATTTGAATGAAATGCATTTTGTTTCTAAATAATGTATTAATTCTCTTAATAAAGTTATTTATTTGAATACATCAACTAATTAGTGCACCCAGGATTTTTAGACTACCACATGCTACTCCATTTGGAAGTGCATTAAAGCACTGGTATTGTGGTAAGGGAATAACAGTGTCTTGCAAAAAAAAGCCATTATTCCCTATTTCCCTGGTAATAATATGCTAGCAGACTGGGAGTGTTATAGCCACCCATAATCCCCTAGCATTACCCTCACCAAAAGAATACCCCCTGGCTGTCCCCTTTAAATAAAAAAGTGGCCCCTACTGAATGTGGACTGGTGAGATGCCCGTGGCCACTAAATAAAAATAATTGAATAATTGATGCCCTCCCCCAGGCCACAGGCTGGCACATGATGGCGGGCCACAATAAAATAAGTATTGGCCTCATTGGGCTACGGACCAAGGTAATGCCATGGACCAATTTTAAATAAAATAATGGCCTCATGGGACCATGGGCATTGCACCCAGAATAAATAACCCCCCCCCCCCCCACAGGGTGCTGTGCACCAAGCCCTATTTAACCCCTTCAGGACCTCATGACGAGTTAACTTGTCATGCAGTCTAGCCCAGCTGGTCTGAAACGTGTCCAGGACTCTGTCACGCACCCGAGGCAAAGTTCCTGGACCCGATTGGCGGGTTTCTGACCATGTAATTGCGGTGATCACTTGAGAAACACGATAACATGCAAATTAGATGGCAAAGTCAATGTGTTCACACATTGACTTTGCCTCTAATTCACTCTCTGTGCTTCACGTACTTATAGTGAAGCACAGAGAATGACCTGTAAGTAAAACATAAATAAATAAAGACCATTTTAAAAGTGTTTTTTTTAAATATACATTTTATTGTAATATATTCTTTTAATTACAGTTAACCCCTGCATGCCCGTTATGCGTTTCTTACGGCTCTGACCGCATTGGTCCGAGTTGTTTTTCTGAGGTTTTTTGTTGGGGGGGTTTGGGAACCTATATTTAAAAGTTGTATTACTTAGTTAATTAGTTGGGATAAGTGGGTAAGTGTTATAGATTATAGTTTCCCCCCAAATGTTCCCATTTTATATGTATTTTTTAATACTAAATTATAGATTATTTTTATGTATAGAGTATTAAAAAAAAGCTCTAACTGTCATTTAAAAAAACAGCACATAACTTGGATGGGTGCGTTAAATGACAGAGAGAGAAATTATGGTTCAATAAACACATATTAAAAATTGAAAAATCGCTCTGGTCTCTAGCCCAGGAAATCCCTGGTCCTGAAGGAGTTAAACTAAAAAAATCCCTCTGCCTGTCTTGTGGCAGGAGCTGGCCAAATGCCCCTAACACAATAAACAATTAAAATAAATTAATTCCTTTTACCTACCCTCACACACCTACCTTACCCTGGGAGAGAAAGAAGATCAACAATTGCCCCCAAACTCTGTAAAAAAATAAACCACCCTTTCATGGGCGTCCGCAGGGTGTTTAGGGAATCTGCTGCTTTGTGTTTATATTGTGTGCTACAGTGTTGTATCTGGTGCTGTGGAGTTACAGTGTGTGCTATAGTGTTGTGTCTGGTGCTGTTGGGTTATATTGTGTGCTATAGTGTTGTATCTGGTGCTGAGAGGTTATATTGTGTGCTATAGTGTTGTGTCTGGTGCTGTTGGGTTACATTGTGTACTATAGTGTATCTGGTGCTGAGAGGTTATATTGTGTGCTATAGTGTTGTATCTGGTGCTGAGAGGTTATATTGTGTGCTATAGTGTTGTATCTGGTGCTGAGGGGTTATACTGTGTGTGCTATAGTGTTCTGTCTGGTGCTGTTGGGTTCAGGGCAGGCCTTAAGTGTCCTGGTGCCCTGTGCGGGCTTGCCCCGTGGCGCCCCCCCGTCTTTCACCCCCCTATGTATGTGTCCCTTTCCTCTTCCTTGCCATGTCTGTCTCTCTCTAACTCCCCCATACCTGTTTTCTCTCTCTCTACCTCTGTTCTGTCTCTCTCCCCCCTCTGTTCTGTCTCTCTCCCCCCTCTGTTCTGTCTCCCTCCCCCCCCTCTGTTCTGTCTCTCTCCCCCCCCTCTGTTCTGTCTCTCTCCCCCCCCTGTTCTGTCTCTATCCCCCCCCTGTTCTGTCTCTTTCTCTCTCTCCCCCTCCCCCTTTTCTGTCTCTCTCTCCCCCTCCCCTGTTCTGTCTCTCGCTCTCCCCCTCCCCCTGTTCTGTCTCTTTCTCCCCCCTCCCCCTGTCTTTCTCTCTCTCCCCCTGTTCTTTCTCTCTCTCCCCCCTCCCCCTGTTCTGTGTCTCTCTCCCAACTCCCTTTGCCTGCAAATGTTGATCCAAGGAGGGGGGCGGAGCTAACTGGCTAAGCAGTGTAGCTCCGCCCCCACCCTGTGAAGCAGAGCAGCGTCTGCTTCACGGGCAGCAAGAGAAAGTGCTGCTCGCCTCCCCATGCTTAATGCAGGCTCCCCATGCTAATTTCTCTTGCTGCCCGCGGCTTCCCGTGAAGCAGACGTTGATCTGCTTCACAGGGTGGGGGCGGAGCTACACCCCTCAGCTGGTTAGCTCCGCCCCTCGTCGGATCCAGCAGAGGGCTGGTGAGGGGGGGATCTCTTGATCTCCCCAATCCAGTGCCTCTACCGGCTCGCAGATGTCGCACACCCCTAAGGCCGGCCCTGGTTAGGTTATATTGTGTGCTATAGTGTTGTGTCTGGTGCTGTTGTGTTATATTGTGTGCTATAGTGTTGTGTCTGGTGCTGTTGGGTTATATTGTGTGCTATAGTGTTGTATCTGGTGCTATGGGGTTATATCTTTGCTATGTTGTTCTATCTGTTGCTGTGGAGTTTCAGCTAGAGCTCTGGATATTTATCTGGTGCTATGGTTTATATCTTGTGTCATGGGTTTTTAGCTGGTACCGTGGGTTAATATCTGGTGTTGTGGGTCTATATCTGGCACAGTGGATCTATAATTGGTTGCAGTGAGGCTATATCTAGTGTGGTTGGTTTATATCTGGTGCTGTGGATCTGTATCTGGTGCAAGGTTTATCAGCCCTTTGATTGCCTTCACTGATAATGACAAAGCTCCTCCACTTCATGATAACTTGTCAAAATGAGGCGCGGCACAGAAAGGATGACGCTAAAATTATGCCCGCCCCCTGAAAAAATTTCTGCAGATGCCCATGCACCCTTTGAGTGCCATAAAAATTGCTGCCCAGCCCCCTGACACACAAAGGGTGCCCCGAAGGCAAGAAATCTACCTTTATCCAGGTTCCAGAATCATTCTGTGATGCCCTGGATCCTCATCTTTGAGCCATGGAAAGTGGCCAACCATAAAAATGTTATATGTGTGTGGTACATGCAGGTGGCAGGTGGTCTAAGCAACAGTGTTGAGAGATACACAGGAAAGAGATTCCAGAACTCTCTGAGAAGCCTGAACTGTCATCACCTAAGTTGCTAAGCCAGTCCTTCCATCTGTACAGAGTTCTCCTGCCTTTGCACATTGTCACTGTAACTGTTAAGACTAAGTATCAGCTTTTATTATGTTTTACTTTACTTTCTTTTACTATTAACTATTCTTGTTTCTATTAATAGATTGAGTATTTTTGCACTGTTTATGTGTTTAACCTATAGTAGATATTGTCGTAGAGTTATCATTAAACTTTGTTATGCTTTGACCTATTCAAGTGTGTGGATATTTTGTTATTTGGTTATTGAATATAACTCTCCAATAATATCTCATGGTTTAATATAATCGTAGTATGTTATATTATTTCCATTTATAAATGTGTTGTTGAGGTAATGCTCAGTTGGCTCCTTTTGTTATTTGTAACCATGGGAACCAAACTGTAAAGTGTTAAACAGAAACCAATTGAGACCATATTAATTTAGATATTGAGCATTTAATAAACTTCACCTTCCATTACAGCCTCTCTCTTATATGTCTGCTCTCAGCAAAGCGTAGACACATAATTAAATAAATAAAACACCTTCAGCCAGCTCCAGCACTACTATTGGCTAATTTTCAAACCAGCCTACTATTGACTTGTTTGAAAATCCTGCTGAGCTGGGACAGAGAGACTTCTGGTTGGCTGACATAGTCAGGTAATTACACGCCTCCTGCTGTCTTTTGAAATACCAGTCCTCCCGTCAGGGATTTAATTGGGCTATTTTTTTTTTGCCAGTTCGGATTTTTATAGAATAGAATAATTTATTTTTTTAATGACTAATTACCACTCAGAAAAGTGTTTCAATGCCGTTCTTTTTACAGGTCTGGTAATCCTCCATAGAAAGTACTGAGGATTGTACCGGGTGTGGAATTTATTTTTTAAAACACCCATATCTATGTTTTTACTCACCTCTTCAGGTGTTGAGATGATCCCACTGGGAAGCCAATTGAACCTGCAACCCTGAGGGTTGAAGAGATTCTACTGAGCCATCCTTGTTGCCTTAAAGCCATCCTAGGTGCATAATACACCAATAAGTCAATGTGAATACTCTGAGTTACATTTAATGTGTGTAAAATCAATGCTATTTATTGTCATTGCAACTGAGGTGTGTTTAATGTGGTCTGTTTTTGTATATTGTGGCATTTTTTCTTCTATCATGTCATGTTTGGTGAAAAATTCATTATATATCACCATATTGATTAATTTTGTTTGTACTGCTCATTGTTCACATTGACATATGGGTGTATTATGCACTTATGTTTTGCACATTTTAAAATAGATGTACTGCAAATTTTTAACTTTATTGATATTGTTTTCTACATGTTTCAGGCTGATAAGCTCGCCTATGTTTGTCATTTGATATTTGTACATTGTATGTAAAGCTCTATCGCTAGGCTCTAGAAACACTTGTGAGAGTTAAAAAACATTGCCTTACATCTGAATAAAGCTACAGGAATCACGGAGTGCTGGGGGTCCTGATTTATTTCTATATTTAGGAGAAATTAAATGGCTAAGGTGTCACAGAGACATGTCCTGATAGGCTATGAGGAGTGTCATGCAATGCATTCGGAGAACCCAGTATATAGGATAGCCTGTGCAGGATATTTCACCAAATGTTGAGCCACAAACATGGAGAATGTAAGTGGTTAAGCACTTCAAGGCAGACTACCGACAAATTACAAGATTATTCTGAGCGAAGCCAAATATCATTATACCCGGAGATAAGATATACTGATAGTAGGACATAGTCAATGGTCAGATTAATAGGTGAATGAAATACACAGTAACAAAGGTATGATGCACACCATTTTTCACACATGCTGATGTCAGAGAGGCAAGTTAATTTGACTCTTTGTGAATGTTGAGAACAATGAATGATTTGATGACCCCGAATATAAATTGTTTCAGTTAGCAGGTATCTTTTCAGAAGACATACTCTCTACAGATGTTAGTAATATCAGGAGTGGATACTCTACTTACTGAACCCTTCTCTAATAAATATGCAACGTTTAGCTACATAATTCAGGTTCAGTGTTTGTTAAAGAACTATACAAGTTGAAAAAGCAAATGTCGGATGCATACAGATGACAAATTCCAGTACATCTTTGTATGTGCATCATTATTTTCAATGTGGAAATTCACATGAATACAATTAAAAAAAAGTAAAAGAAAAGAACAAAATCATACTATATAACAATAATCCAAATAGAATGAACCCCATGTGTGAAATAGTTCAATATGTAAAAGGTTGTCAGGCTAAATACTCTCTAAGCACATTTAAATGTATAATGAAAGTATCTGTCATCCACAAACATTATACTTGCAAAAAATTGCCAGAATATGTTTGGAGATGTATGAATATATTTCCATGAAATTCCTTCTCTGTCCACCAAGCAAGCAATCCATCTGTCCTACATAGTGACATCAGCATCCCACATGGCTTACTGTGTACCTTAGGGATAATGATAGAAATTATATTATGATAGTATTCCTTTAAATATCCACAAACATGGGACCAAATAAAATGATTGTGATCAGATGACTTATATTCACCGAATAAAAAATAATTGTTGTTCCTCTTAGTGGAAGATTCCATACATTGTATTTATTACAAAATATAATATATCGTGTTACACATTTATGGGGCCATCTCTTCTCACTATCTCTTCATTACAGTAACTTCAGTAACCTACAAAAGTTGCAAACTGAAAATAAAACAATCTATTAAAATATTGCACAGTATCTAGTGTACTTTGTGGCAAATCAATTACTCATTACAGTTGAGATTCTTCCTGTACTAGGGGGAAAAGCTTCTCCTGCCTGCTGATCAGATGATTACCAGTTAATTTCATTACTGAAAGACTGTGCTCTAGTGGAGATGAAAATCAAAGACCTAAGAGTTAATTCCATAAAGTGTAATGAATAAAATCTTAAAGTACTGTAGCTGTGTTTTGGTTTTGTTCTTTCTGTCTTTCTTTCGTTCTGTCTGCCTTTCTTTCTTTCTGTTTGATTGTTTCCTTATTTCTTTCTTTCTTTCCTTCTTTCATTCTTTCTTTCCTTCTTTCATTTTTTCTTTCTTTCCTTCTTTCTTTCGTTCTTTCTTTCCTTCTTTCTTTCGTTCTTTCTTTCTTTTTCTGTTTCTTTCTTTCTTTCTTTCTCTTTCTTTCTTTCTTTCTTTCTTTCTTTCTTTCTTTCTTTCTTTCTTTCTTTCTTTCTTTCTGTTTCTTTCTTTCTTTCTTTCTTTCTTTTTCTTTCCTTCTTTTTATTCTTTGTTTATTTCTTTCTTTCTCGCTTTCTTATTTATTTACCAATCCTAGGTGGATAGGACACACAGTAGACAAGATGTATGTTGAAGTACACAAAAGGAAAATGGATAAAGGAGGGGGAAAGAAAGACAGAAACATATTTATGTGAGGGTTGGCTAGATAAGAATAGGAATATTGCTGGATGGAGGGTTAACATGGATATAAAGGAAGATAACAAAGAGGAGAGAAGGACTGGGCACTAACAGTAAATATATTAAGAGGAATAAAACACACAATGTTTTATAACATTCACCTTTTTGTCTCCACATCTTATTGCTGGGAGATGAAAGATGGAAACTTAATAGATTTCAAAATGCATTGGATATTTAGATAAGGATTTAAAACTGTTTTCACAAAATCGTTATCTTTTTCTGATCAACCACAATGTGTTATCAGCTACTGGGACTTTATTTATAGAGTGAAGAATATTTAAGTTTTTTTTCATGCATCAGGTTAATGTGCTGATTATTATTTGTAATAATTATTTTTAATTTATCAATAATCGGATTTGCATTGTGTAACAAAGCACTGTATTAGCAAATATCCATCTCTCATTACTATTTCTTAATCAACTTGATTTTTCTCCCAGGATTGCATTCTATCTGCTACATGTGACTGAAAAACTATGGATGAATGTCAATGTTATGAATATGTCAGCCAGAACAGATAAGCAAAGGTATGAAACCTTGCCTTTATAAATTGCCACCTGTCATGGGAGGGCTACTAGATGGGTAGCTCCTACCGGAAACAGTTCCACAAAATCACTCCTCAGGTCCAGGTAAATAGCAAATAGCCAAACGGGGCTATAATCAGTGGTTCCCTGCTAGCACTTCCCCAACATAGCGGACGAGACCGGTCATGTTGGGTAAAATCAGCAGAACTGTTTATTGATAAGGACATACAAAAGGAAATCCTGCCTCACACCTTTCAGGTTTCAAAGGTGTCAAGTTCAGATACATACAGAGTGCACTCAATTAAAGTAACTTGTTAATTGAGGGACATCACTGTACAACAGGAAACGTAATGACATAAAGACAATGGGTAAGGTGACATAATGGCTTGCCAGTGCCAACTGTCCCCAAACAGCTTACCATTGTCATATCTATCCCCAAAATATTTTCCAACTTTGTCCTCAAACAGCACCCACAGGCCTTAATAGATTACACTAAGCACCGAGAATTGCACCTAAATGTCTTACCAGAGCACTCTTGCACTCAGATCTTGCCAGAGCACTTAGCTTGTACCCACAGGTCTTACCAGAGCACCGACCACCCAGATTGGCATGTATTGGCTAATTGTTGGCAAATCAGACTGTTGTGGACTTCTTTTTTACTCACACCTATCAACTTTTAGATTTAACAATGGTTAGTAAGGCAAAAAAAGTTCTGAAACTTTTTTTGACAAGCAAGCAAAGAGAAAACTTCCATTTCCACATAAATAACACTCAATATCTTTTGTCTTCCCATCAACTCCAGCTAGTAATGTCTCTTCTACATGATACATCTTAATGATCACAGGCATAGATAGGCTAAGACTGACTTTTTTCAACAGACTGTTAGAGGGGGAAATTGGGCCTGATTTTCTCACAGCTATCACTACATGATGTTCAGCCAGTAAGAGTCTCAGACCTGACATCACATAACCAGGGGAGCATTAAGGAGCATTAAGCCTATGTCAGTGGTGGCTAATCTTAATAACTCCAGTTCTTGCAACAAAATGGGTGGAGAAAAAACATAGAAAAGAAAACATTTTTAGAAGTACAATTTTCTATCTGTTCATGTTAATTTACTTTTTTGTTTTAAATTGTTTTTCCATAAATATTCAATATTTAAATTAATATATTTCCAACATGCAATTACAAAATAAAATATGGATTAGTGTACTTTATGCAAGAGGGGAAACAAAAACTAATTGAAAACAAGTTACTTGTAATAATTGCATTGCAATTACTTCACTTATTATAAAATACCAATACCCTGATTAGTTGAGCTAATTGGCATAGATGGTTTGAATAACTTAAATTATCATAAAACAAACATAAGCATAATGGCTGGGAATATGGATCCTTAACAATATGTAATATGTAATACATGAATGTAACCTGTGTGTAACATTTTAGAAATATCTTTCAATTAAAAATCACAATAACCTATTTTTTGGAAATGTTTTATACAGTGACTGTGACATAAATTTTTCTATTTTAAGAAACAGTTTTTCATGAAATACACTACAATTTCACAACACAGATCATTAAATAAAATAAAAAGATGGGATATTTCTTATCATTAATATAAAGCAAACCTCTCAAAAATATATGTATTTATGTTGTCTTTGCTCATAAACACAGGCTTGCCATTCTATCTGCTCTAAAATACCTGTCATGGTACTGGTCACAAAACTGTACTGAGTTAGTTATGGGTGCATGGAATAGCCTTACAGGAGAAGTGGTAAATATGAATAGAGTGAAGGAGTTTAAGCATGAGGCTATACTGTCATGTCCTTAGCAACCTAGAACATGTACACAGATTTCAGTGAGGTCTATTCATTAAGAAGTGAACTGTCATGAATTTAAGTGAATAGTAACTAAAACAGTAATGACCCAAATAAATCACCAATCACCAGGGCTGGCCCAAGACATTGTGCTGTCTGGGGTGAAAAACGAAATGCTGCCAACCCCCCACCCACCAAAAAAAAAAAAAAATTTCCCACATGATAATCCGTCAAACTAAAATGAAACTTATCTGGAAGTGATAATTTAATGAAAGAGCACCTTTCTATATGCAAAATTATATGGCGCGCGTATTGGCAGGCAATGATTAAAATGTGTACATTTAAACTTAATGTACAATGAGTCATGTTATAGGTCAGTAGTCACATATAATGTTTAGGGGAATTACACAGCCTATTTTCATAATAATGTTTGTTTTACCATTTCTTTCTTTTCACCTCATGGGTGACCTCCTAGAACACATTTTTAATATTTTTATGTGCCCCCTAAAGCACTTGTTATATACATAATAATATATTTTTTTCAAAGAGCTCACCCATAAGGTGAAAAGAGCGTAATGGTAGAACATTATTATGATAATAGGCTGTGCAATTCCCTATAACACAATGTAACCAGTGCCCTATAACATCCAGATAGATATAGTCAGTGTCAGACGAGTTAACCCCTGGATGGCTAGACAGATATAGGCAGTGTCAGAGACGTTAACCCCTTGGTGGTTAGACAGATATAGGAAGTATCAGAAGAGTTAACCTCTTGGGTGGCTAGGCAGATAGAGGCAGTGTCAGAGGAGTTAACCCCTTTATGCTCACACCCACTCACACACATACACTCTCACTCACACTGACATACACACACACTCTCACTCACACTGACATACACACACACTCACACTGACACACACACACTCACTCACACTGACATACACACACACTCACACTGACATACACACACACTCACTCTGACATACACACACACTCACTCACTCTGACATACACACACACTCACTCACACTGACATACACACACTTTCACTAACATACACACACACTCACTTACACTGACACACTCACTTACACTGACACACTCACTCACACTGACACACACACTCACTCACACTGACATACACACACTCTCACTCACACGACATACACACACTCTCACTCACACTGACATACACACACTTTCACTAACATACACACACTCTCACTCACACTGACACACACACACTCACTCACACTGACACACATACACTCACTCACACTGACATACACACACACTCACACTGACATACACACACACTCACACTGACATACACACACACTCACTCTCACTGACATACACACACACTCACTTACACTGACACACTCACTTACACTGACACACTCACTCACACTGACACACACACTCACTCACACTGACATACACACACTCTCACTCACACTGACATACACACACTCTCACTCACACGACATACACACACTCTCACTCACACTGACATACACACACTCTCACTCACACTGACACACACTCTCACTCACACTGACACACACACACTCACTCACACTGACATACACACACACTCACACTGACATGCACACACACTCACACTGACATACACACACACTCACACTGACATACACACACACTCACTCTCACTGACATACACACACACTCACTCTCACTAACATACACACACACTCACTTACACTGACACACTCGCTTACACTGACACACTCACTCACACTGACACACTCACTCACTCACACTGACATACACACACTCTTACTCACACGACATACACACACTTTCACTAACATACACACACTCTCACTTACACTGACATACACACACTCACAGTCACATACACACACACTCACACTGACATACACACACACACTAACTCACATACATACACACACACACTCACTCACACTGACATACACACACACTCTCACTCACACTGACATACATACACACTCACTAACACTGACATAAACCCACTCACTCACACTCACATACATACTCACACTCACATACACACACTCACACTGACACACACACACACACACACACTCACTCACACTGACATACATACACACACTCACACTCACTCACACTCACATACACACACTCACACTCACATACACACACTCACTCACACTGACATACATACACTCACACACTCACTCACTCTGACACACACTCACTCACACTGACACACACTCACTCACACTGACACACACTCACTCTCATTCACAATGACATACACAAACTCTCACTCACACTGATATAAACACACTCTCACTCACACTGACATACACACACACTCTCACTAACATACACACACTCTCACTTACACTGACATTCACACACTCACTCACACTGACATACACACACTCACTCACAGTCACATACACACACACACTCACACTGACATACACACACTCACTCACAGTGACTTACGCACACTCACTCACTCAGATACATACACACACACTCACTCACTCACACTGACATGCACACACACTCTCACTCACACTGACATACATACACACTCACTAACACTGACATACACACACTCACTCGCACTCACATACACACTCGCACTCACATACCCACACTCTCACTCACATACACACACTGACATACACACACACACTCACTCACACTGAAACACACACACACTCATTCACACTGACATACATACACTTATTTACTACATCTTGTCTGCTGCCTGCCCTTGTGACCTCTGATTGTCTATGACTACTCTTCACTGAGTTTTGTTCCTAACCATTTCAAGTGCACTACCGTTCATCTCCTGTGAGTACTACTGTTTGTTCATTGTATTCTGCATATTGGGCACCTTTCCATTTGGACCCCCACATCGGGGCGTTACAGACGCACACTCACTCACACTGACACACACACTCACTCACACTGACACACACACTCACTCACACTGACATACACACACTCTCACTCACACTTATATACACACACTCTCACTCACACTGACATACACACACTCTTACTAACATACACACACTCTCACTGACATAAACACTCACACTGACATACACACACTCACTCACACTGACATACACACACTCACTCACACTGACATACATACACTCACTCACACTCACATATACACACACGGACATACACACACTCACAGTGACATACACACACTCACTCACACTGACATACACATACTCACACTCACATACACATACACTGACATACACACACACACACTCACACTGACACACATGCACACTCACACTGACATACACTCACTCACACTGACATACACTCACTCACACTGACAGGTGCACACTCACTCACACTGACAGGTGCACACTCACTCACACTGACAGATGCACACTCACTCACACTCACATACACACACTCTCACTCACATACACCCACTCTTGCTCACATACACACACTCTCTCTCACACTGACATACACACCCTCACTCACATTGACATACACACACTCTCACTCACACTGACATACACACACTCTCACTCACACTGACATACACACACCCTCACTCACACTGGCATACACACACTCACACTGGCATACACACACTCACACTGACATACACACACTCTCACTGACATACACACACTCTCACTGACATACACACACTCTCACTGACATACACACTCTCTCACTGACATACACACTCTCACTCACACTGACATACACTCACATTCACACACTGTCCATTTTGAACTTACCTGCATCTCCCTTTGCTTTGAACTCCGTGTGAAGGAGGTCTCAGCCAATCATGGGAGGCTTCTGAACTCTCAGCCAATCAGGAGAGTTGAAGAGTCTCACCTGATTGGCTGAGACCTCCTTTAATCAAGCTACCCTGGAACCAGGAAAAAAAAGAAAAGAAGAAAAAGATGGCTGCATGGAGCAGCAAAGTGCCGCTTATGCCAGGGTGCCATCTGGGGCAGCTGCCCCACTCTGCCCCATTACAGGGCCGGCCCTGCCAATCACTATACACTATATGGACAAAAGTATTGGGACACATGACTATTTAACTAACAAGGATTATTATGACATAGCATTCTAAATACATAGACATTACTATGTAGTTGGTCCTCCCTTTGCAACTATAACAGCTTTCACTATTTTTGTAAGGCTTTCAACAAGATTTTGGATCTTGTATTTTGTGGGTATATTTGACATTCAAACAGTAGAACATTTCTGAGATCATGCACTGAAGTCAGAAGGCCTGGCTCTCAATCTCCATTCCAGTTCATCACAAAGATGTTCATTGGGGGGAACTCAGTGCTCTGTGGTGGCCAGTCTTCAACACCAAAGTCATCCAAACGTGTCTTTATGAATCTTGTTTTTCGCACTGGGGAACAGTCATGCTGGTATAGAAAAGGGCTTTCCCCAAACTTTCCCCACAAAGTAGGAAGCATAGCATTTCCAAATGTCTTGCTATCCTGAGGCATTAAATTTCCCTTACTTGAAAGTCCCTTACCCAGGCCCAGCCCAACTGCTGAAAAGCAACCTCATAACAGTATCCTCCACCAAACTTTGTAGCTGACACAGTGCAGTCAGGCGGGTTATTTTCTCCTGGCATCCACAAAACCCATACTTGCCCATCAGACTGCCGAATAGTGAAGTTTGATTTGTCACTCCACAGGACACAATCCACTACCCCAGAGTCCAATGGCGGCATGCTTTGCACCACTCAATACAAAGCTTGGCATTGTACTTGGTAAAATGAGTCTTGCATACAGCTGCTTGGCCATGGAAACCCATTCCATGAAGCTCCTGTCGTACAGTTTTTGTGCTGATATTAATGCCAACAGAAGTTTGGAACTCTTCAGCTATGGAATTAGCAGAGTACTGGTGGCTTTTGGGCACCATATGTCTCCTCCTTGTCTCCACTCCCTGACTTTATGTGGTCTATTGATTTGTGGATGAGTTGCTGCTCTTTCTAAATGCTTCTACTTTCCAATAAACCACTTACAGTTGACCGTGGAATATCTAAGAGGGATAACATTTCATGAACTGACTTATTGCAAAGTGGCATCTTATCACAGTACCACACTTGAATTCACTGAGCTCTTTTCAATGACCAATTTTTTTAAATTGGAAACACCTAATCTTCAATTAATGGAAAATTTACTAATTTCTTTAAAAATGGGAATCATTTATATAAAAGAGGGATGTATTTGGTTGAATAAATGGGCATGGCTAAAGACACATTGCTTTAAAATAAGGATAATAAAAAGGTGAAATCATAATCATTGTTTTTCTAATATTGTACTATATGGAACATAAACTGGGAACTTACTTTGAGTATCCTTTGCCTTTTTTAGACCTTCACATCATATTAACTTCAAATAAACTGATGCTTTGTTTGAAGTAACATGGGCAGCATTGTCTATATCAATGTAGCCACCCCATTCAGTATTTCAATAAGCAACTTATGGAAGCCCAGACAGGCTTTAATATATTTCTGAATTGTTTTCTCAAGAAAACAACAAAAAATTATTCAAAATACATGGCCTCGCTATCAACTTTCTTAATGAAAGTTTATTTCTCAAATATAGGCTTCCATGAGACTCCAAAGGAAAAATTAATCCTACTAGCTGCAGATGTTGTTTAGAAGTCTTACAAAGAAAGCCATCAAGAGCATCGATAAACCTGAATTGCAAATACATGTAACAGTTTCATAACCTCCCAACACTCATTTAATTTGTGGGATATCAAGTCTTGCGACCTTCCCTTTCCAAGGTTAGTACAACATTTGAACAATGATTATTTGTAGTTCTTCTTAACAACTATAAAACATGTTAACCAAGTAACATTTTTATCTTCAAACAAGCAATCATACTTCCCGCTGAAACTTTTTCCAAGGACCGCTTGTCAAATATCTCTTTCAGAGATAAAAAGAGGTAATAAAGTTGTGTGACAAGGCATCAGAGGCAGTTTATGATGGAAGTAGTGATATTTAATCACTTGCAGAGTTTCTGCTGAGATTACTTTGGTATGCTGGTTTCACAAGCAGAAAAGAGGGGGAAAAAGAGATATCTGATGAGATTGCAAACAAACTGAATTGCTGCCAACTGAGGCCTTCATGTAAGAAATGATTACCAAACACAAGCTATTTTTCTGCTTACTTTGATCAGTTATTCGGTGTCTGTGTATGAATGCTTTGTGAGTTACTGTATCCAGGTATTCTGTATTCTTATAAACAGCCTTTTAAAAGTTACACGTAGAAATATATATAGCACCTTTTTAGGGGAGTGCAAAGAGGTTGAATTGTGTTAACCATCTCAGTGCCAATAAAATGTGTTATGCACCTTAAAGAATACAAATGACACCCCTTTAACAGACAACTGGCAGGTCAAAACGAAGTTATGTTGAATTGGAAAATTGCAAGCCATTTTTAAATAGAACTACATTACAATTAGAATACAAATAAAGAACATTTTATGTGTGAGGCCACACATATTGTTTGGAATCTTGGGTGAGCCTGCGTTGGTCTGCACTCCAGAGTTTAAGTAGGTTGCATACCTCAAAAGTTAAATACATGAACCTTTAATTAATATAAAAACATAGTATGATCACACATAGAAACATAAATAGAAATGTACAATACCACAACAGCATACTGAATTATTCAAACAAAAACATCAAAGTTCCAAGAAAGAATAAAAATAAAAAGGTGACTGTTCCTGATTGGAAAAAGGGATATTTGTAGACACTTCAAAAACATATTGCTGTTGTTGCACTGTGTAATAATCAAAACACTGCTAAAAACAAAACAAAAATAATATATATAAATATATATATATATATATATATATATATATATATATATATACAAGCAGAAAAAAAAAATCAGGAAAAAGAATTATATATATATATGGGACTACCATGTTACCAATGCTCATCCAAAAGCCTTAACCTATAAAATACAGCATAAAAAAATTAACCACTTCATCCACTTCCAATACTGATTGATGCTCACAACATGAGTTGTATAGTTCTCCATCTAGTTCCAATAACTGAACCTATAAAAAAATAGCGCATGCACAAGTAATGGTACATAAAAGCCCAAACGTGAACAGACCTCTTAGCAAGAATATAGCAATTAAGGCTCAAACCAAAATGGCAAACTTTCACACTTCTCTGTTGCAGCTGTTGAACTAAATGAGCAAAAGGAGGTAAACTTCCCACATCAATGGTGTCGATGGTTGAATGGTGTTCTAATTGATCTAAGTGGGAAAAAATCCTTCACTTCAAAATGGCACGTGTTCTTCTTTGAATTAAGAAGTTACAAATTCTAACAATGCTTTATTTTCTCTGGATTAATAAGCTATACATTTTAAATTGAAATTAATTACATGTTATGTTAAAACCCAACTTGTGCTTTAAAACAGCTACTATATTTAGTAGTATAACTTCTCTGGATAATGAATGTCATAGCTTTGCCATTTTTAAAACCCTTTTCTGCATTTTTAGGTGAAATATCCTGCACTTAAGTCTTAAAGGATCACCCCAGTCTCAAAACTAAACTGGAAAAATAATAATAATTTTGCATGTGCAAAAATCCTGTGCAACATACAGGTTAAAAACTAATATATGCAGCAAAGCTTGTTTGATGCCTGTCGTGTCCATTTACAGGATGACCTTGTGTATTTTTCCATTTTATGAGTAGGTCTTCAAAGAACAGTTTGCAATGACCCTGTGTATATTTCAACAGTGTTATCATTTGGTACCTCTAATGCTATGATATAGCTTAGTAAATATATTTGGTTTGTTTAGGAAATCTCACAAGATAATACAGTTCGATACATAAACATTAGATTATTGGTTGTAATAAAGAAAAAAAGACTTGTAATGTAAAGTGCATTATGGAAATTACAAAACAGTAGACACCTGAGGAAGAAATATCATAAAAAACAGTGAAAATATGTTTTTAACTCTTTTAATGTGAGAAAATGAAAAATTCATAGCTTACACATCTAATATATTAAGAGTTAAACATAGCACAGAAAAATATAGTGTGGGTTACTGTTTGCGTTATATATTTTATTATTCTGTTTTCTCAGTATATAGACCAATAAATTACAACCTCTAAATAGTATTTAGTCTTCAACTCCTTGGAGCACCCAGCATCTTGCCACACTCTATCAACTTCCTGACAGCTGGCTATATTTTTATGCACTAAACATCTTGCTGTTGTGTTTTGGAATGTCACTGGAAAACCCAGGCCCATAAATCACTACACAAATCCCTTAAAACATTAGTAAATTATTTTTAAAATATCCGTTCTAAGACCTGTGGATGTTTTATGCTTGAAATCTACAGAAATAGGCTATTATTTTTGACAACAACAAACTTGTTCTAGTAATATCTTATTAATTGAATTGCATCATTTGTTTAATAGCAGTATCGTGTGATTAATGCAAATTCCCAAGTGACATTTTTAAGCTACTTATGACATTGTATGTTTGTGACACTGGCCTATATTTTTTTGCTTAAGTTACAACACTTACTCAGTATGTATTTAAAGTGTCTGTGGTGGTGAATAAATTAAGTGTCATTGAAACATTAAATAGTATAGTTGTACACAAGTAGATTTAAAATGATACCACGTGTTGGCTATAGAAGAGTTTGATTGCAAGCTTTCAAGACCAAGTTGGTAGTTATCTTCTTCGGGTATTAATGACAGCTAATAAAAACGAACCTAACTACAAAGCACAGTTCACAGTTAAAGTTGAGGAAACAGTGATTTGTTCAAGTGCACCCTGCAGAGACCTCACTGTGCTTCAAGCATCATTTGTTTTGTTTGGGGGTGGGTAATGGAGGTAAGACAGTATAGCCCATGGAATGCACTATAGTGAACATAAGGTGTAGGTCTGGGCAGCATCACAGGTGTACCCTGTAGAATGAGTAAAATAATCTTATCAAACATTTAAATTATCCAAGGTGGCAGCACAAGGTACAAATGCCTTGTCACAAAGTGAATCCTGACAGCCTAAGTGACTGGGGCTCTTGGAGGGCTCTGAGGGTTAAACACCTCCCTGCTGACTATGGGCCCTCTAAGGGTCAAGAACCACCCCCTCCCAAAGAAGCTATGTGTCATGGAAGCTTGGGTGCTCTAGGCTCCACTGGCACTGGAAGGGGTTATAGCATTCTCAAATGACATATCACTGCCCCGTTTGTTCCTGGTTGTTACCTGTCCCTTGGATTTATTATTGTCTTGCTCTATGGGGCCCCATTTTGTCCCTTGTTCCCAAAGCCCCAAGAGCCTGTCACTACCCTGGGCCTTTGCCCTGTACAGATGCACCGATTCATTGCAGCAAGACGACCTGCCCAGAGCTTTCCAAGGTGTGTGTGTGTGTGTGTGTGTGTGTGATGTTATTATCTTATCAATACGTTTTTACTGTCCTGTGAGCCATCTATTGTCTCTTGTAGTCTGGATCTAAAGGTGACATGTTTATTTTATGTAAAGTTATACTGTGTTTAATTCACTGTTTTCTTTTGTTGAGAGAGAGAGAGAGAGAGAGAACACACAAACCTCCTCTGAAACCCGATTGCAAGCCAAGTAATTCTGCAACTGTAATTCTACATCTTTCTAGCCACCCAAGGGCTTAACTCCTCTGACACTGACTATTTATGTCCTCTGACACTGCCTATATCTGTTTAGCCACCCAAGGGGTTAACTCCTCTGACACTGCCTATATCTGTCTAGCCACCTGTCATGTTATTCTGGGTTTGTGGCTGTTTCGTATTCAGCCTCTAGTGGCTTCCATTCTCCTTCTGTTGTCAGCTGCCTCGTTATCCTCAGCCCTTCCCTATTTAAACCTGCAGCTTATGGCAATCAGTGCCTTTGCATTGCTTTGGTTGCTGCCTGTGATAGTGCCTTGTGTGAGTTCTATAGTTGATATTTTGTTGCCGAATCTTGCTAGTTCTGACCACGTCTGATGCTGCCTGTCCTGACCTGTTTGCCTGCCTTCACTATGTTTTGTTTGCTGTCAGCCCTGATCCTTGCCTGTTTGACGATTCTCCTGCCTGATCCCTTGGTACCTTCGCCTTGA
Organism: Pelodytes ibericus; assembly: GCA_036172795.1. Classification (NCBI taxonomy): domain Eukaryota; kingdom Metazoa; phylum Chordata; class Amphibia; order Anura; family Pelodytidae; genus Pelodytes; species Pelodytes ibericus. The sequence goes on along the minus strand of CM069863.1, from coordinate 108,950,540 downwards.
TCCTTCAACCCTGGTCCTGTCTCCTGTTGGTTTGGTTACGCTTCGGTATCCCTGTATTGACAGAGTGCAAAAGTCCTGGGGGGAAGAAGCCTGCGGCTCAACCATAGGGTGGATTTCCTTCAGGCAGAATAATTCTGTTCTTTTACCTGGGTCCGTTGCAATAACCATTATCATATTCTGCACAGAGGTTCCAACTGCGTACCAGATTATTACAGGCTCTGAGAGTTGCCAGTCCAGTCTCTGCATCCTGTTGTCAGATGCCTGTCCTGTCTCAGCTGCCAGTCTCCAATACCAGTCCTGTCAGTGAATTCCACCCAGTCCATAGTTATGCATCATGTGGTGCAGACTAAACCCACATCCTGCCCTGCAACAAGGCTCTTCCCTGGTCTGTTATCCCAGGTTGTGACACCACCCAAGGGGTCAACTCCTTTGACACTGCCTATATTGGTCTAGTCACCCAAGGGGTTAACTCCTCTGACACTGCCTATATCTGTCTAGCCACCCAGGGGTTATCTCATCTAACACTGCCTCTATCTGTCTAGCTACTCAAGGGGTTAACTGCTCTGACACTGCAAATATCTGTCTAGCCAACCAGGGTTAAATCCTCTGACACTGCCAATACCTCTCTAGCCAATCAGAGGTTAACTCCTTTGACATTACCTATATCTGTCTAGCCACCCAAGGGGAAAACTCCTCTGGTACTGACTATATATGTCAAGCAATCCACGGATTAACTCCTCTGACACTGCCTAATCTATCTTTTGTTATAGGTCACTGGTCACATTATGTTTTAGGGAATTGCACAGGGTATTATCATAATAATATTTTACCATTACTTTCTTTTCACCTTATGTGTGAGTTCTTTGAAAAAAATATTATATGTTCTTTAGTAGAACATCTACTAAAGTGAACAAGCTGCTTAAGTGTTGGAGTTAGAATCAAAGAAGGAAATGGTATTTTTACAGCAAGGGGAGCACTGTTTATTTTGTGTGTATTTTGGTTAAAGATTGGTTAAAGAAAAACAATGTTTTGGAGGGAAAAGGTTTGCAAGGCTGTTTGCAGTTAGTTAATTAACCTTCTCTGTGAGTCTGTTTACTTGAAGGCCATTTATCTGGAGGAAGCAGGCGAATCCAGGTGAACATCTACTAAAGTGAACAAGCTTCTTAAGTGTTGGAGTTAGAAGCAAAGGAGGAGTTGAAAGGCAAGAAGGAGGGTAAAGTATAAATCCTTTTTTATTCTATTTATATTGTGTGGTTTACACTAGAGAGCATGTTGGATAATGCCACTAAGTGCATGTCTTGCAGCATGTATGCTGTCTTGGAGCAAGTTCCCCATGGTCCATACCTCTGCTGCACATGTGAGCAGGTTGCTGCTTTGGAGAAATATAATACTAGATTTAAAGAGGCAACTGGCAACACTTAGGGACATAAGCAACATGGAGCGGAGTTTACTGCTCACAGAGCAGGCATTGGCTGGGGCCAGTGTAGAGGAGGGTGATGATGGAGGAGAAGAGGTTTCTAGGGCAGAGAGCAGGGTTAGTTGTGTAAAGGGCAGTAGGGGTCGGAGAGCTAGGGAGGCTTGTTCTGAGCTGGTTCACTCCAACATGTTTGCCAGCTTAAAGACACAAATCAAAACCAATGTGGCTTACCGGTAACGTGAAATAGGAAATACAAAACAAGAAAATGGCATTGACAAACATTATAAAAACACGGGATCAGCATTATCATTTATAGAGTACAAAGAGGCCAACAAAGCCTGCAAAAAGGCAATTAAAATGGCTAAATTGGAAAATGAGAAAAGGATTGTCAAGGAGAGTAAAACTAACTCCAAAATGTTTTATAAATATATAAATGGAAAAAAGCTAAAGAGGGAAAATGTTGGGCCCTTGTTATCCCAAATGGGAAATTTGGTAAGTGAGGACAGAGAGAAAGCAGACATTTTAAATACTTTTTTTTCTTCTGTTTATACTAAGGAAGAGCAGATGGACGAGCCCCTGCTACAGGAAGTTATGGGACATTCGCCGCAAACATGGGATTGGCTGACACAGGAAAAAGTGCTTAAGCAATTAAACTCTGTTAAGATAGACAAGGCCCCAGGGCCAGATGGTATACACCCAAGGGTGCTTAGAGAGTTAAGCATAATTCTGGCCAGGCCACTATTTATGATCTTTAGGGAGTCTTTCAGTTCAGGTACAGTGCCAACAGACTGGCGAATGGCGGATGTCATTCCAATATTTAAAAAAGGATCAAAATCTCTGCCGGGTAATTATAGGCCAGTGAGCTTGACATCTGTAGTGGGGAAACTATTTGAAGGATTGCTAACGGTATACACTCAAGAATACATCTTGAACCAGAATATAATTAGTAAAAGTCAACATGTTTTTTTGAAAGACAGGTCTTGTCAAACAAACTTAATAACATTCTATGAAGAAGTCAGTAAAAATATAGATCTAGGTGTGGCAGTTGATGTGATCTATTTGGATTTTGCGAAAGCATTTGATACAGTTCCACACAAAAGGTTACTCTACAAATTGAGAGCAATAGGTTTGTGGGCAAATGTATGTATTTGGATTGAAAATTGGCTAAAAGATAGAACACAAAGGGTTGTTGTAAATGGAAAATCCTCAAATTGGACAAGGGTATTGAGCGGAGTACCTCAGGGGTCTGTTTTGGGCCCTCTTCTTTTTAATTTGTTTATTAATGATCTGCCACGTTGTGCTGAGAGCCATGTCTCCATGTTTGCTGATGACACTAAATTAGGTAAGGCAATAAAGATCTAATCTTGATGTGTTTTCTTTGCAGGAAGATTTGGACAGAGTGGGGGACTGGGCAGTAAAGTGGCAAATGAGGTTCAATATAGACAAATGTAAAGTTATGCATTATGGGAAAAATAATAACAAAGCAACATATACTTTAAATGATTTTTCCCTGGGAAAAACTACTAATGAAAAGGATTTAGGAATAATTATAGATAACAAACTTGGCAACAGTGCCCAATGCCAGTCAGCAGCTGCAAGGGCCAATAAGACATTGGCATGTATAAAACGAGGTATAGATTCACGGGAGGAGATTATCATCTTGAATATGCAGTACAGTTCTGGGCACCAGTCCTTAAAAAGGATATTAAGGAACTAGAAAACGTGCAAAGGAGAGCTACAAAATTAATAAGGGGATTGGAGGATCTTAGTTATGAAGAGAGACTTAAAAAATTGCATTTATATACGTTAGAAGAAAGGCATCTCAGAGGGGATATGATAACATTATATAAATTTGTGCAGGGCCAATATAAAGAGCTCTCCAGTGACTTGTTCATTAACAGAAATGTACAAAGAACAAGAGGTCACCCCCTGAGACTGGGGGGAGCGAAGATTTCATAGACAGCAAAGGAAGGGATTCTTTACGGTAAGGACAATAAAGTTATGGAACTCACTGCCAAGAGAGGTAGTGCTATCAACCACAATAGATGCATTTAAAAATGGTCTGGATGGTTTTTTTTTTTAGAAAAGCAGAACATACAGGGCTATTAATAATAGAATAAGCATTAATAATAGAGCTTATTGATCCAAGGAGAAATCTAATTGCCCTTTTGGAGTCAAGAAGGAGTTTTTTCCCCATAGGAGGCAAAATTCAAACCCCTTCCTTAGGGGTTTTTGCCTTCTTTTGGATCAAAAAGCTGGAATGATAGGTAGAAGGGTTGAACTTGATGGACTTGTGTCTTTTTTCAACCTAAATTACTATGTTACTAAGTATATAAGAGGTGCTTTAGTGGGCATATAAAAATAAAATGTTTACCTAAGCGCACACCCAAAAGGTGAAAAGAAAGAAATGTGTGTTTTGTGACCACTGACCCATAACATGACTTGTATAACACTGACCTATAACATGACTTGTTCAAAGAAACTTTACTTATGCTCAAACATTTATGGTACACATTTTAATCATGGCCAGCCAATACTCAGGCACTAAAGTATTTTGTATAATTTTGCATATAGAAAGGTGCTCTTGGATTAAATTATCACTTTGTGACAAGTTTAATTTGAATTTGAATTATCATGATTGTGTGCCTTTTGTGTGTGTGTGTGGGGGGGGGGGGGGGGGGGGGGGAGGCAGCAGCAATCTGTTTTTCACCCAAGGCAGCATAATCTCTTGGGTTGGCCCTCTATGTGGGGTAAGGTTTCTTCATAGGTAGGTCAAAAGAAACAAAACAATAGTGCTCTCTGTAGAGACTTGGTTGTAATATGTCCCCCCTCAAATTGGTAATGCACTTACTTGCGCTGGATGTCTCCAGGTCCCACCAATAAAGCCACGCTTCTTTAAGAGATGCTTCAGCTCACATGCAATAAATAGAAGATATTTTCAAAATCCAAAACCAGTAGAAAAGAAGGTTAAAAACTCTTACATAGAATATTGCTGACTGCTCTTATGAGTGTCACACTAACGCTTGAGTTTTAAAATTCAGGAAGTCCTGTATTCATCAATGACGGTTCAGTCTCGCATTCCCTCTAGACTTAAATATAGCCAGATAACTAGGATTTTTCCCTTTAATACGATTTATAGGCCAATTTCTGCTTACTTTTCCATGCCACGCATTTGATTTTCAGCAGGACATTTTTCCTTTACAGCACAAAAAACATTTTCAGTTTGTTTCTAAAAATGCACAATTTAATATGCCTTAGGGCTATTACACCGAGCTACCATGCCACATCCATCTAATGTTGATGTTTATGCTTGATCTTGTAGCAATAGGAATTAGCAGTAAAAAGAGGGAAGTGATCATGCAACTGTGTAAAGCTCACTTACATAGATACAATTTAACCACCCTAACAGTAAAGAAACATTCTCTACGCTTAAAGTAATAGCTCCCTTCTTCCTTAACCCCTTCGCGCTTTTTGGTCATTAACAACCAAATAACCAAACTGGCGTCTTTGTGTTCCTGGCCCTGATCACTTTGTGATCATCAACCAGGATCATACAAGGAGGGAACCAATCAGGGTCTTTATAGACCCTGTCAGTCCCTGCCGACACCCTGAAATACTCTGTGATGTCACGTGTCAATGTGGCCATCAAAGTGGCTTATCTGACAGTGGGGACCACACACATACCGCCGCCATCCACGATGAGCTGTTAAATGCTGGACTTTCTATGATGTCCTACTAGCCTCTAGGCAGTAAAAAGTAAGGAAGGGGTTAAGTGATGCCCATTTGTTGTCAGGAAAGTATGATTTACAAAGAGATTCCTAAAAAGGTCTTTGTATGGACCATGAACATATTGTTAAGGTTTCTCATATCCTCACAAAGGTATCTTTTTTACAGAAAAAACAATCCCAATTTGGAAAGGTTTTCTTGTAGCCTAAATTTTCCATTCGTTTAACAATTCTGGATCCCTTGTCTGAACATTTTTATTGTGTCGTTTTTTTCACTGGTGCCTAAAACTGCAATGCATATTACAACACTATTCGGTCTATTCACTAAAAGGTGAGTTAAGATGAACATTTAGAGGGGCATGTACTAAAATACAGCAAATATATTTTATGTGCAAAACTATTTTTGTGCTTTGCTTCTTTTGCAATTTACTAAACATTTAACACTCAAATAGTAAATTGGGAATAAAAACGTGCATAATTGCGAATAAAAACAGGCACGTTTGTGAATATTTTTTCTACCTCTTTTGATAGCTGGTGTAATATTCACATGCAAAATAAGAATTATTTTTCACGAAATATTCGCAAAAGTCTTTAGCATATGCAAATATAATCGCAATATATTACACAACCCGGAAAAATGCACACTACCCAAAAATAGATAAGAGGAGGCGCAAATCAGGAAAAAAAAAGCACAACATTATACAAATAGTCACAAATTGCTCCTTACTCATATTTTACCTACTTTTTTTTCCCACTGCACTTGTTTAGTACATGAACCGCATAATCTCACCAATTTAGTTCTAAATTGTGCAGGAACACTTGTGGTGAGTTTTCTTACAGTATAAAGCCAAGACTAGCATAATCTAACAGTAGAATTTAACAGTAAATTAGTGCTACTAATGATGACATTCATGAAGAAACGTGGGTACCATCCAATGTTAAAATAATTCCACTGTCGCCAGTCCAACATTAGCTCCCAATATCCCGGAGCAGTCAATATGAAGGAAAATTCGTTCTCCAATGGCCAATGGAATTATATTTTCTGCCAAGAAAGTTGGCACAATTAAAGTATTCTTTGCAGATAAATAACAAAGAGGGCAAATACATCTTCCATATCTTAAAGGGACTGTATCACCTAAACATCATTTTTTTCAGTAAATATAGTGTTACCAAAACTGAAAGCAAATACCCAAATTAGGAGAAAAATGTATCTTAAATGTGGAATTGGGGAATTCGGATATAGAAGCTGATGGACATCATTTTGTTGAAACCAAACATGCAGAAACATAGAAAGTAGAATTTTAGTGGTGTATATGTAAACCCAAAAGTGTGATTAAATTAATATTAATAAAACTGTATAAAAAATATTTCAGATGTTGCTTATTAAATTTAAAAAAAATAAACAGGAAATGGGTTTGTTTGTTTTTTTCCTTTCACTTGCTGTCTCTCTCTATACTTCACAATCAGTATGAGAAGTACAGGGAGCAGAGGCATCACTAGGGTTGGTGTGGTGGCACATACAGGAGCCCCACAAATTATGGCACATACAGGAGCCCCATAAATTATGTCACACACAGGAGCCCATTAACTATGCCACACACAGGAGTCCCATAACTATGACACACACAAGAGCCCCATACATTTTGCCACACCAGAGCACCATTATTTATGGCACACACACAACCGCCCCTTAACTATGCCACACACAAGTGCCCCATAATTATGCCACACAAAAGAGCCCCTTAATAAATATGCCACACATGGGACCACCATTAATTATGTGATACACAGGAGCCCCATGAGATGACAATTGTACAATTCTAAATCAATACATATCTACACACACAGACATCTCTCTCTCTCTCTCTCTCTCTCTCTCGCTCTCTCTCTCTCTCTCTCTCTCTCTTTCTCTCTTGGCTTGCACTCATATTGCACCTACACGATTTGGCATGCCACAGTATGCCCACAGAACTAGCCAGAGTCACTTTCCTCATAGTACATGTTATTTTGCCCCACAGACCATGCCACAGCATCACTTTGCCAATTAAAATAAACCAGTCTTCCCATTAATATGCCAGTGTTTGCCCACAAATATGGCACATCCAGGGGATTCAAAGAGTTAAAGATGGTTAGGGGAGGTACGGGTGAGGAGTTGCCAGGGGTATTCATCCAGCGATAAGTTTATTTACTTGTTCATGCCACATGTTTCAGAGCGAATCATGTTTGTGCAGGGAGTTTATGTTTAAGTAGTGCAGTTTTTCCATTTGGATATTGTGGGTTATTAAATTGAATTGTATGTTTCAGAGATGGATGGAATTTTGCCGGATTACCAATTCCTAGCTAGGAGAGTTTTGGTAGAGATAAGTATTAGCCCTATCAGAATTTTCTTCATCTTTGGGGTCGAGGTTGGAAAAATGTGCAATAGTGCAACTTCTGGTGTGTTCTGGAGCTTAATATTTGTGGATATCCGTATTAGTTCAAAGATTCTCAGCCAACATGACATTATCACTGGGCAGGACCACCATATGTGGGACATGGTTCCGGGTGAATTACACGCTCTCCAGCATGTGGCGGAGGATGACGGATATATTTTGGCCAGTTTTGTTGGTACTAAGTACCATCGGTACAATATTTTCCTTGCTAATTCTGAATGATTTGTATTGTGTGAAAATATTTTTGGGTTCAGAATTGTTTGTTTCCAATCTTTTGCTGGAATGGATATTTGAAGTTCATTTTCCCACGCTACCATACAGGGGAGCTTCTCGGGGACAGAGTTCGTTAAAAATATGTGGTAACATAGAGATAATAGTTTTTTCCCTTTTGATTGAGGCATACATGTGAGAAGCAGGTCTGAAGGGGATTCCGAGTGGTTGCTTGATATCTTAGTGAGTAGGTGAGTTGCGTGCCTAATTTGGAGATATTTGTAAAAATCCGACTGGGGGATAGAGAATTCCTCCTGTAGTGCAGCAAAGGATTTAGCTTGTTGGTGGGCATCCTTGTCTGGAACCGTTGGAAATGCCAAATGGAGTTGAGCGGAAGCCGGCATATGAAACTTTATCTAATGGGACCGAGTACATAGCCATAATGGCAGAGATGTATTCTGGCGGGAATTGGAATTTGTTTAAAACTGCTTTGAGATAATCCCAATGCAAGCGGTCGAACGCTTTTTTAGCATCGATTGCTAATAATAGACTGGAAATGTGTTTGGAGTGTGCGAATGAGATTAGGTTATTGATTTTCCTTGTATTGTCTGATACTTGACGTCCGCGTACGAACGCAACCTGGTCGTAGTGTAGTAATTGGGGGAGTATTGTTTGTATACGATTGGCTAGAGATTTTGCATAAATCTTTAGGTCTGTGTTGAGAAGATAAATTGGTCTGTAATTGGGACAGTAAAGTGTGGACTTGTTTGGTTTCGGAATGGTTGTGATGTGAGCCATCAGCATTGATTTTGGGAATTCTCCTTTTTGTTTGCAGGAGTTGAATACATTCACAAGGTGCGGGGAGATAATTTCTTTAAAAGTCTTGTAATAAATATTGGAAAAACCATCGGGGCCTGGTGTTTTTGCTTGGTTGGTGCCGTTTTATGGGCTTGGGATAGTGCTTTGAGGTCCTCCGTAAGTTGTGTCAGCTTTTTGGTTCTTTGTTTCTTATCGAATGCCGCTAGAGAGATCAACTGGCCTCTTAAAACTGATTTGTGCGCTTCCCAGAGCATTTCTGGAGATGTCTCTTGCATATTGTTAAGAAGGAAATATTCCTCTAATTGTTTTTTAATTTGTTGTTTAATGTTGGCATGGGCTAGTTGAAACTCATTAATTTGCCATACTCCTTTTCCTCTGATGGGGAGGGACGAGTCTAGAGTGAACGTAATCGGGGCGTGGTCTGGCCATTGAATAACCCCTATTTCACACGTTTTAATTTTTTGCAGGGTGTGCATGTCTGTCAGGAATAGTCTAGTCTGCTCCTGAGAGTTTCAGGCATATTCCAAACCAAACTGATGAACACAGAACTTTTTATTTCTTTAATTCTGCATATACTTGAATATCTATAAAGAAAAACATATCTACAAACATACATCTCAAAAGGGCACTTTAACTGTATCTTTCATGTTAAAAGAACATGGTGACTCTTTGGAGAGAATAAAAAGATCTCTATACTAGCCAAACTGCAAAATATGCCAAAAACATACCAATAAGAATCTAGAAAGAATCTGCCCACTCTCAAATGATGACGCCATATTCCTATAGTGCTTAGCATGTCTCTCATGCAAACAGCAAAGTTTGACAATGGGTGGATTTCCCAATTTAATGAATAATTATTTAAAACATAACTAACTGGTTGACTGAGTCATTGGATAATGTTTTTACCAAACCCCAGGTTTTCAGAGAGCTAGAATAAATAAAGAGTGTAAAAATGAATTATAATGTAAAAGCATTATTTAAGTAGTCACATAATGCAGATTGCAAAAAGAATTTAAATAAGCAATAGACATATTATTTAATAATGAGAACATTTTAAAAAAGAAAGAAAAAATGTAAGCCTTTCTAAAAATAATGACAAACACAATGATGATGAAAACAAACCAGAGGATGTTTTATTATAGGTCTTGGAAGGAATACTTTTGGCCAAAATCATTAGAGGGATCTACATCACAATAATGCATTTTTGTTTAACCTGGTAAATGAGACAGATGCTTAGTTTTACCAAACCTTGGTTTATTTTAACAGTTATTCATGTAATACATTTAACACCTGTTTGTATCTGTGAAGCTACATACAGTTTCAGACTGCATTTAATAACGTGTGATTCCCAAAATTACACCATCGCGCAGAACTAATAATAATTGATCTTGCTCCAAATTAACTCTGCACAATAAATATTGCAAAAGGGTAGTAGGTGTGTCTTTAAAATTCTAGACATTTGTAAAGCTGCCAAATTGAGATGGTCTGTGGGCAGATGGAATTAAACTTTAAAAAGTATCAAAAATGTAAACAATTTGTAAAATCGAACTAGCAAAGTTACTTAATAGAAGCAAATGTTAGAAACCCGGTGCAACCTGCCTAGAGTAAAACCTAATCTTTGAAGCAGAGTTAGTCAGTCTGCTAGCATACAATTACAGCAACCTTTCCAGTGAAGCATCACAGCTGCTGATCAGATGTAAACTGGCATTTACCATAAAAATATATACACCCTATTCTACAGTGAATTTAATTAATCTAGTGTTTTTAATAATTTCATATTGAAAAATTAACGTATTAAGTAAAATGTTTCCATCAATACAGTTAATGAAAATACATTTGTAGTAATTTGTACAATTCTGACACATCTTAATAGTATTTGATACTACATGTAAGGTTTAAATTTACAAAATACATGTTAAGTGGTTCTTCTAAAAGTTTTCAATGTGATTATTTTAAGGTGATGTACTCTTTTATGAAAGTTTTTAATATTGTTGGGACTGTTGGCTTCCTGCCTTCTAACTTAAAAGAAGTTGACCAATCATGAGATTAAAAAAAAATGCAAGAATGTGCCGCCCCTATTTTTCCAGACAGTACGTCCAATAAGCCCAATAAATAAAAATTCACAAAAATATTTTTTCAAAAACAAAGTCCCTCTAGTGACACAATATGAAATGAAACATGCATACACTTAGCAACATATATCACTTATTCTGTAAATATATGTTTACAAATGACAGGATAGACATGTCAGTTCCACACAGGTCTTGAAGAATCATTGTCACATCAATGACTTTTTAATATCCAATACACTACATATACCTTATCACAATTATACCAGCCTCAAGGTTGACAAAACAGTCTGAACATAGCACACTAACATCACATTTGTATGTTAAAAAACAAAAACTAGAGTAATATGTCCAATATTAAAGTTCAGCTGAAATTTCACAGATTACATGAAAAGTATATACTATAAAAGTATAAGCACACATATTAGAAAGCAGATCTATTAAACGATTTTCAAAATGATAACGTATTGGGTAAAATAATCATTTATCACTATGCATCCATTGAGTTATACTCATACCTCCACATGGTAATATACATTAAGGCAGGGGTCCTCAAACTACGGCCCGCGGGCCACATGCGGCCCACCGAGCACATTTGTCCGGCCCGCGGGGGGGGCTGCCGGCACCCCCCGCTCCCCGCTGTTTACCTTTTTTTTTTTTTCTTGCAGCCGCAGAAGATGCGGCTGCAGGAAAACGGAAAAAAAAAAAAAATCACCGCGACCGGATGTGACGTTTCGTGCAGGGAGGAGGGAACACTGCGCGCGACGTCCGGCCGGGGACACAGCAGCTGGAGGTAAGTGATGGGGAAGGGGGGGGAGGAGGGAGGTATAACGAGCACTGTACTATTCCTGGGCATCTGACTGGCATAATATTACTGGGCATCTGAATGGCATAATATTGACTGGCACACTATTCCTGGGCTCTGACTGGCATAATATTCCTGGGCATCTGACTGGCATTATATTACTGGGCATCTGACTGGCATAATATTCCTGGGCATCTGACTGGCATAATTTTCTTAGGCTCTGACTGGCATAATATTCCTGGGCATCTGACTGGCATAATATTCCTGGGCATCTGAATGGCATAATATTGACTGGCACACTATTCCTGGGCTCTGACTGGCATAATATTCCTGGGCATCTGACTGGCATAATATTACTGGGCATCTGAATGGCATAATATTGACTGGCACACTATTCCTGGGCTCTGACTGGCACACTATTCCTGGGCTCTGACTGGCATAATATTCCTGGGCATCTGACTGGCATTATATTACTGGGCATCTGACTGGCATAATATTCCTGGGCATCTGACTGGCATAATTTTCTTGGGCTCTGACTGGCATAATATTCCTGGGCATCTGACTGGCATAATATTACTGGGCATCTGAATGGCATAATATTGACTGGCACACTATTCCTGGGCTCTGACTGGCATAATATTCCTGGGCATCTGACTGGCATAATATTACTGGGCATCTGAATGGCATAATATTGACTGGCACACTATTCCTGGGCTCTGACTGGCATAATATTCCTGGGCATCTGACTGACATTATATTACTGGGCATCTGACTGGCATTATATTACTGGGCATCTGACTGGCATAATATTCCTGGGCATCTGACTGGCATAATTTTCTTGGGCTCTGACTGGCATAATATTCCTGGGCATCTGACTGGCATAATATCCCTGGGCTCTTACTGGCACTCTATTCCTGGGCATCTGAATGGCATAATATCCCTGGGCATCTGACTGGCACACTATTCCCATTGAAATACTGGTAAGTTTGTTGATTTAACTTTACTTCATTTTAAATATTGTATTTGTTCCCGTTTTGTTTCTTCACTTCAAAATAAGATATATGCAGTGTGCATAGGAATTTGTTCATAGTTTTTGTTTTTACTATAGTCCGGCCCTCCAACGGTCTGAGGGACAGTGAACGGGCCCCCTGTTTAAAAAGTTTGAGGACCCCTGCATTAAGGTGTGTGTAACATCTATTGAATTTTTTGGATGTTAGTCCAGAATCTCAAGTTAGACTCTTAAAGTCTATTTTCTTTTTTAACTATACTTCAGAGATGTCACTAATCATTTAAATAAGGACTACACCCCAAAATCTATTTTCCATATATTAAACCCAATTTTTCCAGGTTTTACATTATTTTAAACTTTATTTCTAGGAACTACCATTAAGAGGATATTCCATAGTCTTTCTTTTAGACCACTTGGAATTTATCATTTAAATGCTAAAATTGAGCTGGTTCAGTGACTGTAGGTTATTACTAGTGGTGTGACATGGTCATCTAAGCTCAGCAGAAGATAATTGTGATTGAACAGTTCAGAAGAAGGACAGTGAAGCTGGTGGGAGTAGTGAGTAAATGGTGGGAGTCAGAGCCTCAGAGGAGTTGTTGGCACTAGAGTGAAGAGGGAGCACAGGATATTCTGACTATCCTTAGAGAAGTTCATTGTTCCAGTACATTGGAAAAAGGCAAATTTAAGTTAGTTGAATCCTTTAATATGGAAAATATTTGTTTATGGTTTAATCCCTCTTTAAAAAGACTACTTTCCACCAGTAGGTCAAACAACATTCAATTCTACATGATCGGGAGTTGCGATTGGCTGCTAACTGACTGTTCTTGTTCCAGAGAAGTCATCAACAGTCCTACTCTAATAATTGTAGTTTAAATATTGTCAATAGAGGCATTATGCAGTCTTCTCACTATTTTCCTGACAAGGTTTAAAAAAGTTACTTTAGAAGCTTGTATTTAACCAACTTGGTAGTATTATGAGTAGTACGTAACCATAACACAAAAGTTAACTAACATTCATATTTGTAAATATTTCCCATCATCTGTATCCATAAAAATACAGGCTCTGATGAAGTTACCAAACACGTATTTCTGGAAACACTGGTATAATCAGTGGCCCTTGCTTTCATGGACCAAAGTAAAGGGCTTAGGGTACAGGAAACAATGCCAGATCCTCTGCTACAGATTATTCTTAATAATGCTCATATATATATTACCGGTATGTCTATATGAGAATGAAGTCTCTGAATTTTTTGTATTGTATCCACCGTTATAAATGTGTATGTTATATAGGTGTATTAGTTACAAAGCATGACACCACACTGATTATTTGGTAGACTATTTACTACTGGTTTCGTTAGACCTCATATCAAGGATTATATTGAACATGTTTTATAAAGAAGTGAAGAAGAAGAAAGTGTTGACTAAAAACAACTTACCTGGCATCTGCTTCACTATATTATTCCCTTGCTACTATATCTTCAAATAGCTCCCCACCAGTAACTCTGTGAAGACACAAAAAATACACTAGTGTTACATAATTAAAAATCAAAATCATAAATAAAACATTGTGTCACAGGATGTACTTATCACCCTAAGCAGTTTAACTAAAGGTGTCAAATTGGGTCCAGCTCACCTAAAACCTGAATGTACTGGTGTGGCCGTAAGAAAGTCCTGACCTATATCCCATTGAAAATTTGTGGACTATACCGAAAAAGTATATCTGAGCAAGTAGGGCCACAAACCTAGCTAAGTTACGCTAAATCTGCCAGGAAATGAATGTGCTAAATATCTAGTTAATGCAAGTTACGCACTGAAAAGGCAAAGCCACCAAACACTAACATAGTATGTAAACTTTTGACCCACTGGAATTCTGATATAGTGAATTAAAGCTGAAAGAATTCTGGTCTTGGGGGGGACACGAAACATGTGGAGTTGTGAAAACTTGAGTTTGAATGTCTTTAGCCTAGCTGTATGTGAATGTTCAGCCTTAACTGTATCATCAGAAAAAAATGTGTATTACGATGTCCATCTACAAGATGCTGAATAACTCAACATAATTATGTAAAATGTATAATTGTTGAAAAGAAAAAAAGGGGAAAAAAGAGAAAAAAAAAAAGAAGAGATGGTAAGGATAATATATCTGCCTTTTGTGTCTTTTTTAATCAAAACCATATCAGTTGCTAGCGAATTGTGGTGCCATATGGAAACTCCTGCCTTTTTGCTTAGGGCCGTGGCATGATATGCTAGAGGGAATTGTTTTGTTAGGCAGTAGGGTACCTTGTTTCTAGCGAAATGAGTTTCTTGAACACAAATGATTTGATCTAGGCCCCTCATTGATGACTAATGGGTTTGTAGGGCAGCTTTCCGTGTTCTTCTCTACTTCAGCGGGATGAACTCCCATTCTTCTTTGGGGTTGTCTTATGTTAACGTTGGATGAATGCTCTGGAGTTGGGAAGAGGAGGAGGGGGAGATAATAATAGAGTAGGGTATGCTGGAGATATAGAGAGAAAAAGAGAGTAGACAAGAGTGGTTATTCATCCTGTATGGACGAATAGGTTCAAGTGCAACTGAAATCATTAATAACAAACACACAATACACTGGTCTCATACCCAGATGAGGTGGGGGGTGGCTTCTGGGTATCTGGTGTAAGGGACTGTGAGCTAAGATGGGTGAACATGGGGAACATGGATTTAACTATGCTTGGCGAGGAGTGGAGCATGTTAAACTTGGCCTTATTTTTAACATTGTTATATATACATATTCACTATCTGCGGGAGCTAGCTTGCTTATGGTAAGCTTCTCATTTCACGCAGAACCGGGATGATCCTTAAGATACATGGGCTTGCATAATTGGGTCTTGTGGCTACTCAGCATCTGTTAGCTGCCTCAAGCTCTCTGGTTACCGCCGCTAACCTAGTTACAGTTTGCTTTCTATTTACAGCTACGGGATTCGGCTGGAGCAGTTCCCATAATCTTAAAACTTTGACAAGAATATTAGTTATTTGTGAAATGGTGCAATTATGTAGAAGTCTTGTAACGTTTCATTGTTCTGCAGCGTTTTTGTTAGGTACAAATTATGTAAGTGCTGTCCCACTCCATTTCTCTTACAACTCTGGTAAAAATTTAGATCGCCTAAGCAGTTGTAATATTCGATGAGGGAACTCGTGACCATTCCTATGTTGGTTTCAAGGTAATTTTCTTTTGAGGATTAATGTTATCCGCCATTTGTAGATCCCATCACTTGAGAAGTCCCTCTTCTGGTGTCGTTATGATGGAGGTGGATCCATTTCTCGAAATGATGAGTTTCATTGGGTATCCCCACTTATACTTGATTCCAGCTTCTCTTAAGGACCGGGTAACTTGGTGAAAGGTTCGCCGGAATTGTAGCATTGCTGGGGATAGATCAGAGAACAGTTGGATGTCTGTAAAGGGGGCTGGGAGATTCAATGCTTGTCTGCTTGCATGGAGGAGTTCTTTCTTGTAGTGGTAATAATGTAGCCTCATTCGGTTTTGGCAGCCTGTGGATGCAGTCAATCAGCATGTCTGATGAGGCCAAATCATTGTATTATTTCATTTTTGAGCTCATTGTGAAAAACAATACAATACATTATGGGAGTCAATTACTTCATCCATCTTGTGTTCAACGTGGTTAGTCCGTTCACCCAGTTCTTTTATTTCTTTAATTAGTTCCGCTGACAATGATTTAAAGTCGTTCTTAATATCTGTTCTGAGGGTACAGATTAATTTCTTTATATCTTCCACAGGCACCTGGGTTTGGGCCGGAGACATGGAGGCTGCTTTATCTATTTCTGAGATTTCTTCTTCCACGGGCTCCGTGCAGGCGCCGTCTTGGGAACTGGAAGAGGTACGTTTCAGTGACTTAGTTCTCTCTTTTGGAGTCAGGTATTTCAGCATTTTCCCTTGGTTTCTTGTACTCCGATGAGTAGACATCATAGGGGGTAGTTTTTACGGGTGAATTCCTCTTTGATACGGCGATATAGTGCTTTAATTCCCCGGTTCTCCTAGGAGCTAGCTCACTGCGCAGCTAGTTCGGTTGACTGCCAGGACACTCCCCTATAGATGTAAAATTTAAACTTTTTTAAAAATATGTTACATGTTAAAAAAGTTTATGAATTTCACATCCAGAATTATCGAAATGCTTAGTTATACATTATACAAAATTGACAGACATACATTATATAGATGTTTGTTAATCAAACTGAAAGCAATTCCCCAACCTTAAACTAGTAGTATGTCTGAGAGCTGTGGAATTTGTCCATTCATCCATTCATTCAATTTAGCTTTTAGGCTTTTGTATCTAATGCTAATAGCATTACAATACAACAACTAAAGTAGAAATTGAGTCTATTGGGTCTATTGACTAAAATTAGAATTTGGAGGTCAATCTCTGTCATAACTTACCTCGCAGCAGATCCCCAGAGTATCCTCTTCTAATCGCGCACCCAGCCGTGCCTGACTGCACACAGCCGGGGACGCGCGTTTCTCCACTATCGGAGCTCAGGCGCGCCTCCGATGACGTCACGCCCAACGTCACGCGACTAGCGGGAACATTTAAAAGTGCTCTTCACAGTAATACCTATGTTTGGTGGTTCTCGTGTACTTCCTGAACTCCTGGCGTTTTTCTATTTTGGATTTCTTGTTGCTGATTTGGATTGTTCCCTGGATTACTCTGATCTTCTGGTTTCCCTACTCCTGGTCTGTTACTCGTTTTGCTGTTTTTCTGTGTATGACCCTGGACTGTTTAACGTTTATGAAGCTTGCTGATTCCCCTGATTCTGGACTGTTTAACGTTTATGAAGTTTTGCCGATTCCCCTGATCTTGGATTTGTACCCGACTATTCTATTTCGCATACCCTGGTTTATCCTGCATAGCGGTCTCTCCTTCCTCCCTATATCAGTACGTCACAATCTCCAAATTCAAATTTTACTGAAATAGATCCACTTTTGTTAAATAAACGAATGGACGAATTCCACTGATCAGATCAGAGTCATAAGCCATTATTAATTTAGGATCAGTTTGCTTCTGCATAACATAATGTAATGCAGAATAAAAACTAATCCGATATGTCTGATTACTCTGTTCTGTGGAATTAGACAGTTCAATTTGGCTGAATTCGACACATTTCCACTTAATTCTATTTCGTCTTATGTAATGCTATTAGCCTTACATACAATAACTTAAGCCGAAATTTAGATGAAATTCGAATTCGACATAAAATGCTATGTTTGTCCGAAAACGAATGCTCATGTCTAAAAAACAAAAATAACCCCATTCTCAATTACTTGCATTATATAATTTCCTGGCCAATTATTGTTAAGTAATCATGAATTCCTTGAAAGCCGGTTATAAATTACCTGACCAGCAAGAACATTTCAGACTGATCACAGTAATAAGGGCATATTGACATCATAGATATATGTAACAGTTGTTGGCTGACACACAGACTTGGCATATTGGTGATAAATACTTCCTTTTTCCTGCTTCCTTGAATTGAGAGAAGACTTGGCAGTGAACATAAATTAGTAATGTTTTTTTCTTGATTTGCAAAATGCAAAATGTATTTTGAGCTATATCGGTGGAAAATGAGGGCAGCATCCCATCCTATTAATAAATTAGGTTTATTTTTTACAATATTTGCTCTGTTTGTAATATTTGTCTTATGTGGATATAAAAGAATATTTTTTTTTAATATATAGGAGCTATTAATTCAAACCATTGATTCCCAAGGTCAGAAACCCATTTGCAGTTATTATGAGATGACCAATATGTAGTCCATCCAATGTATAGTGAGCTGTCAGTTCTATGCTGCTTGTATGACATTCTTCTCTTTTTAAGGACATCAATAAATAAAAAATAAATTAAAACAAGAAAGCTATGACACAGGGGGAGCCATGGTTCATGGTTCCCTTTTATTTCTACAGTGCCGAATCATTGTACATGGGTACACCTTCCTTTTCATTGTGATTAGATATTAGTGTCTGTGTTGCTGATTAACACATTTTAGGTGTTTTTTTGGCTATTGTTTTATATATATGTTCAAATATCATCTTTTCACCCAACAATTGTAATGATGAACATTTGAATCAAAAATTATATCAGCCCATATATGTAGCTATTAACATTTGAAATAAAACTTAGAAATAATTTGTAGCGTACTTTAGAGATCTTTAAAGTTGAATTCTCCAGCAAAAATCTAGAGAATTGCTATGGGCAAATTATTTTTTTATTTTCTCGAATTCGGGGCATGTTCTGGGGCGAGGGCACATATTGGGTAGCTGAAAATCTGTGGTTTTTATGACTATGCATCAGTTATTGAATGGCCCGAAAAGGATGTATTTTAGTAATTTCAGAAATCATTATAAAATACAAGGAATCAAACATTAAAACTTTACATAATTTATACATTGGTAATTCACTCAAGGTAAATGCATACTACTATTCCTAATTAAACTCCATAATGTAATTATATGTCACACATCTCTTGATTATCATCTATATTTAAAGTCTGACATCAAGATTGTATAAGCCCTCACTTGATTAAAATAGCACTGTGATTTTTATCAAATGAAGAGGATGATAAAAGATTATGCAGATTAGAGATGGGTTGGTTTTTTAAAATCCACTTTGAAGGTCTGCTCATAATTAAATAACATAGTTTGAGTGCCAGAGTGTGCATGAGGAATCTAGTTCATGGGTGTCTTACCCAGTCCCAGGGCTGCAAACAGAATGGGATTTCAAGATAAAATATAACTAGAGTTGAGCGGACACCTGGATGTTCGGGTTCGGCGGGTTCGGCCGAACTTCAGAAAAATGTCCGGGTCCGTGCCCGAACTTGAACCTGAACCCCATCGAAGTCAATGGGGACACAAACTTTTGGCCGCTAAAATGCCTCTAAAAAAGTCATGGAAAGGGCTAGAGGGCTGCAAAAGGAAGTAATATGTGGGTAAGAGTAGGACAAGTGCCCTGTAAACAAATATGGATAGGGAAATAACTTAAAATAACATAAAATACATAGAAATTAAAAATACAGCTGAGCCATAAAATAGCACTAGATGAAATCTTTGATTTTAGCTTTGGAAGAACATAAATCTAAATCTAAAGCATGGCTGCCAGGAGGATCAACAGAATTATCCATTTGAGAGAGGCTTGGAGTGCTGGGTATTCTCTTTCAGTTTATACTAAGTGACCAATAGGTTGAGGAGGCGGTGACCGTGGCGGTGTAGGTGGAAGTGGTGCTGGAGGAGGAGGAGGTAGCCAGAATTTTTAAAAGTGCGCTGTAAGCACAGTATTTGATGGTTCTATTTGACTCTCAGATATGAAGTGCACCGCAAGACGCAAATGTACTATTTACCACCCAAAACTATTAGAATTTTTCAAAGTGCGCTGTAAGCACAGTATTTGACGGTTCTATTTGACTCTCAGATGTAATACATGTAATGCTATTGCTATTCTATAAACCGAAATAGAGTCCCCATTCATACGAATAGGTCAATTGACCTATTCGTATGAATGGGGACTCTTTTTCGGTATATAGAAAGCCAATAGCATTACATGTATTCCATAAACCGAAAGTCTATAAACCGAAAGACATTCGGTTTATAGACTTTCGGTTTATGGAATACATGTAATGCTATTGCTATTCTATAAACCGAAAGTCTATAAACTGAAAGACATTCGGTTTATAGACTTTCGGTTTATAGAATAGCAATAGCATTGCATGTATTATATAAACCGAAAGTCTATAAACCGAATGTCGTTCGGTTTATAGACTTTCGGCTTATGGAATACATGTAATACTATTGGCTTTCTATAAACCAAAATAGAGTCCCCATTCATAAGAATTTTTTATGAATGGGGACTATATTTCGGTTTATAGAAAGCCAATAGCATTACATACAATGTAATCTCCGAACCTCGAACTCCAACACGGACATACAGTGAAATGTTCGGGTCCGGGGTCCAAAAACCTTAAAGTTCGGTACAAACCCGAACAGTGCGGTTCGGGTTCGCTCAACACTAAATATAACACAACGCTCTGTGATATGTGGTTAAACACAACTTTGACATATTGACCTACATAATGCGATGGGAAACTGTATTAAGAAGTTGTACTTGTTCAAGTGATAACACTACCCTAATTAGTAAAACCACATAGTTTGCTTAATCGTCTGCTAATGCCATATATCACATATTATTAAAAAACAGCTGTCAGTAAAAATAAAGTTACATTTAATTAAATGATTGAATCAAATGTAGAAGGTTTGAATAGAAATGCTTTAATGAAATAATACAGATGAAGTACCTTATTCAGCCCTCAATACTTAGTGCTATTATAGGGTGGTCATCTTGGGTCAGATCTTTTTTTACCTGACCCAAGATTCTAAATAACATGGCTGCCCACAATGGAGCAATACAGAATAAAGAGGGCTCAATAAGATACTTTATTTGTATTCTTTCATTAAAGCATTTTTATTTAAACTGTTTACACTTGTGATCTTTCAGTTACATATTACATCATTTTTTGCAGTTGTCCTTTAACTCATTAATAACATATGAATAATATATTTATTACATCTAAGAAGTATTTTTGTTGATATGGCTGGCAAAAGAAATTACTCTCAATATTACAATAAAAATGGATATGAGTACCGCACATTTTTACCATTTTTTTTACTATTTGCTCCCCAATATGCCATTTAATATGCCAGGATTTTGCCCCCCAATATGCCATTTAAAATGACAGGATTTTGCCCCCCAATATGCCATTTAATATGCCAGGATTTTGCCCCTCCTATATGCCATTTAATATGCCAGGATTTTGCCCCCCATTAGGCCATTTAATATGCCAGGATATTGCCACTTATAATTCCAGGATATTACCCTTCAGTTTGCTCGTTATGCCACCCTCCTCCCCCCTTCCCCAGCCAGTACTTACCTCCTTGATGCTGT
Organism: Pelodytes ibericus; assembly: GCA_036172795.1. Classification (NCBI taxonomy): domain Eukaryota; kingdom Metazoa; phylum Chordata; class Amphibia; order Anura; family Pelodytidae; genus Pelodytes; species Pelodytes ibericus. Next base: position 108,929,083 of record CM069863.1, on the reverse strand, counting down.
CTCCCGGTGCAGGTCCGTGGCTGTGAGGGAAGCGTTGTGCGTTGTGAATCTGTTTGGCATTGTATTGGAGGAAATCCAGGGGGGTGTAAATTCTGTATATTCTTCTTTCTTGAATTCTAACCATTAATATGTATTTTTAATAAATATCATATTTTGCAGGGCTATGTAATAGACAATGGGCAAGAAAACAAACAAACACATGCTAAGTAATGTTACAAGTAATGTGCGTGGAAAAAGGGGGAGAACCCTTGTCTCACAAGACTCTAATCTAAAGAGACTATTCACTAACATTGAACTGCAATAAACAAGCATTTTTAGCCATGTTGAAAAATGTTTCCAACTTAGGTATGAGTGCATATGTGTAGTAGGAAGAGGTTTTACTCAGAGGAAGAGGTTTTACTTCAGCTGTCTAAAGTAAAGACAAATAAGTCGATGGGACCTGATGGGATACATCCAAAGTTATTAAAAGAACTTAGTGGTGTACTAGCAAAACCGTTAACAGATTTATTTAACCAATCATTGTTAACGGGAGTAGTTCCAGAAGATTGGAAATTAGCTAATGTTGTGCCCATTCACAAGAAAGGTAGTAAGGAGGAGGCGGGCAACTATAGACCAGTAAGTCTTACTTCAGTAGTGGGGAAAATAATGGAAACCTTGTTAAAGAATAGGATTGTTGAACATCTAAAGTCGCTTGGATTTCAAGATCAGAGACAGCATGGGTTTACTTCAGGGAGATCATGCCAAACTAATCTTATTGATTTTTTTGATTGGGTAACTAAAGTAATAGATCAGGGTGGTGCAGTAGACATTGCTTACCTAGATTTCAGTAAGGCTTTTGACACTGTCGCACATAGAAGGCTTATCAATAAACTGAAATCTTTGAGTTTGGATTTCAATATTGTTGAATGGATTAGACAATGGCTGAGTGACAGGCAACAGAGGGTTGTAGTCAATGGGGTATATTCGATGCAAGGTCTTGTTACTAGTGGGGTACCTCAGGGATCTGTTCTTGGACCCATTCTCTTTAATATTTTTATTAGCGATATTGCAGAAGGTCTTGTTGGTAAAGTATGTCTTTTTGCTGATGATACAAAGATTTGCAGCAGGGTTGATATTCATGGAGGGATAAGCCAAATGGCAAATGATTTAGCTAAACTAGAAAAATGGTCAGAGCAGTGGCAACTGGCATTTAATGTGGACAAGTGCAAGATTATGCACCTTGGGCGTAAAAACCCAAAAGCAGAATATAGACTATTTGGTACAGTCCTAACCTCAACATCTGAGGAAAGGGATTTAGGAGTAATAATTTCAGAGGACTTGAAGGTAGGTAGGCAATGCAATAGAGCAGCAGGAAATGCTAGCAGAATGCTTGGTTGCATAGGGAGAGGTATTAGCAGTAGGAAGAGGGAAGTGCTCATGCCATTGTACAGAGCACTGGTGAGACCTCACTTGGAGTATTGTACGCAGTACTGGAGACCGTATCTCCAGAAGGATATTGATACTTTGGAGAGAGTTCAGAGAAGGGCTACTAAACTGGTTCATGGGTTGAAGGATAAAACTTACCAGGAAAGGTTAAAGCATCTTAACATGTATAGCTTGGAGGAAAGACGTAACAGGGGGGATATGATAGAAACATTTAAATACATAAAGGGAATCAACACAGTAAAGGAAGAGAGTATATTTAAAAGAAGAAAAACTACCACAACTAGAGGACATAGTCTTAAATTAGAGGGGCAACGATTTAAAAGTAATATCAGGAAGTATTACTTTACTGAGAGGATAGTGGATGTATGGAATAGCCTGCCAGCAGAAGTGGTAGAGGTAAACACAGTCAAGGATTTTAAGCATGCGTGGGATAGACACAAGGCTATCCTAGCTATAAGACCGGAAACGGGGGACTAATAAAAGTACTCAAAAAAAAAACAAAAAATTGGGCAGACTAGATGGACCGAATGGTTCTTATCTGCAGACACATTCTATGTTTCTATGTTTCTATGTTTCACTAGTCCTTTCACTTTAGTGCAGTAGTTCACATTCCTGAGTTTGCAGTCAGCGGAATAATAGCATTGCAGAATCTAGATTCAATGGTCTTACTGATTCAGATTTGTGTTATTTTGTGTTATTTCTTTTAGTGAGGATGGAATTGCCTAACTCGGTCATGTTTCTTTAACGTGTAGTCAGTTATTCATTGTGTTGTTTATTCAGGACATATCAGCATTTTGGAGCAACACAGATTTTTTAGAAATTACTTTCAAATTTAGACCCAAGTTAGACTTTACAGCTATTCCTCTGAGATTACGTTTGCTACACAGTTAAGCTGTTGTAACAGTACATGATCACAAAAAGTCACTCAACCCTTGGAGGTCACATGGGAAGATGCTCCAATTTTCTTTGTAGGATTCCATCTTCAGCAGTCTCCTAGTAATAGTCTAGTCACCTCATGGGTGTTATGCTAAGTTGGTCTTTTAGGCCTGTGAGTAGTGTGCTGTCAACTACTGATTACTTAATTTACTCATATGATTACTAATACTAGATTACCTCTCAGAGTTTGTGATTGGCTTACTATTGTTGTTTATTAAATGTTGATATGCCCAGGACATACTCAATGTATCCTTTTCCTGGTAAAATACTTTATAAATAAAGAATGTACATTGTTTTTCCCTATTGTTTTTTTATTTTTATTACTATCATTCTTTTCCCTTTCCTGCTTTATTCTCCTAAACACAAGATCTTCTTTGCATACTGTTACAGAAAGTAGCAGAGGATGAAACTTGGTTAAAGTTATTCATTAGGTAATATCAAACAAGCAATAAATGCTATCACTTTTCAGCAAAATCTTATAAATGCTATCAAACGACACAAAAGTACAAGCCCTGTCACATGTTGTATATTGAAAAAATGGCGGGTCTATAGTAATCTAAAGAAATGACAGGATAACTAATGTGGACACAAACAGGAGTTTAGTCATTCAACATTTTTTCTATATGGTAAAATTGAACAAAGAAAATAGAGACTGCTTTGTATTCTAAAATGTTATTTAGTTTTGCACAGAGAGAGCAATCCAAAACATCCTATGTGACGACAATAGAATTTTCAAGGGTGCTTGAATCTCTTGTGCAGGCTTTGAAAGTTTGTGACAGCTCAGACATACTGCAGAGCCTTAATCTCTTCACCTATTGTCACAAAACAATTTTTCAGTCCCTTCAGAGTCATTTTGTCTTCTATTTCACACCACTTTTCCTTCTTCTTATTGGATTCCTAGGTTGTCATGGTTGCAGATTTCCTGTGTTGCTATACTAGGCTAAGAGAATGTCCTCAGGGCTTTGAGGTTTATTAAATGGCTGAGATATACCGTATATGCTCAAATATAAAAGGAAGGTTTTTTCAGAGAAAATGTTGTGAAAAATCCCCTCAACTTATATTCTGTTTGTGGTCTGATCATAAGGCAAAGGTTCAGTGGACCTGGATACTCTTTGAAAGTAGCTGAGTGATGTTTGCTCTTCGCTGTGCACAGACATCCTGCAATGCTGCCTGATGCTTTAAGTGGGAATGATAGGGTCACCAGATCTGTTGTCGTTCTAGCTCTGAAGACTCTTCAGAAACATCAGGCATCATGGGAGGATATCTGTGTGCACCGAACAGCACAAAGACATTCGACTTCCCCTGCTAGGCAAGATGTCTGGGTGCATGGAAAGTTACATGGATACAATGGCAAGTTACCTGGGTGCAATGGCAAGATGCCCCGGTGCAATGGCAAGTTACCCGGGTGCAATGGCAAGTTACCCAGGTGCAATGGCAAGTTACCCAGGTGCAATGGCAAATTCTGATTGCAAGGCATATCTTTTGGGTGCATGGCAAGTCATGTGATGCAGGGACAAGTGAAGTGAAGACTGCAATGCGTGTGCAGTAAAACATTCTGTGGGTGCACAATTGTATTATGGGATCAAGTAATTAAAGGGGGGCAGAAGAACTGGAATGAAGGGGGACAGAGGAAGCAGACAAAAGCAAGAATTTTTTCAACCACATTTTTATTAAACATGAAGTAACGTATCAATATTTACTAGCAAAACTTTTTTTTCCTATTGTGTCCCCTTATAATTAGGTATTTTATTCTTTAAATATAAGGTAGCCACAATTGGCGGCTACCTTATATTTGAGTAAATATGGTACCTCTGTAGTATTATCTTTTCTAAGGTGTCCTCTATCTAATATTCGGATATTTAAAGGTCTTCTTAATATGTGGCACGAGCACAGAGGCTACTATTTTGGCAGCCAAGCCCTGCAGGAAATAATTGGATAATGCAGTTTAAAATTATACCACATTAGATTATATAGAGTATGTTTCTTTAATTTTATTAAATTCTGATATTACAGTGTTGAAGTATATTCTGCTATGATGCTTTTCTCAGATACATAATCTGAACTTGTATCACTTCTCTCTGGAACAAGCTAAATATTTGCTGTTTGCAAGGTTTCTGTATTTAAAAGATGCAATAACAATTATTGTGACAGATAACAAACGACGTGCAAGTCAGGAAGGGATCATGTAAATCAATTCACAAACTCTTGTTCTAATTTCTAAAGCTATGCAGCCAGGTTGTGACTTCATTCCAGCCTCAATTCTTGCTGTGGACTGGAATGGAAAGGTCATTGCACAGGCCTGTCTCATTCTATGGATTAGTTTCATTAGCTTCTGCTTCACCAGGCTCTGTCAGAATTGCTGCTCTTTGCAAAGGTGATAATCATCTTTTATCTTGGCATCATTTGCAGTGGGGTTTTAGGTTTACATGTGAATTGGTACATTTAAGGGGAAAATGATACCAAAGCAACTTGTACATTGGGGACCAAACTCACTCCAATATTAATAGAAAATGTAATAAAATGAGTGAATAAGACATGCACCTCAAGATATATATCGGACACACCATGGGGTGTATTTACTAAGCAGTGATATGTGGTGAACTGGCTACCAAATTTAGGCATTAATAGATGCATTGGAAAGACAGGCAAGTTGAAGAATTTTTCTACCTTAGCTAATATTGCCTGTTTTTTTGCATTTCCCCAGAGTTCACTGTTTAGTACATAGACCCCACTATCAGCATTCAATATTATGTTCAAAATAAGAAGAAAAAGAAAATAATTTGAAATCATCGGTTCAAAAATAATCTGCACAAAAAACATATACACTATAGGGAATGTTCAAATACAACGAGCATAAGCATACATCATGATAAAAAGTTATCTGCCCGAGGATGTACTATTGCTCATATCAAACTATAAATTTTGCTCTTAGTCAACACTTAAAAGCTGTAATTGATAATGTCAATGAACTGATGTCCTGTGGGAGATAATATGGAAATTGCAAAGCTGAACTAGAAAAGCCAATAAATTAGCTAAACATAAAATATCAGTTGAATGGTCAGAGGTTCAGTAGCTGTTGTTGTAGGCAGTAATTGATCACTCCGATTTTAGCTTAAACGAGATCTTAATTGCTGTAACCATTTCCGTCAAGGATCCCCAAAAGGGATATTAAATAAGAAAACAAGATTACTGAAAATGGAAATTATCCTTATGAATATTTCCCACATCAGTGCTAGAGCTGGGTTTCCTTGGCACTGCGTCATTAAACAGAAACAAAAATGTATGCTAATATGTTTTATTCATTTCAATGAAGCCATTAGTCATGCTGAATTCTTGCATTTCTTAGTTACATCATCCTCATATGTCTTCTTTATGTTGAATGCATGTTTGACACTTTTGGAGAATCTAATTTACAAAACACTGGGCCACTTTCTCATGCAGTCATCCATTCGTTGTATATAGTCCTACCAGTCAATATAAAGTCATTCATCTTTGATCCTTTTTCTTTAAGGGGATACTCCAAGTAACTTTGGTGCAACTGGCAGTGTACCAGTTATGTAATGCTTCGTTTTTTTTGCCTGCATTAACATCAATGCAATCATTAAGAATCCCTTTTCATTTTATTCTCAAGCCCACTCCTTAGCAGTGTTTTTATGTAGAAGGACTGTATGGCTGCACAGGTTTTTTGACTGATGAAAAAAGATCTGTCTACTCATAGGGTGTTTTAAATCACTAAGCAAAGAAAAATCACATATGTTATATGACTCATCCTTGCTGATATGTAACAAGCCCAGGATCAGGTTGATACCTGACAGCTTTCAGCAGCAGCCTAGTCCATGTGATTCCGGACCGGGAGGGAAGAGAGGCACATTGCTCCACAGATAGCAAATAAACAAGACAATTTGTTCTCTAGAGTAGTATTAGATATTAATATTAATGAATGTTTCTCTTGAGGAATATTAATACTTGACATGTACACTTTTTATGGACATTCAAGTGAATGGGTATGACCAAAAGATTCTGACTGGCTCCTTATAAGAGCAAAAACATGTTTTCTATATATGAAATATAAGCAATAAAAGCTATACTATCCTTGAATATAGCTGGACTCTCTCCAGGAGCTCCACCTGTCCCTCATCAGATATACACAAAAGAGAGAGCAGGTAGTTCATGGAGTGCATATCTCACAGGATACACAGATTGCATGGGGATAAATGGAGAGGAATACATTGCGTAACTCCACAATAAAACCAGTACTAAATGTATACTTTACTAATATGAACGCACAAACATCATGTGCACAGAGACTAGCTCTAGTACAAATAAAGCATATGGGTGCGTTTAACAGTCATAGGTCATCTGGAATGGAATAATGCTGGTTTCATTCCTGTAGGCCTATAGAGGCTTTAGGGTCTACTCAATAAGAAAGAGAATTGCTGGGAGTTGAGATGGAAATTTCAAACTTTAGTTGGAAAAATTCTCCAGTGCAGCTATAAAGCTTTGTTCAGTAGAATTACCCCAATTCCCTGTAGGCCTATTGAATTCATCCACATTTGGGACCAGGACATTATCAGTGACATGAAAACATCACTCTTTAGAATAAACCTAAAGTTTTCTGTTACACATGGGGTCCAGGATGGTATTATACCCTGAGTGCCCGAGATCAGGAGCCCATTGGCAGGAGCGGAGATACAGGGCTTTGGGACCCCGGGTTTATATGGCCCCATTTCAAGTCCCTTATGGAGCAGCGGTTGTATCCAGTAGAAGCTAAAGGACATCTGAATGTATCCAACAGACATCCTGGACCAAGCATGGATCATATCTAGAACAGGTTATCAGGATGTTGTGGGCTAAAGCAGAGAGATAAACCAAGCAGAGCAGAGCAACAACAAAGAGAACGGAAACCATATAAACAAAATACAGAGTCTAGGGCTACAGGAGAGAATAAGGAGCAAAGGAAGAACTGAAACATATATGGGCAGGCTAAATCACAAACCAAACTAAGAATAAGCAATACAGAGCAAAGAAAAATGACATAGATACAGAACATGAAAGGAAAGGCACATATATAACTAAGAATACATACAGAGGACAGGGCTAAGGAACCCAATGGATGGATTGAGGAGCTGGGATCCTCAGATGCTTCATAAGGGGAACCAGAACTGGGATATGTGGAGAGGACAGAGGAGCTGGAATCCTCAGGTGCTTCAGGCAAAGATGGTTAGGAAACATAGCAACATACAAAAATAAATACCTTGACTAACCTGATACTAAAGATGATGACCAGTCAGGGTTTAGTTACAACAATTGGCCAAATGATGAATCAGCTTGCCAACCACGTCAAGTTTCCTCACAGTCATGTAAGTTAACTAAAATTAAATAACAATTGAATTACACAGAAACACAGACCCCAACACATAGAAACATACCTGCAGTAGGACTGGCTGGGAAATTGAGATATCAAACACAGGAAACAGGTGGAGCTGATTTATATAGAAGCAAACTAACAAGATTGTGGGAAGCAGAGAAAACCCAAAATGGAACATAATGACAGGAATGGAAAACCAGAAATGGATCAGAGCAAAGAACAAAGGAACCATGAAAATACAGAACAGGGTACAGAAGCTGTTCAGAACTAAGACAGGAATTCTAGGGTACAGGTCACCCTTATATTAGGGCTTACCTATTAGGGAGTTCAGAGAAGTGGAATCCCTATGGTAGGGCATGGGCAAGGGGTTAGTCCTCTTTTCCATGAATGCCACCCAGAAGCGACCAGTACTACTGCTTTGGTGGATAACTTCTTTAACCCCTTAGTGACAAGACATTTTCACCTTGACTTTCCCTTGGTGACAATGACTGTTTTTACATTTTTGGGGTGTTTGTGCTTAGCTGTAATTTTCTTCTCTCTCACATACTGTACCCACACAAATGATATGTTGTTTTTATCGTCATAAGAAGGGATTTCATTAGATACCATTATGTTAATCATATCTTATAATTTACTATAAAATCATAAAATATGATGAAAAAATAAAAAAACACTTTTTCTAACTTTGACCTAAAATATAATTTATACAAATATAATCATTAAAAAAGACCCCCTCTAAATAGTTTTTTGCAAGTTATGGGGCAAAAACCAAAAATATAATTTTTTGTTTTTTCCTATATTGACCTTTTGACCCCAACCCAACTCCTAAATTTAACCCTAACCCTAAATTTAACCCCAACTCTAACCCTTAATATATTTTCATTTTAATTTAATTTTAACCCTATCCCTTATGCTAAAAAATATTTAAGTTTAACCCTAACAGATAATCTAAGCCTAATGCCAGTCGTTAGCTAATTAAATCGTTTTTCTTTACATTGTAATGTTGCTGACTGCCTCTAGGGGTAGTCAAGCACCATATTCAGAGTGACAGCAGTGAATTATTTTTCACTTCCGAATCTCTGACCACAAGAGGGCATAGCCATATTGCCGGAGCATGTTGCTCCGTCAATATGGCGCCCACGATCGGTCTGTGGGGCGATGGTGGGTGCCCCAGAGAGCAAATTTCGGTGCTGGCTATTGCCTCAACATCGAAGCAATAGACCAGCACTGTTAGAGCGTTTTTTGCGATCGTTGATCGCGAAAACCGGTCAATTCACTGCAGGATGTGTCAGGCACGTCCATTGTCGGAAATGCAGTTCCCGGCAGGACATACCTGACACGTCCATTGTCTCGAAGGGGTTAAGGGAACAGAAGTTATCACATATAGAGGCTCCCTGGTCATATGCTCAGAGGCAGGGCATAGGGGACGTCAGTATGTCGCCGGAGCTAGGGAACACCACTATGTGGCCGGAGCTAGAGAATACCACCATGTGGCCGGACTAAGGAACATGGGACAGAGATATAAAACAAAAGCCAGGAACATCAATGAAACATTAACAGGAGAATACAAAGGAACAAAGATAACACTTGAACAGACAGGAGAAACCAAAAGACTGAAGGAAAACCAGAGAGGCTTAATACATAGTGGACACAAGATGATCCTGCATGCAAGATGGAGCCTGACACTTTCTGTAACCCTTGGTGCTGTCCATTTCCTTTTTTTTGTCCAATATCTGACTGGCAATAGATTTGATTAAACAGCGCATTCTCTGTTCATCATAAAATAATCTTATTTATATAATATATATGTCTATGAAAAAACAGACTCCGCTTGCATCAGTTCTATTTTCAATGTTCTTTAGTGAAATTAAACCAAATGGGTAAGACCTAGCAATAGTAATAATCTACAAACACAAATTAAAGCTAATTTAAAAGTGTTTTTAAGACAAATCTGCTATCTGTTAATATATGTGTATGTAATTAGCTGTATATTACACAAAGTTTAAACATATGGTGTTTCAAGAATAAAATTCGATAAAAAAAGATTGTTTAATAAAATTATTGCTTCTGTATTTCATCTTTATAACATGGAAAAAGGATTTTTATGAACCATAAAAAAAAAATGCTGGTAAATCATATAGATTGGTGTCATTCAAATAGTATGTATGGCAGCTGTCTTTATTGCTGTCACATCTCTGTATAAAATATTCTAGACATCTGTTTCAGTAAATATCAATTTTGTCATATAACACAAAAAACATCGAATTTGCAGTTTATCATGAGAAAATCCCATGGGATTTACATAGAATTACAAGCAAGTATTTGCCCTAAACCCCACAATAAATAAACAGATAGTACAACAAATGGTGATGATAGTCATTTGCATATGGGGATATAATGTATGAATCTTCACCTCAAACCCACCTTAATAAATGTGCTACATTGTTTAACTTATTGCTTGTTGCTACAATGTAATTGCATGACCCATAACTGTGACATGTAAGAAGAGCTCAACTGACTACCATTTGAAATCCAGAAACATTGGACTTCAACTTTGGACTTCACCTTTGCAACCTTGTGTTTAGGACCTTTTCTGGAAGCTCCCACCCTATCTAAGTAATAATACTCTCCACAGCTGTTCCCACCTCCTACAACATCCAATCCAGTACCAGCACTTTATTTACTAATCCACAATACAGAAAAAGTTTCCTGGGATCAGGTGCAGCCTAGGTGGCAGGGCCCATGTACGAGTGAGGGGGTGTGAATGAGGATGATTGATGGCCTGGGAGGAGTGGCTGAGTAAACATGATGCGTATAAGTAGCCCATTCCCCTTCCTTGCTTCAGCAGTCATTTTAAAATAACAGACACAGCAGTGAAATTCCCGTCCACCCTTCCCCTTTTTTTATTGCCTATGTTGTTTTGTGCATGATATTAATGTTTTTCTCTCTGTCACAGCAGGCGGGGTTGTGCTTGCCAATTTAATAATTAAGGAGGAAAGTTACTATGGATGGAAGGGGGTGGCCCCTCCCTTAACCTCTGAGCAGTATGAAGAAATTCTTAATAGCGGTCATGCCCACCAAGCTAACAGCTGACTAGTGGTCAGCATCAGGTTAAAATACAGGTGTTAGTATATATATTAAGTTATAATATTAAAGTATAAGCGAAAATGGAGGTAATTTTGCAATGTTGCCTATTTAAACTACATACATGACTGGCATCTTTTATTGTGGGGTATGGGGTTGCATATACTGACATAAGAAACATTTCCCTTTACTACCATGCAAGGTAAGTGGTTTGATCCTCGTTTTTCTACAGAGCATTACAATTGTGGAATAACCTCCCAGACACCATCAAATCTTCCTTCACTCTAAAATCCCTTAAAAAATGTCTGACAAAATACTTCAATGCAGAATTCACCTGCAATCATAACTGAATATATTTCACTTGTTTTTTTTTTTTTTACCTGTGTTAAATTTGCTTATATGTATTTTAATAATATTTTGTAACCTATTGTAGCAATGCAACATGCAATCAGGACATACTTGAAAATAAGAGAATCCTCAAATTATTCTACCTGGTAAAATAGTTTATAAATAATTACATATTACTATTTTTACCACATAAGTCTATGCAATGCATTTATAGAACTCTTTATTACAGTTAATATTATTCTCAGTTTTAACAAGTTAACATTTCATTTCTCTGTATTTTTTTTAATTATCTGAGATTATTCCCTCAGTTGAACAAATTATGAAGACAAATAGTCCAGATGGATAAAGAGGCATTAAACCTTTAAAAATAAAAATACAAATATCAAACGTTCACATTATACCTACCTTTTGTCCTGGTCCAGTGTACTGAAAAAAACAACTTACTTATTAACCTTTAGAATTTGTGCTCCTATTTAGAGCTGACATCTTGTGGAGCTCCTCAGAGGCTCTGGTTATTTGCCTCCTGTCACTGTCTGTCAACACCCTCTTTACTGGCATTATTTATAACTGTTCATATTCTAATTTGCATTCTCCTTAGCAATCTCTTCACATAAACATCCCCATTCGCAAATACGTAAATGTACAGATTGTTGACATATTATGATACCCCTCACATATTTGTCCATTATATTAGTATGCAGAATGGACAATAAACATGGACACAAGCAGTAATCACATTGGAGTTCGCATTGTAAGGTAAATTCTGCTTAAATAAGTACATTAAAATATACATTTTGTTTCACAAAACCTTTTACACCTACCTATGCAGCCACACATACAAACATGTACTCAATGTATGTTTTAAAATACATAGTGTATGTATATCTGATGTTCATGCTATTAAAAGTATTTGATACATGTATTTACTGTATATGATCAGTCCATTTTTCGTAACAGAATACTATCATTTTAATTTACTAATGGAAATCAGTGATGCAGTTGCATGCATTTCTAAAAGTCATTGTTGCCATGTGAATCTAGTATGTTTTAAAATTTTATTTGGCTTTAGATGCAGACTGCTGCTTGGATTCACTGAGTCATGCAAGTGCTTTTGCGCATGAAATTACTATTGAGGTGATGTGTGATTGCATCTGCAAAAGTACATGTGCTTTTATAAGTGATTGTGAAGGTGAAAAAATGTTGCTGAACTTTACTAGTCAACCTGTGGAGATATTCTCTACAAAGAAAATCCCTTTTTATAACTGCAGTTACTTTTACATACTAAATTACATGATAGCTAAAGTGAATCACATAGTTGTAATGGAGTAATTTTCACAGAACTACCACTTATATGTCTTAAAATAACTTTTTTTGAGAGAACCTATACTTTGGCCATTTTAAAAAATTCTCACCCATTAAACATCCCCATCACAGTCACTAGACACCCTAATTTTTTTTGAAGAGAGATGCATTTGTTAAGTGTTCAATGTTAGGGTTATAGTAACACGTGATAGTCACCCCCCCCCCCCCCCCCCGTCCATCCATTGTAATAGAAACCTCATACCATTATATTGCTTACATTTTTAATTTGAAAGTCTACTCAGGTTGCTGCGATTATCGGAGTCAAAATCCGGATGTATTTGGATCATTTTGGTGATAAGAGAAAACCCACATTTCGACTACTATTGAATATTTAAAAGATCTGCTGGTTAGGTTAATATAGTACACAATAACCAATTCAGCTGTTAGCCTAAAGTAAGGGTCTACCAGGGTCTTAATAATGATTTCTATATTTTCCCAGAAAGGTTTAATTTCCAAAAAATGTGCATTTAACTGCCTATCTAAGTTCCACATCTCCAACATGTATTACTAATTGTACGGCAAAATCTATGTATATCTTTGTATATCCACAGGAACCCTGTACCATCTTGACATTATTTTTATGCCTTTTCTTGTTGTTTACCAGATGTCAAATTAACAAAAAGCACTTTTTCCAATCTTATATATTCCATGAGACTTGTAAGTCGGGCTCCTAGAGTTTATAAAAATATGGTATTTTCGGACCTTCTGCAGTCTAAGTATTCTATACATTTTTGAGAGTGGGTTATGTATCATTTCTCTTTGGGCACACAGTATTTAAAATTTGGTACCGGTAAGTGGAAAGCCCACTGTATAGCCGGAGCTGAGGGAGGGTAGCGCAGGGAGCGGAGGACACTGGCAGTTGGTCACAAATAGTTATTGGCTTCACAACAAGAGGGAAAAGGCAAAAGAATAGTCAAAAATGTTCTGCAGGGTCGAGGCAGGCTGCAATGGTTCAAAGGTGGTTTAGGGAAATCCAAGTTAGGAAATAGAGATACTGGAGGTCAAGTTTAGTCCAAGGTCGGTACACAGGAATTCAGGTAAGACAGTAATCACAGGAACAGTGAAGGAATGGGACTGATAACAGGCACCACAGCTCAACAAGTAAGCATGTACTCTAGGGCTTGCATGGGTTTTATAGTGTCATCCATCAAGGAACCCCTCCCCTGTGCACCTGGGATCCGCCTCCATCACATACAAAGTATAGGGAGAAGGAGTGGTAAGGATAAAACTTTTTTCTCCCCCCACCGAGATACCACCAATCACACAGCACCATCTGCTCAGCGACCACAGAGTTGCATCTGGGCCTTCACGTTACCCGCGATCGGATTCCTTGCTACTCGAGACCGGGGATGCAGCCTACCTCTCGGTCGCGCTACAGCACAATGGTGGCATCTGGGAGTGGAACTTGCATGCGGTGATGGAGACCCCCTAAGCAAGGTAAGTGAGGAACCTGAGGCCTGACACCCACCTTACATCTTAACACCTTTGCGACAAAGGACGTGCCAGGCACGTCCTGGGAGAAACTCCCTTAACGACAAAGGACGTGCCTGGCACATCCTGCGGTGAATCAAGCGGTTTTCGCGATCGCTGATCGATGTCGAGGCAATAGCCAGCACCGAAATTTCTATTTTGGGGCACCCACGATCGCCCCACGGAGCGATCGTGGGGAGCCATATTGACGGAGCATGCTGCTCCGTCAATATGGCTAAGCCCTCTGCCGGTCTGAGCTTCGGAAGTGAAAGTAACTTCACTTCCGTCGCTCTGAATATGCTACTTGACTGCCCATAGTGGTAGTTAAGTAGCATTGCAATGAAAAATATTTAAAATACACATTTAATTAATTAAAAACAGGTTATGTAGCTATATTAGCCTATAGGGTTAAAATTAAATATTTTTTAGCATAAGGGATAGGGTTAAAATTAAATTAAAATTAAAAAATATTAAGGGATATAATAAGGATTAGAATTGGGGTTAAATTTAGTGTTAGGGTTACATTTTGGGTTCGGGTTTGGGTCAAAAGGTCACTATAGGAAAAAAACCAAAAAACACTATTTTTGGTTTTTGCAAATTGTAGTAAATTATAAGATATGATGAACATAATGGTATCTAATGAAAGCCCTTCTTATGATGATAAAAACAACATATCATTTGTGTGGGTACTGTATGTGAGAAAGAAAACAATTACAGCTAAACACAAACACCCTAGAAATGTCAAAACAGCCATTGTCACAAGGGAAAGTCAAGGTGAAAATGTCTTGTCACTAAGGGGTTAAAGAGTCATTGAAATGGCCCAGTTGAAAGCGGTGAAGTGGCTGCATAGAAACAGCTGTGATGAACCCTCCCATTCCCTCTTTAGACCTGATCAAATATTGGTATTCCAGTGTGGAGGTTTGCTTTTCCATACAAACCAAAAAAAAACATTTTTTAAGACAGAGAAAGAAGGACCTAAGAATATAGAGTGGAATAGAAATATCAGAAATCATCAACGTTTAAAGACTGTAGCTACTTATATTTGGATATTTAAATAAAGTTCAAAACATCCACATAGAATAAAATAGATACAATAATATGAAGAGTATAAACACAGAAAAACACTGAAGCCCAAGTGCAGCTATTATGAGTAAGTGGCAGACCTCCTGACACATAGAGGATCATGTATAAACAAGGTGCACACAAAGATTGTGCCAAATTATGGTGCAATAGGCGTATCCACCAATGTATAAAGCAGACTCCAGTCTTATTTCAGGAGACTATGCTATTTATGCTGAATGTGTAGATTTTGGTTGTACCGGCACTCCTTGCGCGGATGCAGTCGATATTTAAAAGTGCCTGATTTGTGTTGGGGAACACTGTTTGGCGGAGCTCCCTCTCCCGCAATTACAAAACGTTATAAAAAATCAGTGCAGTGCAAACGTTTTTATACATAACCCCCGTAGTGCAATACTGTATAAAAAGTTTAATTGCTCATATATTTGTAAATTCTACTCACAAAGCAAATAAAAGTAGTCTTTGGTAAAGGAAAAATCCCCCACTCTGATACATAAGATATAAATAATAAAGAATTCTGTGTAGAATATTAATAGACAGCACACTTACTCTTCCAAACCACAAAATGGTTAGGGGTAACCATTGCAGAAGATCTATTTTTATATGATCCAATAAAGGTTTACAATTTAAACTGTAACATTCCTTAGGATCTGCACTAAGCTTGATAGGTAAACATGTTACTTTATGCAGTTCTATTTTAAAATGGATATGTCTTAATTAGAGTTGAGCTGACACCTGGATGTTCGGGTTCGGCAGGTTCGGGTCCGTGCTCGAACTTGACCCCGAACCCGAACCCCATTGAAGTCAATGGGGACACAAACTTTTGGCCACTAAAATGCCTCTAAAAAAGTCCTGGAAACGGCTAGAGGGCTGCAAAATTAAGTAAAATGTGGGTAAGAGTAGGACAAGTGCCCTGCAAGCAAATGTGGATAGGGAAATAACTTAAAATAACATAAAATACATACAAATTACAAATACAGCTGAGCCATAAAATAGCACTAGATGGAATCTGTGATTTTAGCTTTGGAAGAACATAAATCTAAAGCATGGCTGCCAGGAGGATCAACAGAATTGTCCATTTGAGAGAGGGTTGGAGTGCAGGGTATTCTCTTTCAGTTTATACTTTCAGTTTATGTAATACATGTAATGCTATTGCTATTCTATAAACCAAAATAGAGTCCCCATTCATACGAATAGGTCAATTGACCTATTCGTATGAATGGGGACTCTATTTCGGTTTATAGAAAGCCAATAGCATTACATGTATTCCATAAACCGAAAGTCTATAAACCGAAAGACATTCGGTTTATAGACTTTCGGTTTATGAAATACATGTAATGCTATTGGCTTTCTATAAACCGAATCTCGGTTTCGGTTTATAGACTTTAGGTTTATGGATACCAATAGCATTACATGTATTCCATAAACCGAAAGTCTATAAACTGAAAGATATTCGGTTTATAGACTTTCGGTTTATAGAAAGCCCATAGCATTACATGCATTACATAAAACGAAAGTCTATAAACCGAAAGAGATTCAGTTGATAGACTTTTGGTTTATAGAAAGCAAATAGCATTACTTACAATGTATATGTATGTAATGCTAGGAGCTTTATATAAACTTTAGTTTTATAGAATGCATGTAATGCTATGGGGTTTCTATAATCCGAAAGTCTACAAACCGAAAGAGATTCTGTTTATATACTTTCGTCTATAATTAAGTAACTTTGAAAGATACATTTAAACCTTCAGGTTACACGAATGTAACCATTCATATTACAACAGTGCCATCTACTGGCCAAACGTAACATTAACTGCCATTGAACATACTTTTGTTTTATAGAATGCATGTAATGCTATTGGCTTTCTATAATCCGAAAGTCTATAAACCGAAAGAGATTCGGTTTATAGACTTTCAGTTTATAGAAAGCCCATAGCATTACATGCATTCTATAAAACTAAAGTCTATAAACCGAAAGAGATTCGGTTGATAGACTTTCGGTTTATAGAAAACCCATAGCATTACATACAATGTATATGTATGTAATGCTAGGGGCTTTCTATAAACCGAAAGTCTATAAACTGAATTTCTTTCGGTTTATAGACTTTAGTTTTATAGAATGCATGTAATGCTATGGGCTTTCTATAATTCGAAAGTCTATAAACCGAAAGAGATTAGGTTTATAGACTTTCGTCTATAATTAAGTAACTTTGAAAGATACATTTAAACCTTCAGGTTACACGAATGTAACCATTCATATTACAACAGTGCCATCTACTGGCCAAACGTAACATTAACTGCCATTGAACATACTTTCGTTTTATAGAATGCATGTAATACTTTGGGCTTTCTATAATCTTAAAGTCTATAAACCGAAAGAGATTCAGTTTATAGACATTCGGTTTATAGAAAGCCCCTAGCATTACATGCATTCTATAAAACGAAAGTCTATAAACCGAAAGAGATTCAGTTTATAGACTTTCGGTTTATAGAAAGCCCATAGCATTACATACAATGTATATGTATGTAATGCTATGGGCTTTCTGATTGGCTGCCCTGCAGCCTTTGAAAACGCACCATTAAATCGCCGAACCCCGAACTCCAACCCGAACATACAGTGAAATGTCCATGTTCGGGTCCAGGGTCCAAAAACAGTAATGTTCGGTACGAACCCAAACAGTGCGGTTCGGGTTCGCTCAACACTAGGCTTAATCTTGATCTGTGAGACTTCATACTGTTGCAGATTTATATTTAATATTTAACTTTAAGAGAAGTTCATCTTAAAATTGGAATGTAAGCTGAATTCAGATTCAATTTTCTTTGTTCTCTGAAGAAGATTTGTAATATGTACCAAAACACTGTCTGTATATGCATCACACTTGCATTCATCTGATCTAGATATATCCTGAATATTCCAGCATTTCCTCCTTTAACACACAAGAGTGGTTCTATAGATAACACAAACAATAATGGGGATTATGGGCATCCCTGACGTGTACCATTCGACATGTCCAAACTTTCAGATAGAATCTCTTTAACTTTGATGGGTTTTGGGTCTCTCTGTTAAGATCTTAAGATCTAAGATATAGGGCAATAACTGCCACATTTGTCAGGATTCTTGCCTTCTTTAAAAATTAATGTAATATTTGCTTCATAACGTTTATTGTTGCATAACACTCTTTTTTCCCTGGTGTCACGGCACCAAAGCAAATTTGGAAAGTTTTGTGATATATCTGAATACTTGCCATGAGAATATGAAATCCAAACCCACATGTGATTATAACAAGGTAAATTATCTTTTTGAATCCCTGAGGTAAGAGGGTATTTGGCTCACAAAAACTTGTAAGTGGAATCTATAAACCTGGTCAAGGGTTGAAACACTGATTATGTCCCTGCCACTATAGGTCTACTAGGCGAGTTTATTGAATCTTTATGTACTTTTGGTAAAGTATAGAAATCATGTATAATTAGATTCTTATTCATGAGGTAGGGCTTCAAAGAATCCCGGATCACTCCCTTGGTTTCAGCTCTCTTCACAACAGTGTCCATAGTTTTCTTCATATCATGTGTAAGGTCATTTTTAAAAATAAAGGAATATGTCCTGTCCAGTAATTGCCACTATTACATCTCCTATGTCAGCTTGCTTAATAACGACTAGCTATTGTCTTTTCACAAGTGTCCAATCTAAGAAATCCTTCATTACAGGACCCATTAACGTAGGGATAATAAAAAAGCCTAACTATAAGCCTACCCCATATGAAAAAGGTTTTCCTAATATATATATGAATTCACATTTAAACTTTTTTCATAGTTAATAAAAATGATGATTGAAAAAATGCATTTCTTGTTTTATTTCCTTTTATTTGCTAGTGCACTCCCATAGTTGTCATTCTGCCCCCAGACTTGCCAGTATGTCCCCAGATGTGCAAGTAGGCCCCAGGACTTAAAATGCATCGCAAGGCTTGCCAGTGCATCCCGAGATTTGACAATTTGCCCCCATGCTTGCAAATTCATCCCAACACCCGTAAATCTGCACCCAGACTTGCCAATGCATACCAAGACTTACCAATCTACCCTTCAGGCTTTCCAATGCATTCTTAGATTTGCCAATTTGCCCCTAGTTTTGTCAGTCTGTCCCTAGACATGCCAATGCATCTTCAAACTTACCAATGCACTACTCAGGACTGCCAAGGCACCCTCAGAATTCCCTGGTGTCTACTGGGGGGCAGCTGGAGCATGTTGTGCATTGCTCAGTGCATACAGAAACCCTTTAATACTGTCTGACCTCTGTAGCCGGGACTTAATGCTGGGATGTCACGTGACCATGGCATTCTATAATAAAAGCCGCGGCAGAAGTGTTGAGCAGCATCAGAAGATGTCTGTGCACAGCATCCATAAGCTCCCAGCAAAGAGGATCATGGTCCCCTGCAGATCTGTGGTGGACTTGGATCTTAGTCTTATAATCAGACCACTATTTCACAAGGTATCAGACCTTGAATATAAGATAAGGGGACTTTTTGATAGCATTTTCACAGATATTTGAGCAAATACGTATTTTTTTGAAAACCTGATGGTAAATGAAATTGGTGGAGGTGTCATATTTATTTGCATTACTGTACCTTCCTGTGATAAGTTTACACCTTTCATTGGAATCTTTGAAAATAGGAAAAAAATCTATTGACATATATTGCCTTACTATGCATTTTGTTAAAGGTTCTCTAGAAAAATACATAAACTTAACTATTTTGTATTATTAGAATAATTTTTCAAAGTCATGGACAAGTGTCTTACAGATATTATTTACTTTTTCCCCCTAGTGTGTTCCCATTTAAGCTCTGTAGACTCTATCCAAACGACTGTAAGGGAAAGAGTCACCTACTGTGCGAATAACGCAAGTAATTAAGTGTAAAATAGAAGTACAAAATTATAGCAATCTGCAAATTTGTACTGCAATAGTCAGAAGCAGATATTGCAAGTACAGCTCTATAATTAAAAATCCCTCCCATGGATTTTCGGCCTTTAGAACCCCTGCTGCTATGGACTACAGCATGTTGGGAACTAGTCTGCACTAGTAGTGATGGCAACGGTTGTAAATTCCTCATCACACAGACCATTAATTATTATGAACAACAAAAAAAGTAAATCAAGAAAAAAAAATAATACAAAACATTACAAATAAAGGTCTGCATACAGAAAGAAGTTTAAGTTTCCAAAACTACATAAGGTTTTCATTATTTATAGTAATCATACAAAATATTATTTAACAAAATAATAACAGTCATTTACAACCAAAAATTAGCTGAAAGAATATAAGAATGACTTCCTGAGCAGGAAAAAAACATATCTGCATAAAATCCATAAATATGCAAAAAGAAACAGTGCAGAATGTGTAGTTACCACAGAAATATTTTTTTTACCATCAACACAGAGTGTAAAAAAAAAGACATAAACATAAATGAAAAATGCCTTTTGCAAAATAAAGTTATTGATTTATGGAACGCAATATGAGATGGTACCATCTCTTATTATTTGATGAGGAATGACCCAAAACAGAGCCTTAGAATGACTCATCAAAATACTACCTATTGCATAAATGGAATTAATCCTCAGTAAAGCCTGTCATGACAAAGTGATAAGGATACAGATACAAGTTGACACTTTTTGTTTAAGACACTTATCCCTGTTGCCTCAACCACTGAAGAGTCAACGGACCCGATGCAATGACACAAAACATCACTAATTACTCTTTTTAACTCTTTTCTATAGCAGTCTATGGGATTCAATAACATGTGATACATTAACTATGGTCATTGAATAGACCCAAATGACTTGAAACCTTAATAGGTTAACATTGTGACCCTTATTTTTAAAATGTAGGGCAATGGGAAATTTTGAAATTTCAGCATTGTGTTGAAATTATCTAATGGAACCATTATGCTCAAGTATACATGTTTTAATAGGACAAATGGTTTATCCAAAATAAAGACCACAGGGACCTTTGAGAATATAAAATACATAATAGGAATCCCCCAGACTTGCCAGTATGTCCCCAGATGTGCTAGTAGGCCCCAGGACTTAAAATGCATCGCAAGGCTTGCCAGTGCATCCCGAGATTTGACAATTTGCCCCCATGCTTGCAAATTCATCCCAACACCCGTAAATCTGCACCCAGACTTGCCAATGCATACCAAGACTTACCAATCTACCCTTCAGGCTTTCCAATGCATTCTTAGATTTGCCAATTTGCCCCTAGTTTTGTCAGTCTGTCCCTAGACATGCCAATGCATCTTCAAACTTACCAATGCACTACTCAGGACTGCCAAGGCACCCTCAGAATTCCCTGGTGTCTACTGGGGGGCAGCTGGAGCATGTTGTGCATTGCTCAGTGCATACAGAAACCCTTTAATACTGTCTGACCTCTGTAGCCGGGACTTAATGCTGGGATGTCACGTGACCATGGCATTCTATAATAAAAGCCGCGGCAGAAGTGTTGAGCAGCATCAGAAGATGTCTGTGCACAGCATCCATAAGCTCCCAGCAAAGAGGATCATGGTCCCCTGCAGATCTGTGGTGGACTTGGATCTTAGTCTTATAATCAGACCACTATTTCACAAGGTATCAGACCTTGAATATAAGATAAGGGGACTTTTTGATAGCATTTTCACAGATATTTGAGCAAATACGTATTTTTTTGAAATTTCAGCATTGTGTTGAAATTATCTAATGGAACCATTATGCTCAAGTATACATGTTTTAATAGGACAAATGGTTTATCCAAAATAAAGACCACAGGGACCTTTGAGAATATAAAATACATAATAGGAATCCCATGTGTAGTAAGCCTTGATTTTATGATTTGTCCACAAGTGTGGTAATTATGCTGTTGCATTGATCAAAACTGTTTATTAATCTCCACATCTGCCTTCACCAGAATATCTTTAAGGTTTTTAGTGTAAGTAGTCAAGTAAGTTGGGGTCACTTTTTAGAATATGATGAAGACATGAAAAAGTACACCAGCACTCTTGAATCCAATGTAAAAAGGTAAGTTTTATTGTAGGTGTAAAGTAAACAAGCAAAAGTAGCAAACCGCTTTATGCGTTTTCGCGTCTGGCGACTCTTAATCACAAGACTCCACCCTCTGTTGCTCCATCACATTCTGACATTCAGACTACCTGGAAACACACAATGTGGAGCTTGAAATGCCAGTCTTTGTTTTGTCTATTTATCCTGACATACAGACTTTGAATTATCCTTCTGCATGTGCACTTCCAAAATTATGTATGGACACCTAGTGGTATTGTCCACAACTCTCTAAGTAAACTTTTATTATTTGGTGTGCTATTATATTATATTATATTGCTACACTATTAATCTTTTTTTCTCCTGTCAGCTGTCTAAAATGTCAGCATACAGATTTTAAATACATTGGCTACCATCTGTCACTTATATTCTCTAGTATGCTGAAATCCTCTTGAGAAAGGCTTTCTTAATCTTATGTGAGTGCTGTATATTTTATTTAATTTTACATAAAACACTAACATTTTCTCTTTTTTTATTGTATATGCACACAGAACCTCAAGTTGCTGATAAAAAAATATAAGTATATTTGTTCTCTTTTTGTAACAGAGTAGAGATTTATTTTTATTCCTTTGTATACTTTTTATAGTTTTGCAGTGCTCCTATTTTTCCTTTGTTTAAAAAGACATATCTGATATAAGTTCTTCAATAATAATGGGTGGGATTAGACTTTAGAAGTTTATACTTGTTGGTATCATTAAGTTGCCTAGAAACTTCAGTGCAATACTGAATTTTCTCTAAAAGTACTATTCCTCCACCCTTGTCTGCGGGTTTGACAACCAATACCTCTTTATCTACCAAAGTTTTAAGTGCTGCAATCTCTCCCCCAGACAAATTGTGTGGAATTTATTTAATTGTTTAACTTTTTTAAGGTCATGGGTGACCATTTTCTCAAATGTTTTAATTTCGTCTGACTTCATCTGTCGTGGAAAGAAGGTTGACTTGTTTTTCAAGGAACTATGGATATATGTATCATCATGATTTTCAAGTTTCCTCTCAATGGGGTTTTTTACAAATAATTTTTTAAGACATTTGTTACGAACAAACCTCTGTAGATCGATATATGTTTTGAATTTATTAATACCAATTGTGGGTGCGAATTTAAGACCTCTATTCAAAACCTTGATTTCTTCTGATGTTAACACGTGGCTGCTAAGGTTAAAAATGCCTGCTGGTTCTACCATCTCCCTCTTTTTTCTTTGCTGAACTCTAGCTCCTGCTTTGTTTCCCCTATATCGGGGCTTCTGACTCTTTTCTGGGGAGATGTCGTTGGATTGGCTCCCATTTTTTGTGCCAATTCTGGCCTTGATCTAAAAAAGTGTTATGTTCTTGAGAGTAATTGGCAAGAGTTTCGAATCTATTTTTAAGAGGGATAAAATTCGGGTTATTAGGGTTACCTTGAGGTATCCGCGGTCCTCTAAGGTTCTCTTAGCCTGTTGCCATTCTGGCTCAAAGATGACCTTTCTATCTCTACCTGAAATATATTGTTGTTGATTATAAGGTCTCTGGGCATAAGATCTGTATTGATGGTATTGTCTTGGTTGTGAATAACTCCTATGAGACTGTTGTTGTTGTTTATGGTTAGAAAACCGATATTGGTTGTAATATGTCGAATCGGTTTTAAAGAATTTTTCAGGCCCTCTTGATCTAAAAGGGGTAAATCTGGGGGTCTCAGTATATTTTGAAACATCCTGTTGTGTTTTAGGTGTAATAGGACATTCTGAAGGTTCTCTGGAGAAATTCCTTACTTTATTATCTTTATAATCGCATTGATCTCTATGTAGTTTTCTCTTTTTACCTTCTATAATGTTAATTTCCAATTTCCCTAAATTGCTCTTAATTTTAGACATAGAATTTTCAAAGAAAGTATTCGGAAGCTGAGGTGAGATTTTGCTTTCTAAGTTCCTTAAATCGTGATCAATCTTAGATAAATCGTCCTGTCTAAAACGGATAATAAGTTCTATTAACTTGTTAGAGCATTCTTCTAGGATTTTATCCCAGAAGGTAAGGAAGGTTTGATCTTCCTGATAAATAGTAGGTCGCTTTAAAAAGCGGAGACCTCTGGGAGTGATTTTCTCTTTTAAGTATCTCTCCAGGGTCCCTATTTCACATTTGATTTTGATTTCTCTACTAAGGAGTTTCTCCAGTTCTGGACGTAATTGTTCCAAAGAATCATCATTTAAAGTGGTAGGTATATATATATCTGGTGTGGAATCTAAAGTACATTTATAGTTATTTTGAAAATCAAAAATAGACATAGTGAATAGCAGCCTCTCACGTCAGGAATGAACTGATAAACAATAGTGAAAATGTGATAGGCGCTAAACAATATAATATGTGAACAAATGCAGCAAACACTAGTGTGATTTCCCCAAAAACAACACAATAAGTACAATAATAAAGTGAAAAAGTGTTGTGCAAAAAAGGCGATTAATAAAAGTAAACAGTAAAAACAGTGAAAGTGAGAAATGAAGGAATAATGTATACTTATCCTAAATAACAGGCAAACTCATAAGCAGGATATATGTAAAAGAAAAAAGAGAGACACAACAGGGAATCCAATGGTGTAGTACAAAAACAATTAGAGATATATAAAGAACCGTGACCCCCAATGGAGTTACACTCACGTGGTCCAGAGCCTGAGAACTGGCTCTGAGTGTAATCAGCAGAAGGACTACAAGTCCTGTGGTCTGTACTGGCAAGAATAGATGGTGAATCAGTCTCCCATAAGCGATGAGATCTCAAGTATAGAATTTATCTCGGGAGGAAACACATATAGGAACCAGACATAGTGAAGTAAACACCAACAGGAAATATTTATTGGCCCCTAGCACATCTGAGGCTTACATTAAGACAGTAAAATAAAAGCGCATAAAATCACCAGTCCCAGGGTGATGAGTCCGCTTGGTGTAAAAAACAGAACTTCCACGTGGATAAAATCTGCAGAGAAGCAGATTCCCCTTTGTATTTGTTGGTTTGCCTGCACAATGTATGGTCAAGTCTGTGAAATTAACTGTTTTCTCACCTCAACTCAGCCTTTAGAAAATCAATCTCATTTCACTAATTTGCATACCAAAATGTTTATTACATGTTTATTTTACTCTATATAACATCTCTGAGATAATCTTTACAAAAGTCGAGTCTGAATTTTTTGCTAGGAACAGCATTTTGTCTGGAAATAATTATGAAAAATTATGTTAAATTATTTCCTACATAAACAGGAAACAGCAATCTGTAAGTGAATACATATTTTCGTACGTGCATGGATGGTACAAAAAATATAGAAACTATAGTTCTCGTGATGAAATGCGTAAGCAACCAAACATGACAAGAGAGTCAAAACTAATAAAAAAGCTGTCAGTGTTTTTTTCTTAGAATATGTTGTAATTGCATTTCTGTGAGGAAATTTTGGCAAAATAATTTTTATGACTTACACTGCTTATCTAGCGCTGACCTTGTATTTCTGTGTGGAGAGTAAAGATATGCAAACATAATTGGACATACAAAAATACCAAGCAAATTATGGAAAGTGGAAGTTAATCTGGCATTTCATGTGTATGTCACACAGTCATGTAAAATTGTGTCAGAAGTGTTTTATTATTTCTTAAACCGACTCTTATGTAACCCCCAGGGACAGTATGATTTACAAAGAGTTTTTAGCAAATGGCATCCACTGCACATAATGTTTATTTGCTAAACACTACACATTTGTATAAACACACAAATATATAAACACATTTATATTAAAACTAAGAATTTTACTTGAAACGTTGAGTGCCATTGAGCTGCTATATTCATCTTTTTTTCATTCATATTTTAATCTCATGATGTATGCATAAAACTATGTATTATGTATAGTTTTTAAATCAGATATTTCTTACTTGATTAGCATCCACTCCTTTGACAAGATCGCATGCAGTGTATGTCTTACAACCTCTTTCTTGTATGGTGATCTCTCATAGGAACAGTGCAGACAAATTGGGGTAAATTCACTGAAACTCAACTAGCAAGTGAACTGCAAACATAATTAATTCATCTGAGGTGCACATATCCTCCAACTTTACTATCTTTAAAAATAAACTAGTAATGACTGATTTTTGTAATTCACTTGTAAGCTCACTTTTAGTGGGTACCATTCTTGCAGTAACATTGCTACCGTATTTGCTCGAATATAAGACAAGGTTTTTTTCAGAGCAAATGCTCTGAAAAAGACCCCTCGTCTTACATTTGAGGTCGTCTTATAATCTGACCTCAAATCGAGGTCAAACTATAAGACTGGGATCCAGGTCCTCCGCAGAGCTGCAGGGGACCTGGATCCCCCTCTCAAGCAGCCAGGGGATGTCTGTGCGATATGCGCAGACATCCTACCCTGCCGCCCGGCACGACCGCCGGGACTTCTATGTTGAAGCCTGGTCTTTCCGGCTTCATCATAAAAGTCCCGGCGGAAGGACATCCTGACATCCTCTGGCAGACATCCTCTTTCTGCCCCGCTAGCCACCAGGGACATTCGGGCAGCAGGGGGATGTCTGTCATAATAGACGGAAGTGTCGGGCAGCATGGAGGATGTCTGCATGTATCATGCAGTCATCTCCCTGCTGCCTCCACTAGCCACCAGGGAGAGATGAGGTAAGAGGGAGGGGGGGGGGGGCAGAGAAAAACATGGGGGGGAAGAGACAGAGACAAGGGGAGGGAGGGAGGACAGAGACAGAGACAAGAAGAGGGAGGGAGGAAAGAGACAGAGACAAGGGGAGGGAGGGGAAAAGATACAGAGACAAGGGGAGGGGGAAGAGACAGAGACATGGGGAGGGGGGAAGAGACAAGGGGAGGGAAAGGGAAAAGAGACAGAGACAAGGGGAGGGAGGGGGAAGAGACAGATAAAAGGGTAGGGAGACAAAGAGAGACACAAAGGGAGGGGGAGACACAAAGGGAGGGGAAAGAGAGAGAAAGGGAGGGTGGGGGAGAGAGATAACGCTGGGGGAGAGACAGACAACACTAAGGGGGGAGAGGGACAAAGCTGGGGGGGGAGAGAGAGGCAGCATTGGCACATAAAAGGAAATAAAAACAAGAAATGCATTTCTGATATCATAATTTTTATTAAAAAGCACTTTACATGTGAATATATACAAGTTGAACTTGTTTTCCTACAGGGTAGTCTTATATTCAGGCTTTTAGTTTTTTTCCTAAAGGAATATCCAAAGTTTGCGGGTCGTCTTTTAATCAGGGTTGTCTTATAATTGAGCAAATACAGTATTTACTGAAGATCTATGATCTAATGCCTCAGTTTCATTGACCTCCACATCATGTCAGTGTTACCTAATTGGGGGATATAAAGGAATTCCTTCCACTTCTTCAAGATATACTGCACTATGGTTTCGTTTTTGTCTTCGTTTACACAGATATATGTCTGTTTAAATCTGTGAGCATATGAGCTTAGCTTGGTCATCTAGCAAGGAGGAGTTCAGCCAGAAGGGAACCAGGCACATAATTGGGTGATAATCAGTTGGGGTTTTAGTGGGGGAGGGTAGAGGAGGAGGGCAGCCTGTCCTTACCTTTTCCATCTAAACATAGTTGCTCATTCAAGTTAAGATGCTGGATAGACTCAGAAGTTGATTTGCTGGTGAAAACTGGGGATAACTGCTCTGTTAGCATAAAGGGGACCCAGGAGGAAGAGAAACCTAGGCAGGTGGTGCTGGTAGGTGAGAGTATTAAGAGAATATATAAGGTAATTGGTGGCTCTAATTGCAGCATCCAAAATATTTGCTATCTCCCGGGTGCCTGGGTTATGCATGTTGCAGGGAGAGTGGGCAGATTATTTGGAGGGGCTGGAGAGAATCCAACTGTCTTGTTCATACTGACACCAATGACAAAGTAGGAAGAATATGGAGAGACCTTAATGTTAATTCTAAGGATTTAGGAAGTCAGATTAGGAAATGTACCTCCAAGGTAGTGCTTTGAATTTATAGATCATTGGGCTGATTTTTCTTGGGGGTACAAACCCTACAGTCAGGATAGATTGCACCTAAATTCATGATTGTCTCATGTGCTTGGGGAGAGGATGGCAACACGGTTGGAGGAGTGCTTACACTGGAAATGGGGTGGAGGGACCAATAAACACTGGGATAGGAAATATAGAAAGTGAAGGAGACTTAGTTAGTATTCAGGATGGTGGATCTGGGGGCATGGTTAGTACAGATTATTAGGTGAAGCCTACAAACAACTTCATAATTAAATCACATGGCAGTGGCATTAAGGATATGCTTACAAATGTCAGTAGTTTAACTGGTAACATAGGAGAGTTGGAGCTTGTAGCAGGAATAACAACTATGACTTAATTGGCATAGCAGAAACATGGTGGGATAAGACACATGATTGGTTAATCAGTTTGGATCACATTGAGGAGGCATCAGGCAACACAAAAATCCCCTCCTGTGCACATTTGATTGCTCCTAGGAGCAAAAGTATGCACCGCACCGAAGGAGCAGCACCATACTGGAAATGGCACTGCCCTGTTGTGGGAAAGATCTTTGGAAGCTGTAAATCACAACTTCAGTCACTCAGTTAGAAAAAAAGGACTAGAGTTTGAGATCTAGGGTTTAAGGTTACAGGTATTATTAGAGTAAAGATAGGGTTCAGTAAGAGTTAGGGATAGAGTTAGGATTTGGGTTAGGTTTGGGGTTTAGTTGATAATCGGGTTGGGGTCAAAAGGTAACTGTAGGAGAAAATTGTTAGGAACAAAATGCTACTTAAGCTATTTACAGAAAAACATGTAAACTTTACTTATTTATGAACTCAGGAAAAACATTAAAAACTACTGAGATGGGGTCTTTTTTTTTTCACCACTTGTAATTGTGCAACATATTATAACATATTTTTACAGTTTTTATCATATTTTAATATTTATTTTATATTAAATTATAAGAAAGTCCTTATGATGATAAAACCAGAATATGAAATGTGTGGGTACATTAAACAAGAAAAATAAAAATTACTGTTAAACACAAAAACCTCAGAAGTGAATAAACAATAAAGCAATGACAACTGATATTTTACACTGTTATTATTTTGGAGCTCATTTTCGAAAAAGCTGATATGTACAGATTAAAGATTATTGCATTAGTAATCACATTGTAATTAGTACTCGCTAGTAAATTCTAGTGGGAAATTGTATTGTAAGCAATCCTATTTTATTATTATTATTCTGCAAAACAAATTGACTTTCTAAAGCGTATTACCGTGTGTTAAATAGTCAAAGGATAATTGAATTAGATAATTGTTTTAGGCCTGTTAGAATCAGATGCAAGTACAAGAAAGACCACTGTCAATTAGGTACAGTGAAGAGTATATAGATTTCAAGTACTGCAATACTGATGTACTGATGAAATCTAATAACGTTCATTTGGACAAACAGGCCACAAATAAATAAAAAAACGATGACATTCCACAACTTTAAAGCAATATATTATGCAATAAATTATGTGTTTGTACATTTAAATCAATGGTAGGGCATTGGGTCTACAGATACTGCAAAAATAAGCATTAACACTGTTTGTAAAACAGTTTTATTGATTTAGACTCTATGTAAGCAGGGATTCATATTGTCTATGTTGTACAACCTTCTGCATCTCCTTTGTGAATACACAGCACAAAAGATGCTGCTTTGCTATAATTCTTTCTTTCAGATTAGTCTATTGTGATTTTGACAGCAGAATATCAATTGACTAGGGCATTTCCAACAATGTCAGCTAATAACACAGCTATTTTGCCTCCGATTGCTATTACTCTACATAAAGTCATTTTGGGTTGAGGCAATTGCTCGGGAGATAGGATTTGTGAACTCACAATGGAAAATGTTTTACTTCACCAATATAACTCAACAAGAAACATAGCCATGACATGCATTAATACTATGTACTTAGTAGTTGTTTAAATTAAGCGACATCTTTTACAATATAATCTTTTTAACTTGGAATACCTAACTATTCATTAGCCTGGAGTATTTATGTCCAACTGGTGACCAGATGTGACCCTCAAGGCCCTAAAAAGCCTATAGGTTCTATTATATTACCTCAGAAAATGACACTATCCTGCTGTTCAGCCTAAAGTTCTGAATGGTACATGGCCATTCATTTAAAAAAAACTTGGATGACACTGGCTTAGAGCACCATGTTTTTATAAAAAAACAATTCTCATTGTAGTTTAGGTTGAAAATTGACTTGTGTACATCACATTCAACCCGTCTCCTATTCCATACTGTTACCACTGTTGAGCCAAAAGAAGGCAAATAAAAACCCCTTATTTCAGCAATTTCAAAATTCTGCTTTCAGTGGAGAAATCAGATTTCTCCTTGGATTAACAAGCGCTCAATAAATATGAATACCTATACTCAGGGCTGGCCTTAAGTGTTCCGGCGCCCTGTGCGGGCTTCCCCCGTGGCGCCCCCCCCCCCCCCGTCTCTTTCACCCCCCTATGTATGTGTCTCTCTCCCTTCCCATGTTTGTCCCTTTCCTCTTCCTTGCCATGTCGGTCTCTCTCTCTCCACCCCCTCATCTGTTCTGTCCCACCCTCCCCCTGTTCTGTCTCTCTCTCTCCCCCCTCCCCCTGTTTTCTCTCTCTCCCCCAGTTCTGTCTCTCCCCCTGCCCCAGTTCTGTCTGTCTCTCTCCCCCCTCCCCTGTTCTGTCTCTCCCTCCTCCCCCTGTTATCTCTCTCCCCCCCAGTTCTGTCTCTACCCCCTGCCCCTGTTCTGTCTGTCTCTCTCACCCCTCCCCTGTTCTGTCTCTCCAACATCCACTGTTCTGTCTCTCTCTCCCCCCTCCCCTGTTCTGTCTCTCCCCCATCCACTGTTCTGGCTCTCTCTCCCCCCTCCCCCTGTTATCTCTCTCTCCCCCAGTTCTGTCTCTGCCCCCTGCCCCTGTTCTGTCTGTCTCTCTCTCCCCCTCCCCTGTTCTGTCTCTCCCCATCCACTGTTCTGTCTCTTTCCCCCCCCTCCCCCTGTTATCTCTCTCTAGCCCTGTTCTGTCTCTCCCCCCCTGCCCCTGTTCTGTCTGTCTGTCTCCCCCCTAACCCCTGTTCTGCCTCTCTCTCTCCCCCCTCCCCTACCTTTGCCTGCAAAGTTGGATCCAGGGAGGGGGCGGAGCTAACCAGCTGATCGGTGTAGCTCCGCCCCCACCATGTGAAGCAGTGCACAGTCTGCATTAAGGGGAGCCATGGGCAGCAAGAGAAGGTGCTGCTCGGCTCCCCATGCTTAATGCAGGCATGGGGAGCCGAGCAGCACTTTCTCATGGTGCCAGTGGCTCCCCGTGAAGCAGATGCTGCTCTGCTTCACAGGGTGGGGGCGGAGCTACAACGCTGAGCCGGTTAGCTCCGCCCCCCCCCCCAGATCTAGAAGAGCATGCCGAGCATAGGGCTGGTGTGGGGGGATCTTTTGATCTCTCCCAGCCAATGCCTCTACCGGCTTTTTTTTTTAATTTTATTTTTAACTTTTTTTATTTTTTTTTTTAATGGGAGGGCGCCCCCTGGGGTGTTGCGCCCTGTGCGCTCGCACATGTCGCACACCCCTAAGGCCGGCACTGCCTATACTAACATACATAGCCCTCTTTGCTCTGGTTCATGAAAGAGTATCCAGGCCACAAGGCATCTAACATATTTGCTAGAACCACCACTTCAGGTAGTGAATTCCATACCTTTATTGTCCATACTGTAAAGAATCCCTTCTGCTGTCGAAGACTAAATATCCTTTCCTCAAGGCTTGACCTTGTGCCCTTTGTACTGTTCTATTAATGAACAGGTCTTTAGAAAGCCCTTTGTATATGCCCTGTACATATTTATATAACATTATCATATACCCTCAAAGCCGCCATTTCTCTAGTATGTACAAATTTAACTTTCCAACCTTTCTTCATAACTAAAACCTTTCATTGCCCTTGTTAGTTTTGTAGCCCTCCTCTGCACTTTCTCTAGTCTCATGTATATTTTTTTTAATAGCGCTCATATTTGAACTGCATATTCAAGGTGTGGTCTTACCATGGACCTGTAAAGAAGCAGAATAAAATCTTCCTCCCGTGAGTCAATACCCCCCTGTTATTACACCTCAATAGAGTATTGGCCTTTGCAGCTGCTAGCTGACACTGTGCATAACTGTTAAGTCTATTGTCTACAACTAATCCCAAATATTTTTCTTTAGTAGATTTCCCCAAGGCAACACTGTTTAAACTATATGTTTCATTTTTATTATTATACCCAAAATGCACAATTCTACACTTGTCTACATTGAATCTCATTTGCCATTTATCTGACCAAATACCCAAATAGTCTAAATCCTCTTGGAGTGAAAAATACATCTAGTTCAGACTGTATTACCATACTTAATTTTGTGTTATCAAAAAACACTGAGATATTGAGCCCTATAACCTCTGGGAGATAATTAATAAACACATTTAAAAGAAAAGAACCCAGGACAAAGCCCTGAGGTGCTCCACTTATCACATCTCTTCAATTTGAGAAATTCCCATTTACCCCCAACCTTTACATTCAATCGTGCAACCAATTGCCAATCCACAAACAAAGATTTGGCCCTGAGCCTAATTGAGCCAATTTGTACGGTAACCTTTTGTTTGGAACTGCATCAAATTCCTTAGAAAAGTCTAAATATATCACATGCACTATAGCACTCATATCTATATTTTTTCCTTTACTTCTTCATAGAATGCAATTAAGTAAGTTTGACAAGATCAGTCTTTCACAAAGCCATGTTGGCTCCTGCTAATGAAATTCCTGTTCAATATGAAATCTTGAATATATTCCCTTAAAAACAGACATGAGCTGCCCCCTCCTCTGGAACTCCCTTCCACACTTAGATTTTTGTAATTATTTCACTAAATGATGCTACAACAGTTATACTAGGATTTACCAACTAACTATAGATCACAGAGAGAAATTGTACTTATTAACAGTGGGTTCTGTTTATCAAAGGGAAACTACCAGTTACATAAGATGTAACAAGATTACCTGTGCATTTAAAACAAACACATAAATAAGACATATGACACTGGTTTGTTTTTTCTACGTTTGAATTAATTGCATATAAAAGTAAAAATAAAATTAAGTGTTTATCTCCAGCATCCATTTTGAGAATTTTACCTATGATGCAACATTCTCCAAAATCGTCTAGCAAGTCTCACTTTACAACTGTGGTCAAAGCCTGCATGATGATGTCAAAACACCCTTGCTCTCTTACTGGCCCCTGTGTTTCATAGTGGGCAGGACTAAGTGGCTATGTACAACTTTTTTTTAAACTGCCTTATAACACAAAAAGAGATTAACCTGATCAAACAGGATCATAACACCGCCCCCTTGTGATGTAATAGTTACATTACCCTCTCATTCAGTGCAAGTCTATGATCAGAATTCTGGCTTATAGACTGCATTCTGTTTCCCCAGCACCAAAATGATATTCTAGTGCTGTAAGGTCACTGGTGTCACCCAAAAACGCTATATTTTTAAATATGACGGCACCCAGTCACACTTTAGTAAAATACTAATAAAGCAAATTTAGTAAAATATTTCTCAAATAAACTCACATAATAAAAACAAAAGACATAAATGAAATCAACAAAGCAAAATAATAAAATAAACCCTTTTCATTTTTTGGTGGGAGTGTCCCTTTAAACAGTGAACTTCCAGTTCTCTCCCTCTTACTCAAACTTTAAAAAATCCATCAAAACTCAACTCTTTAAGCAAGTTTACTAATAATCCCACTAGAATACCTATTAATTAACCTCTAGACAATCCCACCCAGCATTTCCATATATATGTATGTACACAGGTATTCAGTTTACACACATTCTCCCAAATGCTGTTTGTATGGGAGAAAAAAGCATGTCTCCCTCTATACACACTGCGCCTCAATGAAGAAAATCAGATTAACCTTCAATACACAGTTAGCTCACAAATGCCAGATTAAGACTTGCATAGAATAAAATAAATATCTTAGTGCTTAACAATTCTAGTATTTTAAACACAGGCATGTGTCAGGATTATTTAAAAATATGTATTAGTAAAACATATTATAAAACATAGAACATGCACCTTTTTCAATAAAGAACAAACATACAATGGTTTTTACACATATTTGCTATTTTCTAAGTTGTCTCCAATTTTTCTTAAGATGTTATCAATATCCGTTGATTAGACAAAGTTCAATTGCTCACCATGCAGAAAAAACTCCAATTCATGGTGTTGTAAAACATTTTTACAAACCTCAGCTTCCTGCGCAATATACATAAAATATGGTTTGGAAAAGCAAGTACGGATTTATGTATCAGTTTCTTTGAATTTAGGTAATCAAAGATAGATGCTTTACTCCACTTGACTTGTAAGAATTTTAATAATACTACAGAATAATCTTTGGTTTTCCACCTGCAAGGTTTTCACAGATAAAAGAATCATGTGATCAAATCTATGTGTGTACCAGATTTTTCTTAGCTGCACTTCATGGCTACCAGCTAAACATATAAGGGTCTACTAAATAGACCAGTGTTTGTAGCAGAATAGCCGAATAATCTGCAATTTGGCTATGCAATTTCCATTGATTTCAGGCCAATTTTCTGACATGTTCCGTTCAGTGAGATTGGTCTCAAAAAGGGCTGAAATCTACCAAAATTACCCTGTATATCGGTCATTTCAAAATTCCACTTATAATGTAATAGTAGTGAAGATTAAAATTAAAATTATTCTAAATAAAAAATATATATGAATTATTAATGTAATATATTTTAATAATATATATATATATATATATATATATATATATATATATATATATATATATATATAGATATATATATATATATATATAACATTAACATAATGATTTTAAATTGTTTTAAATTTTATTTTTTACTTTAAATTAGCTTTATTGTAGTTATTAATAAGTATTTTCTTTATCAATATAACTTTTTTTAACATTATGTTAAACTTTAATAATTCTAAATGTTTTTTTAAATCAGCCCATTTTGGAGCCATTTCAGGAATACTGGCTATTTCCACAATACCTGAAGTCCTCATATTGAATTCTATGAAAAGTAGCTCCAACCCCCAATGTATAAGATTGGGGTCTGGAATCCATTTGGCTTGCTCTGAGCCCAGTTTTTTTATAGGGGGTAAGGGCTACCTCTCCTGGCCCCCATGGGTATAATATTAAGTCATTTTGGCTAGTAGCCCTGGTCCCCATTATTATAATAGGCACCAGGGACTTTTGTTTTATTAATGAGGCCAAGGACACAGCTGGTCACAGACTTTAAAAAAAAATCTATTATTATTATATTTTCCTTTTCGGGAGGACATTGGCTATTTTTGCAATAGACATGAGTCTCTATCCTCCACAGAGAAGTCTATGGGGAGGGTAGAGGCTATTATTTCAGTGACCAGAACTCCAGAAGAGTTTTGTATCCTAAAATTCTGGCATGACAATTGGCCACATTGGTCTATTTTTGTGCTAATTTGGAAAGTCCTCGGGGTTTCCTGTGTAGACTGAATTGATCTGAATCTGTCTGAAACTAGGAGCTCCGATTAACGCAAGGAAAACCGGAGCTACCCGTGTTTAGATATGGGTGCGGTAGTGGATGTAATATATTTAGACTTTGTTAAGGCATTTACAAAGGCTACTGTACAAATTTACGGAAAAAGGTGTAGGGGCAACTGTTTGTGTGTGGATTAGCAATTGGCTGATACAAAGTGGTGGTAAATGGGGAATTCTCAAATTGGAGAAATATGAAATGTGGAGTACCTCAGGGATCTGTCCTGGGTTCTCTTCTAGACTCATTTTTGGACGAATGCCGATTTGGGCATAAAATATGCATTTTTGTCCATTTGGCCATTCGTCAAAAAACGAATGCAAAGCTGGATGAAAAAAACAAATGGATGGATGCAGAATGAACAAAAATCATTAGTTCACATTCGTTTCATTTGTTGCTCCAATCAGGAAGCTCCTGTTTTCAATAAAGAGACATTTTGACAGACATATTTAAATAGACATTTAAAAGTATTTCGACAGTCAAACTGCTGAATGAAGACAGACATGCAAGAGAAAAAACACTTTGTGTACGACACCAGATGGGATTATTAACCCCTTAGTGACAAGACATTTTTACATTGACTTTCCCTTGGTGACAATGGCTGTTTTGACATTTCTGGGGTGTTTGTGTTTAGCTGTAATTTTCTTCTTTCTCACATACTGTACCCACACAAATTATATGTTGTTTTTATCGTCATAAGAAGGGATTTCATTAGATACCCTTATGTTCATCATATCCTTTAATTTACTACAATAAAAATCATAAAATATGATGAAAAATTTATAAAAAACACTTTTTCTAACTTTGACCTAAAATATAATTTACACAAATACAATCATTAAAAAAGACCCCATCTAAATAGTTTCTAAATATTGTCCTGAGTTCATAAATATGCATGTTTCCATATTTTTGGGTATTTTTTGCGAGTTATGGGGCAAAAAACAAAAAAGTTTTTGGTTTTTCCTATATTGACCTTTTGACCCCAACCTGAACTCTAAATTTAACCCTAAAACTAAATTTAACCCCAACTCTAACCCTTATGCTATCCCTTAATATATTATAATTTTAAATCTAATTTTAACCCTATCCCTTATGCTAAAAAATATTTAATTTTAACCCTATAGGCTAATCTAACTATAATACCAGTTTTTAGCTAATTAAATATATATATATATTTTTTAAACATTGCACTGTTACTTGATGCCTCTAGGGGAAGTCAAGCAGAATATTCAGAGCGACAGAAGTGAATTTTCTTTCACTTCTGAAGCTCAGACCACAAGAGGGCATAGCATGCTGCTCAGTCCAGATGGTGCCCACGTATCCACGCTCCGTGGGATGATCGTGGGTGCCCCAGAGAGGAAATTTCGGTGCTGGCTATTGCCTCAACATCGAGGCAATAGACCAGCACTGTTAAAGCGGTTTTTGCGGTCGTTGATTGTGAAAACCACTTGTTTCACTGCAGGACGTGCCAGGCACGTCCATTGTCGAGAACAGAGTTCCCGGCTGGACGTTCCTAACACGTCCATTGTCGCAAAGGGGTCAGTGGTAAGGACTAAGGTATGGAATTCATTGCCTGAAGAGGTACACAAGGTGCTTTTAAAATATACCTGGATACTTTTTTTTTTTTTTAAAGAAACAGAACATAGTGCTATGTATGTTAGTATAGGCATCAATGTTTATTTAGTAATTTTTGATCCAAGGAGAATTGTTTCCCCCTAATAAAAGCAGAATTCAAAATTGCTGAAATTGGGGTGGGGTGTCCTTCTTTTGGATCAACAACAGTAAACAAGGAATATGAAAAGGGTTGAACTTGATATACACAAGTTTTTGTTCAACCTAAACTACTATATAACTAAAAGTGAAACGACAATGCCATTGTATTGGTATTGTAAGCATTTTAGATATTAGTGAGACTAAATCACATATTGGCTGGCAAATAGTTTGGCATGTTTTCACAAATAAAATGAAGAGGAGCAAGAGTTACCTTTTTATAAATATAAAAACAAGTAATGCCTTGCTTGTTCCACAATTGATTTTTTAATATAGTCACGTGCAGTGATGTAATTTCTGAGTAAGCAGAATTATTCCAGTATGCTGTCCATTTGATCTTCCACTAAGTAGAACTTGACAATGAAGTTTCAAGGTTCTTTTAACAGCAGATATACAAATTGATTTTACTTCCCTCAAAATAAAAGTTACACCTTTTCAGCAAGAATACGAAGTGAGTCTAAATATTTTAGTAATGCATGATTGGAAACTAAAGTAGGAAACAAATATAAAATATTTATAGAGTTTAAAATATTATCAATCAACTGATATTATATCTATGAGATGCCTAGAAATATAAGACAACATTAATTTGTGTTATACTTAATGCATGGACATTGACTACAACTTGATAAATGAAATTGAGCTGGTTCCAGTTAAACAGCATAAAGAACTGTTCTACTAATAAACAATAGTGAAAAATAATGATTGGCGCTATATAAAAAAATAAGTGAACAAATGCAGCAAACACTAGTGTAGCTTCCCCAAAAACAACACAACAAGTAAAGTACAAAGAAAAAAGTGTTGCGCAAACAATATAATGTGAAAATAATAAAATATATACTTATCCTAAATGACAAGGAGGCTCATAAGTAAAAAAGTGTACATAGAAAAGAAAAAAAGAGAGAAAAAATCCAATTGTGTAGTATACAAAACAAATTTACATATATATTAAGGCCTTTTGGCCTGTAATTGTGGGAGGGGCGTATTACACACCCCTTCCCTACTTAAGGGACACCCCTTACCTGGCTCCATACCATTCGAGGTCAGCGCTGCATGAGGATCCACTTCCGGTTCTCGTACGGCGCCATCTTCAGTAAACCCACGTTTTTCTTCAAGGGTAGCTGTGTCCTGGAATCCTATTGAAGGTCTTTTCCGCCCGTCCAGCTCCTCATGAACTCCGGTCTTCGTCGAAGATAACGTCCCAGGGACTTCAAAATCGTAAATCCGACACCTGGATTATTCCCACGGCGTTCTGTTTTCAAACGGGTCCTCACTTTACGGCTCTCCGGCTTCACGGCAAGGTCGCAAATCAACGTGGTTTTTTCCCATTTCGGTTATTAATTCGTGCCATAATCCTTTCGGTATGTTTCTAATGTATTCCGTATGGTTCTCATGTTTTCCTAAACACCATTTTGTGTCATTTCGTTTCATTTTACTGTAAGCACTCATTCATGCTGCCTACAAATGACACTGTTCTTTCTTTTTCATTCGAATTAAGCTTTCGGCAGTTTTGCTCGGTTATGCACGCATTCGTTTTCACATCTTGCATACGGAGGTTTCCCTTGATTAACATTTTCTCATGTATATTGGTTTAGTTTATAGTTACTTTAAGTTACTTAATTATATATATTTCAGGTATATTACAGTTGTGGTTTAGCCTGCGCTTATGGCTTATTTCTAAAGTTTTATGGAGATCATGCTTTTATTTCAATCCATGTACATCATGATCACATGGCACTTACATTTTTCAGACCATTTCTTGACATACTCAGACGACATACCACGAGTATACAAGAACACGGTCCTATCTTTCACAAGACTTTCGGGTTGAATCACACGCTTTGGGTTCAACCATTCATACGTCACGTTATTACAACTTTATATGTTTCTGCATATTGTCACTTCACAAATTTTTTCAACCTCATCCACATCATTCCAATTTTATGCCACGTGCACGTGTATATATTCTATACATGATCATTCCCCCCCTCCCTGCACTTTTAAGACTCAAACCCTAGCATTTTTCAGATCAGTTAGTGACATGCATATCATCTGGTCACCATTTGTAGACACACAATACACGGCCAAGCCCCTGCTACCTGATTCAGACTAAGCTTTACGCCTAGCATAGGCCAGTCATGTCACTATCATACTCATAGTCTTTTCACCTCCCGCACATACTGGTAGGAGCCCAAACCCCAACCATACATACTACAAAGGTCGCACAGGATCCATTCTCAATATATCACATTTTTATTTCTACCCATTTAGGTTTATCCATGTTTTGTTATACCTGTCGTAATCTCAAAACGTTATACATACTACCAGGTAGGTAAGCCTGCTCACGTTGTGGTTCACATACGTTTCATTTTCCCTAGGCCATAGGGTACTGGCAAGTTAGGGTATAGGCCCAAATAGGTATCTCCCTTCTTGGCATTCTGCCTATCGTTTAGTGGTCCGCGAGGCCAACACCCCGCCTCAACGTTTCGGAGGCAAACACCCATCGGGCCACACGTGAGTTAGCCGCCTTGCAATATTATAGCGAGGGCCTCACCTGTCACTCCCTCCCCCTGTTTTCTTTTACTATCACCGAGAGGCCTACAATTCCTGCCACTACGACGGGTGGCCTCAATATCCCCTCGCGCCAATGCATAGACAGAGCCTCTCACAGCCACTTGGCAACTAGCAGTGCCTCATCTGTCACCAAACAAGATTAATTTTTCGCCTTTCCGGCCTAGTTAGCCTGCCAGTATCACCCCTGGGTCCCATACACTAACCAAATATTTGGTAATTTAGTATGTCTCAAGAAGGGGTAGAGGATTTCTCCCTACCGGGCACTCCGGCCAGAGAAAACTCCCCATCACAGGGAGGAGAGGTGGCTAGTCCAGCATCTTTCTGGTCATGGACAATCCCTCGCATAACCAACGAACTCAGGAGACGCCAAATCCCATTCCCTGCAACAGCAAGGAAAGCGGAACTCTACAAGTTACTACACACCTCTACTGATAACATCAATGCCGGGGTAGGGACTAGTCAGTCTAACCCGGGAGATATACACGGCATGCTCTCATCCCTCATGGCATCCATGAGCAAGGTTCAATTCCAGGCTGGAGAAACTCGAATCGGTCACCACAGCCCTTACCATGGCCAGACCGACCACTGCGACCCCTCCAGCACTGGTCGAGTTGCAATCAGTTTCTTCAACCACCACCTCTGATGACCAAGAGGTTAACCCTGCCCACATGATACCTGAGCACCTCAAAAGAGATATCCTGGAAGGTAAAGATTTTAATTTGGCTTCATTGCTGATTGCCTCCCAGGATGTGGTGGAACATAAGACTTACGCTTATGATGATATTTCTGTGGTTGTCAAATCTAGGGATGCCCGATTAAACAGGAAACTGACTATTCCTGAATTTGTGTTGGAATTTGGCATTTATCGTGATTTTATCTGTGCAGTATATCCCCACAGACGTGAGGAGTTTGATTTGTATATGCACAAGCTGGTGGACCTGGGCAACAAATATGGTGGGTCAGCTTTCTATGATTACCATAGATCCTTTTCTGCCAAGTCGTCTGGCGCTTTCTCCCAGTACGGAACAAGGTCCAACTGGAGCAAGATTGATACGGTCATTTTTTGCAGACACTTTGCAGGTCTAAGAACGCCGGCTTGTGCATACTGCTCCTCAATGGCTAATACGGCAAACTTCTGTCCAACCACTGCGAACGAACCTACCCCTTCGCAGGGCACTAGTTCCGCTGGTTCTGCAGAAAAAACACCCAAAGACAAACTGGGACGGCCTATCAAGTTTCTGGGCAAGTCCCAGATATGTAATAATTTTAATGTCGGATCATGTAATTACAGTGGATGTCGGCTATTGCATATTTGTTTAAAATGTTACAGGGCACATGCAAGAACCATGTGTCCTAATAAAATGTATCCTAAACAATACTTAACGTCGATAAACATTTCTGTACTTACGACATTACTGTCACTTCATCCATCTAGACATTTGGTAGATTTCATTATCTCGGGTCTATCAGAAGGATTCCACACAGGTCTCATACACATGCCTTCCGGAATCCTGGAATGTCCTAATTTACAATCCGCACAGCAAAATCCTACAGCGATTGACACACTCATAGCAAAGGAAGTGGCAGAGGGCTTCCTATTGGGGCCCTTCCAGTCCCCTCCCTTCACCACATGGTGGACAAACCCCATCGGTATTGTCACGGGGAAATCTTCCAATAAACAGAGACTTATCATCGATCTATCGGCACCACACACCTCTGCCACTCCTAG
Source organism: Pelodytes ibericus (assembly GCA_036172795.1). Classification (NCBI taxonomy): domain Eukaryota; kingdom Metazoa; phylum Chordata; class Amphibia; order Anura; family Pelodytidae; genus Pelodytes; species Pelodytes ibericus. The sequence continues at coordinate 108,887,291 of CM069863.1, read as the reverse complement.
TCTGAACTCCCTCATACCCTCTGAGGAATTTTCACTGCAATATTCCACCATAGATCACGTCATTACGGCTATCATGCAGGCAGGGGTCGGAGCATGGCTCAGTAAGACCGATATAACAAATGCTTTCAAGTTACTGCCTATCCACCCTACACTGTGGCACCTACATGGCATCAAGTGGGCCGGGAACTACTACTTTTTCTCACGATTAACTTTTGGTTCCAAAAGTAGTCCAGCCATCTTCGACGTATTCGCCGAATCCCTATGCTGGCTATTATTAAATATAGCCAGATGCCTACAGTCATACATTATCTGGATGATTTCTTACTGGTCGAGGAGAATATTTCCCCTCCCAGTAGCCTCAAAGAAACCATCAATCTATTTAATCAGTTGGGTGTCCAAGTCTCCCCCACCAAGACTGAAGGACCAGATACCTTCATCACATTCCTGGGTATCATACTAGACTCAGCCATCATGCAAGCTAGCTTGCCACGCACCAAGGAAGAAAACATTATTACAAACATAAATCTCTACATACAACTCGGTACTTGCAACCGCAAAGAACTACAGTCTCTGCTGGGGTCACTAAATTTTGCTATGCGCATCATACCTCAAGGCCGTGCTTTCATCTCACGACTCCTTTACATGTTCCCACTTTTTAGACATGATGCACACAGGTTATCCCTGGATACCGCAGCCACAGCAGACCTACTCATGTGGAGAAACTTTTTAACCGCCTGCAATGGTAAAAGTATGTTCCTCCCTGAATTGTCTGACTCCTCACCTACCATCTGGTCAGACGCGGCATCTACCACAGGTTTTGCAGCAATTTATGGGAACGAATGGCTTTGGGGTAGCTGGCCTTCAGAGGTTGAGGACCTGGAGGGTTTTTCCACTACCTCAGCTCTGTTTGAGATATATCCCATAGTGGTGGCTGCAGTGGCTTGGGGGCATTTATGGGCAGGTTCGCCAGTACGTTGCTACTCAGACAACCAAGCAACTTGCCACATTATTAACAAAGGCCGATCCAACTCACTGACTATCATGAGGTTCCTGAGGAAACTCACTTGGTTGGCTGCATGTCAAAATTTCTTCTTATTTTGTGTTCATGTTCCTGGTGTATATAACTCGGCTGCTGACAATTTGTCTCACTTTAATTTCCAGGCTTTTCGTCAAATACTCCCGTCAGCCGCACTCACAGCCACGACCACTCCACTATTCCACCATCTAGTAATGGACTAGATGCTATCATGCAACATAGCAGAACATTGGCCCAATTAGCACTGTCTACCAATACCCGGAAAACAGAGCTTTCATTTTATTTAAAAGATTCCTTTCGGAACACAACATCTTACAACCTTTCATCATGACATCCTTGTTGGGCTTTGCTTCTTTTTGCCACCTCAAACTCAAATTATCATACAACACAATCAAACTATATCTGACAGGCATCCAACATCACATGCTAACTTTACAACCCAACAATTCGAGTTTCATGTCCACCTACCAAATTAAGAACATCCTTAGGGGTATTCAGAAATCCGAACCGCCACGTACGACCCAGAGACTACCTATAGATTTCCATATTTTTAAAGACTTATCCAACTTACTAGATTTAAAACCTTTTGCCAACAACACAAATCTTGTCATTAAAACCACCATATACGTAGCTTTTTATGGTTTCTTGAGACCAAGAGAATTTAACGCCATCAGCACAACACAGTCCACTCACATCCTACTTCATTCACACTTAACAAAACACATGGACTCTTATATCTTGACTCTGCCTCATTCCAAAACCAGTCAACATGCACCTCCAGTAGAGGTTAAGTACTATCCTACTCACAACAGGTGGTGCCCCGTCAAACTACTGGATTCATATACCCAGCATAACAACGCATCACCATATCAACCACTTTTCAGTCTACAAGGTTCTGTACTCACTACCACCACCTTTATGACACATGTCAGGTCCTTACTTTCTCAGCTGGGCCTCAAATCAGCTAACTATTCGGGCCACTCCTTCCGCATGGGAGCGGCTTCCACAGCATCCAGTGCAAACATCCCAGTTCATGTTATCAAGTCACTGGGGCGCTGGAAATCATCAGCTTACTCTAGATACATACCTAACCCGGTACAAGAAGTAAGTAATGCTTTTCAAAACATGTCTGCTTAAATGTACATATATTGCTGGTATGTAATAAATTTGATTTTCTATTTTTGCCCTCTTTATTTACAGGCCTACCTCATCGTCGGTTCCGGCACACCACAACCGACTTCCGTTTTTTATACCATCCTACACTCATCAGTGTTTGTTTCTTCTGTACTATCTTGAGCCCTTTCCACAAATATTAAGGCCTTTTGGCCTGTAATTGTGGGAGGGGCGAATGACACACCCCTTCCCTACTTAAGGGACACCCCTTACCTGGCTCCATACCATTCGAGGTCAGCGCTGCATCACCCTCCCACCACTCCTCATTATTAACCCCTTTTTCTTTACATTTCTTCTTGGTGGGCCCTCTTTATTTACAGGCCTACCTCATCGTCAGTTCCGGCACACCACAACCGACTTGCGCTTTTAATACCATCCTACACTCATCAGTGTTTGTTTCTTCTGTACTATCATGAGCCCTTACCACAAATATATATATATATATATATATATATATATATATACAGGAAGTGCAGAATTATTAGGCAAATGAGTATTTTGACCACATCATCCTCTTTATGCATGTTGTCTTACTCCAAGCTGTATAGGCTCGAAAGCCTACTACCAATTAAGCATATTAGGTGATGTGCATCTCTGTAATGAGAAGGGGTGTGGTCTAATGACATCAACACCCTATATCAGGTGTGCATAATTATTAGGCAACTTCCTTTCCTTTGGCAAAATGGGTCAAAAGAAGGACTTGACAGGCTCAGAAAAGTCAAAAATAGGGAGATATCTTGCAGAGGGATGCAACACAACTCAAAATTGCAAAGCTTCTGAAGCGTGATCATCGAACAATCAAGCGTTTCATTCAAAATAGTCAACAGGGTCGCAAGAAGCGTGTGGAAAAACCAAGGCGCAAAATAACTGCCCATAAACTGAGAAAAGTCAAGCGTGCAGCTGCCACGATGCCACTTGCCACCAGTTTGGCCATATTTCAGAGCTGCAACATCACTGGAGTGCCCAAAAGCACAAGGTGTGCAATACTCAGAGACATGGCCAAGGTAAGAAAGGCTGAAAGACGACCACCACTGAACAAGACACACAAGCTGAAACGTCAAGACTGGGCCAAGAAATATCTCAAGACTGATTTTTCTAAGGTTTTATGGACTGATGAAATGAGAGTGAGTCTTGATGGGCCAGATGGATGGGACCGTGGCTGGATTGGTAAAGGGCAGAGAGCTCCAGTACGACTCAGACGCCAGCAAGGTGGAGGTGGAGTACTGGTTTGGGCTGGTATCATCAAAGATGAGCTTGTGGGGCCTTTTCGGGTTGAGGATGGAGTCAAGCTCAACTCCCAGTCCTACTGCCAGTTCCTGGAAGACACCTTCTTCAAGCAGTAGTACAGGAAGAAGTCTGCATCCTTCAAGAAAAACATGATTTTCATGCAGGACAATGCTCCATCACACGCGTCCAAGTACTCCACAGCGTGGCTGGCAAGAAAGGATATAAAAGAAGAAAATCTAATGACATGGCCTCCTTGTTCACCTGATCTGAACCCCATTGAGAACCTGTGGTCCATCATCAAATGTGAGATTTACAAGGAGGGAAAACAGTACACCTCTCTGAACAGTGTCTGGGAGGCTGTGGTTGCTGCTGCACGCAATGTTGATGGTGAACAGATCAAAACACTGACAGAATCCATGGATGGCAGGCTTTTGAGTGTCCTTGCAAAGAAAGGTGGCTATATTGGTCACTGATTTGTTTTTGTTTTGTTTTTGAATGTCAGAAATGTATATTTGTGAATGTTGAGATGTTATATTGGTTTCACTGGTGAAAATAAATAATTGAAATGGGTATATATTTGTTTTTTGTTAAGTTGCCTAATAATTATGCACAGTAATAGTCACCTGCACACACAGATATCCCCCTAAAATAGCTAAAACTAAAAACAAACTAAAAACTACTTCCAAAAATATTCAGCTTTGATATTAATGAGTTTTTTGGGTTCATTGAGAACATGGTTGTTGTTCAATAATAAAATTAATCCTCAAAAATACAACTTGCCTAATAATTCTGCACTCCCTGTATATATATATATATGTGACAGACAAAATTACCCAAAAAATAGGAGTGGTAGGTGCGCTAAGTGAACCCTTAGTGCAAATAAAAATAAATGTAATATTTGCCTGAGGAATGATGGTGTTGCTGTACACCTTGCAGATGATCCTCAGTGTGTATACAGTGTATATATAAGAAAACCCCCCCAGAAAAAAGCACATAGATCATAGCATAATTCTGTTCTATATTAGTGTGGTATTTGGAGGTAGATGATTCCACTCACAAAACCAGCAGATGATCAAAGCTCTTCTATAGACTTGTGGAGTCTTCCATTCTTTCAGTCAGACGCTGTCTGTCTATTTCATCAAGTGTGTACACAGAGAAACACACAGGCTGGTGCTGCTTTGTATAGGATTAAGCGCCAGAATCTAACCCCTTTTTTGTTATATATTTATGTGACCCCCAATGGAACAGAACTCACGTGGTCCAGAGCCCAAAAAACTGGCTCTGAGTATAGTAAGCACGAGGACTGCACATCCTATTAACTACACTGGCAGAAAGTGATGGTACTGGGATGGATGTCAAATTTCACTCAGATGGTAAATTCAAATTGGGTCTTGATTTGTAGGGATATTATCTCAGGAGAAAGCAAAAGTTGGACCAAACATAGTGAAGTATATAATAACAATATGTTTTATTGGCCCCCTATATTTTGAGGCTTACATAAAGACAATAAAATGTATGCAGAGAATCACCAATCCTTTCCTGCCTTGAGGAAGCCGACTAAGGAGAAACGCGTCGCAATTGTGACGTCACACGAGATTTCGATCTTTACAGCTGCTGTTTTCTGTCTCTCTGCCTGTTTGGTGTACCATCCGTGTGGAAGCTCCGTTTTTCCGTTCCTCGTGACTTGTGGGGATCTATTGTACAGTCAGCACTATATATCTTTATTCTCTGTTTTTTTACATGATAAATCCTAAGCAAGTCATTATCAGCGCAATAAATGAAGAAATGGTGAAGTCCATTTGAAATCCAAGTTGAAAAATAGGTGATGTTTATTTGCAGAAATGAAGGTACATGTGAAACAGCAGAAACGGGGTGGAAAACTTAACGCGTTTCGCGTGGATGCACGCTTAATCATAAGTGTCACTTATGATTAAGCATGCATCCACGCGAAAGGCGTTAAGTTTTCCACCCTGTTTCTGCTGTTTCACATGTACCTTCATTAGGTGTGGGTTAGGTGTGGGAAGCCGGCACCTGGACCACACAGTGAGAGGAACACACACCTTTTCAGTGCTGGATAGGCACTGCAGCTGAGAGCAGTGGAGCCCGGATTTCCTTGACTGGAACTCTTTGTTATTATCAGCGCACCCTTGCAGCTAAGTTAAATTGTTATTATATTTGCGCACCCTCACGTATGTATTTAAACTTATAATTAAGTCATATTTTATAATTTTGAGCAGAACATAAAATGAATAATGAAAAACACCAAATAATATGCTACAGAACAGAATCCCAGATCTCTTCATAACAGATCTGATATAACACAATAGTTGGGATTCTCCAATGCCCTTCTTGGGCCTTTAGTGGTAATTCCCAACATATTGCAGAAAAGTCTTGTGCAGACATCAGTTAGACAACCTAAAACAATCTAGGCAAAAGGTCAGGAATGCACATATGGAAACACAGGAAAAAAAGGGTTTTGACCTGTTTAAGGGACAACTGTTGCAAATAAATTAACTTAAGGTTTAATTGAAAGGTTGTATCAAGTGTAAATGATTTTAACCCCTTAGTGACCGAGTGCTATGCTGCATTTGATGTGCCTTGAAGACCAGATACATTATTTTTGTCAAATGTTTACTGAACTATGAATTTCTTTCTTTGTGTTCAGTACACCCACACAAATTATATATAATTTTTTAAAGGACGGATAGGGCTTTCATTTGATACTATTATTTTCATCATATGATATCATTTACTATTAAAAAAAATATAAAATATGATGAAAATATGCCATAAAAAACACTTTTTGTAACTTTGACCTGATTTTTTTTTTACACAATTACAAATGGTAAAAAAGACCCCGTCTATATATTTCTACTATTTGTCCTGAGTTTAGTAATATCAATGTTTCCTTGTTTGTCTATGTTTTATTTCACGTAATAGGGCAATAAACAATATTAGTGTTTTTTTGGTTTTCTTTTTTTTTTTTTTTTTCAATTTTCAAAAATGCTTTATTCAAGTTCAACAGGATGACACTATATGCATAAAATATTAGGACAGTGACTTGGATATGTTTGCATAGAATAACATATAGTATCAGAAACAACTGTTTTACAATTGTATGTAACATCACAAAACATGTTAGTATTATAGTAAAATATTAAGATATTAATATCAATTCTATTACTGTCTAGTCAACTTTTTGTGACAATTCAGACGAATAGTAATTACAGTAACTAATTAGAAACCTGTTTTGACCGTCTGCGAGCAAATGGTTTGTTAACTGAAAAAGAAATGAAAGATTAAGAGAAAAAAGAGAGACGGGGACAGTGGGATAGAGAAGGTAATAGGAGCACCAAGTTTTTTCTTTTTTTTTTCCCTCCCCCTTCCCTTCCCCCTCCTCTTCCCTTCCCTCCCTCCCTTCTTCCTCCCTCTTCCCCCCTCTCTCCCCCTCCCCCCTCTCCTCCCCCTCTCCTTCTCCATTACTCCTCTCCTTTACATATAATAAATTTCCAATTTTAAAATGGTTACTTTAAACATACATCAGTTAGATTTTCCCTTACATCCTCCAATACAACAAATGTTTTATATCAAAACATATTAAAGAAATTTGACTACTCGTCCATCTTGTGTTCCCATATATAATCCTTCCCCTAGTATCCCTATCCCAGCTCCCCAGGTCCCCTTCCCCCCTCCATAGTAAAGGTGAGAACCGATATGGGGGTGAGAGGGGAGAGGGAAAAACAATAGAAGAAAAGGAGAAAAAAAAGAAGAGAGGAAAAAAAGAGAGAGAAGGGAAAAAGGTATGGGATCTGGGGTAAATACTCGCAGACAAACCCAATACAGTCAGGTTCCTCCATAATCCATAGTGTCACTCACTCATCATTCATACTGGTGTCTACATTCATGTGGTCTCGACTCTCATTGCATCGTTATTTTAACTAGGTGGTAAGGGCCCGAAGCGGGCCTATCAGGATATTAATGCTATGAAACCTTTCAGTATATTTCTATTTCAATCTGTTCAATGAATTTTGAGGTCCGCATCTACCTCTTCTGCCAGTAGTCATTCCGTCAATAGACCATCGCTACCCACGAGGGTCAACCTCCCCCGAGTCTAAAGATGTACTAGAGACTCTACCCAGTTTGACCAAATACGTCTATATTTCTCCCAGTCTGTAGGGTTATTGCTTCGATAGAAGCTTTTTTCGGCTTTAGTCTGAAAATCAATCTGATTTCTGATTTCTGACCAAGTTGGAGTAGTTGTCTTCCTCCAGTATCTTGCGATACATAGTTTACAGGCCATTAGAATATTAATACATAGGGCTTTCTGGTGTATATCAGTAGCTGGAATCTCATGGTGGAACAAGAACGTGTATGCGGTAAGTATCTCTGTTATTCCATATATCTCTCTGTAGATGCTTTCTACCTTCTTCTTAAGGGGGGTAAGTTTCTCGCAATCCCACCATCAAGTGTTTTTTTGGTTTTCTAACCATTTTCTTCTCCATTGATTTTTTAACCTGAACATTAAATTTACCCCAACTCTAAATTTACTCTAACCCTAAATCGACCCCCACCCCTTAATCTAACCCTTGTAATCATCCAAACCCCACTTTATCCCTAATTATGACCCTATTTATGACCCTAACCCTAGATCTAGGTTCAGTAGATCAAGGGTTAGCTTTTTTCATTTATTTAATTAATTAATTTATTTAATTTTCTATTTTTAACTGTAATATACTTAACTGCCGTAGGGGCAGTCAAGTAGCGGTTTCAGAGCGACGGTAGAGATTTTTTTTCCTTTCTTCCGTCGCTCTCCTCTGGGCACACTTTATTGGAGGAGCATGCTCCTCCGATACAGCACACACCCGCGATCACTGGGTGATCGCGGTGCCCAGGGGGGCACTTTAACACACGTAGGCAGTGATCAGCTCTCACTGCCTATGTGTGTAACGCGCATACGATCACATTCACGGTGATCGTATGCAGGGGGGGGGGCGGGGGTGAGGGGGGGCTGAAGGCACTCTCAGAGGCTGCTTCGGATCCGAAGCAGCCTCTGGGAATAGCTACAGACATATAGTGTTGCGCTAAGGAGCTACATGTAAACGGAGGACGTATATATACGTCCTCATGGTCCTCAAGGACCATGCTTTTCAGGACGTATATATACGTCCAAATGCGTTAAGGGGTTAAACAAAATATTTAATGAAAAAATACAAATTTAGTGCCTTATTTGGCCTTCTTTATGGAGGGTTATTGGGTCAGATCTTCATTCACTTTGGTTCAGATGAACGAAGAGCTAACCCATCTGACCAAAGATTCTAAACAAAATGTCTGCCTCCTGGTGGAGCCATATGGAGTAAAGATGGCTCAATAAGGTACTTTAATTGTATTCTTTCATTAAAGCATTTCTATAAAAAATGCTTAAACTTGATGCAATCTTTCAATTAAACAGAACATTATTTGTTGCTACAGTTGTCCATTAATACCTTATTTATAATTATTATATATTTAAAATGTGTTAGTTCAAGGTGATTCAAGCATGAAAATTACTTTTGTGAAAGCTGGAGTTTTGTAAATGTAACTTATTCAGAATCTGATCAAATGCAATCCATGCAAAAATACAAAATCCTTAATGGATATTGGTCGCGATGGTAAGTAATAAGGTGTTTTAACAAAATTAAAATACATTTCTTACAAATTACCATGGTTGCACCTCCTTTATATTAAGGACAGAAGCACTTGAATATCAGCTCACTGTCTAAGTTGTTGACACACAGGTCAGCTCACTATACCTTCTCTTCACCCCCACCACCTCAGTCACGCCATTTAAGGATGAAGTTGTGAGACATGTGAATCTATCTTACAAGATGTAACCACTTAAAACCTTCATTTCTTAAAATATTTCCAGAGCTTGAAGATGTAAAATTAAATCAGCTTATTGTATGATGTGTAATTTTTATTGCTAACTGAGGCTAATGTTTGCTGTGCTTGAGTGCTGTGCAAATATAATAATAAATTGATACCTTCATCTACTGACACTGCAGTACTCACGTCCCCATAGCTGTTTGCATAGCATTTCTAAGAAAGTCATGGTTAAATAAGTAGCCCATAAAAAACTGTTGATGCAGCTTTTTATAAATGTAATCATTTCACTACACATTCAATTGATTATTGTTGTAACAAATCTATTTCTCCCACGAGTAAAGCAGTAAAATAATCAACACATTGAAGATTCAACAGTTCAACCCATTTAGTATACTGACTATATTTGTACACAGAATCAATACTAAATGAATAAACACCTCCCAAGGATCTGTGCATAGCCATTGCACCCCAAGATATCATTGTAAAATATCATGCAGTATATTCATTTGTCGCATTGACAGAGGGAACATAACCAAATACATTTCCTTTTCTAGGTTGCTTGCAGGATTTTAATCCAAGTAACACTAAAATGACTTCATCCTAAACAGCACTAATAGTTACTTTTTATAGATTATTTTTAAAGAAAATGAAAAACATCATTTAAAAAAATGTTTTTTTTATTTTAAAATGGTTTTAAATTGTCATAGACAAACTGCAGTGACCTTATGGGAGCTATGTATAAAGGATATGCACACGCAGTGGTGTATCTTGGTTTTGTGCTGCCCTAGGCAGACAAAAATGTGGGCACCCCCCCACGATGCACACCCACGACATGACCCATAACCCGTTGCACACAAAGGACATGCCCCATCACCCCATATCCATGCCTCCATCACCCCATTACACACACATTGCCAATATTATTTGCCATTAATATTCCCCAACCAATTTGCCCAATAATATGCCAGTATCATTTGCCATTAATATGCCCCAGCCAATTTGCCCAATAATATGCCAGTTTCATTTGCCATTAATATGCCCCAGCCAATTTGCCCAATAATATGCCAGTATTATTTGCCATTAATAAGTCACAGCCAATTTGCCCAATAATATGCCAGTATTTGCCATTTAATCTGCCACTGCCAATTTGCCCAATATTATGCGACTATTATTTGCCATTTAATTTGCCCCTGCTAATTAGCCCAATAATATGCCAGTGTTATTTTCCATTTAATATTCCCCAGCCAATTTGCCCAATAATATGCCAGTGTTATTTGCCATTAATATGCCCCAGCCAATTTGCTCACTAATATGCCAGTGTTATTTGCCATTTAATATTACCCAGCCAATTTGCCCAATAATATGCCAGTATTATTTGCCATTAATATGCCCCAGCCAATTTGCTCACTAATATGCCAGTGTTATTTGCCATTTAATATGTCCCTGCTAATTTGCCCAATAATATGCCAGTGTTATTTGCCATTTAGTATGCCCCAGCCAATTTGGCCAATAATATGCCAGTGTTATTTGCCATTTAGTATGCCCCAGCCAATTTGCCCAATAATATGCCAGTGTTATTTTCCATTTAATATTCCCCAGCCAATTTTCCCACTAATATGCCAGTGTTTTTTTGCCATTTAATATGCCCTGCTAATTTGCCCAATAATATGCCTGTGTTATTTGCCATTTAGGATGCCCCAGCCAATGTGCCCAATAATATGCCAGTGTTAATTGCCATTTAATATGCCCCAGCCAATTTGCTCACTAATATGCCAGTGTTATTTGCAATTTAGTATGCCCCAGTCAATTTGCCCAAAAAAATGCCAGTGTTATTTGCCATTTAATATGCCCCAGCCAATTTGCCCAATAATATGCCAGTGTTAATTGCCATTAATATGACCCAGCTGATTCCCAATGCATCCACCCATCTCTCCCAATGCATCCCCCCATCTCTCCCAATGCATCCCCCCAGCACTTACCTGTTTTCCCTGGTGGCTAGTGGCAGGCAGCATGGAGTCCTCTATGCTGCCCGTTCAGCTCCCCGGCGGTTGTGCCGACAGGTCACGTGATATGGCGCGCGTATGATGTCAGCGCGCCGGTCACGTGACTGTCGGCACTTCCGTGTCACACTGCACGGGAAGCCGAACAGGCAGCACGGAGGTTTAGGCATAGCACTAAATAAAAACCCAATAGGGGCTTTATTACAGATTAATTGGCTTTTAATGAATGAATTTTAAAATACTCTAGTTATACATTATTTAATAGCTACAAAGATATTAATTGCCAGAAATTGGCATCAATTCCATACTTTTTAGAAGGCCCATCTGATCAATTATAAATCATTCCAGTGCAAAATGGAAAGAAATACAGGGTGGTGTTGGAAAAAAATAGAAATGTGGGAGTGTTGGTTACAAAATTTAGAACAGGAAAAAAGTTTGTAATATTATTAGAGGAAAGAACTCTATGCAGACGGAACATAGTAGATCCAACCCATCCGTTCACATAAACAAGAAAGTATATTTTTTCTGTTGTAGGTAGTAATTGGGAGACAACACTATTACTAAAAGATTTGGGTTTTAAAGATGATTTTATACATCTACCTTAGTTTGGAGATAACCCTGCTATACTTGAATATTGTGTTGTCAATGTGCATTTGAATTTTGTAATTAATATTTATAAGATTTGAATGTGAGCTGTTGTTTTCATATTTATATACATTGTCATAAATAAAATTAAAAATAAAAAAATGACGTGATTGTGCTTATACATATTAATGTTTACACATAACCCCAATGACTTTGTGTCCTCAAAATAAAAAAAAAAATGGTTCTGTAGTTATTACATGAGACAAATAATAATATTTAAAAAAAATGTAGACCTGCCAATTTGCAATCCAAACTCTAGTTGATAGATATTTTGATTGTTTTTTATAACTTATTGTCAACTATTAATTTACAAAAGAAAAATAAAATCTCATCTTTTATTGCTCTTCATAACTGAAGTCTGCTGGGGATGGCTTAGATGGTAATCACTGGAATACACACAAAGCTTAAACAAAGCATTTTTCTGAATCCTGATTATTATTGCAGCAAGAAAGAAATATTGTCAGATAATCTTATACATTAATTTATATGTTCTGTATGTCTAAAGAATTGGCTACAGCAATACATGGCTTTTCACAAGACTGAAACTCTCTATCCTAAGCATTCTTTTAATGAATTGCTAAACCAATAAAAATATCTACCATGTGACAGTAAATTCTTCTACTAAAATTGGAGGATCAAGCATACATTTGTCTTACATTGCCAAATACAAAACATACTTTATATCAGCTGCAGAAAATCTCCAGCAAAACAATTTGGATTTTACACCAAGACATCTAAGAATCCCTTTTCAGAACACCAGAGTTTTTGCTATGTTCTTAAAAGATCTGGGGGTCGTATATATATATATTTATAAATTTAGGTGTGTGTTTATAAATTTTTAATTTATAAATATATACACATAATTACATATTTATTTATTTATACATATATGTGTGTGTATATAGGTGGCAAGCCGGCGGAGGGAATGTGATGCTTTGGGCAATGTTCTACCGTAAAACTTTGTCCTGACATTCATGTGGATGTTACTTTGACATGTACCACCTACCTAAGCATTGTTACAGATCATGTACTGATGGCATTTGCCTCTTTAAGCAAAGATAATGTGCCCTGTCACAAAGTAAAAATGATCCAGGAATCATTTGAGGAACACAACAACGAGTTCAGTGTGTTGACTTGGCCTCTAAATTCCCCAGATCTCAATCCAATTGACAAACAAGTCTGATCCATGGAGGTCCTACCTCGCAACTTACAGGACTTAAAGGATCTGCTTCTAATATATTGGTGCCACCTTACCACAAAGTCTGCCCTGTCATGCACTGATAAAGGGTGGATTAATCTGTTCACTCATTGCAGATATAGGTAACAGGCCCCTGGATCTCTGGATCGCCCTCCCTCCCCCCTTCCCCTACATTCATCTACTATCACAGCCCATTGACTTAATCCCTTAAAACTCACCCTCTCACCAGGTTCCCTTGTTTAGTACTGTTTTTACTTAAAAAAAAGGAACAGGACCATTAATGAATATGTTATGTTTGTATAAGGTCCCTCTGTATCAAATATTTGTTTACTCAAGTATATGTATAAGTATGTTCAGTTTTGTACTGACCTGAAGTGTACTGTCCTGCAAAATAAAGAGAATAAAAAAAAAAAATATATATATATATATATATATATATATATATATATATATATATATATATATATATATATATATATATATATATTGGTGCCAGATGACACAACATACCTTCAGAGATCTAGTGCACTGTTTTGGTGTCAGAAGGTGACCTACACAATATGAGGCAGGTGGTCATAATGTAAAGACTGATCGATGTGTATATATATACATGTGTATATATTGCCCATATATGTACTCTGATCTGCTTTATTGCTGTGATCAGTGGCATCACAGCCTTCCTGAACGCCTATTCAGCAAACCCCAATTTTTTAAAAAAAGGGCTACCGAAACACCCAATCGCTGTAACAGCCAAATGATTATCATTGGACTCTCAGATACACCATACATTCCTATGCAAATTGGGCTAGGGGTGTTCCAGGATGCTTCTGTATTAAGGCAGACAATGAGTGGCCAAAAAAGGCACAGTCTGGGCAGCAATTTCTAAGACTAGCTGTCCCTAGTCTAGGGGCTTGTAGTACAATCTACAAACATCCAATCCTAAATCTGTGGGGTTGCCTTAAGAGTTAGGCCGACCAGGGTCAACCATTGTTTTTTTTTTAATTATTTTAATGTAAAAATCAGTCACAGTGATCTCATGCAATAAATTATAGTTTGGTGCTCTGTGAACACAAAGTCAAAATCCTCCCTCTCACTCACTGTCACACTTTGATCTTGTGTCAGAGAGAGAAGAAAGAAAACGCTAAAAATGTCCCCCCCAAAAAAGTAATAAAGCAAAAAAAAACTATTTTTTCAACCTTTATTCAATTTTAAATTATACAAAGGGTTACATCTCTAAACATGGTCTCAAAGTATAGCCATATCTGTCCTTAAAAAACAATATATACCGTATTTGCTCAAATATAAGACAAGGTTTTTTTGAGAGCAAATGCTCTGAAAAATACCCCTCGTCTTATATTCGAGGTCGTTTTATAATCTGACCTCAAATCGAGGTCAGATTATAAAACAGGGATCCAGGTCCCTGCAGAGCTGCAGGGGACCTGGATCCCCCTCTCTAACAACCGGGGGATGTCTATTCCGGGTCCTTCCGGCTTCATCATAAAAGTCCCGGCGGAAGTGCCGGGCAGCAGCTGAGGATGTATGCGCGTATCGTGCAGACATCCTCCGCTGCCTCCACTAGCCACAAGGAGAATCGGGCAGCCGGGGGATGTCTATTATGATAGACCGGCTGTCCGTCATAATAGACGAAGTGTCGGGCAGCATGGAGGATGTCTGCACATCCCCTGTATTGCAAAAACAGGGGAGGGGGAGTGAGGAGGGGAGAAAGACAAGGAGAGGGGGGAGAGAAAGATGAGGGGGCAGAGAAAGACGAGGGGGGGCAGAGAAAGTCAAGGGGGGGGAGAGAAAGACATAGGGAGGGGGCAGAGAAAGACAAAGGGAGGGGGGCAGAGAAAGACAAAGGGAGTGTCAGGGAAACCTTTGTGGGGAGTGCTTTAGGAAGAGATGTTTTGTCAGGGCTTACCTTTGTTGGGAGTCTTTTAGGCAGAGATGTATGCTCACCCTTGCAAACAAACACAGACCAGGGTGACAAGGTAAGAAGCCACGTGGCCTGTAAGTTTGTGCACGGGGGCTGGTCAGGATATCCAGGTAAAGTTGCAGACAAGGACAAGAGCAAAAGAATCTTCGTGGGAAAGCCAGAGGTCAGAGGATGCCAGAATTCAGAATAAAAGGGTAATAAATCCAAGGTCAAAAGCCGAAAATGATTAGGAATACTGGAAGTCAAAAATCACAGGAACCAAACAAGGAATCCAGAGTCAATGAACTGACACTGCTCTTAGGGAGAGGCAGTGTCTTATACCTTGTTAATTAGGTATGTGCTTCAGCTGAAGAGTTACTGACAGGTCTGAGCCTTTGGTGAAGTCCAGCCCCCTAGTGCTGCAGGCAATACAAACATAAACATGAATATTCCAAAGTTCTGAAATGGCTCAGAGGCAAAATAGCAGAATACGGTCCAGAAGAACCACAGTTCAAATCCCCTGCTGGGTGCATCTGGGGCGACCACGTCTGGCAGTCTGGATGTCACGGTGACGATCCTGACAGGGAGGGATGGCAGAGAAAGACAAGGGGAGGGGGGAAGAGAAAGACAAGGGGAGTGGGGGAGAGAAAGACAAGGGGGAGAGAGAGATAAAAGTTTGGGGGGATAGAGACAACGCGGGGGTGGTGGAGAGAGGCAGCATTGGCACATTAAATGCAAGAAATGCATTTGTTTAATATCATTTTTATTGAATATTAAAAAGTAATTTACATGTTAATATATACAAGTTAAACTTTTTTCCTATAGGGTAGTCTTAAATTAAGGAATATCCAAAGTTTGGGGGGTCGTCTTATAATCAGGGTCGTGTTATATTCGAGCAAACACGGTAATATGTGGGGATTCATTTGAAGAAAAAAGCATGCACGTTTGATTGAATGCACACATAGCTAAAGTTGTAAAATGGTTCTTGTTGCTGACCGACATCAAAAAAACAAAAACACATTGTCCTGAAGGGGATAACTTAGAACATTCAGCCCCCCAGCAACATCACTGCAGGACAATAATGGATCCTAGATATCTTAGAGCTGGAGTTGGCATACAATCTTGGAGTCTTGGAGCTTTCGGCATGTCCTTTAATCAGAGTGCACCTATATTGACTACATATTGTATGCACAGGAAGTCATCAACATCACTGGTGATATCACACAACTGTTCTATAATCTGAATTGCTACTGTCACCTTTACCACACAAAACAAACAGTTTCTGAATGAAGCTAGAGTAAACTTTAAAATAATGATTTAAGTATTCCCTATATACATTGTAAAAGTTAGACATGCTAGATGAATTCACCTTTATTAATATCTGTCATGCCTGTTTAAGGAATTAGAAATATAAACTAGAAACAAATAGAACATTTTACAATACATTTCCTGCCTAATAAACTTCACCATCATGGTCCACCAACGTTTCCAACATTTGTGCCACCCATCAATCTTTCCTTTCATTTGTACTATTGCAAATTTACTGGCTGTTCCAGCACTAAGGTCTTGATGACGTTACCCATGGTAAAACCTGTGGTAATGTATAAATGATCCACTGATTTTATCCAGGCTGCAGCATCTCTCTCTACTATTTGGTAGAGTAGCTACTGTAGGTTCGTCAGTCTTGTAATCACAGGTGTTTCACTCAAAAATATCAATTTGCAGTAAAAAGATCACTTAAGTAACACGTTACCCTTAAAAAGGGAAACAAACAGTAATTCATAGATTTTTCTCACCGACAAACAGTGCGCTCAGTGACCAAGTGATTATCTTGAAGTTTCTTTCTACCGCTGAAGCACAGGTATATAGAACACTGAGTTCCTCTTTAACTTACTTTTTATACTTTATATTACCTAGCTTCATCAGGTCACTTCATACTGCAAGCTGAGTAAGAGGACTCTATGCTGTGTGGTGACATGTTTTTTCTCACTTTTATGAGAGCGCTACATTAGCGTTTCAATGAGATACATTTGTTTAGGAAAATTGCACTATGGTTTTTGTGTATATTTTCACATCAAACTTTCTAAAAGGAAACAGAGGCTACCCCTAAGGATTGGCAAGTTTTTTTTTGTCAGGTTCATTATGCTGTTTCCATATATTGCCATACCTGACTAAGCACAACAGCAGTGTTGAGATAAACAAAGTTTAAATACTAGTTAACACAGCTCAAGGGGCACAACCACTAAAAAAAATTGTTTTCTATTTATATAAAGATAAACGTTTAATCGCATGTACAAATTACAAATGTGATTTTTTTTTTTTACATTTTGGAAATTAAAATGGTACAATATTGACAAAACAATTGTAGTTTATATATTAGGTCTGAAGAAAAACAATAGTTCAAATATTTAATGCTGCATATAGTGTACATAAAAAAAGCACAATTTTAAGTTAATTTCCCAGTACAGACAAATTCACTGATGAGGAAAACTAACTTAACACTCTACCTGTTTTGTTCTCTTCAAGCTTCATTTTAGGTATTGAAGCAGATAAAGGAATACATGAATCAGAGAATTTCATGTATATCATTAGTGGATATATATATATACAAATCAGACAAATAACAAAAATCCTCAAAATAGATCTAGCATAATCCATCTATTCCTTTCTCTTACTTTTTATGTGTGTGTGTATGTATGGTTGTATGTTTATATAGGAAAAAAAAAAGGAAGCCTATGATTAAGTGCTTTTGAAGCACGAAACGCGTAAGGCGTCTTTCTCACTGTGTGGTTCATTTCCTTTTTTGTACTAGCCTGTTTTACGGAAGCATTAAACTCTGGCTTATTTTCACATACCTGCTTTGTTTGTGAGCTCCTTCCGCAAACCGTTTTTGCTTCCTTTTTTTTTTCCTATTGTACGGGCTGGATGGCCTGGCGTTGAGGGAAGCTCCACTTTGTTATTTCAACAGGCTGAAATCGGAGGGATTACTTTATGTTTGGTTTATCTGACCAGGAGGTCCTCCAGTTCTCTTTTACTGTATGTTTATATATGTAGGTTATTACTATCTATTTATAGTAATGGAATGTATAAAAAAAATATAGTCCAAGTAAGAAAAGCCTATGATCCTGTAAACATAAATTAGGTAGAATTCACTTGCTGCACTTTGAAAAAATCATTTTAAACCCATTAGTGACAAGATATTTTGACACTGACTTTCCCTTGGTGACAAGGGCTGTTTTTACATTTCTGGGTTGTTTGTGTTTAGCTGTAATTTTCTTCTCTCTCACATACTGTACCCACACAAATTATATGCTGTTTTTTTTCATAAAAAAGGCATTCATTAGATACCATTATGTTCAACATATCTTATAAGTTACTACAAAAAAGTCATAACATATGATGCAAAACATTATAAAAAAAACACTTTTTCTAAATTTGACCTAAAATATAATTAACACAAATATAATCATTGAAAAAGGCCAACTAGAGAAGGAAAGATTAGAGATGAAATTTGGATTCAACTGGGAAATAAAAAAATTGGAATATCTGGGAATTTGGATAGCAGATAGTCTATTCAAGATCCTAGAATTGAATTATAAATCTCTATCTCTCCTATCCAGAACCCATAAGTATTGTGCAGACTGGGCACCACTAGAAATATCATGGGATGCATCATAACGGTAAAATCTTGTATTTTACCCATCTGGCTATACTTATTTAGATCAGTACCGATTCCATTAAAGGCAGAATGAAAGGTGAAAGAGAAACAAAGAACCCTTAATCAGTTCATATGGGCAAAAAAATCCCCAGAATATCTATAAGATTGATCACAAGAAAAGTTAACAGGGGTGGTATGGGCTCAGTAGATATCAGTAAATACCATGAGGCTTGCACGATCCTGCATAGAAATAAATGGCAAATTCCAGGAAATAAGAAAGAACCTTGTTTCCTTATGGAAGCAGAAGCACTTACAGAGAGGATCCGGAAAAGGTTATGTGGATAGACCCGACTTCCTATAAAAATATTAGCAAAAAAAGTAAGGTACAAAATACAATAGTACAAAACTTAATCAGTTTCTGGGTAAAATTTAAGAACAGAAGAGGAATAACCAATCTAGTCCCACAGGAATGCCCAATAGGAATTCTGGAGTTAATAATAGAAGATCTAAATCTTAGGGAATGGAGAAGTAGAGGAATAATGAAGCTGAGAGATGTACTCTTTCGGATAAGATAAGAGAATTCCCAGATTTAGTGACAGAGTTCCAACTTACACCTAGTGATTTATTCATATACCTATATTAGAATTAAAAGCTGGATTGAGACGGGTGTTATGAGTGAGAGCACATATAAGGATTTACATCTTGAGACCTTGTTTACCCCAGAGATTAGTATAAGTGAAATAATACACAGTGGGCTCTTAGACTTCCAGGGGGATATACCTATTGTGATAAACATAAATAAATAGCAAAGAGACTTGGGATTTGTAGGAAAATACAGACTCTATGGGCAATGGCTAATGATCTGCTGGAGGCTTTGGGGGTCAGAGGTCTTCCCAGATCTGCATTGGGTACCCTTCTCCACCTGGGATTTCCAAAATAAAAATAAGTGAACATGTGTCTAGTAATTCAGAAATTTTTGGCCGTGAAGTACCTTATTGCTAAGAGATGGAAGTCTCAGGAGATTCCGACATGGGTAACTTGAAAAAGACAAATTAACTACCAGATCGAAATGGATAAAAATACAAATATAACTTCAGGACAGGCTAGAGAAAGATGGATGGAATATACTGGTGAAAGCTAGGCCTTTAACAGAGATTTGATAAAAAAAAAAGGGGTGAACGAGAGTGAGAGTGCTGCATGCATGTGTGATAAGTTGTCTTGTGATGTTTATATATGTACTGTACTGTAATGTTGAGTCCATCACTGTATGAGCACAACACAGACTCTTGTAGATTTTATATGTTGTTTTTAAAGGATAAAATTAAAGGATAAAATTAATAAAAATATTAAAGATAAAAAAAAAAGAAAAAGACCACATCTAAATAGTTTCTAAATGTTGTCCCAAGTTCAGAAATATGAGTGTTTCCATGTTTTTCTGCATTTTATGCGAGTTGTGGGGCAAAAAACAAAAATAGTGTTTTTTTCCTATATTTAACTTTTGAACCCCGAACCGAACCCTAAATTTAACCCTAACCCTAAATTCAACCCCAACAATAACCCTTATGCTATCCCTTAATATATTTGAATTTTAATTTAAGTTTAACCCATATCCCTTCTGCTAACTCTAATTTAATTTTACACCTAACAGCTAATCTAACCCTACTCCTAGATTTAAGTTAATTAAGTCTTTTTATTTTCATTGCAATGTTGCTGACTGCCTCTAGGGGCAGTCAAGCAACATATTCAGAGCAACGGAAGTGAATTTTTTTTCACTTCCGAAGCTCTGACCACAAGAGGGTATAGCCATATTGCCGGAGCATGCTGCTCCATCAATATGGTGCCCACGATCGCTCCGTGGGACGATCGTGGGTGCCCCAGAGGACAAATTTCGCAAAAACTGCTTGTTTCACTGCAGGTCACGGAGTTCCCGGCTGGACGGGCCTAACACATCATTGTCGCAAAGGGGTTAATGGTTCTTGCAAGACTATTTACAACAAAACAATGATATGGTAGCTCAGTGGGCTAATAGTTACTCACCTTGCCTCAACTTACCTGCAGTTTACTTTTAGTTAATTGACCCCATAGTCTTCTCATAGAAACACTTCTTCATTAAGATGCCTTTAAGCATTCTTCAGGCCAAAAATGCAACACTTCAGTTAAAGTCTGACTTGATGTAGCTGCATTTTTGACTGCTATGTTTTTTGTGCAATATGTGTTGTGTTTTGATATAAGTACTGCAATATTTTTATACCATGACTGTAATAGTTGCCAAATTGAGTTTGGTAAAGTTCATTGCTGACTCCAGTTTATTCAGTTTATTGATAATTTCATGGTAGCATCTAGCCGGAAAGTCATTGTCTCATTGTATGGGAGTCGAAACGAATGGACATAAGTTTTGCTAAACTTCAATGGATGTAGCAACAGTGATTTTGACAGCATGTACCACTATGAGTACTTTTCAAGGTATTTTGGCTTTTGTATGCACTTGATGCACATAAAAAAGCAGTTACTGGTGTATTATATTTCCCATATGTGCAACCCAAATTATTTGTTGGTGTTTCTTTGAGAGGGGCTTTCAGCACTTTTTATTAGGTTTCTTATTTTCCATACAAAAAACATACTTATAAAACATACATATAGACCGCATAAATACAATAGATTCACATTCAGGTGCACTCTCAAACTCATTGCTTGTTCTACTTAAAAAGTAGAAACATATTGCACTTAAGGGTAAACATACAACAATTACATATAGTGCATTGTTAATTACAACTATACTACACTTCATATAGTAGATCAATCAATATGATCTTAGTGGTCTAAGTGAGGTCCGTGAGGTCTGTGGGGGGATGGAAGGAACAGGGGGCGGAATGAAGTTAATAAATCCTGTCAGGTTCTAAGAACCTTTAATTTGTTGTAATTTCCTTTATTTATTTATTTATTTGTTTCCCAGGTTTCAAATTCCAAGGTTTGGATTCCCTATCTACTATCTACAGAATTTTATCCAGTCTTCTCTTGCCTCTGAGGTCATTACAGATTTCTCTTTTTCCATCTCTAGTTGATAAGATAATTGCTTTTTAAAGGTTGGCCAATTAGGGAATTCCTCTTTTTTCCATAATCTAGCAATGTTGATTTTAGCTGCTAATAGGGTATGAATCGTTATGAATGTCTGTTTGTTTGTTAATCTCTGCCAGCCTATATGGAGTAGTGCAGCTCTTGGATGGAGGGCTAGAGAGATCCCTATCATATCCTTGATAATGGTAAAAAATATTTTCCAAAAGTTACTAAGTGCCAGGCATGACCACCAGTTATGTAGGTAATCTCCTGTATCCTTTTTTGCATCTCCAACAAATAGGAGAAGTGTCAGGATATATCCTGTGTAGATGTTTTGGAACCATATACCATAGTGTAATTATCTTATACTGCATCTCTATTAAATTTAGACATTGGGTATTTTTTTTGTTATAGGGATAATATCTAGCCATTCCTTGAATGTAATTTCTCCCTCTATATCTAATATCCATTTATTTATTATGGGGGATATCCGATCATTCAGAGTCTGTTCATCATCTTCAAAGATTTCATTTTGAATTATATTTTTTTGATTATGGGCAATTTTAAGGAGATTATTCAAGCCCTCTATTTCATGGTCGTTCTTAAAAATAAGACCGGAGAGATAATTCTTGATTGGCAAATAATTGAAAATCTCGCCCGGTGGGAGACTAAATTCATTGGCTAGTGCTTCAAATCGTTTTATCTCTTGATTTAGTATAATATTCTTAAATGTTTGTATTCCCTTTTCCTTCCATCTATTTAAATTTAAATTGTCAATGTTATGACACAAAAGATCAATACTACTGGTTATCCTGATAACATTTGTCCAATTCAAGTGATGTTCTTGCTTAAATTTAGTCCAGAATTTCATTAAGTTGGTCCCTATGACATTTTTAGAAAGCCATCTATATATTCTATCTTTGGGTGTTCCAAGATCTTTTGAATCAATCCATAGCATAAGGGGCATGTCTTTAATTTCGAGCATTTCACATTCTATAATTTTCCAGGAATCAGAAGAGTCAGGATTCAACCAGCTAGATAGTAGACATGTGCAAAACTAAAATTTTCGTTTCGTTTTCGTCCATTCGGACGAAAATGTTATTTATTTCGTCTAAAACGAATTTCGTTCATTACTGCATTCGTTTCAGACGAAATTCATTCATTATTTTCGTTTCGTTAATTTTAATTCGTTCGTTTTATAGAATACAATGTAATACTATTGGCTTTCTATAAACCGAACGAGAGCCCCATTCATAAGAAATTCTTATGAATGGGGCTCTCGTTCGGTTCATAGAAAGGCAATAGTACTACATGTGTTCTATAAGCCGAAAGTCTATAAACCGAACGTTTGGTTTATAGAATAGCCATAGGATAAAATGTATTCCATAAGCCGAAAGTCTATAAACCGAACGTTCGGTTTATAGGCTGTCGGCATTTAACTATACAGAGACAGAGTCTCCATTCATAAAATTATGAATGGAGACTTTGTCTCCGTGTAGTAAAATGCCGACAGCCTATAAACCGATTGTTCGGTTTATAGACTTCCGGCTTATGTAATACATGTAATCCTATGGCTATTCTATAAACCGAACGTTCGGTTTATAGAATAGCAATAGGAATACATGTATTCCATAAGCCGACAGCCTATAAACCGAACGTTCGGTTTATAGGCTGTCGGCTTTTAACTATACGGAGACAAAGTCTCCATTCATAATTTTATGAATGGAGACTCTATCTCTGTATAGTTAAATGCCCACAGCCTATAAACCGAACATTCGGTTTATAGGCTGTGGGCATATAACTATACAGAGACAGAGTCTCCATTCATAAAATTATGAATGGAGACTTTGTCTCCGTATAGTTAAAAGCCGACAGCCTATAAACCGAACGTTCGGTTTATAGACTTTCGGCTCATGTAATACATGTAATCCTAAGGCTATTCTATAAACCGAACGTTCGGTTTATAGAATAGCAATAGGAATACATGTATTCCATAAGCCGACAGCCTATAAACCGAACGTTCGGTTTATAGGCTGCCGGCTTTTAACTATACTGAGACAAAGTCTCCATTCATAATTTTATGAATGGAGACTCTATCTCTGTATAGTTAAATGCCCACAGCCTATAAACCGAACATTCGGTTTATAGGCTGTGGGCATATAACTATACAGAGACAGAGTCTCCATTCATAAAATTATGAATGGAGACTTTGTCTCCGTATAGTTAAAAGCCGACAGCCTATAAACCGAACGTTCGGTTTATAGACTTTCGGCTCATGTAATACATGTAATCCTAAGGCTATTCTATAAACCGAACGTTCGGTTTATAGAATAGCAATAGGAATACATGTATTCCATAAGCCGACAGCCTATAAACCGAACGTTCGGTTTATAGGCTGCCGGCTTTTAACTATACTGAGACAAAGTCTCCATTCATAATTTTATGAATGGAGACTCTGTCTCCGTATAGTTAAATGCCCACAGCCTATAAACCGAACATTCGGTTTATAGGCTGTGGGCATTTAACTATACGGAGACAGAGTCTCCATTCATTATGAATGGAGACTTTGTCTCCGTATAGTTAAAAGCCGACAGCCTATAAACCGAACGTTCGGTTTATAGGCTGTCGGCTTTTAACTATACGGAGACAGAGTCTCCATTCATAAAATTATGAATGAAGACTCTGTCTCCGTATAGTTAAATGCTATTGTATTCTATAAACCGACTCTATTTCGGCTTATAGAATGAAATAGAACTACGAATGGACGAATAAACGAATGATTTTCGTTTATTAACCATTCGTTCATTCGGCTTTCGTTAGCTTAGCATTTTCGTTCTTCGTTTTTCGGGCGAATGGACGAAAATGCTATTTTCGGACGAAAATGCATTCGTCCGAAAACGAATGCACATGTCTAGTATATATTCACATGTAAATTGCTTTAATAAAAAATTATGATATAAAAAAATTCATTTCTTGTTTTTATTTCCTTTTATGTGACAATGCTGCCTCTCTCTTTCCCTTGCCCCCAGATTTGTCGCTCTCCCCCCCTTAGTGTTGTCTCTCTCTCACCCTCCCTTTGTCTCCCCCCTCGCTCCGCTTGTGTCTGTCTCTTCCCCCTTCCCTCCCCTTGTTTCTCTCTGCCCCCCTCCACTTGTTTCTGTCTCTTCCCCCCTCCCTCCCCTTGTTTCTCTCCCCCCCCTCGTTACTCTGCACCCCCCTTGTTATTCTGTCCCCCCCTCACCTGTTTCTTGCTCCCTGGTGGCTAGTGGGGGCAGCCAGGGGATGTATGCACTATACATAATAGACGGAAGTGTCGGGCAGCATGAAGGATGTCTGCACGATTCATGCTGACATCCCCCAGCTGCTCGATTCTCCCTGGTGGCTAGCGGGGCAGCGGAGGATGTCTGCGTGATGAGCTCAGACCTCCCCTGCTGCCGCCCGGAACTACCGCCAGGACTTTTGTGAGGAAGCCGGAAGTACCCAGCTTCATCATAGAAGTCCCGGCGGTCATGCCGGGCGGCAGCAGGGGAGATCTGTGCTCATCGCGCAGACATCCCCTGCTGTTAGAGAGGGGGATCCAGGTCGTCTGCAGCTCTGCTGGGGACCTGGATCCCAGTCTTATAGTCTGACCTCAATTTGAGGTCAGATTATAAGACGACCTCGATCATAAAAGGGGTATTAACACTTCCCTTGCTGATCACATTTTCTTTTTACTGTGATCCGTTTCCTTCCAAGTTTATGGACCTCATTTAGTTTTTTCAAAATAAATTTTATTTTGTACATTTTTACTATATTACTTATATTCTTTTCATGTATTAATGTAATTACAGTTAACTCCTACAAGCCTGTGCTGTGATTATGACCAGAGCAAACGTTAACCCATTCGTGACATTGGGACGTTCTATGCCGTCCTGATTTTAAGTCCCTTAAAGTCGTTAGGACGGCATAGTACGTCCTGTGTTAAACAGCTCATATCGCGGCTCGGATCATGCTGCAGGCACTTGCAGCGGGATCCCACCTGTCAGATGAGGCCACTTTAAGTGGCCTCAGTCTGACAGGGGAAATTTAGCTGGTGCTCAAAACGAGCACCAGCTACATTTCTCTAAATCGTGCGTGACGTCCGAAGGGCTTGCAATTTTTGGGCAGGGACCCACAGGGTCTATTAAGACCCTGATTGGGTCTCTGCCATAGTGTTCCTGGCTAACTATCACCTTGTGATCAGTGGCCAGGAACAAATCGTGACGTTTTGGTGCTTACGTCATTTGGGACGCAAGCACCATGCGTCACAAAGGGGTTAAACCTCTCCACTTTTTTCAATGTATTTTTTAATACTAAATTCAAATCATTTCATGCTATTGACAATGCATTCTATAAACCAAAATAGAGTCGGTTTATGGAATACCAATAGCAAAATAGCCAATACACATACATTACATAAACCGACATAATGAACGAATTTCGGTTTATGGAATGTAATGCTATTGGCAATGGCATTCTATAAACCGACTCTATTTCGGTTTATAGTAATGCCATTGCAAATAGCGTTACATTATACATTCCATAAACCGAAAGTCTATAAACCGAACGTCGTTCGGTTTATAGACTTTCGGCTTATAGAACAGCAATAGCATTACATGTATTCTATAATTCGAACGTCGTTCGTTTTAAAGACTTTCGGCTTCTAGAATACTATTGGCTTTCTATAAACCGAACTAGAGTCGAGTCCCCATTCATAAGAAATTCTTATGAATGAGGAGGGACTCTAGTTAGGTTTATAGAAAGCCAATAGTATTCTATAAGCCGAAAGTCTTTAAAACGAACGACGTTCGGTTTATAGAATACATGTAATGCTATTGCTGTTCTATAAGCCGAAAGTCTATAAACCGAACGATGTTCGGTTTATAGACTTTCGGCTTATAGAACAGCAATAGCATTACATGTGTATTCTATAAACTGAACGTCGTTCAGTTTAAAGACTTTCGGCTTATAGAATACATGCAATGCTATTGGCTTTCTATAAACCGAAAGAGTCCTCATTCATACTAATAGGTCAATTGACGAATGGACGAATGAACGAATGATTTTCGTTTATTAACCATTCGTTCATTCGGATTTTGTTAGTTAACATTTTCGTTATTCGTTTTCGGACGAATGGATGAAAATGCTATTTTCGTCCGAAAATGCATTCGTCCGAAAACCGAATGCACATGTCTACTAGATAGATGTTTAATCATAGCCTCTTTGTAATATTTACTTATATCCGGGACCGCTAATCCTCCTTTCTTTATGCTACTTTTTAATAGGTTTTGGTTTAAACGTGCTTTCTTACCTCTCCATATAAATGTCTGAAAACACTTTTGGATCTCTGTTAGATGTTTTTTTGTTAAACTCAGGGGGATTGCTCCAAACAGGTAATTCCATTTGGGAAGAATATACGATTTTATTATATTTATTCGTCCCCACCCAGATACTTCCAAATTCCTCCATTCCTTTAACATATTAGTTGTCTGCTTTAGTAATGGATTAAAATTTGTCTTAGTCAGATCCTGAAGTCTTGATGGGATTTTTCCATATATAGCCCATAGTCGCAGACTTTTTAATATTTAATTTATAATTGGACATCCTACTATATAATTCGATCTCTTTGAATAGATATTGTATGGAGAGATCTGGGTCGGCTAAGGTTAGTATTATGTCATTATGTCATTTTTTCCGATTTTCAAACCTTTAATGTTACGATTTTTCTTTATATACAGGGCTGATGGTTCTAAAGAAAGGACATAAAGAAGAGGGGATAATGGACGTCCTTGACGTGTCCCATTTTTTTATATTAAACCAAGGAGAACAAATTCCCGAACCTATTATTCTAGCTGATGGTGTTGTATAAAGTGCCATTATAGCTTGGAAGATCCAACCCCTAAAGCCAAAGTAAGTAAAAACTTGGGATAGAAACAACCAATTAACGCGATTGAACGCCTTTTCTGCGTTGAGAGATATTATACTTGCTGGTATCTTTTTTTTATTTGTGTGGTCAATCAAGTTGATGATTCTTCTAATGTTATTTGTGGCTTTCCTACCGGTTACGAATCCTGCTTGTTCTTCCCCAATCAATAGCGGTATCACAGGTCTTAATCTTTCTGTGATTATTGCAGAGTAGATTTTGATATCGCCATTGATTAGGGAGATTGGTCGATAACTCCCTATTTGAGTACAATCTTTATTTGTTTTAAGTATAGGCATAATGTTTGCCTGAAGTAATTCAGATGTTATTTTTATTTTCAGTGCCATATCATTGTATACCTGTGTTAAATGTTTCCCTATATCTACTTTAACTGTTTTAAAGAATAGTCCGGTAAATCCATCGGGGCCCGGGGCTTTGTCTTTTTTAATTTTATCAATGGCAGCATTAGTTTCTTGTTCTCTGTAGGGGGAGTTCAGTAATTTGATCTGTTATTTAGTTAAAGAGGGCAAACCACCTTTTTTCAGATATTCTTGGATCTGGCATTCCATTATTGGGGTGTCTATATTATACATAGTTTCATAAAAATCTCCAAATTCTTCTGGCGAGTATATCACCTTCTCATCTGTTTTAATCTTATATATTCTATATTTGGCACATCTTTTTTTTTAGCTTGGCTGACAGAATTTTGTCTGCTCGGTTTCCTTTTGTAGAGAGCCTTTGATTAAATGTACTTACATTTTTCTTAGTTTCTTCTAGTTGTTTACTATTTATTTCTCTTTTTATTTTTATTATCTTTTCTGCACTTTGGTCTGTTGGGCTTTCTTTATTTTTTTTCAACCTCTTTAGCATATGCAATATGTAGATCTGCTAGTGATAAGCCTTGTTCTCGTTTTGTCTTGGCACCCAGTTTTATCAGGAGACCACATATTACACATTTATAGGTGCTCCACACTGTTTCTGAGGATAGATCTGGTGTTGTGTTTTCTTTAAAAAATAAATTGGTCATTTCTCTAAAATATTTTATGTTCTCCTCCGGTTTTAATAAATCATTATTTAATCTCCATGAGTGGTTTTTGGAGTTTCAGACCCATCTCTTATGATCCATATTATAGCATTGTGGTCTGACCAAGGAGTCTCTAAGATTCTAATTTTATTCACTTTTTTAATCGAATTCAGGTCCATTAATACCAGGTCTATTCTTGAATAGGAGTTATGTACTCCCGACCAGTGAGTGTATTCTCTATTATCTGGGTGATGCACTCGCTAGACATCTAATATGTATTTTTTTTTTTTTATAAACATCTTAAGATGTTGTGCATTACTTAACGCTCCCCGTGAGAGAGTCATGTTTTTCTGGATCATTTTGTCTATAGACATTTCGAGAACCATATTGAAATCTCCTACCCATAAAACTTGTCCTTTTTTGACCCTGTCTACTAAACTTGCTATTTTATTTAGCGTCTGCATTTGTTCATTTGCTGGGGCATATACGTTAACTATGGTTACATTTTGTTGGTTTATTGTGCCAACCCAGATGTTATACCTGGCCTCTTCATCATTATCTACATATAATGTCTCCCAAATAAGTGAGGTCGAAAATAAGATTGAGACTCCTCTTTTCTTATCTTTCTCAAGACTTGCATTTGCAATTAAGTTATATCCCTGGAATCTCATCTTCCCTATATCTTTTTTTATCCAGTGTGTCTCTTGTAATATACAAATTTCAATTCTTTCTTTATTTAATAGTTTAGCTAAAATTGCTCGTTTATTTGGGGAATTCAAACCTTGGGTATTTAATGAAATGTATTTAACCATTATCTCTGTATCTGTCCCCTGCTTCCCCTCTCTCCATTCACAGACCCCCCCCCCCCCCCCCCGCCTCGTGAAATACAATGCAGATACACAACAATACAAAACAGTTAAAAAACATATAACAAAAACGTCCTGGCCCTTGTCCCCTACAAAGGTTCTGACATATACACAGTCCTCCCACAACATGCTGTGTATTAGATTAGCGGTCCTACGACCTATTGCTTAGAGTGCCCTCCTAAGGTGCCATTTCTATTACTTTTAACTCAGTTAGTGAGGACTGATGGATTCAAAAAATAAAATATAAATAAAAAAACACCTTATTTCTATCCGTGTAAGTAGTTGTAATTTATTCTGGTGTATTATATTACCTTGATACCATAATCCTTAAGTTCAGTGAACATTAATTCCTTCATTGTTTAAAAAAAATTCCTTAGTTTGTGTTATTCTATTCTACTCTGTGCACTATCATGCTCATTTGATTATTCTTACAGTGGATAATTCTCAATTTGTGTTATTCTATTCTACTCTATCTACTTCGTGTTAATTTTAAATCATCTTAAAGGGAATTTATTTCAGTGCTTGTTATTCCAAACCACTTCGTGAATAGATTATACTATTTCTCTACTTCCTACTCTCCCAAGTCGAACCAAAATTTGGCCCGGTTCCTAGCTACTAGTTTATCCGTATATACGGTAGTTATTCATATGTGTTATACTTTAATTAAAAGATCAATTTACGTAAAGGTCGTCGTTCTTATTTATCATCTACTTTGCCGGCTGAACTACTTCTAACTCCCCTCGCAACTGAACTATTCCTATCGAGAGAAGAAAAAAGAAAAAAAAGAAAGAAAAATATGGCTCTATATCAGTTTATTAATCTTTGTTAAAATGTCCTTGCACGGTTATAATAACATAGCCCTAATAAATAATGTAGTCCTAAAGTCAACTGGAGGCTAGCAAATGAATGGTTTTGGAAAAATGTTAATATAAAATATAGAAAACAAAAGTAGACCAGATAAAATTACATTTTATTGATCAAATAATAAAGTAGGATGTTTGAAAATGATACATCATAAACCAAATTATCCATCATAAACCTACATCCATCTATAAATATATATACAATGTATAATTTTCATACATCCTTTTTTAATATTTGGTCAATAAAATTTAAATTTTAATTGTTCTTTATTATAGAGTTAAATTTTTTTGGAAACTAGTAACTGCTCCCTTTAGTACCCCCACAGGAGTGTTCCAGGTATCTGGTCAACGTCTTTTTTGTTTTCTATTTTTTGCCTAAGATAGGGGGAGAAGGGACAGTCTCCATATAGAGTCAATACACCAATGAGAAACCCCACTTCTTTTTTTCTTTTTCTTTTAATATAAAATATACTTATGTATTTCTGTCCCTGTTGATTTATTACCGTATTTGCTCGAATATAAGACGAGGTTTTTTTCAGAGCAAATGCTCAGGGGGATTGCTCCAAACAGGTAATTCCATTTGGGAAGAATATACGATTTTATTATATTTATTCGTCCCCACCCAGATACTTCCAAATTCCTCCATTCCTTTAACATATTAGTTGTCTGCTTTAGTAATGGATTAAAATTTGTCTTAGTCAGATCCTGAAGTCTTGATGGGATTTTTCCATATATAGCCCATAGTCGCAGACTTTTTAATATTTAATTTATAATTGGACATCCTACTATATAATTCGATCTCTTTGAATAGATATTGTATGGAGAGATCTGGGTCGGCTAAGGTTAGTATTATGTCATCGACATAGAAGTTAATTTTTGCTTCTTTTTTTCCGATTTTCAAACCTTTAATGTTACGATTTTTCTTTATATACAGGGCTGATGGTTCTAAAGAAAGGACATAAAGAAGAGGGGATAATGGACGTCCTTGACGTGTCCCATTTTTTTATATTAAACCAAGGAGAACAAATTCCCGAACCTATTATTCTAGCTGATGGTGTTGTATAAAGTGCCATTATAGCTTGGAAGATCCAACCCCTAAAGCCAAAGTAAGTAAAAACTTGGGATAGAAACAACCAATTAACGCGATTGAACGCCTTTTCTGCGTTGAGAGATATTATACTTGCTGGTATCTTTTTTTTATTTGTGTGGTCAATCAAGTTGATGATTCTTCTAATGTTATTTGTGGCTTTCCTACCGGTTACGAATCCTGCTTGTTCTTCCCCAATCAATAGCGGTATCACAGGTCTTAATCTTTCTGTGATTATTGCAGAGTAGATTTTGATATCGCCATTGATTAGGGAGATTGGTCGATAACTCCCTATTTGAGTACAATCTTTATTTGTTTTAAGTATAGGCATAATGTTTGCCTGAAGTAATTCAGATGTTATTTTTATTTTCAGTGCCATATCATTGTATACCTGTGTTAAATGTTTCCCTATATCTACTTTAACTGTTTTAAAGAATAGTCCGGTAAATCCATCGGGGCCCGGGGCTTTGTCTTTTTTAATTTTATCAATGGCAGCATTAGTTTCTTGTTCTCTGTAGGGGGAGTTCAGTAATTTGATCTGTTATTTAGTTAAAGAGGGCAAACCACCTTTTTTCAGATATTCTTGGATCTGGCATTCCATTATTGGGGTGTCTATATTATACATAGTTTCATAAAAATCTCCAAATTCTTCTGGCGAGTATATCACCTTCTCATCTGTTTTAATCTTATATATTCTATATTTGGCACATCTTTTTTTTTAGCTTGGCTGACAGAATTTTGTCTGCTCGGTTTCCTTTTGTAGAGAGCCTTTGATTAAATGTACTTACATTTTTCTTAGTTTCTTCTAGTTGTTTACTATTTATTTCTCTTTTTATTTTTATTATCTTTTCTGCACTTTGGTCTGTTGGGCTTTCTTTATTTTTTTTCAACCTCTTTAGCATATGCAATATGTAGATCTGCTAGTGATAAGCCTTGTTCTCGTTTTGTCTTGGCACCCAGTTTTATCAGGAGACCACATATTACACATTTATAGGTGCTCCACACTGTTTCTGAGGATAGATCTGGTGTTGTGTTTTCTTTAAAAAATAAATTGGTCATTTCTCTAAAATATTTTATGTTCTCCTCCGGTTTTAATAAATCATTATTTAATCTCCATGAGTGGTTTTTGGAGTTTCAGACCCATCTCTTATGATCCATATTATAGCATTGTGGTCTGACCAAGGAGTCTCTAAGATTCTAATTTTATTCACTTTTTTAATCGAATTCAGGTCCATTAATACCAGGTCTATTCTTGAATAGGAGTTATGTACTCCCGACCAGTGAGTGTATTCTCTATTATCTGGGTGATGCACTCGCTAGACATCTAATATGTATTTTTTTTTTTTTATAAACATCTTAAGATGTTGTGCATTACTTAACGCTCCCCGTGAGAGAGTCATGTTTTTCTGGATCATTTTGTCTATAGACATTTCGAGAACCATATTGAAATCTCCTACCCATAAAACTTGTCCTTTTTTGACCCTGTCTACTAAACTTGCTATTTTATTTAGCGTCTGCATTTGTTCATTTGCTGGGGCATATACGTTAACTATGGTTACATTTTGTTGGTTTATTGTGCCAACCCAGATGTTATACCTGGCCTCTTCATCATTATCTACATATAATGTCTCCCAAATAAGTGAGGTCGAAAATAAGATTGAGACTCCTCTTTTCTTATCTTTCTCAAGACTTGCATTTGCAATTAAGTTATATCCCTGGAATCTCATCTTCCCTATATCTTTTTTTATCCAGTGTGTCTCTTGTAATATACAAATTTCAATTCTTTCTTTATTTAATAGTTTAGCTAAAATTGCTCGTTTATTTGGGGAATTCAAACCTTGGGTATTTAATGAAATGTATTTAACCATTATCTCTGTATCTGTCCCCTGCTTCCCCTCTCTCCATTCACAGACCCCCCCCCCCCCCCCCCGCCTCGTGAAATACAATGCAGATACACAACAATACAAAACAGTTAAAAAACATATAACAAAAACGTCCTGGCCCTTGTCCCCTACAAAGGTTCTGACATATACACAGTCCTCCCACAACATGCTGTGTATTAGATTAGCGGTCCTACGACCTATTGCTTAGAGTGCCCTCCTAAGGTGCCATTTCTATTACTTTTAACTCAGTTAGTGAGGACTGATGGATTCAAAAAATAAAATATAAATAAAAAAACACCTTATTTCTATCCGTGTAAGTAGTTGAATTTATTCTGGTGTATTATATTACCTTGATACCATAATCCTTAAGTTCAGTGAACATTAATTCCTTCATTGTTTAAAAAAAATTCCTTAGTTTGTGTTATTCTATTCTACTCTGTGCACTATCATGCTCATTTGATTATTCTTACAGTGGATAATTCTCAATTTGTGTTATTCTATTCTACTCTATCTACTTCGTGTTAATTTTAAATCATCTTAAAGGGAATTTATTTCAGTGCTTGTTATTCCAAACCACTTCGTGAATAGATTATACTATTTCTCTACTTCCTACTCTCCCAAGTCGAACCAAAATTTGGCCCGGTTCCTAGCTACTAGTTTATCCGTATATACGGTAGTTATTCATATGTGTTATACTTTAATTAAAAGATCAATTTACGTAAAGGTCGTCGTTCTTATTTATCATCTACTTTGCCGGCTGAACTACTTCTAACTCCCCTCGCAACTGAACTATTCCTATCGAGAGAAGAAAAAAGAAAAAAAAGAAAGAAAAATATGGCTCTATATCAGTTTATTAATCTTTGTTAAAATGTCCTTGCACGGTTATAATAACATAGCCCTAATAAATAATGTAGTCCTAAAGTCAACTGGAGGCTAGCAAATGAATGGTTTTGGAAAAATGTTAATATAAAATATAGAAAACAAAAGTAGACCAGATAAAATTACATTTTATTGATCAAATAATAAAGTAGGATGTTTGAAAATGATACATCATAAACCAAATTATCCATCATAAACCTACATCCATCTATAAATATATATACAATGTATAATTTTCATACATCCTTTTTTAATATTTGGTCAATAAAATTTAAATTTTAATTGTTCTTTATTATAGAGTTAAATTTTTTTGGAAACTAGTAACTGCTCCCTTTAGTACCCCCACAGGAGTGTTCCAGGTATCTGGTCAACGTCTTTTTTGTTTTCTATTTTTTGCCTAAGATAGGGGGAGAAGGGACAGTCTCCATATAGAGTCAATACACCAATGAGAAACCCCACTTCTTTTTTTCTTTTTCTTTTAATATAAAATATACTTATGTATTTCTGTCCCTGTTGATTTATTACCGTATTTGCTCGAATATAAGACGAGGTTTTTTTCAGAGCAAATGCTCAGGGGGATTGCTCCAAACAGGTAATTCCATTTGGGAAGAATATACGATTTTATTATATTTATTCGTCCCCACCCAGATACTTCCAAATTCCTCCATTCCTTTAACATATTAGTTGTCTGCTTTAGTAATGGATTAAAATTTGTCTTAGTCAGATCCTGAAGTCTTGATGGGATTTTTCCATATATAGCCCATAGTCGCAGACTTTTTAATATTTAATTTATAATTGGACATCCTACTATATAATTCGATCTCTTTGAATAGATATTGTATGGAGAGATCTGGGTCGGCTAAGGTTAGTATTATGTCATCGACATAGAAGTTAATTTTTGCTTCTTTTTTTCCGATTTTCAAACCTTTAATGTTACGATTTTTCTTTATATACAGGGCTGATGGTTCTAAAGAAAGGACATAAAGAAGAGGGGATAATGGACGTCCTTGACGTGTCCCATTTTTTTATATTAAACCAAGGAGAACAAATTCCCGAACCTATTATTCTAGCTGATGGTGTTGTATAAAGTGCCATTATAGCTTGGAAGATCCAACCCCTAAAGCCAAAGTAAGTAAAAACTTGGGATAGAAACAACCAATTAACGCGATTGAACGCCTTTTCTGCGTTGAGAGATATTATACTTGCTGGTATCTTTTTTTTATTTGTGTGGTCAATCAAGTTGATGATTCTTCTAATGTTATTTGTGGCTTTCCTACCGGTTACGAATCCTGCTTGTTCTTCCCCAATCAATAGCGGTATCACAGGTCTTAATCTTTCTGTGATTATTGCAGAGTAGATTTTGATATCGCCATTGATTAGGGAGATTGGTCGATAACTCCCTATTTGAGTACAATCTTTATTTGTTTTAAGTATAGGCATAATGTTTGCCTGAAGTAATTCAGATGTTATTTTTATTTTCAGTGCCATATCATTGTATACCTGTGTTAAATGTTTCCCTATATCTACTTTAACTGTTTTAAAGAATAGTCCGGTAAATCCATCGGGGCCCGGGGCTTTGTCTTTTTTAATTTTATCAATGGCAGCATTAGTTTCTTGTTCTCTGTAGGGGGAGTTCAGTAATTTGATCTGTTATTTAGTTAAAGAGGGCAAACCACCTTTTTTCAGATATTCTTGGATCTGGCATTCCATTATTGGGGTGTCTATATTATACATAGTTTCATAAAAATCTCCAAATTCTTCTGGCGAGTATATCACCTTCTCATCTGTTTTAATCTTATATATTCTATATTTGGCACATCTTTTTTTTTAGCTTGGCTGACAGAATTTTGTCTGCTCGGTTTCCTTTTGTAGAGAGCCTTTGATTAAATGTACTTACATTTTTCTTAGTTTCTTCTAGTTGTTTACTATTTATTTCTCTTTTTATTTTTATTATCTTTTCTGCACTTTGGTCTGTTGGGCTTTCTTTATTTTTTTTCAACCTCTTTAGCATATGCAATATGTAGATCTGCTAGTGATAAGCCTTGTTCTCGTTTTGTCTTGGCACCCAGTTTTATCAGGAGACCACATATTACACATTTATAGGTGCTCCACACTGTTTCTGAGGATAGATCTGGTGTTGTGTTTTCTTTAAAAAATAAATTGGTCATTTCTCTAAAATATTTTATGTTCTCCTCCGGTTTTAATAAATCATTATTTAATCTCCATGAGTGGTTTTTGGAGTTTCAGACCCATCTCTTATGATCCATATTATAGCATTGTGGTCTGACCAAGGAGTCTCTAAGATTCTAATTTTATTCACTTTTTTAATCGAATTCAGGTCCATTAATACCAGGTCTATTCTTGAATAGGAGTTATGTACTCCCGACCAGTGAGTGTATTCTCTATTATCTGGGTGATGCACTCGCTAGACATCTAATATGTATTTTTTTTTTTTTATAAACATCTTAAGATGTTGTGCATTACTTAACGCTCCCCGTGAGAGAGTCATGTTTTTCTGGATCATTTTGTCTATAGACATTTCGAGAACCATATTGAAATCTCCTACCCATAAAACTTGTCCTTTTTTGACCCTGTCTACTAAACTTGCTATTTTATTTAGCGTCTGCATTTGTTCATTTGCTGGGGCATATACGTTAACTATGGTTACATTTTGTTGGTTTATTGTGCCAACCCAGATGTTATACCTGGCCTCTTCATCATTATCTACATATAATGTCTCCCAAATAAGTGAGGTCGAAAATAAGATTGAGACTCCTCTTTTCTTATCTTTCTCAAGACTTGCATTTGCAATTAAGTTATATCCCTGGAATCTCATCTTCCCTATATCTTTTTTTATCCAGTGTGTCTCTTGTAATATACAAATTTCAATTCTTTCTTTATTTAATAGTTTAGCTAAAATTGCTCGTTTATTTGGGGAATTCAAACCTTGGGTATTTAATGAAATGTATTTAACCATTATCTCTGTATCTGTCCCCTGCTTCCCCTCTCTCCATTCACAGACCCCCCCCCCCCCCCCCCGCCTCGTGAAATACAATGCAGATACACAACAATACAAAACAGTTAAAAAACATATAACAAAAACGTCCTGGCCCTTGTCCCCTACAAAGGTTCTGACATATACACAGTCCTCCCACAACATGCTGTGTATTAGATTAGCGGTCCTACGACCTATTGCTTAGAGTGCCCTCCTAAGGTGCCATTTCTATTACTTTTAACTCAGTTAGTGAGGACTGATGGATTCAAAAAATAAAATATAAATAAAAAAACACCTTATTTCTATCCGTGTAAGTAGTTGAATTTATTCTGGTGTATTATATTACCTTGATACCATAATCCTTAAGTTCAGTGAACATTAATTCCTTCATTGTTTAAAAAAAATTCCTTAGTTTGTGTTATTCTATTCTACTCTGTGCACTGTCATGCTCATTTGATTATTCTTACAGTGGATAATTCTCAATTTGTGTTATTCTATTCTACTCTATCTACTTCGTGTTAATTTTAAATCATCTTAAAGGGAATTTATTTCAGTGCTTGTTATTCCAAACCACTTCGTGAATAGATTATACTATTTCTCTACTTCCTACTCTCCCAAGTCGAACCAAAATTTGGCCCGGTTCCTAGCTACTAGTTTATCCGTATATACGGTAGTTATTCATATGTGTTATACTTTAATTAAAAGATCAATTTACGTAAAGGTCGTCGTTCTTATTTATCATCTACTTTGCCGGCTGAACTACTTCTAACTCCCCTCGCAACTGAACTATTCCTATCGAGAGAAGAAAAAAGAAAAAAAAGAAAGAAAAATATGGCTCTATATCAGTTTATTAATCTTTGTTAAAATGTCCTTGCACGGTTATAATAACATAGCCCTAATAAATAATGTAGTCCTAAAGTCAACTGGAGGCTAGCAAATGAATGGTTTTGGAAAAATGTTAATATAAAATATAGAAAACAAAAGTAGACCAGATAAAATTACATTTTATTGATCAAATAATAAAGTAGGATGTTTGAAAATGATACATCATAAACCAAATTATCCATCATAAACCTACATCCATCTATAAATATATATACAATGTATAATTTTCATACATCCTTTTTTAATATTTGGTCAATAAAATTTAAATTTTAATTGTTCTTTATTATAGAGTTAAATTTTTTGGGAAACTAGTAACTGCTCCCTTTAGTACCCCCACAGGAGTGTTCCAGGTATCTGGTCAACGTCTTTTTTGTTTTCTATTTTTTGCCTAAGATAGGGGGAGAAGGGACAGTCTCCATATAGAGTCAATACACCAATGAGAAACCCCACTTCTTTTTTTCTTTTTCTTTTAATATAAAATATACTTATGTATTTCTGTCCCTGTTGATTTATTACCGTATTTGCTCGAATATAAGACGAGGTTTTTTTCAGAGCAAATGCTCTGAAAAATCCCCCTCGTCTTACATTCGAGGTCGTCTTATAATCTGACCTCAAATTGAGGTCAGACTATAAGACTGGGATCCAGGTCCCCAGCAGAGCTGCAGGGGACCTGGATCCCCCTCTCTAGCAGCAGGGGATGTCTGCGCAACGAGCGCAGACTCCCCTGCTTCCGCCCGGCACGACCGCCGGGGCTTCTGTGAAGAAGCCGGGAACTTCCGCTTTCGTCACAGAAGTCCCGGCGAGCGTGCCGGGCGGCAGCAAGGGAGGTCTGCGCTCATCGCGCAGACTTCCTCTGCTGCCCCACTAGACACCAGGGAAAAGCGGGCAGCTGGGGGATGTCTGCACTATACGTGCAGATATCCTCCATGCTGCCCGACACCTCCGTCTATTATGACGGACCAGCTGTCCGTCATAATAGACGGAGGTGTCGGGCAGCATGGAGGATATCTGCACGTATAGTGCAGACATCCCCCAGCTGCCCCCACTAGCCACCAGGGAAAGGGGGGAGATGGATAGTGAGAGACAGGGGGGGATAGAGAGAGGGGGGGGGGAATAGAGAGAGAGAGAGGGGGGGAATAGAGAGAGGGGGGGGAAGAGAGAGGGGTGGGATAGAGAGAGAGGGGGGGGATAGAGAGAGAGAGGGGGGGATAGAGAGAGAGAGGGGGGGGGATAGAGAGAGAGAGGGGGGGATAGAGAGAGAGGGGGGATAGAGAGAGGGGGAGAGAGATAGAGAGGGGATAGAGAGAGAGAGACTAGGGGAGGGAGGGGGGAGATAGAGAGAGAGACTACACTGGAGGGGGGAGGGAGAGAGGCCGCAAGGAAATAAAAACAAGAAATACATTTGTATAATATCAATTTTTTATTACATATTAAAAAGCAATTTACATATATACAAGTTAAACTTTTTTTTTCCTATAGGGTAGTCTTATATTCAGGCTTTTAGTTTTTTTCCTAAAGGAATATACAAAGTTTGGGGGGTCGTCTTATAATCAGGGTCGTCTTATAATCGAGCAAATACGGTAATTCATATACCAACACTTTCCATATGTATTACTTAATATGTTGCTTATTTTTGTTACTTTTATATATATATATATATATATATATATATATATATATATATATATAAAAAAATATATATATATATATATATATAAATATATATATATATATATATATATATATATATATATATATATATGTATATATCACTGGATTTAAGTAAACAAAATAAGCAACATATTAAGTAATACAATACATATGGAAAGTGTTGGTGATTTTTACTTGTTTCATGGTAGGAACAATTATATTTACATTGAATAATAATAATAATAATAATAATAATAATAATGATAAAACCATATTGGACCATCCATATGGGTGTTACTGTCGGATATTAATAACCATACAAATATGAATATGAGTTATTAGTTATGAATCATCAAAAATATGAAAAATTGATGATTCATATACATGGGTCCGACTAAAAATACCCATATCAAGAATCCGTTTTGTATATAGAGAGTTTGGATGACGTGGAAAAATTAGTAATAAAAAATAATTAATTTATTGAATGTAAAATAAAAATCAAATGATAAGCAAAATAGCGTAACAACAAAATCAGATATTACATATTTGGGTAAATAGCTAGACTATAAGAACTTATGGTTCTCGGTAATATCTATAGGATATTCCTCTGGCTTCCTTCTGCAGAAAGGATGTCAGATAAACACCAGCCTAAAAAATATAGATCCCAGAAATTGTGGGATTTAAGTTGAATTTACCCAAATATTTACTAATTAAATCCATAAAAATTGAGATTATGCTAGAAACAAATTACCACATTTATACATTACCGGCAGAGGTTGGTTTGAAGCTGAGACTCCTTCCATTGAAGAATTGAGTGATGGGAGTTACTCCTGGTATTTAGCTCAATACTATGTGTATGGAGATGTCTATTGTTATAGTGAACATGTACTATTAAAAGCCTCATATTCCTGAGTTCTCCCCAAAAGGAGAGAGACTCAGCTCTTTTCTAAAACATTCCCATCTCTTACCCCACTAGTGGCAGCTCTCCCCACATCAGTCTCCCAGGTCTTTTCAGGTATCTCAGCTATCACCCCTCTACACCTCCAGTATCAACTTATCAACCAAACCTTATCTCAGATCACACCCTGTTTCTGTAACTTCTAGCCAATTGAATGGATGGGTGTTTCATGTAAATGAGATGATGTCATGATTGAAAGCTATACCTGTATTGTGAGTATAGTGTGAGAAAGTATATATGTTGAAATGTATAGAAGTGTTAACATAATGTCAAATTAGAGTAAACTTATCAATATTCTTATCATTGCACATTCAAGAAAAACTTATAATAAAATGTATATCACACTAATAAAACACTAAAAACAATATTCTAATTAATATGTAGGAATAATTATACTTTACATATTTATTAGTGAAGGTGTGATATAATAATATATTTTAATGAGTGATTAGAATAAACTAGGTGTGTTTATAATAACCCTTATAAGATTCTTCAAATCTAATATCCAAATACTGTATTTGCTCGAATATAAGACAACCCTGATTATAAGATGACCCCCCAAACGATGGAGACTACCCTATAGGAAAAAAGTTTAACTTGTATATTTTCACATGTAAATTGCTTTTTCATATTTAATAAAAACTTTTAATGCATTTCTTGTTTTTATTGACCTTTTATGTGCCAATGCTCCCACCAACGGTGTCTGTCTCTCTCCCAACCTCCCCCCAATGTTGTCTGACTCCCCCCACCCTCCCGCAATGTTGTCTGTCTCCCCCCCCTCCCCCCAATGTTGTCTGTCTTCCCCCACCCTCCCCTAAATGTTGTCTAACTTCCCCCCACTCTCCCCCCAATGTTGTCTGTCTTCCCCCCCACCCTCCCCAATGTTGTCTGTCTTCCCCCCCCTAATGTTGTCTGTCTCCCCCCTCCCTCCCCCAAATGTAGCCTCCCTGGTGGCTAGTGGGGGCAGCTAGGGGATGTCTGCACGATATGTGCAGACATCCCCCGGCTGCCCATATCTCCCTAGTGGCTAGTGGGGGCAGCTGGGGGATGTCTACACAAGACGTGCAGACATCCTCCATGCTGCCCAACACTTCCGTCTATTATGACAGACAGCCGGTCTGCCCAAATATCATTGGTGGCCATTTGGGGCAGCCGGAGGATGTCTTCACAATACGCGCAGACATCCTCTGCTTCTGCCCGGCACTTCCGTCGGGACTTTTATGATGAAGCCGGAAGGACCCGGCTTCATCATAGAAGTCCCGGCGGTCGTGCCGGGTGGCAGCGGAGGATGTCTGCGTGCATCGCGCAGACATCCACCGGCTGTTAGCGAGGGGGAACCAGGTCCCCTCTGCAGGATGTCAATGTCTTATAATCTGACCTCGATTTGAGGTCAGATTATAAAACGACCTCGAATATAGGGTGAGGGGTCTTTTTCAGAGCATTTGCTCTGAAAAAAGCCTTGTGTTATATTCAAGCAAATACGGTAATCTCAGTGTGTCTGTGTCTGTCAGTTTCTGCCAGTTTGGGTGGGCTAGCAAGTTGCAGAGAAGCCCCCCTTCTCCTCTTGTATATACACAGCTGTGTCTGCATCAATACAATGAGGCTTAGAGTCATAAACCTTCCACTAACAATGCCACCTTATTTGTTCCGGTGATACTATGAACTTATCAGAAAAATATTTGGTTTCAGATAACAGAGTTAGGGAAAGACTTTCTTTTAACCTCAGGGACACATAATAAGATTTGAACACACAGA
Organism: Pelodytes ibericus; assembly: GCA_036172795.1. Taxonomy (NCBI): domain Eukaryota; kingdom Metazoa; phylum Chordata; class Amphibia; order Anura; family Pelodytidae; genus Pelodytes; species Pelodytes ibericus. Next base: position 108,844,737 of record CM069863.1, on the reverse strand, counting down.
AGGATGTCCAAAAACTGACACAAAATGGAGCTTGCTTCCATCCATCTTGTTCTCCTTTGCTTCTGCTTTATTCATATGTACCAGTCTCGAGATTACTGTTCAATACCTCTGACATTGCGTAGCATTATATTTAAAAGAGTGTTGCCTGGCTAAAGATATTGTGTCACTTGTACATTTTATGTAATAAAATTGGATTTATGATTTATTTACTGTATGAACAAACTTTCAACTCTAAAGATCATTGCCCAGCTCCTCTGGAAGATACCAGATTCCTTGTTTATTAACATGAGCAAGCATGCATTTGTGCAGCCAGGGACCATTATTATTGATTTTAACTAAAATGTATAGTGCAGCAGTATATAATTGTTTAGCTACAGCTAAAAAAATGTGTAAGGTTTTGATAAAATAGATTCATTTTCCAAAGCAAAGTTACAACTCGATTCAATAGAGAAGACCTTGACATCTCCATCATTCATGTGTTCCTCCGTCCAGTGATCAGGTGATGTCTATTCCATAGTTTAATATGTGTTATATATTGCTCTAATCAATTTCTGACATCCTAGCAGGACTAAAGAGTGCCTGAAACCTTTGTTACCACGTAACAATACAGAATGGCTTTGCATCATTTCCCATGGGACATCTGCATTATTCCTTGTTACTACATGCAGTTGACTTGTAGAAATACAGTAAAGATGCTTTATATGCAGTGACACCAGACACAAGGGGACATCGAAGGGAAAATATAATCTTGGTGCAATTCCCTTTCACAGCCATACCTTCAATGGTCCTGATACAATGATCACACCTGAATTATTTCTATTACATAAATGGTTGATAGCCATGTTATGTGAAGGATGATAGTGTAATATGGAACCATACAATTGTTTTAAAGACAAATATACTGCTTTATATAGAGAACAATCAAAATAACACATGGGGGGGATATATAAAGACTCCTATACACAAAAGTGTTGGGAACTTGAAAATGGCACAATCTCTGTTTCTTATTTATTACAGGGATTTTGTTTTTCTTTTTTACATCTTGACAATCTTGTAGTTGGGATACTGCCCTCAGGCCAAGCAGAAGAGTGGGACTGGTGCCCATAACACAAACTTTCGATATTGGTTGGAAGTTCAAAAATAGATCAGTATAAGGGTGCCAAAGACACTATCAGGTGCTATTGTATCTTTAATAAATTCCCATATAGATTAAAACTGACATAAGAATAGTTTGCCATTAATGTCTAATGGAATTTTCACAAAATGTGGTACTTTTTGCAGACATTTGGTATGACAATTCATTTGGCGTAGAGTAATTTTAAAAAGTAAAAATAGTGTAAATGCTTTAATTCTGCCTTTTTCATAAAAAAGAACAATGCATAATTTTGTGATAATGAGTCAATACATGAATTATTTATCTCTGAATTTCACTTGTTGTACCAATGTGCTCCTAAGGTCTGGTTAATACTTACATGTAATTATCATTGTTAAATACATGCACATTTTTGTTAAAACAGCTTAATAATACAATTATCCAGTTAGAGGTAAAATTGTTTCCCCTGCACTGTTTATTGTTTGTGGAAATGTTGTCGGGTAAGTATTGTATTTACACATAATTATATAGTGGGGCTTTTTCTGAGATAGTGTTCAGAATGTATTTATTCATAAATTTGACAGGACAATAATTATAATTACTCTGTTAAATATTGTTCTTTATTATACATCTATTATCATGGTTGAAAAACACTATTAACCCCTTCCCGCCTGATGGCGCTTTGGTTCTTAACAACCAAAGTACCAAACAGACGTCCTTGTGCTCCTGGCCATCTCTATATACCCTGTGGTTCCTTGCTGACATCTCGCTATACTTCAAATACGTAAGTTCGGCACGCAGAGTTGCATCAAATGTAGCAGATGTCGGTTTGATCGTTCGCTACATATTTTATTTCCGACTGAAGCCACTTAAAGTGGCCTCATCTGAGCCGCTACAAGACTCTACAGCAGGATCCTCAGCACAGCTCATGTCGGGAAGCCCCGAGGAGCTGTTCCTTTCATGACAGTCTATGCTGACTTACAATGAATAGACACTCAAACTCAGAGAAAACAAACCTGCAGGAGGACTGCCAGGGAAATGTAGAAAGCAGACAGAGGAAATGGATGGAGCTCATTTATATAGAACAAAACTATCAAGGTAGAGGGGAGGGTAGATAAAACCTTGAATGGAAGATAATGACAAGCAGAATGGAAACCCAGAAATGGATCAGAGCAGAGAAAAAAGGAAACTCAGAAACAGGGTACTGAAGCAGGGCAGAACTAAGCCAGGGATTCTAGGGTGAAGGTCACTCCTACTACAGGGCACTGGGACAGGATACAGATTTCAGAGAAAACTTCTCTGAACAGAAGTTATCACATGTACATTCTGAGGCTGGAGCTAGGGAACGCCACGATGTGGCCGGACTAAGGAACAGGGAACAAACATATAAAGCAAAGGCAGGAACATGAATGAAAAATAAGCATGAGCAAGCGAAGGACAAAAGGAAAACCAAAGAAGCTGAATACATACTGGACACAAGATGATCCTGCATGCAGAATGGAGCCTGAAAGTTGTACTGCACTGGCTTTTGTACATACCTTAGGTACTGTAGATACCTACTCCTAGAAATTTGTTATATTTAACTTTTGCAAAGCAATAGTCTGCAATTCCAGTTCTTCATGTTATTCATTGATTTTGCCTACTCACACGTACATGTATATCAATTAATGTATGAGTCCAGATTATACATACAGACAAAGCACAGCAGGACCTCCGCATATATTATGTTTCTTTATTGCCAATAATTGACCATTGTTCGGAATGTTTCATGTATTTTTCTCATTTCCTGGATGCTCAGTAGGCCTCCATTGTTTCATTCCGAGATGGTTTGCATTTCAGTTTTCAAAGAAGCCGATGTGGTTCTCAAAAAATCACTCAAATGATTCAGAATATGCTTCATGATTCATTATTGTCTGGCATGTTTGAAAATGATAGTTAAAAAACAATAAAACAATATGAGGAAATTGAGATAACCTTGCAATTACACTGTCAGTGTATGCAATGCAAAAAAGAGGCATTTTATTTCACTTCTACCTGCTAGTCTCTTTATACTTCTACCTAGCAAGCGTAAGCTTGTTCTTGTTTTTACTTCATACATTGCTGGAAAGTATTTATTTCTATAATTCATTTCCCAATTTTGTTAACTTGAAAACTCCAAAACATATTTACAATGTAATTATGTTTGTAATATTCCACAAACTTACAACTAGTGGTGTTTGACCATAATCGTATGTTTGCATTGAACATAACTATTAATCAGGAATCAGATTTTTAGAGTGCAGTAAGATGATTAATTCTTCAAAAATAAATACATCCAAGGTTTGTTTTTTAACTTAGTATTTCTAATACGATAGCAGATGGTTCAAGAATGATTATTTTAGTCTCTTGTATATAATGCTTACTAACACTAAGGGGGTTGAATTTCGCTAAAATCTGGGCTAGTAGCCAAATTGCAGAGAAATCAACAATACGATGTGGCTGATTTTGTCCAGAATTCAGTGATTATCGTTAAAATCTGCCTATTTGGTTCAAGGAATGTGACACGAGGAATTCATAGGATTCCGAATTTTGGGCATTTAATATTTGTTAATACTATTTGGTGAATTGAACATTTTAGGTAACCCCCCCCCCCCCCCTCCAGTAATTGATATGGAAATTGATAAATATATACCTTAATAGCATGTTTAATAAAAATAAAAAAATCATTGGAATAAAAATGCTATTACAGCATGGTGCAATTACCACGTCAATCAACTGGCCATGTAAGACAACATACATGTATGCCATACATCACTTAGTAACCTCAATAAAAGTTATGGAGTTGCCACGTAGATATATGTGCAGACATTAACATATACAGATACACCCCGCGGGACTCCAGATCCACAAACTGGCAGTGCAATGTAAGTTCCAAGATATTGCGATACTTCCGTTTTAATGACTGAACAGCCTGATGTACACATTGTGTAAACAACAGCATTTTATTTTGTTAAACTTTACATATTGTTAAATTTAAGGAATGCAAAGTTTCCTCTCAAGCTAAAAAATAAAGCTGATGCTGGGAGCTAATCTGAGACTTCTTAAAGTGAGATAGATTTACTCTCATTATTGCACTATGCAAAAGACGGGAATGCCATATACCGTATTTATCGGCGTATAACACGCGCCGGCGTATAACACGCACCTAATTTTAAGAAGGAAATTTCAGGAAAAAAAACTTAAGAACTTAAATTAAGAACTTTGAAGCCCAATATGCCATTTTAATATGCCAGGATATTGCCCCCAATATGCCATTTAATATGCAGGATATTGCCCCTAATATGCCATTTTAATATGCCAGATATTGCCCCCAATATGCCATTTAATATGCAGGATATTGCCCCCAATATGCCATTTAATATGCAGGATATTGCCCCCAATATGCCATTTAATATGCAGGATATTGCCCCCAATATGCCATTTTAATATGCCAGATATTGCCCCAATATGCCATTTAATATGCAGGATATTGCCCCCAATATGCCATTTTAATATGCCAGATATTGCCCCAATATGCCATTTAATATGCAGGATATTGCCCCAAATATGCCATTTTAATATGCCAGATATTGCCCCAATATGCCATTTAATATGCAGGATATTGCCCCCAATATGCCATTTTAATATGCCAGATATTGCCCCAATATGCCATTTAATATGCAGGATATTGCCCCCAATATGCCATTTATTATGCCAGGATATTGCCCCCAATATGCCATTTATTATGCCATGATATTGCCCCCAATATGCCAGGATATTGTCCCTTAGTATGCTCGTTATGCCACCCTCCTCCCCCCCCTTTCCCAGACCCCAGTACTTACCTCTTTGCTGCTCTGTCCCCCGGTGCTCTGAAGCTGCGTGGCTGTGAGGGAAGCATTGTGAGCTTCCCTTCAGCCGCGCGGTCAATAAAGTTTGTTTAAAAAAAAACACAACGCTTCCCTCACAGCCACGCAGCTTCAGAGCACCGGGGGACAGCAGGAACGAGGTAAGTTTTAGATTTTTTTTTTTTTTCGGCGTATAACACGCACACATCATTTTCTCCCTATTTTCAGGGAGAAAAAGTGCGTGTTATACGCCGATAAATACGGTACTCTCTCAAATGCTCAAATAAAAATATCAGGAAATAAAATGTTATGATACACATTTTATTACATTTTAATAATAATATAGATGAAAAACTACTAAACAGGATTTGAAAATGTTTAACACAAAGTATGGGCAGCAATATATTTGTGTTTTTTTAATACTTGCACCTTCTTTCAGCTGAATCCTTCACAATACCAATTATATTTTTGTAATAGACTATGTCTCCTATAAAAGCTCACTTCCAGCTATCACATTTTGTAATTTATTACCTGTTATTGCAATCTAAACACATAACAATATCATTTCATTATTAATTATTCAATGTAATCTGATATTCTCATGTTGTGTTTATTACTAATTGAACACACTTATTATTAAATTTCAGGTTCTGCTAATCTGAATTCATTGTTCTCTGAAGAGTAAATAGACAATAGCTTGTGTTTACTTGATCTATGAACAGTGAAATTAAAACCTGAATAGGATCCCAAATAGCAATTAAAATTTGTATTGTTGACACAAGCTTTGAAAAGTTGTTAACCCCTTGATGACCGGACTATTTTGGGCATGTTGTACCATCCAGGACACAAATTGTTTTAACATTTCTGCAATGTTTAGATTCATCATGCACAATTAATTGACTTCCCAGTTCCCTCTGTGCTTGCAGATTGTCTCCTTGGGCTGGATTGGCTGCTGTTTTTTTGGCTGGTGCGGACATTGTGGCCTGCCCTATTGATTACCTTTTTTTTTTTAATTCACAAGTGAGGGGGTAAATATTGCCCCCTTGCACTCACCCATGCATGCTTGCTGAAGAGAACAGCCGGTAGAGATAGTGTGTGATGTGAGTGTGTGACTGAGTGTAACGTGATACTGAGTGTGAGACTGAATAAGATGTGTGTGACTAAGTGTTATGTGAGTCTATGTAACTGCGTGTGATGTAGTCTATTCAGAGTGGGTGACTTAGTGTGATGTGAGTCTGTGTGAGAGTGTTGCACCATAAATACAGCAATTCCCATTAACCCCTTAGTGACATGACTTTTGTGGCTTGTCCGACGCTTGGTGACATGGGCTGTTTTAACATTTTTGAGGTGTTTGTGTTTTGCTGTAACTTATTTTGGTCTCATTTAGTGTACCCACACAAACTATATATTGTTTTTATCACCATAAGAAGGGCTTTCTTTTGATACCATTATATTGATAATAGCCTATATTTTGATATAATTTTTTTTTTTTTAATGACTTTTATTTGAAAGATCGTGTACTCATGTTCAAGAGACAACAAAAAAACACTGCTAAATAGTTTCTAATATATGTCCTGAGTTCAGAAATAGCGCATGTTTTATGTTTTTGTGCCTTTTTATTCATGTTACAGGGCCAGAACTATAAGTAGTGCAAAGCTATTTTAAAATCCTTTTTTTTTTTCAAAATTAGCGATAGTGACATTGTAACACTGATATCTGTACTAAATCCATGAATGACCCCCAACATGTACATATTTTTGAAAACTAGACCACTCAGGGCATTTAACTTGGGGTATTGTGACACATTTCATGTAGCCATTTTACCACCAATCTTTGCCATTTTTTTTTTTTTAATTTTTCAATTAGATTGCAATTTAGGTAAACATTACCTTAAAATGTGAAGGGTTATTTCCAAATAACACCTCAATATGTTTTCAGCAACATCTCCTGAGTACAGGGATACCACGCATGCATAGGTTTGGTGGGTTGTTTGGGGATACCACCCATGTATAGGTTGGTTAGGTTATTTGGGGGTTAAAAGGCCCCATTTGTGAGGTGCGCTTTTTGGTTTTCCAACTTGGAATTCTGACATGCAGAAAACCTGCACCCATGTTCCATTTGGGACTTTTTTGAAGCAAGGATGTGTATTTTACCTCACAAAACCATACATTTTTGCAAACTAGACACCCTAGGGTATTTCAAATGGTAGTATTTTAACACTTTCCATGCACTAATTCTACCACTAGCATTTGTCAAATTTTAGGTTAGCAAACAACACCTCAATATGTGTTCAGCAACATCTCCTGAGTACAGGGATACCACGCATGCATAGGTTTGGTGGGTTGTTTGGGGACTAAAAGGCCACCATAAGGGGGTGTGCTTATCCAACTTGGAATTTTTACATTTAGTCAGTCTGCGCCCATGTTCAATTTGGGACACTTTTGAAGCCTGTAAAAGTATTTTACCCCATCAAACCATATATTTTGGAAAACAAGACATCCTAGGGTATTTAAAATTGTGGTATTTTAACACTTTCCAAGTACTAATTCTACCACCAACCTATGTCAAAGGGTTGGGATGTCATTTTTTTCCCCACACACATTGCAGTTCAGGCATGAATTTTAAGATTCTGGTATTTGCCACTGCCAACCAACACCTCAATATGTGTTCAGCAACATCTCATGAGTACAGGGATACCACTCATGCATAGGTTTGTTGGTTTGTTTTGGGGCTAAAAGGCCACATTTAGGGGGAGAGCATTACCAACCTGGAATTTTGATATGTAGTCAGCCTGCGCCCATGTTGCATTTAGAAATTTTTTGAAGCCGTCCAATGTATTTTACCCCATCAAACCATATATTTTTGGAAAACAGACATCCTATGGTATTTCAAATGGTGGTATTTTAATACTGTATATGTACTAATTCTACCACAAGCCTTTGCAAATTTTGTGGTAGTACTTTTTTTGGAGTTTTGTTTCCACATGCATTGTACTTCAGGCATGTATTCACAGATTCTGGTATGCGTCACTGCCAAACAACAACCCAATAGGTATTCAGCAATATCTCCTGAGGACAGGGATACCACCCATGCATAGGTTTGTTGGTTTGTTGTGTGGCTAAAAGACAACATTTGTGAGGTGCGCATCTCAAAATTCCAACTTTGAATTTGGACATGTAGTTAACCCCTTAAGGACAGATGACGAGCTAGGCAAGTCACGGAAAAATCGAGGACTTGCCGACACAGTAAAGAAAGCGACCAACATTGTGCAAAACCCCCAAAAAGTGCAGGGCGCGCTACGATCACTCCCCGCTGCACACATGTGCCCGCTGCACACATGTGCTTAGGAAGCGAACGATCGTTCGCTTCCTAAGCACCTCCGGTGTTGCTAAAGTGCCTCGCTAGCGAGGCACTTAGCAGCACCATCGGCTGCCCCAGAACCGATGGTGGTCGCTCTCCTGAGCGACCCCATCGGCTCAGTAGAAGCAGTGGCGTAGCGTGGGTTGTCAGCACCCGGGGCAAGGCAAGTAATTTGCGCCCCCTAACCCGTGGATTTTAGCACTCGAGTCTCTTCTACTAGATTAGTTAAAGAAACCCTTACCCCCCAAGCACATGTATTGTTTGTTATGAAAATACTTATGTAATTAAAGTAAAATGCATCTAAATACAAGTTTATTTTCCAACACTTTATTGAGTGCGAACATGCATTACACACATTCTCCACATTTTCAGCAGGTCTATGAATACAAATATACACATGTAGTAACCTAGCATGGGCCATGCTATTATATGTCGTCTCACAACCATCGTAAACGACAAACAATATCAAGAACAAAAACTAAACATCAAAATGGAACCATACCCTGGAGATGATCCAAGACTGGGCTAGATGGAGCCAACTTCCTCAATCCTGTACCTCTAATGTTACCCCCCCCCCCCCCCCACACACACACATATGCCATAATTGTTGTGCCATTCAGATGCCAGTAATATTGTAACTTTCGGATGCCAGTAATATTGTGCCAGTCAGAGCCCAGTAATATTGTGCCAGTCAGAGCCTAGTAATATTGTGCCAGTCAGATGCCTGCAATATTGTGCCAGTCAGATGCCTGCAATATTGTGCCAGTCAGAGCCCAGTAATAATGTGCCAGTCAGATACCAGTAATATTGTGCCAGTCAGGTACCAATAATATTGTGCCAGTCAGATACCAGGAATATTGTGCCTGTCAGAGCCCAGGAATATTGTGCCTGTCAGAGCCCAGGAATATGGTGCCTGTCAGATGCCTGTAATATTATGCCAGTCAGATGCCTGTAATAGTGTGCAGTCAGAGGCCAGGAATATTGTGCCAGTCAGATGCCTGTAATATTGTGCCAGTCAGATGCCTGTAATATTATGCCAGTCAGATGCCTGTAATATTATGCCAGTCAGATGCTTGTAATAGTGTGCCAGTCAGAGGCCAGGAATATTGTGCCAGTCAGAGGCCTGTAATATTGTGCCAGTCAGATGCCTGTAATATTATACCAGTCAGATGCCTGTAATATTGTGCCAGTCAGAGCCAAGTAATATAGTGCCAGCCAGATGCCTGTAATATTATGCCAGCCAGATGCCCAGTATTATTGTGCCAGCCAGATGCCCAGTAATATAGTGCCAGTCAGATGCCCAGTATTATTGTGCCAGTCAGATGCCCAGTATTATTGTGCCAGCCAGATGCCCAGTAATATAGTGCCAGTCAGATGCCCAGTATTATTGTGCCAGTCAGATGCCCAGTATTATTGTGCCAGCCAGATGCCCAGTAATATAGTGCCAGTCAGATGCCCAGTAATATAGTGCCAATCAGATGCCAAGTAATATAGTGCCAATCAGATACCCAGTAATATAGTGCCAGTCAGATACCCAGTAATATTGTGCCAATCAGATGCCCAGTAATATTGTGCCAATCAGATACCCAGTAATATAGTGCCATTCAGATACCCAGTAGTATAGTGCCAATCAGATACCCAGTAATATTGTGCCAATCAGATACCCAGTAATATAGTGCCAATCAGATACCCAGTAATATTGTGCCAATCAGTTGCCCAGTAATATAGTGCCATTCAGATACCCAGTAATATTGTGCCAATCAGATACCCAGTAATATAGTGCCAGTCAGATACCCAGTAATATTGTGCCAATCAGATGCCCAGTAATATTGTGCCAATCAGATACCCAGTAATATTGTGCCAATCAGATACCCAGTAATATAGTGTCAATCAGATACCCAGTAATATTGTGCCAATCAGATACCCAGTAATATAGTGCCAGTCAGATACCCAGTAATATTGTGCCAATCAGATGCCCAGTAATATAGTGCCATTCAGATACCCAGTAATATTGTGCCAATCAGATACCCAGTAATATAGTGCCAATCAGATACCCAGTAATATTGTGCCAATCAGATGCCCAGTAATATAGTGCCAATCAGATACCCAGTAATATTGTGCCAATCAGATACCCAGTAATATAGTGCCAATCAGATTCCCAGTAATATTGTGCCAATCAGATGCCCAGTAATATAGTGCCAGTCAGATACCAGGAATATTGTGCCAGCCAGCCCCCCCCCCCCCCGTACTTACATGAAGCGGCTCCGTGTCCCCCGCCGGATGTCTCCTCCGTGCAGTCTTCCCTCTTGCACGGAGGAGGGAAACAGAAACCGGATGTGACGCGACGTCACATCCGGCGTCATTTTTTTTTTTTTTTTTTTCCGGCAGTCGCATCCATCGGATGCGGCTTGCCGGAAAAAAGCGTTCACAAGCGCAATGCGCTGTGAACGCGGCAGCAGGGGCTGGGGGCCCACGGGACAGCTGCCTTGGGGCCCCCCAGGAGTAAATGGGCCCAGGGCAGCTGCCCCGTTTGCCCCGCGTTAAAGACGGCCCTGGCGGCCACGCGGCCGCATAGGGCTAGTGCGCCCCCCCAGATATTGCGCCCGGTGCGGCCGGCCCCCCCTGCACCCCCCACGCTATGCCACTGAGTAGAAGGGAAAGCTGCCTGTACAGACAGCGCTTCCCTTCTAATGGCAAGAGCATCGGAAGTGAAAGTATTTCACTTCCGATGCTCTAGGGGGAGCCAATCAATGCCGGCACAGCGGCTCTGATGAGCACTTATCATACAGTCAAAGGCAATATTAGTAAATATTGCCTTTGACAAGTATTGATCTGCCTCCCTCACCTTACTAGTTTTAGTAAGGGAGAGAGACAGATCAGATAAAGTAAAAAATAAAATAATACAATTAAAAATATTTAATAAAATTTTAGTAACCAAGGGCTTTTATAAAAGCCATTTCAAGTGTTTAACCCCTTCCCTGCCATTGATAGCTGTGTACGCAGTGATCATTCACAGCAGCACATTTTTTGCTGTCTGTGCATTTTTTAGGGGTTAATTTTTTTACTGTAATTCATTACAGTATAAAAAAGGCTCTTTTAAGAGAGATTAACCCCTTGCTTGCTGTAGATCACTGCCTAAGCAGCGATCTGACGAAAAAGCAGCAATCTTGCTGCAGAAGCATTTTTACTTTTTTTTAAAACTTTTTTATTACAACCGTCACGTGTTAATTATACCTGCTAGGGGATTACGTTTAATGTCAAAAAAATTTTTTTAGCTGTCTGAGCGCATGTGTACCGATCAGTAACAGCTGATCAGTGGCAAAGGCGGGTTGGCGTTTGCTCAGATGAGCATCACCATTCGCCTGGTTAGATCAATATTTGTAAATATTTGATTTGACCCGTGTAGATCTGCCTCCCTCTCACTTAAGTTTTAGTGAGGGAGACAGACAGAGCTGTATAATTTAAGTTTTTAATTATAATATATTTAATAAAATTGAGACCCAAAGGCTTGTATAAAAGCTGTTTCCAGTATTTAACCCCTTCCCTGCAATTGATCGCTGTGTACACAGTGATCTTACACAGCAGCACATTTTTTGCTGTCTGTGCATTTTTTTAGGGGTTAATTTTTTTTACTGTGATTTATTACAGTATGTCAAAGGCTCTTTTAAGAGCTATTAACCCCTTCTTTGCCATATATCACTTCCTAAGCAGCACATATGGTCACTGCCTAAGCAGTGCATATGGTCACTGCCTAAGCAGCGCATATGGAGCAATCTGGTCGCAGAAGGATTTTTTTTTGGCTATCAGCATTTTTTTTGTCACACTCGCTAGAGGTTAATTATACCCACTAGGGGATTACGTGTATTCCTTTTGAAGCTGTCTGAATGCGTGTATAGCGATCAGTAACAGCCGATCAGTGGCAAAGGTGGTTTGGTGATTTCTCAGATGAGCATCACCATTCGTCTGGTTAGATCAATATTGGTAAATATTGTTCTGACCCAAATGGATCTGCCTCCCTCTCCTTGCTTGAGTTTTAGTGAGGGAAAGAGACAGATCTGTATAATATAATTTTTTAATTGTAATAAATTAAATTAAATGTTAAATAATTGTGAGTCCCAAGGGCTTTTATAAAAGCCATACTCTTTGTATAGTGCAGCCTGTGTATTAACCCCTTCCCTGCCACTGATCACTGCTCAGCAGAACATTTTTTCTTGTCTGTGCATTTTTAGAGGTTCATTTTTTTGTACAGTACTACAAAGGCTCTTATAAGAGCTATTAACCCCTTCCTTGCTCTACATGTCAAAATTCCAAGTTGGAAAATCAAAAAGGGCACCTCTCAAATGTAGCCTTTCAACCCCCAACAAAGCTGACAAACCTATGCATGGGTGGTATCCCTGTGCTCGGGAGATGTTGCTGAACATATATTATGGTATTGTTTGTCAGTGACACATACGGAAATATGTGAATTTGTGTCTAAAGTACTATGTATGTGGGAAAAAATACACAATAAAATGACTACCACAAACTTTGACAAAGGCTGGTGGTAGAATTGGTGCATGGAAAGTGTTAAAATACCACCATTTAAAATAGCCTAGGGTGTCTACTTTTACAAAATATATACTTTTTTTGGGTAAAATACACTGTCCTACTTTAAAAAAAAGTCCCAAATGCAAGATGAGCTCAGGCTGACTACACGTCAAAATTCCAAGTTGAAAACGCGCACCTTCAAAATGTGGCCCTTTAGCCCCCAAACAACCCAACAAACCTATGCATGGGTGGTATTCCTGTACTCAGGAGATGTTGTTGAACACATATTGGGTTATTGTTTGGCAGTGACACATACCAACATCTGTGAATTTATGTCTGAAATACAATATTTGTGAAAAAAAAAACACACAAAAATTACTACCACAAACTTTGACAAAGGCTGGTGGTAGAATTAGTGCATGGAAAGTGTTAAAATACCACCATTTGAAATAGAGTAGGGTGTCTACTTTCAAACAATATATGGGTTGATGGGGTAAAATACACTGGCTGGTTTCAAATATGTCCCTAATGGGACATGGGTGCAGGCGGTCTGCATGTCAAAATTTCAAGTTGGAAAACAAAAAACTGCACCTCCCAAATTTGGCCTTTTACCCCCCAAACAACCCAACAAACCTATGCATGGGTGGTATCCCTGTACTCAAGAGATGTTGCTGAACACTTATTGGGGTGTTATTTGGCAGTGACACATAGAAAAATCTGTGAATTCATGTCTGAAGTACAAGGTTTGTGAAAAAAAACACACAAAAATTACTACCACAAACTTTGACAAAGGCTGGTGGTAAAATTAGTGCATGGAAAGTGTTAAAATACCACCATTTGAGATAGCCTAGGGTGTCTACTTTTAAAAAATATATGGGTTGATGGGATAAAATACACTAGCTGGCTTCAAATATGTCCCAAATGGGACATGGGTGCAGGCTGTCTGCATGTAAAAATTTCAAGTTGGAAAACTCCACCTCACAAATTTGGCATTTTAGCCCCAAAACACCACAACAAACCTATGCATGGGTTGTATCCCTGTACTCAGGAGAAATAGTAGAATCTATTTAGCAGGGTTTTTTGTTCGCTTTTGTCGATGAGGAGAAGATGTTTCAAATAAAAGTCAGGAAATTTGTGTTTTTTTGTTTTTTTTTAACCATATTTTATTTATTTTTTAATAATATTATAGATATGATCAAAAAGATGTCATCCAAAGAAACCCCTTCTTGTCCCGATAAAAACAATATATAATATGTGTGGGTACAGCAAATGACAAAGAAGAAAATTACAGCTAAACACAAACAGCACAGAAATGTTAAAATAGCCTTTGTCCAGAAAGGACAAAAATGTTTCAAAGGCTCTGTCCTTAAGGGGTTAACCTGCGTCAGTGTCCTATATGGGATATATCTTTGAAGTCAGCCAAAGTAATTTACCCCCACCAAACCATATATTTTCTAAAAGTAGACACCCATGACTGCTTGTGGCAAGGGCTCAGCAGCCACCGATACATCACTAGATGATGTATCAGAAAGCTGACCAGGGTCAAAATTGAACCCTGAGTTAGCGACCTCAGAATCAGTGCCTAAGCAGTGATCTACAGCAAAGAAGGGGTTAATAGATCTTAGAAGAGCCTATCTCATTACAGTACAAAGAAATTAATCCATAAAAAAGTGCAGACAGCAAAACATACTGTTGCTGTGCAAGATTACTGCTTATACAGTGATGAATGGTAGGGAAGGGGTTAATACACAGTGAATGGCTTTCATAAAACCTGACAATTTTATAAAATGTTATTTTATATCACTAATACTGATCTGTCTCTTTCCCTCACAAAAATGTAAGTGAGGAGAGGGAGGCAGATCAAAATTGGTCCGATCAATATTCACAAATATTTATCTGACCAGGGCGAATTGTGATGCTCATTTGAGCAATCACCAAACCTCCTTTGCCATTAATTCGCTGTTACTGATCGATATGCGCTCAGACAGCTTTAAAAAAATCAAAAATATTTTTGCTTTACACGTCATCCCCTAGCGGGTGTGTGTAAAAAAAATAAAAAGTAAATAAAATATGCAAACAGATAAAAATTGCGGCAAATAAGGGGTTAATAACTCTTAGAAGAGCCTTTGTAGTACTGTAATAAAATACAGTACAACATAAATTAACCCCTAAAAAATGCACAAACAGAAAAAATAAATGCGCTGATGTGCAAGATCACTGCTTACGCAAGATCAATGGCAGGGAATTGCTTTTATTAACTTTTTTTTTCTCTCTCTTTTTATTCCTTGCCCTTTTATTTTTTTTATTATTAGTGAATTGTGTATTTTTTTTTTCTACTTTAATGTACTTTTATTACTTTGATCTGTCTCTCTCCCTCACTAAAAAAAATGTAAGGAGAGGGAGGCAGATCCTAAGTGGTCAGATCAATATAGGGTTAATATTGATCTGAACACAGTGGGGGAGCTCATAAGAGCATTTATATGATAGAGAGATGGAATGCTTAATGACATGACAGATATTAATTTATAAGAAACTAACTTACAATGCTCTTGTATACACTAGAATCTCTAATAGTGCAACACATTGTCTGATCAACAAAGGGCTCAAGACTAAAGCTGTCAAACACAAGTGATTACTATGATTACCTATCACAGGGATCACATGCATGGAAGTTTGGGTCTCTGCTATTTCTGGTACTGCCTATGTATCGCAGGAACCCAGAAATAGCATTTAGCTGCCACTAATTGCACAATGAATAACGCACAGCAGCTTTTAACACAATATGACATCATTAGGTCCTTGCGGCATCTAATGTCATGAAGGCATGGAACATCCTTATTTCCTCAAGGGCTTAAAGAGCAAATAGCTATTAAAATATTGAGGCTGTTTCCTCAGACAAGCAAAGCTAAATATCACAATCCTGAACATAATGCCTGGGAGGAATTTTCTGTGCACATAGAAGTCTGTCTGAACTCCACAACACACAATCAGTCCTGGTAACTCAAAGACAGAACTTATAGCTGAGACACGACTGGTAGCTTATACAGGACTGGACAGGTGCTGCTTACAAACAGGACTGGTCAGATGCCACTAAAATACAGTACTGACTAGGTGCCAATGACAGACATGTCTGGCCTGGTGCTTGGTTGGAGTTGTAGAGGCAACTCCAACTGATATATTGTAACTTCTGAAATTTGGTGTTCCAGTGATTGTAGACTCGTTTACAGTGTGATTGTGATTGTGATAAGCAGCTGGTCTGTTATTCTCACCACTCTCAAGCTAAGTGTGTTTTAAGCTGGGAGAATATATTTTAGGTATGCCATCCTATGTTTGTTTCTCCTGCTTGCTGATCTATGGATCCCATTCCTGCATGAGTAGAAATGGCTTCTTTATGTTAATGGAATTGCTCTGGAGACAGGTTCCCTAGGCTTGTGATTGAACCAGGGAGATATTTGGATTTTGGTTACAGACATACAGCACCATTTTTTTCTGTTTGTTTTTTATTTTATGTACATCTGGAAGTATGTTTTGAAGCCTTCTATTCAAATATAAGAATTGTATTATTTGTGAGCCACTATTATTTCCACTGCAATTTGTAAACATATTCACTGCAGTTTAAACATACATTACTATTATCTTCTTTGCTGTAGAACTCTGTGATACATCTATACACACCAAATATCTCGAACAGCTACAAAAGAAGCATGGAGACCATCAAAGGAAAAGGGAACTGAGGAATTTAAGTCAAAAAGAGTCACTGTCACTTCAAAAGAGGGACACTTTTGAGGTTTGTTGTTGGAGTTTATGGACGCTGTGGCAAGCAACTATTGAATATTATTCAAGCATGGAGAAGTTGACAGGCAAAGTAAAGGAGACATAAAACAAGAAAGGGAAAGAAAACAACAACAAAAAACATGCTAACAAAAAAACAATATAATACTATGTATGTCTAATCTATAATGTTATTTATATTTATTTATAATTGTTTTATTTGTTTATTTAACTTTTCACTTTCTTTGCTGTGTTTTTTATTTTATTTTTGTGAGTAACTCAGTGGATTAGATGAGTACACTGCTGTGAAATGTGTTAGTGATTTATTTGTAAATGTTAATAATAGTAGCAATAATCATACTATGTCTACTATTAAAATATTTTATGAACTATTATGTGACTAAATAATGCCTCTCAAGTATTTCTAACCAGGAGGAACAGTCCCTGTTTTTGCATTAAATCACGCTCTAGTGTTCTGGTGTCCCTATTTTCTCAGAGCACAGAATATAATAATCACACAGCTCGACAGAAATAAAACATATAATATAGTTTGTTTAAAAACCAGCAAATGTGTATATATATTTGTTTTTGTACATACAATGCACAATTCTTATTGTAAAAATGGCTTACCAAATTTCATAAACAGCTCTCAATTGGTCATAAGGTCACCTAAAAATTCCCTGCCTATAGCCACACCTTCAGCCACTCCCTAAAAACAAACGTGTCCCTCTTTGGCAATTTCAAATGTTGGGAGATATGCTAAAGTAGACACTACTGACTAATGCTTTTAAAAACACAAGGGTTATGTGCAGATTCATCAATATAACTGAATGGAATTCTTAATGCTTGTGATCTGAGAAGTTATAGTATCTATATAGTTTATGGGGGCTTTATATGGAATTGAACGTTTGATCAACATTTTGTACTAAAGTGTGTTTAAATTCTTCATTTGTGTCATTTCTAATAGACCTTAAAGTTGACTTTTTTTTTTTAAATGGACACGTCCAAGCTTAGACAGTTTTTCAGTAAGCAACAGAAGCAAATAACTGTCCATATGTTGTGTTGATACTTTTTTTAATGGTCCAGCAGTTTTCAACATGTTTTACAAATAGATATCTCTTAACTGCCAAGGAGTTCATTAAACAAAGACATAAAAAAGTTCACATCAAATTGAGTATCTTTTAAAGCGTCTACTCAATAACAAGAGTATTGAGACTTGAATTTCAAATGTAAGGCCAAATTAGCTGACTAGGAAAAATTCTCCCATTCTGCTGCATTGGAGAAATTTTCCAACTCGACAACATTAGCCTAACGTTTCAAATGCCCATCTCAGTAACCTGAAATTCTCTCTTTATTGAGTAGGCCATTAAATGTTTGTAACCAATGTTCCATTTAGGCACTTGTAAGCATTCTAGTAGTTAAACAACTAAGACATCAATCTATATCAACTGCATATGATGTTACCATTGTTTTATATAAAACTGCATGTGTAATTCTTATAATAATCAATTTGTTTGTCGCTGGCCTTCTAACAAAACATGCTTAGAGAGAACACATTGGTAAAGTATGGTGCAGAATCAGGGAAGAGTAGGGGGTTAGGGTGATATGTATTGTTAAAAATTACCTATAAATTGCTGACACATTTGAAATAATAACACAGCATATAGAAATAATGTTATGCTCCATTGACCATTGCAAGGTTATCATGGGTGATATGTCTACTTTACTGCTAGAGTAATCATTACTGCCATAACCCTGGACATTAAGGGTCAGTGGCTCAGATAGTTACTATCTGGTTACTAAGTCTCCTGGTTAAATTGAACTGACCTTGATGATTAATGCCTGATGTTGAGTGAGATAAAGAGACATTACCTCATTGTATTGTAGTATCATCTATTGGTATTATCGCAGGTATACACTTTACTCAGGAAAATATAAACGTATGTTGGTTAAAGTTGGAAAGGATTCCCCTAATCATCCATTTCTATGTTTCACTTTTATCTATTCTTCTTCGTTCTCCTGTTTAATCTGTAAGATAAGATTCTATAGATATATTTATCCAGGTAAACAATGTTAAAATGCTATGCATCATCGAGGCACAGGATCTCACTCTGACTTCTGCATTAAAGTGGAAGTTTAGCAAGATCTTCTGACTCATATTGAAACCCTGTTAGTATCACTGTGGGAGTCTGTGGATCTCAAGCACTGTGTTATTACCTGTAATAAGTTTCATTTGGGGCATGCATTGTAATGGGTTCAGGAATAGAAAAAAGGTGTAGTATAATTGGTCTAGCAGTATTAGTTGTTATACACATGATGTCACCAGTAATAGAATTTTGCCAGTTAAATGACATTATTTATTTTGAAGCTCACCTGAATACCCACAAATATGAAGGTGGCATTCCATAACAGATGTTGCAATGGTGCTTTGCACCTGGACAAAATGCCAGATTGTCCAGATACCCGAGAAGCTTACCTTGTGTAAACAAGAAAGAAAGGGTTAAATATAAAATATATATGTTATGCCATTCAAAGGTTTAAAAGGCAACAGTTATAACACAAGAACTATGAAAAAAAAAGGATAAGAAATACTTACCTACGGTGAAAGGCATAAGTGATATTAAAAACATAAGGCAAACTTGATTCCAGCAGTTATTTTCTTTCATTTCTATTACAATTAATACAATATGCAGTATAATGTTTCTTTTCAAACTATTCCTGTTGGACTTCCTGCAATACGAATGGGAAAAAAATCACTTTGCATTATGCATACATTACCCGCTCGTCTGTTGGTTTCTATAGATTCTGTACATCATGGCCCCAACATTTTCATATCTTTAACAGTATTCTGTGCTACAGAACAGAGACGAGTTTCACTACATGTGTGTATAGCAGAGAGGCTGGGAATTCAGCTGAACACATTTAAGGAAAAAACACAATGTGTCTATAGATACATATAGTCGTACCCAATCATGTAGACAGCCCCATTCATCTACTTGTACAATATCCAGGAGGTCTCTAATTGTTTTGCAGATCACTTAGCGATTAATGATGCTGTTGCCCTTGGATGGGACATTTTACAAATCAATATGTGTTGGCTAAGTCGAGCTATTGAGTAGACATAATGATAGGAGAGTGAAGTCACTCTATTAATGGAAAATACCCACAGGCTAGTGAAGCAGTGTTATTAGCAATGTTTCCTTTACACAGAGTAGCCATAGGAATCGTTCTGATTTGAATTTGTATTCGAATGGATGCTTTTAGACGTACCTTTTGTTTTTCTTTAATGACTATACATATTTACTTTGTTTTATCAGAAGAGAGGAATGATTGTGATTGCATTTTTTCCCTTTAAATTATTCAAGCGTGTCTTTTCACACGTTGTAGCCTGGGTGTAATGCAAAGCAGTTGACTTGAACAGTCTATGACAAGCATGAAACTTTCATGAATCAAGCCTGTCACACATATCCAAGTCAGCACATTAGTGGGTAGATGTAAATTCCTCTTAGAAAATTTCACTTCTGAGTCTGTTATCTTGAGCTGCTTACAATATTATACTTCCCAGAGTCACTATCTTCATACTGAGATGTCACAGTCATGAAGTCAAATAAGCATGAAAGGCCTTGAGTTACATAAGGTGACCAGATATTCCCATTAAACATGGGCACATTAGAATATGTATGTATCTGTATATTCTAATGTGCCCTC
This sequence comes from Pelodytes ibericus, assembly GCA_036172795.1. Taxonomy (NCBI): domain Eukaryota; kingdom Metazoa; phylum Chordata; class Amphibia; order Anura; family Pelodytidae; genus Pelodytes; species Pelodytes ibericus. The sequence continues at coordinate 108,824,415 of CM069863.1, read as the reverse complement.
ATTTAAAGGTAGCTATTCCATCATGCCAATACTGTTGGCATATTTTTTAAGGTATACAATTTAAAATTATCCTCAGTTACAATGAAAATTCGACACAAAAATAAAAAATATATTACAGAACATCTTCTAAGATACATTGTGGGTTATTTATTTTCAAAAAAGCATTTTGACTTTGATGTGTCTCCTGTGACATCAATTCTCTTTGAAACTGCACTTTTTGATGGACATGATTAATATTTTTTCACAGAATAAAGTCACCACTGACTGCAAAATGTGGATGTGAGTCTGTAAATTTCCTACGAGTACCTTCTTTTTTGTATGCCTCTAAAAATTCTATGTCTTTGCATTTCCATATTATGATTCTGTGGGTCTTTGTCTCTCTAGACATGTCTAAAAAAAGTGTTTAAAGCTGTGTGGAGAAATGTGTGGCCTTCAGTGGCAAAGGTGGCAGAGAGGTTGAGAACCAGATTGCATTAGTTGCATTTAGATTGATGGGGGAGGGAGTTGGAATCATGAAAACTAGTCCGTCATGTATTTATAAAGCACTTAAAAAAGCTGTAGGCAAAAATGGTATTAACGGGAATGTCTGGTGCCCAAAAAGCATTATCCAAGTCTTAATTCCCATTAAAGAACTAAAATAGTGCTTTAATATGCATATTTTATAATTTTCATAACTTAAAAATTGATAAACTTACATTTTAAAGCAGGCTACAGATCTTAAGACTTTTGAAGCAATCAGGAACGCCCACTTTCACATTTAAAAAATGTGAGAATTTTGTTTTCTGCTTCAACCAATCATATTCATTCCCATTCATGTGGATGGAAATGACTACTGAGCATCTCCCAGACACCCCCTTGCTCTCAGTGAGTTTGGCATGCTCCTGATTTTGACTGACTAAATACATGAGTGGAAATGAGGGACAGTTTAATATATAAGGTCATAGAGCTGAGCCGATGTAGAAAAACCGAGGGAGAACGTTTTCAAGATTGCCTGTTTTATTGTGTCCTTAAAGTCGGTTGGAAAATTATGAACTCTACATTTACATATGCAATTAATTAAACTGAAGAGGTGTCAAATCCAGGAGACCCTCTAAAGCTAACCAGAGTGGGGTTTAGACTTAGCATGATGCTCTGAGCAAGACTGTTCAAACTCTGACTAGGATTCATGGACAGAGAAGTGAAATAGCCTTAACTGGATCTACCAGACAGAACGTTTCAGAGATATTCTAAAGATTTGTGCCTTACATATACATGGTCATGTTTACCACGCTCCAACAATATGTGGCAGAGATACCTCTTGCTGTTTCGGAAATACAATTTCCACAACCAGAAATAATTCAGTGATAACAATAGCAAAAAACGGGCTAATTCAGCTCACATGGTCAGTCAATAACTGCAATGTAATTTGTTTGTTTGCCCACAAGGAAACCACAGAAAACACAGGAAGCATTTTAAATTCCACAAGGTTTCAAACACATCTGTAAAAATAGATAGAATATAGCAAATGTGTTTGTTAAATAAAACCACACACCAGTTGTAGCACAAATTAAATGGTTTAGACATGGAAAAATATAATTTGTATTTAGGGGTGAAAAAACAAAGATATTAGGTATGTATACTGTTATTATAAAAACATAATTGTAACTAAACAATTCATATGCTTCAACTGACACTGATAACCTAGAGATGTTCAAAGTGGTCACAGTCTCTGTTGCATTGTCCATGAATGTCCATAGAACATAATTAAAATGTCCCTCACCAATTCCAGTAAATTTGCACCATGAACAATGCTGGGGCCTACCTATAGTGAGTGTCAGTTCAACTAAGTTGTGCTTCAAAGTCATATTTTTTATTTAAAATAGGAAAAGAAAAGAAAAGGGGGAAAAAAGCTCTTTAAACAAAAATGGTATTCAGGAGATTGGAAGATTGGACAGTGAGGATGGATCCGGATATAACAGTTTGAGTTGAGAGTGTCATTTGCAATTCCTTTTGCTAATAGAATGGTGGTTGCTATGTATTAGATCACCACAGCAGATAATTTGTAAACATGATGCACGTAATACTCTCATTAGAAACTTATGAGCTTATGACATTTAACCCCTTCATGACGCTAGGTGCTTGCGTCCCAAATGACGCAAGCACCAAAACGTCACAAATTGTTCCTGGCCACCGATCACAAGGTGATCGGTAGCCAGGAACACTCTGGCAGACACCCGATCAGGGTCTTAACAGACCCTGTGGGTCCCTGCCAAAATATCGCTAGACCTCCGGACGTCACGTGTGACGTCACGGAGGCGTGCCCGAACCCGGAAGTTCGGCCACAGAGCAATTTAGAGAAATGTAGCCGGTGCTCGCTTTGAGCACCGGCTACATTTTCCCTGTCGGACTGAGGCCACTCAAAGTGGCCTCAGATGACAGGTGGGATCCCGCTGCAAGTGCCTGCAGTGGGATCCGAAAACAGCTCATCGCGTCTTAACAAAGGACGTACTATGCCGTCCTAACAACTTTAAGGCACTTATAGTCAGGACGGCATAGTACGTCCTAACATCGGGAAGGGGTTAAATACCAATTTCCTCATAGACTATGTTAGAAACTTTGTTTACAAAAAGCAGAATTAATTAATGTGACATACCATCCCACATCAATACAAATTTTTAAAATATGAAATGTCTTGCAAATGTATTTCCCCTTTATGCAGGAGAAACAAACATTTTGTAGTGTGTACCAAATAAATAGTAGCCACTTTTTGTCACAATGTGTGCCAATTTCATAAATAAGTAACAAATAACAATCTCAATATTTTTACTACAGTTTCGAAAAATAAAAAAAAATCATTCTTCAGCAGGTTCAATCACGTGTTTCTATATATCAACAGGTGTTCTCATTTTTAATCCTACACCAACAGGCATACACCTCCAGTTTGTGATTATAAAGCGAGATTAGGGTAAAAGGTAAAAATGGTTTCAGGCCTAATAATGTTCTATCTAGGATAACATGACAGGAACATCTACCTTAGGGCAAATTACTGTGCTGTACACTTGGAGTAGAAGTCCAGATGTTATCAGATTCATTTAAGCCTGCTGGTAGTACTATTGAAACAGATTTGGCACATAATTATAAGGGACATTCAGTCTTACAAGTCAGCTGGATGTGAAAAGGAAAAGGGGAGTATTCACACAAAATATTATGTGAATCAGAATGTTAAAAGTATCTACAAGTCTTTTCCTTTTATGCTAGTTTAATACAAGACTAGAGTTGGTGTGCATTCATTATCCTGCTATGTCTAGTTAGATTTTTGAAAAGGGATCTACACTTTAAGACAGTATAAGAGAGTACTGGTTGACCTAGAGGCTAATACATTACTCTACCCAATGCTAGAGTCAGGTCTGTAATACAGTCATTTCAGCAATTGCAGGTTTTGATTGTAACTGCTCAAAACCTGCCATCACTGGAAAACAATGAAATACTGTGTGCTCTTCTTAAAACAAAAATAATGCAGTAATTAATTAATTATCACCCAGACTCTGACATAAGAGAGGAACATGCAATTAATCACCACTGGTTATTAAGTGATCCAGGGGTTACCACACTTTTTTTGTTATTTTAAAAAAAATGTACTTCTATTTTTTTTTTTAGTTCATTCAGTGCCACAGTAATGTATTTTAGGCCTCTACTGCAGTCAGTTTATTACTGCATGCTTTTTCAAGTGAAAACAGAAATTGTATGCTAAGTATAGCAAATACTGGAGTGAATTTAATAACAATTTTGGTGTTATTGGCAAAAATGTATGATTCAATTCATCACGAATGCCATTAATAGGTGGGTTAAAAACATTACTGCCCCCATGTTAAAAAATGGCATTGAAACAATGTTCTGTGTCATAATTACCACACAAACAGTGATTCAGTGAGGGGTATCAAAAATGAACGGGGGAAAATTATCTTTATTCGTTAATCAGCTTCTTAAGGCAGGCAGGATATGCATATTAAAATAGTGCTCACTACAGCATGAAAACGGTACATCTGTAAACAAAATGTTGTGGGTAGCGCAGGAGCTCTCCCAATGCCCCCTGTCTTTCCTTCTCTCAAATAATACTGAGGCTAAGGGCTGGCAACATTCCCCTAGCCCCATTAGTAAAATAACCACTCTGTGCCCAGGGGCTACCCAACTGCTGTAAAAAAAATAACTAAATTTGCCCGATGGGGGCCACCAGGATGACCGCTGGCCCCACAAAAAAACACATATTACCTCTGGTGCCTATTAAAATGAAGACATTTCCATGGGCTAGGGACTGTCAAAATGCCCCTATGAGTGTTAAACAAACAAACAAAAAAATAGCCTCCAGGGGCCACGAGCTGGCACAATACCAGCGGCTCCAATAATGTAATATAATTGCACCCATTAGGCCGCAGGCCCATAAATTAAAATGATGCCTTCCTGGAGCCAGGAGCTGCCCAAGTGCCACTGATCCCTTTTAAAAATAAATACATTAAATTGTTTTTTGGAAGGGGGAGGGATGCTAGCGGTCTGGGTTGACACCCCCAATCCTATGTGTTTTTAGGGAATAACTGCATATTTAGCAAAACACCATTGTTCCCTTACCACAATACATGTGTTTTAGCATACAGTATTTTTGCAGGCCCTGTTACCATAAAATCGCAGGTCATTCAGATTTAAATTTTGGTTTGTCAGTTACTCACCCTATTACGTATGCAGATTTTGGGTTGTGCTGCCCATTATTTTGTTTTCATTCAGACTAGAATAACTGACGATAAAAAAAACCTTTAACTTAACCTTTATTTAACCTTAACATGGTTGGCATTGAATCTAGGCCATTGTTTTCATTCACTTGTGTGAGGCATTTTCTTCCTGACTGTGACATGTTTTTATCAAAAGTTACTGGGGCTTCTTTCATTTTGCAGTAAAAACATGTGACGGGAGTATGTTTCACCCATCATGGATAGTGTAATTGAGGCCATATTTTTCTGTTCTGTGTAAACTTGTGTGTTTTTTTGCTTTAAAAATAAATCTGTGTGAAATGTTTTAAGAATCCCAACCTTTTAACAAGACCCCACTGAGTATTACTCCCAGCAGGAGTGCCAACCACACACTTACTGATAAAGGTTTTCTATATAAAAATGAAAAAAGTAATGCTTTGCTTGCTAGGTAAACAAAGTCCTCAAATACAACCATCCCCCCCCCCCCCCCCCACTCACCAAGAAATGGATGAATACAGTGTATGAATTGTGTATGAATGATACAACAGAAGCTATTGTTATCAAAATTATAAGATAAAACATGAGATAAACATGTTTTGAGCTCACTGGAAAAAAAACAGAAGCATGCACATTCATATTTAATTCTGTTTTCCAACCCAATTTATATAATGGATACTATGCTTGAAGGAACCGTCAAGGCTTTCAAATGGCATATGATTATGATAATGGATTACAATTATTACATATAAAGGGTTATTATAAATAATTGTTCCACTTTAAAATAGTAGACACATGATGGTAAAATTGTGACTGCTCTTCCTAATGTTTACTTCTGTGCTTGACAAGCATTTTGCCTATTATTTGTTCTGTTAAGCTGAATATTGCTGTAAAACTGTATTCACAGAGACAAGGATAGTAATACACAGTACAGTCAAACACTGCTCGTTGAGGGTGGTCTTATAAAAGATCAGTTCAAATAAAATTCATATTTGCTGTGCCATGGGAAATAAACATTATATTGCTTTCGAGCGCAATAAGGGAAGAGCGAAGCCACAATGCTTGTTCTGTTCACTCCTAGCCTTAGAAGTAATAACTTGTCAGTCTGCAATATCAACCTTAGGGATGTCTATTTGCCTGGTGTGTACACAGATTAACATTATACTATTCAAGAAGAATAATACATTTTGAATTCCATTATGTAGCTTTACGTTTGTTGGTGGTTGATGAAACTACAGCACTTTCAACTTCACCTTGACCTGTTGGGTGATAACGATTCTGAATACTGTATATATCCAAAAATGGATATAAGCACAGATCATAGCATGTAAAATACATTGGTTAACATTTTCACATTTCGCAACTTTAAGATGCTATTGATGAGAAGGATTGCTATCCTTACTTTATCCCTGCTGATAGCAGGGGAGATAAGAGGTGTTAGATTATTATGCTCCAAAAATATAATAGCCCCAAAAGATATTTGCCAAAATAAATTATATGAGCTGGTCTGCCGTTTGCTAGGCTCATTAAATATTAAAATGGTGCACATAGGATGTCCATAGCAGGAGAGATGACAGGATCAAGCAAGGATAAAAAATTGTCCCAGGATAGGACGACATATTATAATTGTACTTGTAGATAATTGTATGTAAAAAAAAAAAAAAAAAAATTATGGCAGCTGCTACTGATTTTTTTAATCATATTTTTGCACATAATTTCTTCCTTTTTTGCATACGGATCTCTAATTATCTCTCTCTTGTGGATTTTCTCACTCTTGTCTCATCCTATGATGTATAACGCAGCCTTAGGTCTGATGCCATATCATTTGACCATTAATATCTATTAGCCTCATTGGCTAAAAATTTAAAGGAAGAATGTGTAAAGACTCAAACCAGACAGAATTCTACAATTTACTCTACTGGATAAGTGTAAACATAGCTGCATCTTATCGGAATATAAAGGGGCACACTGGGCTATAGCTGTGGGCACAAGATAAATTAATTGACCATGGAAAGCCTCACCTTTTACCCTGTGTTAATGACAATCCTTGCTGCAGGGCACAAGAATATGACATAAATAGACTACTTCATACACAAATATGTAGATACATCAGAATATCTTCATTACAATTTCATATGCATGAATGCTAAAAATATCTGCATAGACAAAATACAATGAGCAATAAAACAATTACAAAACATTTCCTTATCAATTGTTGGTGTGTGTAAACTCCACACTTATTGCATGGATCAGGTTATATCTAATGCACTTAGATGAATACCACATTCACTTCCTCTCATCTCTCTCGCTAACTCATCCCTTCCTAGACTTCAAACTACTAGCTAATGAGGAATCACTCTAAAACCGATCCCACAAACTGGGCTCTTTCAGACTCCACCACTGCACCCAAATTAACTGTTACTCTTATCCTTGTAACAGCCCCAATCAGCTGTTGTTGTGGAGTCATATTTGACTCGGGTCTTATTCTCCTTTACAATCCTGTTACCTATACCTAAAGGACATTGCTTGCATCCTTTTGTTCCTCTCCGATGACTTGATTCTCTTTACTATAATTTATCCAAAATACTGTTATGGATTTTATCTAAGATGCACATGTACAGCTAACATTGTACAATGCAATGTACAGATAACATTGCACATATAGCTATTTAAACTATATTCATGACTTGACTTCAGGCTGATTGGATACATAGTTATGTTGCCTGTGCCGTACTAGGTCCTGAGATGTTGTCCCTAATGAAGCTATTAATGCCTTTGTGATGGTGATTACTGTGATCCTATACCCAGGTGCATCTTCTGATATGCAATGGCACATGGTGAGCACATTGACTAGGGATTAGAGTTGAGCGGACACCTGGATGTTCGGGTTTGGCAGGTTCGACCGAACTTCGAAAAAATGTCCGGGTCCGTGCCAGAACTCGACCCCGAACCCCATTGAAGTCAATGGGGACACGAACTTTTGGCCACTAAAATGCCTCTAAAAAAGTCACACAGGGCTGAAAAAGGAAGTAAAATGTGGAGAAGAGTAGGACAAGTGCCCCGCTAGCAAATATGGATGGAATCTTTGATTTTAGCTTTGGAAGAACATAAATCTAAATCTAAAGCATGGCTGCCAGGAGGATCAACAGAATTATCCATTTGAGGGAGGGTTGGAGTGCAGGGTATTCTCTTTCAGTTTATACTAAGTGACCCATATGTTGAGGAGGCGGTGACCACGGCGGTGAAGGTGGAAGCGGCGCTGGAGGAGGAGGAGGAGGTAGCCAACACTGTTTTTTATTTGTATTTTTTTGTTATTTTTGTTTATTGGACTGCAAAAAATGCACCGCAAGACGTAAATGTACTATATAGCACAACAATTATAATTTTTCAAAGTGCACTGTAAGCAAAGAGTTGGACTGTTCTATTTGACTCTCAGATATGAAGTGCAGGCCGTAAATGTACTATTTAGCACAACAATTCGAATTTTTCAAAGTGCGCTGTAAGCACAGTATTTGATGGCTCTATTTGACTCTCAGATATGAAGTGCACCGCAAGACGCAAATGTACTATTTACCACTCAAAACTATTAGAATTTTTCAAAGTGCGCTGTAAGCACAGTATTGGACTGTTCTATTTGACTCTCAGATATGAAGTGCACCGCAAGACGCAAATGTACTATTTACCACCCAAAACTATTAGAATTTTTCAAAGTGCGCTGTAAGCACAGTATTTGATGGTTCTATTTGACTCTCAGATATGAAGTGCAGGACGCAAATGTAATATTTAACACCAACAAATTGCAGTATTTAAAAATTCCTAGATGTTGCCCACTGAGCTAACAGGACAGGATTAAAGTCATGTGCCTGGCACACATGCAGTTGCAAGTACACTGCACTCTCTGTGGCACTGGGCTCAGGGCAGGGTACAAATATGTAGCATAGCACCCACTAAAATAATCACTGTAATTTGAATAATCGCGGTAGTTTGAATAATCGCTGTAGTTTGCAGATTCAACACCAACATTTTTTTTAATCTGTCCCTCACAGCTGCAGCATCCTCTCCCTACACTAAGAAGAGCTCATGTGATGTGCGTGTACGTGACTCCAGCTTATTCCGTATTTGCTTGACGACCCTGAATATAAGACTACCCTATAGAAAAAAAAGTTTAACTTATATATATGTATATTGCTTTTTAATATTTAATAAAAAATTGATATAATACAAATGCATTTCTTTTTTTATTTACTTTTATGTGCCAATGCGGCTTCTCTCCCCCTCCCCCAGCTGTCTCTCTCCTCCCCAGCATTGTCTCTCTCTCCCTCCCAACAAACTTCTCTCTCTCTCCACCTCCCTCGTCTCTTCCCCCTTCCCCTTGTCTGTCTTCCCCCTCCCCTTGTCTCTCTCTATCCCCCCTTGTCTCTCTCTATCCCCCCTTGTCTCTCTCTATCCCCCCTTGTCTATCTTTATCCCGCCCTTGTCTATCTCTATCCCGCCCTTGTCTCTCTCTATCTCCCCCTCCCCTTTTCTCTCTTCCACCTCCCTCCCCTTGTCTGTGTCTCCCCCCCTCCCTCCCCTTGTCTGTGTGTGTCTCCCCCCTCCCTCCCCTTGTCTATGTGTGTCTCCCCCCTCCCTCCCTCCCCTTGTCTGTGCTCATTCCCCTGCTGTTAGAGAGGGGGAGCCAGGTCCCCTTTCAAAACGCGCCATTAAATCGCCGAACCCCAAACTCCAACCCGAACATACATTGAAATGACCGTGTTCGGGTCCGGGGTCCAAAAACCGTAATGTTCGCTCAACACTACTAGGGATCTGTTTTTTAAGTGCCTCCTCAAATGATCACAGGAATGAACTACCAAATGATCTTGGTGTCCCCTAGTTTCTGCATTGTGTTTCTCTATGCACTTCCTAACCGGAATGTGCATAGACACACACAACAACCGTGTCTGTTACTTACTGTATTTCCTATACATTTTCACTCTCATTCAGTGAAAAGCCATTTTGGAACTAACTTGACAACTTGGCAGTTTACGCAGAGTATTTTTCTACAGTTATATTTTGTGATAGGTTTCATGAAGACTGCCTGACTGTTGTCCATTAAGTGGGCATAAAACTACAGTTGAGATAAATAGGAGTTGCCACTGTAGGTAACCTGGCATGAAATATAAATGAAAGTTGAGAGAAGGGTGGATCTACTTAGTAAACCTCCACAGACTCCTCCTCTCAGAACTCACACCGTGCAAATCTAAAGTAAAAGGAGCAAGGAGGGTAGAGGGTCGTCCTCCGGAGATAAATGAATGAAACGGCTGGAAACCAGGTAGATGTTGTATGAAGCACTTTAATAAACAAAAGACGCCACAACTAACAGCTGCAATGAGAGTGGGATCACCCGGTGGCTAAAAGAAAAGCCTACGCATTTCGCTCCTGCGTGCTGGCGCTTCATCAAGGTCAAGCGACCCCATCGGCTCAGCAGAAGGGAACGCTGCCTGTATAGCAGTGCTTCCCTTCTACTGGCAAGAGCATCGGACATGATTTTATTTCACTTCCGTTGCTCTAGTGGGCGCTAATCGATGCCTGCACAGCAGATCAGTGTGATCTGTTTGCAGGCATTTATGATAAGTGCTTGGAAATATTGCCTTTGACAAGTATTGATCTGTCTCCCTCTCCTCACTATAGTTTTAGTGTGATAGAGAGACAGGTCAGACAATGTAAAAACATTTTTTTTGTAAAAAAATTAAATATTTTATACAATTTTAGAAACCAAGGGCTTTTATAAAAGCTATTTCATGTGTTTAACTCCTTCCCTGCCATTGAGAACATTTTTTGCTGTGTGTATTTTAAGGGGTTAATTTGTTTTCACTGTAATTCATTACAGTATAAGAAAGACTCTTTTAAGAGCTATTAACCCCTTGCTTACTGTAGATCACTGCCTAAGCAGCGATCTGCCGCAAATGCAGCAATCTTGCTGAAGAAGCATTTTTTATATTTTTTGAAACTTTTTTATTACACCCACTACGTTTAACTTAAACATTTTTTTAGCTGTCTGAGCGCATGTATAGTGATCAGTAACAGTTGATCAGTGGCAAAGGCGGTTTGGTGATTGCTCAGATGAGCATCACCATTTGCCTGGTCAGATCAATATTTGTTGTGAATATTGTTCTGACTCATATGGATCTGCCTCCCTCTCCTCACTTGAGTTTTAGTGAGGGAGACAGACAGAGTTGTATAATGTAAGTTTGTAATTATAATATATTTAATAAAATTGAGACCCAAGGGATTTTATAAAAGCCGTTTCCAGTTTTTAACCCCTTCCCTGCCATTGATAGCTGTGTACGCAGTGATCTTCCACAGCAGCACATTTTTGTCTGTGCATTTCTTAGGGGTTAATTTTTTTATTGTAATTTATTACAGCATATCAAAGGCTCTTTTAAGTGCTTTTAACCCCTTGCTATCACTGCCTAAGCAGCACGTATGGTCACTGCCTAAGCAGCGCATATGGTCACTGCCTAAGCAGCGCATATGGTCACTGCCTAAGCAGCGCATATGGTCACTGCCTAATCAGCGCATATGGTCACTGCCTAAGCAGCCAATATGGAGCGATCTGGCCGCAGAAGGATATTTGTTGCTATGAGGATTGTTTTTGTCACACTCACTATGGGTTAATTACCCACTAGGGGATTACGTGTTTTCCTTTTGAAGTTGTTTTAGCGCATGTATAGCGATCAGTAACAGCCGATCAGTGGCAAAGGCGGTTTGGTGATTGCTCAGATGAGCATCACCATTCGCCTGGTGTAAATATATTGGTAAATATTGTTCTGACCCATATGAATCTGCCTCCCTCTCTTGAGTTTTAGTGAGGGAGAGAGACAGATTTGTATAATATACATTTTTAATTGTAATAAATTAAATAAAATGTTATAAAATTGTGAGACCCAAGGGCTTTTATAAAAGCTATACTCTTTGTATAGTGTACACTGTGTATTAACCCCTTCCCTGCCATTGATCACCGCACAGCAGAACATTTTTTCTTGTCTGTTCATTTTTAGGGGTTAATTTTTTTGTACAGTTACTACAAAGGCTCTTGTAAGAGCTATTAACCCCTTCCTTGCTCTACATGTCAAAGTCCAAGTTGGAAAATCAAAAAGCACACCTCTCACAAGCTGACAAATCTATACATGGGTGGTATCCCTGTACTCATGAGATGTTGTTGAACACATATTGGGGTATTGTTTGGCAGTGACACATACCAAAATCTGTAAATTCATGTCTGAATTACAATGTATGTGAAAACCCCCCACAAAAAATCACTACCACAAACTTTGACAAAGGCTGGTGGTAGAATTAATGCATGGAAAGTGTTAAAATACCACCATTTGAAATAGCCTAGGGTTTCTACTTTAAAAAAATATATGGGTTGATGGGGTAAAATACACTAGCTGGCTTCAAATATGCCCCAAATGGGACGTGGGCGCAGATTGTCTGCATGTCAAAATTTCAAGTTGTAAAACCAAAAAGCGCACCTCTCAAATGTGGCCCTTTAACCCCCAAAGAAACAACCAGACAAACCTATGCATGGGTGGTATCCCTGTACTCAGGAGAAATAGTAGATTCTATTTAGCAGGTTTTTTGGTTTGATTTTGTCGATGAGGAGAAGATGTTTCAAATAAAATTCAGGAAATTTGTGTTTTTTTATTTTTTATTTTATATAATATTATAGGATATGATCAAAACAATGTAATCCAAAGAAATCCCTTCTTGTCCCGATAAAAACAATATATAATTTGTGTGGGTACAGCAAATGACAAAGAAGAAAATTACAGTTAAACACAAATAGCACAGAAATGTTAAAATAGCCATTGTCCAGAATGGACAAAAATGTTTCAAAGGCTCTGTCCTTAAGGGGTTAAGCCTGTCTATACATATGTTCACCCATCTTGTAGTTATATTTTTTTCCACATGGTTGAAATAGTCAACTATTTGTACTCATCCTCTATACTTTCCATGTCAAGTATCTCCCACAGCACATCATATAAATTAGATGTTTCCATAATATTATTTATCATTAATTACATCAGCCATTTGGTAGTTCAATAAGTCTTATTTGCATGAGTATAAGTTTTTCATATGAACTAACTTGTGATGATTATTAGCCCTTGAGTATTTGTCCTTTATGTGTCATTGCAACTTCTTTCATGTCCTGTTCACTTCAAATGTTATTGCATGTGAACAAAGAACAGTTAAATGTTTCCCACACATATTTTAGGGATTGTTCACTAACAGCAACATGTAAAATTGACTATACCTAGTAAATGTGATTACACATGAAGGCTAACACATCACCTGTTGGATTTAATCAATCTTCATGTTTGGAGATTTGATTTCTGGTTGGGTCGACATGATTCATTTTTTACAAAGTAAGTAAAATCAGTACTGTTAATTTGTTTAATGGTTGAATCTCCAGGAAAACAAGATAATATCTTAATCTACCAGAATAAAACCCTTATTGTACCCTCCTGGTTAAATACATTGATAATATTAATGTGTTTTGACCACCTGTCCGATAGCTACCTTGCCAAAGGACTAACAACAACCCAGAAGAGTCAGCAGTAGAGACATTCCAGAACGAAAAATAACATCAGAAAATTAAATTTCTTTTGGATGGACTGTGTATTCATATTCGGGGTATATACATATTACACTATGATGTGTCCTACTTCTGTTTTCATTTAAGAGCCAGGGAACATTAAATCTGATTGCTAGAGATAAGGGCCATATTTTTACATAGATTGTGCACCCTCACATTTTTACACTGGTATACAATATTCTCTAAGGTGTGTTTGAAAGGTTTACACACCTGAGGAGTTTGTTTGATGCATTTAAAAAATAGTTTTAACACTAAAGAGCGATTACACATTCACACAATTTCCATAACTTTATTTTGGCGAGTTTGACTGAGATTCTAACCTTAACAAAGGCAGCAGTGTGTTTCTGAAAAGTTGGCGGTTGTCACAAAAGGGTCAGTATATCTTGTTCTATATTTATTTATTATCTGTAAATTGCTATATCTTATACCACTTGTATGTCTTTGACTAAACCTTATCAAATTAATGAGTCAGGTTTTGCCATGATTTGGCTGACATAGTCAAATATATAGCCAACATGTGCTTTTCCTGTCTTCCAAGTCAGCATCATTTATCAAGTTGGGCTTTATTTTTGAAAGAGGCAATTGCAGAGAATTCATCAGAATTAGAGATTTTTTTCATCTTGGCTGCTTTGCCTTAATTTCCTGTGCCAATTCTCTGTTTCATGAATAAAGCCCTTTACCTGTTAAATGTTGACGTTTTTGTAGCACATGAAGTTGGTCAATCTGCATCAATTATTATCTATCTGTCAATTTTTTATTTCCTCCAGAGATATTCTACATAAAGTCAGTTTCTTCAGTTGTTAAATGGACACTCCCACCAAAAAAATGAAAAGGGTTTATTTTTTTATTTTGCGTTGTTGATTTCAGATATGCCTTTTGTTTTTGTTATGTGAGTTTATTTTATGAAATATTTTACTAAACAAGTGTGACTGGGCACCTCCATTTTGTGAAATATAGTGTTTTTGGGTGCTACCCCCCCAGTGACTTTACAGCACTAGTATCTCACTTTGGGGCTGGGACACAGAATCCAGTCTATAGGTCAGAATTCTGATCACAGACTTGCATTGAATGGGAGGGTAATGTTACTATTACATCATAAGGTAGGTAAAAAGGTTGTACAAAGCCATCTAGTCCTGTCCACTTTGATACACAGGAGCCAGTAAGAGAGCAGGGGTGTATTTTATGACATCATCATGCAGGCTTGGCCACAATTGTAAAGTGAGGCTTGCTGGAAAGTTTTGGAGACTGCTGCATCAAATTCGAAAAATGGATACTGGAGACAGACACCTAATTTTATTTTACTTTTATATGCAATTAATGCATTCATATAGAATAAACCAGTGTCATGTGTCTTATATATGTGTTTTTTTTTTAAATGCACTGTGATCTAGTTACATCTTATTTAATTGGTAGTGTCCCTTTAAGTAAACTGTAAAGCAAAAGCATGACAATGGTATAGTCAATGTCCGGGCTAATGTTCCTTTAAACCCCCAATAACGACAGACACCACATTTTTGGTAAAATATATCTCCACAGCTTTTATTAAATATATATATGAACAGTAATTGTCATTGCCAATTATAACAAGCCCCCGCCGAACAAACCTGGCAATGACACCCCAAAAGATAATAACTTCTGCATATAAAAGTTTAAAATTAACACATTACATTAGAACATTAAATAATAATAAATAACCTTAAATAACATTGAAACACAATCAACCTACATTTGTACCAAGGAGGGGCATACCGAGATGCCCCTCCCACCACGGTTCGAGCTACCACTTGCTCCAAACCACAAACCACATCAATAACATACTTAACAGACCAGAACACTTCGTACACTAACTCCTCTTGCCATCTACACCCACTGTGACATACCTGAAAAAAGGGGAGGGTGAGAGGGAAGATCAAGGGTAGGTGATTTTTATCATAAAATGGCTGCACCTTAACATGGCTGAGCCCTTAGATACTACTAACCCCACCCCCACTACCACTGTAGCCCAATCCTACAGCTCCCAACATTAACCCTTTTCCTAACCATGTCAGGGCCTCCTCTGGCCAAGTTCTGCTGCCCGCTGGAGGCTCCAATACAAGTGTTCCTTGTCAGTCTGCTATCAACTAGTGCACTTATATTTGCCTTTTATTACAGTTCACATCAAAGAATGGAGATTGTTTTACCTAACTGGTGCCGTTTTAAAAATTGCCAAGTCAAGATGTCTCAGAAAGTGTGGCCTGTGGGTACAGCAAACCCTGGACATTTTGAAGCATCTGTCCCCAGACCAATCTGTGTTTGTATATTATAATTATGTAACAGGTTAAAGGGTCTACTTAATATAGAGCAAATTGCAGGACATTACAGGGAATTGAGATGGGAATTTCAAATTTAGGGCCAAAGTTGCTGAGTTGGAAAATTTATCCCTTTCAGCTGAATAGGATAAATTGTTCCAACTTTAAAACTTTGGCCTAAAGTTTGAATTTCCCATTTCAAGTCCCTGCAATTCTCTCTTTATTAGTATAACCTTAAATGTGTGTCAGTAAAGCTGTGGTCATTGCATTACACCAAAGCTTTATATGTACTTTTTTTAATTGCTTTTTTTAATAATTGCTAGATAGTAGAGAGCTATGGGCTAAATGCATAGATAGATGTATTCATTGGTCACATTTGCTCAGTTGTATTTCCATATACTAATAAACAAACACATTTTTCTAATTATTTCTAGATTAAGATTTCAAATCTATTTAACACAATTTAACCACAGGGTTCAATTAAACAAAAACAAAAAAAAGCTAAGCATGTATATTTTAGTTATTTATCTAACTTTGCAATCCTACACAAAATGTTAAATATTCAAGTGATATATCTTCCTGGCTACTTTGATTTAACCCCATCCTGACAATGAACACAACAGTTACTTCAGGTACTTAGACAGTGATCAACCATCGCTGTCTATTCTGAGTGGGTGTTACCATGATGCCTTTATATTGAGGCATCAAGCAACACCAAAATTACCCTCCCCCAGGGCATCTTATCACTCCACGGAGTGATCACACATGCCATAGTGGATGGCATCATGCCCCTCCAATATGGAGCGGCATCATAGCTGGCAAGAGTGACATATATGATCAGAGATCACTTCCATTGCTCTGTTGCTAGAGCAGAGGCAGTCAGCAACATTGCAGGCAAGAAAAAAAGCCCAAGCTAACCCTAGATCTAAATTAACCCTAAATCTAGTGTTAGGGTTCCACTTATTGTTACAGATGGGTTAGGGTTAGAATTAAGGTAAACATTAGTGCTAGGGTTAGTTTTAGATTTATGGTTAAGGTGATGATTGTAACTGTAGGAATAAATGGTTAGGAAACAAATATGCTACTTTTAGTTATTGCCTAATAACTTGCAAAAACAACAGAAAAACATGCAGGCATGGCATATTTCTAAAGTCAGGACAAAGATTACAAACTACTTAGACATGGTCTTTTTTACCCTTTGTAATTGTGTAAAAGATTTTTGAAATCAAAGTTAGAAACTGTATTTTATTCAGTCTGTTTCATCATATATTATGCTTTTTTTCAAAGTAAAATGATGAATTTGATGAAAATAATGTTTTTTAAAGAAAGCCCTTTATGACGATAAAACTGTATATAATATGTGTGTATAAATTAAATGAGAGGAAAAAAGAGGAAAATTACTGCTAAACATAAACATGGCAGAAATGTTAAAACAGCCAGACACAACAAGTACAACAATTTAAAAACAATCCTGTCACTAAGGAGTTAACTATTCTGTGTAGGTGTAATTTATATTTCTTTTGAATAAAATAATATCAGGCCTTTGCTCTAGTGTGATACACTTCTTCCAAAAATATTCACAACTGCAGATCATTAACCAACAAATAAATGTATAGCTGGAATAAAGATTTTTAGACACATTTTGAAAAGCTCTCAGAAAATCAGTTTTAGAATGTTTTTATGAATTCTTTCAGAGCTGTAGTTATCTTATTCTGTGCTTGAGGCAAGAATAAAAAAAATGTGCCTTGCTTTGATATAATTTCATAGCTTTTATTTTGGAGAACATGAAAGAAGGCACATAAATAACAAGAAGATTGATTATTAAATTAATAGATCCTTTCAGTAAATAGTTGGACAGACAATGAATGGGGGAGGAACTGTGAAGCCAGCATATATTGCAGCTTGTATTAGTTTATTGTTAGCCAGGGTGGAATAGTAGAGCTCCCATTAGTATATAAGTATCTGTACATATATGGTGGTATTGTTAAGCTCCCATCAGTATGTAGTTAACATGATATAAACCCGTTTGTGACTGGACTGCTTTGAAATGTTGTACCCTTTGTTTTTATACTTCTGCAGAATTTATGTTTAGCTGTTATTTTTGCCCTTTCTCCTTTCCTGTAGCAAGTACAGTAAATGACCAATATTGACCAATGAGGTGGAGTCTTGTGATCCAACTCTGAAAGTGGGACAATCCACTTTGTGCACCTGCTTCTTATTGTTACTCTTAGTTACAACATAAGTCTTTAACAGCATATATAGGAACAACAGGTAAAAACATAAAGCGAGTTCACTAATGATGACTTATATAACCACTGATTCATCCTATTTACAGTCATAAATGTTTAGGAAAAGCAATCTGCATAATATTTATATTTATTTGTGACATAATCAGAATATACTACACTCCTTTTTTGATATTACAAATGGAAAAACATGAGAAATAGCCCAGTCTGGATTTGAAGTTGTTCTTAAATGGAATTATAAAACTTATCAGAAAAATTGCATTGCTGATTGCTCCAAATCTTGTCCATGTATTGCCTTGATGAATATGGTAAAAAAAAGTGCCATTGATATATCCACGAGACCTTACATTAACACTTAACACATTTCATCTTCAGCATGGAGTTCTGCAATCTTTTATTTGATTAAACAAAACTGTGAGTCAGTTGGGTAGTCTCTTTAGCTGGTTCTAAGGTGCATCAGTTGAACTCATTTATAATCTGGTAGCAAACTGTGCACCACACACTGAAGCTGCAAGTTCACACAAGGTTCAGCTGTACCTCATGTTCTCATTTGACTAAACATTGAACTTAGCTGGCTTCAAGCTGTCAGAAGATCCTGCTGAGCTAAATTGTTAAGACCAGAAGAGCTGCAGCTTAGTTCACCATATTATGTATCTGATGTGATAATGTTCATATTTTATTCCAAACTTATCTACTCCATTTGAAGGATGATATTGTTCCTTCCTCTGTTGCTGACTGTGCATGATGACTGATTAGAACATGTTTCATATATTAAACATATTTATTTTAAAACAAATAAGTAGAAGGGTTACATAGTTAAAGTTACTTTAGTAGTTTAGGTTAAAAAAAGACTTGCGCCCATCACGTTCAACCCTTTCCCTATTCCTTGTTTACCGCTGTTGATCCAAAAATGGGCAAATAAAAACCCCTTGTTTCAGCAATTTCTAGCCATATAAGGAAAAGAAGGGTGTGCACAAAAAAGGGGGATGATCTGTTTAAAAAATTTAAGGGGGGTTCGCACCAAATTTCTATGAGTGCACATTATGGACCACCAATGCATGCATGAGCACTGAAGCTGCATGGTGGAGTTGTAGGCTCAACCAAGATGGCTCTCGCGAGTTATTAAAAGGTAACCAAGCAGTTCAGGAGTTAAGTGAACATCATTATTCATGGTGGACATTTACTGAACTTTTCTTTTAATAATACTTATTTATTAAATGTTTTCATAAATATACAAAAACACCAACAAAGGACAGTGGTCATTTATATATATATATATTAAAAAAAACCCTACGAAAACACATATTGTACAAAAATCAATGGTGCTTCATCATAAGAAAAAACAGTACAGAGACACAATTGAAGACTTACAGCTTTCAACTCTTTCATTATGTAGTTTTGTTGTTAACACACAGATATCTGTAACTCTCTCATACCCAGATCTTTTAATATGTTCAAGTCAAAACAAGCTCAAGCTCAAGGAGGAATCCCCGGAAAGCCCCAGGGAAGAAGGCCAAAGAACTACTCCCAGCTCAACTCACTAGAATAGCAATAGCATTACATTTATTCCATAAATCGAAAGTCTATAAACCGAATGTCTTTCGGTTTATAGACTTTTGGTTTATGGAATACATGTAATGCTATTGGCTTTCTCTAAACCGAAATAGAGTCCCCATTCATAAGAAATTCAACTGACCTATTCGTATGAATGGGGACTCTATTTCAGTTTAGAGAATAGCAATAGCATTACATGTATTACATCTGAGAGTCAAATAGAACCGTCAAATACTGTGCTTACAGCGCACTTTGAATAATTCTAATAGTTTTGGGTGGTAAATAGTACATTTGCGTCTGGAGGTGCACTTCATATCTGAGAGTCAAAGAGAACAGTCAGATACTGTGCAAACAGCGCACTTTGAAAAAGTCTAATAGTTTTGGGTGGTAAATATTACATTTGCGTCTTGTGGTGCACTTCATATCTGAGAGTCAAATAGAACAGTCCAATACTGTGCTTACAGCGCATTATGAAAAATTCTGGCTACCTCCTCCTCCTCCTCCTCCCGTGCCGCTTCCACCTACACTGCCACAGTCACCGCCTCCTCAAGCTATGGGTCACTTAGTATAAACTGAAAGAGAATACCCTGCACTCCAACCCTCTTTCAAATGGATAATTCTGTTGATCAATTGACCTATTCATATGAATGGGGACTCTATTTCGGTTTATAGAATAGCAATAGCATTACATGTATTACATAAACCGAAAGTATAAACAGAAAGAGAATACCCTGCACTCCAACCCTCTCAAATGGATAATTCTGTTTATCCTCCTAGCAGCCATGCTTTAGATTTAGATTTATGTTCTTCCTAAGCTAAAATCAAAGATTCCATCTAGTGATATTTTATGGCTCAGCTGTATTTTTAATTTGTATGTATTTTATGTTATTTGAAGTTATTTCCCTATCCAAATTTGTTTGCAGGGCACTTGTCCTACTCTTACCCCCATTTTACTTCCATTTGCAGCCCTCTAGCCCTTTCCAGGACTTTTTTAGAGGCATTTTAGTGGCCAAAAGTTCGGGTTCAGGGTCAACCCGGACTTTTTTCCGAAGTTCGGCCGAACTCGCCGAAGCCGAACATCCAGGTGTCCGCTCAACTCGAATCACAGATTAATTTAATTACGTTTTAGTCTATTTCTTTTATCCTGATACTTAATGTACTTCATTTTTGGTACAAAGGTTCCACGCATCCTCCTATACAGTATAAGAACTACAACAAACTTTACAATTGGTACAAAGGCAACTGCAAGCACGTTCCCATATGCACATCAAACAGCACAAACAGATCCTCTGTGTAATGGAGAGATGGCCCAAAACACTGTTTTAATACAAAATACATCCATTAATAAAACTTCCCAAGATGAAGAATTGGACTAATATGACTTTTATGAAATCACTTATGATTTTCTTTTTCTTCTTTTTTTTCCTTCCCTCCCCCTTCCTCCACTTCTCTCTACGCCTCTTTCTCTCTTGGGAATTTAAAAATAATTAATTTCATTTGTGTTGGACTTTTCCAGGTCTACAAACAGTTCTCACGCAAGGTCTTTAAGATCTCTCTCCATCATGCAGACCTCCACGTAAGAGCAGAACCCTCACTTTTTCATTGCGCTGTCACAAATCCACATAGTGAATTTATTAGTACTTAACAGGAAGAGAGAAAAGAAGGAGAAAAAAAAATGATAAAGCAACCTCTCCACTCCTGTCAGCCCCCTCCTACTTGCTTGTCCATCCTCCCCATATCAAGCCATGCTTTTGCATTGTATTTGTTATTGAGTAATGCATTTGCTCATAATACTTGTTTAAGCATATTTTTGTGGTTATTTCCGCTACTAAATATAAATGTCCTAGTAATTTTCTTGAAATTTCTGGAATTTGCTTTGGAAAGATGTTTAATAGTACAGATTCTGGTGATCCTTCTATTTTTCTTTTTAATTCTTGCTGAATCATATCAAATATTTTATTCCAGTGTTCAGCTGCTACTGGACACTCCCACCAAATATGCGAGGCTGAGCCTCTTGCACTACATCCTCACCAGCATAATGGGGATGTGTTTTTATACATTTCATTCAATGTTACTGGAACTAAATGCCACCTATGTACAATTTTCTTTTGTAGTTCTAAGTAATTTGTACAATGTGAGTATGAGTTTAACTGTCTAAAGTATTTCATCCATGCCTCCGTAGGTATTACAGTTTGTAACTCCTTTTCCCACTTCTCCATACTTTCAGACATACCCACCACCGTTACTCTCTATCAAACTTTTATATTTTATTGAAATTCCCTTCTGGTTTTCTTTCCATTTCATGGTTGCACAGTTTTAGAACTTTTTTTATGTATCGGAGGGGGGGGGGGGGGGGGGCATACCCACAAAATCTCCTTTTTTCCATCTTTCTATTTCTTGTCTTAATGCTTTCCACTTATCATGTTTATTACATTGCAACATTTTTGAACTTCTATCTGCTAATTTTACTCCCAAATTGTCTATATATTCTTATCGCCAGTCAAATACATATTTTTATTTTTGTCCATTTGTCTCCCCCTCCTTTAAACCTATTAATAATGCCTGTGACTTACATGTGTTTATTTTATGATAGGATATCTTTCCATATTCCTCGTGTTGCTCCATAAGGGCTGGTAATGATTCAGGTATATTTGATAATGACATCAAAAGGTCATCCACAAATAAACCTGCTTTGATTTGATTTCTGTATGAAAACTGCACTCCTTTTACTCTGCCATCTGCCTGCAGTTTCATTGCTAGCAGTTCCAAAGCCAAAACATATAGTAATTGTGACAGGGAACAGCCATGTCGGGTTCCATTAGATATATTGAATCTTTTTGATTGAAAACCTGCGTACAGTACAGCTGCAGTCGGGTTCCCATACATTGCCTCAATTGCTGCTATTATTTGATTTGGGAATCCAAATTTCAACATTACTAATTCCAACAATTTCCAGTGAAGGCAATCGATTGCTTTTTCAGCATCCAGCGCCAACATTAATCCTGGTGTATTTGATTGTTTTAAATATGTCATAGCATTCGCAAATTTTCTGATGTTATCTCTTGTCTGTCTTACTATTATAAAACCCATTTGATCATTGTTTGCAAGAAACCAGAACTGCCCACACTAGCTGAATAAAAGTAATTTCCATTTTTTTTCTTGCTGCAGGAACCAATGAGAATGATTTAATTCAAATGAACGGAATACCCTGTTTCTCTAGTGATGTCATCAGACAATGTGTCGCACTGTTAAGACAACCTATAGTGTACACGAGGAAGATCACTCAAGGAGCACAGTAAGTGACTGAATTAAGTAAAACCTTAGATCCTCAGTGTCTATATAATCAGTGCTGCCGCACCTGCAGTAAACATGCAGAGTAATCACTGGAGGAGTGCTTGAGTCAAATATTAAAAATTTGATTTATGCAGAATGCCTGAATCAAATCACACTGGAATAAGCCTATGTTTGGTTATTTAGAGTTATAAGGTCCCAATTGTGAATTGTTTTAACTATTTATGATATAGCACAATGGGGATTGTGTCCACGTAAACTTTTCTAAACATTTTTAGCAGTGGCATCACCAGCAATCAGATTTATTAAGGGAGCGGGAACAGGAAACTGGGCACAAGTCTTGATATTATGATGATTACGATAACTTTGTCCTCATGTATAAAAATGAAACGCCAATCGGTATGCTGACACAATACTGCTCTCTCTTTCTCTCTCTCTCTCTCTCTCTCTCTCTCTCTCTCTCTCTATACTTTAATTAAAAATAATGAGCAGCATATAAGCAGCATATGCACTTGTGCATTGAACTTTGTCCCTCCAAAGTCTTCTGTAACTATAACAACATATCTGAAGATTAATTTCTTTTGCAATTCAGTTCTGTTTCTACCGTGTCAGAACAATGTTTTAACAACATTATTATCATATTAAAGCAACAACATAAATACTATGAAATATAGGATAATATAAGAAACTAACTTACACATCAAAAACACACTATGTCAATATTATGAAACATAAAACAAATTTACAAATATGAATACTTTTTGTTATCTTCTACCCAAAAAACAATTGAATGAGAATTGTTTGTTTAAACTCCATAGTGGAACAATGTCAAAAGTCTTAATCCAAAAGGATTCTCTTTGTAACATGAGTCAAGATCTACCTCTCATTTCTACAGGGAGGTGGTATTGTATAGATCATTTTACATTTTAGGGTATTAAGCTTGTGATCTGCCAATAAAAAGTTGTTGGTCACTGTTTTTCTGTCTTTTCTATTTGGAAAAACTGTTGTTATAATTTCTTATTGTAGATTGATGTCCATGTATTTGGTCCCTAACTGTAAGGTCAGTCTTCCTTATGTATAAAAATCCACAGGTAAATGTAATCATATCAGCTGCATATTCACTCATAGATACATTCACCTGATCCTTGGAAATATGTACAAAACTGGGTGCTGGGGTAAGTCCTGAGTGAGTGCAAATCTTCTTTATCTATTTAGTGTGGCTCACATAGGATATAATGTTTGTGTCAAATAAGTGGCACTTGGTTTAACCCCCTAGTGACAAGACATTTTCACCTTGACTTTCCCTTGGTGACAATGGCTGTTTTGACATTTCTTGGGTGTTTGTGTTTAGCTGCAATTTTCTTCTTTCTCACATACTGTACCCACACAAATTATATGTTGTTTTTATCGTCATAAGAAGGGCTTTGATTAGATACCATTATGTTCATCATATCTTATAATTTACTACAAAAAAATCATAAAATATGATGAAAAATGTAAAAAAAAACACTTTTTCTAATTTTTCCCATAAAATATAATTTACACAAATACAATCATTAAAAAAGGCCCCATCTAAATAGTTTATAAATGTTGTCCCAAGTTCAGAAATATGCATGTTTCCATATTTTTCGATATGTTTTTGCGAGTTATGGGGCAAAAACCAAAAATAGTGTTTTTTGTTTTTTTCCCATATTGACCTTTTACCCCAACCCGAACCCAAAATTTAACCTTAACACTAAATTTAACCCCAACTCTAACCCTTATGCCATACCTTAATATATTTTAATTTTAATTCAATTTTAACCCTATCCCTTATGTTAAAAATTATTTCATTTTAACCCTATAGGCTAATCTAAGTATATAACCAGTTTTTATTTAATTAAATGTTTATTTTAATTTTTTTTACATTGCTATGCTACTTAACTACCACTAGGGGCAGTCAAGTAGCATATTCAGAGCAACGGAAGTGAAGTTACTTTCACTTCCGAAGCTCAGACCTCCAGAGGGCAGAGCTCCGTCAGTATAGAAACATAGAAACATAGAATGTGTCGGCAGATAAGAACCATTCAGTCCATTCGGTCCATCTAGTCAGCCCAAATAGTATGGCTCCCACGATCAATCCGTGGGGCGATCGCAGGTGCTCCAGAAAAGAAATTTCGGTGCTGGCTATTGCCTCGATGTTGAGGTAATAGACCAGCACTGTTAAAGCAGTTTTCGCGATCTCCAATCGTGAAAACCGCTTGATTCACCGCAGGATGTGCCAGGCACGTCCATTGTAGGGAACGGAGTTCCCGGCAGGACGTGCCTGACACGTCCATTGTTGCGAAGGTGTTAATTCAGAAAACTGGGCACTCTGGTCCAAAATGTTCACCATCACTGTCTTAGGGCATATCATTTTTAATCTAGATGATAACAAATAGCATCTAAATATCACTTTAGAATATAGTTCTACCTAGTTCAAAGAATGAAGGATGGAATTGTGGTGTGCCCAAAGTTGGACTCTAGAACATTGGTAGAAGGTTCTGTGGACTGACAAATCATATTACCACTGTTCTGTTCTGATGGAAATGTCTGGATGCAGTGAATGCCAGGAGAAAGTTACCTGCCAGTCTTTGTCATCCCAACTGTGAGGTTTGGTGGTGGTGGGATGATGGTTTGGGGCCGTTTCTGCTGGAATGGACTAGGTCCATTAGTTGTGGTGAAGGAAACTATGAAAGCCTTTAATTAGAGAGACGTTTTGGACAACTGTGCACAGGCAATGGCAGTACAATGGGAATGCACAGCAATGTTCCATGGGTAAATAAAGTAAAGGAAGTACCAGACTAGTTTAAGGTGAATGGAGTTGAAAAGCCTTGGCTGGCCTGCTCAGAGCCCATACCTCCATCTCAATGAAAATCTTTTGGATGAACTGGAGCTCCAGATTAGGCTCAGGCCAAACTGCCCTACATTCAATCTTTCTCTGGAAAAAAATTTGCAGTGAAAGCACATTCCAATTCTAACAAATCAAAATTTGTTAGAAATTATGAACACACAATTCTAGGCAGTCATTAAGCCCAAAGGCAAGCCAACTAATGTAACGTTTCATAATAAAACTCACTGTGTATAATTTCTGTAGGTGTCCCAATTTTCATATAGTGTATTTTTTTTTTTAGTAAAAGCAGATTGTAGTAATGAACTCAGGCTATTGGACCCTATTGTATATCTTATATACATATATATGCTATCAAAGTCTTGAGCCTTCCACCATAGTAACCAATATAGGACACCACACGTGTCATTTTTTTTATAGTTTTATTATGATGGACACCTACGTTTGGGTGGCAAGCTATAGACTTCAAAAGTCACAACAGTCCAGTGCTAGTTGTGAAAGTAACAAATGGGTTATATTTAATGGGAATTGGCATCAACTTAATGTGAATTGGCATCAACATGGTGAGATAAGCAGTAGAAAAAGTTGTTTTTGTGTACAAATGGATAGCTGATTTTTATGTGGTTTATAAAATGCTAAGGACAAGCAAACTTAATTAGAAAACTTAATGTGTTAGATAAATTGGCAAATAGCAACCATTACAAAAATCCAATCAATACAATGGAACAATGAATGAAGACATATGGAAAGAATTTACTTGATGTGCATTTATCTATTTCCAATGAATATTGTTTCCATTTTCAAGCTTTACCATCTGTTGCAAATTAAGATACAATGTTCCAGAGACATTGGCACAGAAATACATATTTATTTTAAAATGATCCCATTGGTTCACAGATCTATCCAAACAGTTGATCTTCAATGGAAGAACATCTTAACAAATAAAAAAAGTTAAATGTTACTTTTAATTATCTGGTTTACTAATTTCACGATTATTAAACTATTTGCATGAGTTACTGTTTTATTGACATAAACTCTTCAGACAAAGTTTAAAATCCATATTTTATGAATGGTGCTAGCCTGGTATATGGCCTGAATTGCTGAAAAAGGCTTACATAGCCAAAACATTGGGGATTGGTTACCCTGGAGCCTCTGTGTTTGAACTAGACTGGACAGTTAGTTTGGTAAAATTCTTGTGATTGCTTGTGGTGCCGACATTTATAATATTTCTTGTAATAATTAAATGATAGCGACTCATTTGTGGATACATTTTGCATAGGGTGCCTATTATGTAGTCCTGACCCCCAATTAAAACCGGGTCTGGGAGCAACCAAATGTCTCTCAGCCCCCTGTTACACACAACTTTTTTTTCAGGTGAATTGCCCCCCCCCCCTATTTGGGCAAGATAGAAGTGGGGAGGTAGGTAGGAATAATTAAAATTTTATTGGGACAATTTGGCATTTTCCATAATAGCCAATTTCCTCCCAAAATGAGTCTCTGTCATCCCATCAGTCATTTTGGATGCTCCCAGCTCTGTTTTTAAAGGGGTGGTTCAGGACTACTTGACCACCCCCCCCCTCCCCCCATGATTATTTTAGCATCTGGGAACCATTTAGCCATGGGGTGCCCTTTTTATGTGTACATTTTTAATTTCAATTTTTTCAGGAGACTTGAAATTGCCGAAATGTGGCAATCAACCCCCGAATCTGAATTCTATTCGGGGTTGATCATCGCATATTGTGCATCCAAAAACCTATGTATTTTATTGTGAAAATGGCCGATTTGGAGCCAAATTCAGATATATTCTGTAGCCATATTTTGGGGATTTGTTCTATTGGGATATTATGCACGATCCAAAGCCAATTCAAAATCTCAGTGAAACTAATAATGGAAAATTAAACTCAAACTTTAAAATATGTATTTGGATACATCCAGAAGAAAATCTCATATGCAAAAAAGGGAAAACCACAATTAATAACACATATATAGTGTAGTATGTTCCAACTTTTTTTTTATGTGTAAGCCCCCCCCCCCCCCCGCACTGTTTTATAGCAAGATGAGGAGAAATCAGACTCTTAAAGTCTAAACAGGCCAATTAAACTAAACTAAAAAAGGTTGCAGCATAACGAATAGGCGAAAAACGTAGAATGATCAAGATACCACTGCAGCCTTCTGGACCTCTCCACTTATCTTGGATATTTATATGGCACTTCTATGCTGAAGTGTGCCATGTTTGCAGCTATTGGAAAGTTTGTTTGCACTTTATCTCCACTGCATGTCCTAAGCTGACTTGTAATAACTTTATTCATTAGTAAATCTACCTATTTGTATACTACTAATCTATTCCATTATTGGCTCTGAGTCTTTGCAGGTTTGGAAGATCTCCATAGGCCTAAAGTGTCTGATCTCTCCACATCTTTCGTGAAGTGTAATATCACAGTGGGTGGTTTACACATTACACAAGTTTGGAACATACTACACTATATATGTGTTATTGTTTGTGTTTTTTGTTGTTCATCTGGACATATATACATACATATTTAAAAGGTTGTTAAGTTCCATTTTCCATTATTAGTTTTACTGAGCTGTCACTCCTTGGATTATTATTTTTTATTTTGTGTGGTTCAGGGTTACACACTGTTTGAGTTGCAACTGGTGTATGGTCCAAGCACTGGTTCCACTTCCCATTTGTTTCTATTATTCTTTACAGGTAGTCTTCCTTATAAAAACAGGGTGGATAATTCATATAATGTAAAGAAAAATGTAAAAAATGCAGATATAAGACTTTTACATGAAAGAGAATTACAGGGAATTGAGAAGGGAATTTCAAAATTAAGGCCAAGGAAGTCAAGTTGGAAAACTTTTCCCATTCAACTGAATGGGATATTGAGACTCTATTACACTTACACTAATCTATTCATGAAAGAGGGAACTGCAGGGAAGGGAGAAGGGCATTTCAAACTTGAGGCCAAAGTAGCAAAGTTAGAAAAGTTTGTTGAGTTTAGTGGGTATGCATATCAAGGGTTAAATCCCAACTTCAGAGTTAACACAAAATGAGCTGATCTAGGACTCTAAAAGACGCATTGATGACAATCAATAGGTAGAATATGCACACAATTTTAAAAGAGTGGATCTAACGTGATGTATAAATCAGGTAGGCAAGAAAATAGCAGTACTAGCCAAAATAAAAGAAACTGATATTAGCTGATATTTCTGGTGCTAAGCTCACACATTTAGCATTTTTAATATTTATAGGGTACAATTTATTTCATAATCAGTGTTAGGTAGCCTTCCTTTTTTATTGCATTCCTCATATCTGCATTTTATTCTACCATTAACTTTGCTCAAAATACAGACTTTTATTGTGATTGGCTTGGAACACTAAGACACCAATCAGAATGTTTTCTTTAAAAAAAAAAATCTATTCTAAGTAATATAAATAGTAAACATGAAGAATAACAAATACATGCAAATCCCATGACAATTCAAATTAAGACATTATTAAGAACGTTTACTAAGTAGGAAATCTGAGTAGTAATTTGATGTTCTTTTTCACATCTATAAGGAATTTTTAATAACTTTACTTTTGTGCCTCAAAAAAAAAATATAAATGGAAAGGAAAATTAATTATTTTACAAAAAATATAAAACAAATGTTCTAGTATATATTGTAAACTGTACATTTATATCAGAACACCCCACTTTTATAGATCCTTGGATCTAGACACAAAAAAAATGATCAGTAGATTATTTTAAAATTTCTAGAAGACATGGAATAAAAGAATGTTTGGTATACTAATACAACTAAAGCCTCTTGTTATTCATCTAGTTATGCGGTCCCAGCAATTTCTAATAAACCTTGCGAGGCTATGTACAAAACAGCTGTCAGCAGGATTGTTGAACTTTCTTTCTTTGAATCATCAGGGTGCTGCCCTCGTACAGTTACTTTCCATTAGGTTATATCTATTTTTGCTTCTTATTATTTATCTTCAGTGATACTGTAATATGATACACTGCATGATGAATAAAAGCAAAATTACTTTTAAATATACCTGTTAAATTAAAGTAAAATAAAATTATAGCAAAAGGTGTATGTAAACATCAATGTAATACTTAAGACTTTATAAATACCTATTACCCATTATAATATGAGTGTTGGACTACCAATAAGCTAGACCCTGCAAGAAAAATATGCGTTATAAAGCTGTTAATTTAAACGAGCAGGCACTACAGCTGTGTCAAGGCCTTTAATAGCCTTTAAGATTGCCTTTAAGAAAAAAAAAATAATAGGTGCAGAATATGAAGCATACTGGGGGAGCTATTCACTAAAAGTGAAGTGCAGTTGAGTTGACAAGAACATTTCTTTTTCAAGATCTATTTATGCATTAGACAGGACTAGAGTTGAGCAGACACCTGGATGTTCGGGTTCGGCGGGTTAGGCCGAACTTAGGAAAAAAGTCCGGGTTCGGGCTCGAACTTGACACCGAACTTGACCCCGAACCCCATTGAAGTCAATGGGGACACAAACTTTTGGCCACTAAAATGCCTCTAAAAAAGTCCTGGAAAGGGCTAGAGGGCTGCAAAAGGAAGTAAAATGTGGGTAAGAGTAGGACAAGTGCCCTGCAAGCAAATGTGGATAGGGAAATAACATAAAATACATACAAACTACAAATACAGCTGAGCCATAAAATAGCACTAGATGGAATCTTTGATTTTAGCTTTGGAAGAACATAAATCTAAATCTAAAGCATGGCTGCTAGGAGGATCAACAGAATTATCCATTTGAGAGAGGGTTGGAGTGCAGGGTATTCTCTTTCAGTTTATACTAAGTGACCCATAGGTTGAGGAGGAGGTGACCGTGGCGGTGTAGGTGGAAGCGGCGCTGGAGGAGGAGGAGGAGGTAGCCAGAATTTTTCAAAGTGCGCTGTAAGCACAGTATTGGACTGTTCTATTTTACTCTCAGATATGAAGTGCACCGCAAGACGCAAATGTACTATTTACCACCCAAAACTATTAGAATTTTTCAAAGTGCGCTGTAAGCACAGTATTTGACGGTTCTATTTGACTCTCAGATATGAAGTGCACCGCAAGACGCAAATGTACTATTTACTACACAAAACTATTAGAATAGCCAATAGCATTACATGTATTCCATAAACCGAAAGTCTATAAACCGAAAGACATTCGGTTTATACAGGGGTGTCACTAGGGTTGGTGTCACCCGGTGCGGAAACTCATGGTTTCACCCCCTGGATTTCCTCCAATACAGTGCCAAACAGATTCCTTAGTAATGCCAGTTAGATGGCATATTAACAATGCCACACACAGGAGCCCCATAAATTATGCCACACACAGGACCCCCATAAATTATGCCACACACAGGAGCTCCATAAATTATGCCACACCAGAGCCCCATAAATTATGCCACACCACAGCCCCATACCTTATGCCTCACCTCTGCCCAATTAATTATGCCACACACACAGGTGCCCCATAATTATGCCACACACAGGTGCCCCATAATTATGCCACACAAAAGAGTCCATAATTATGCCACACAAAAGAGTCCCTTAATTATGCCACACATGGGGCTCGATAAATATGCCACACACAAGCTCCCCATAATTATGTACACATGGGACCGCCATTAATTATGCAACACACAGGAGCCCCACAAGGTGACAATTGTACAATTATAGATACCAGGAATATTGTGCCACTCAGAGCCCAGTAATATTGTGCCAGTCAGATACCAGTAATATTGTGCCATTCAGAGCCCAGTAATATTGAGCCAGTCAGAGCCCAGTAATAGTGTGCCAGTCAGAGCCCAGTAATAGTGTGCCATTCAAATACCAGGAATATTGAGCCAGTCAGAGCCCAGTAATAGTATGCCAGTCAGAACCCAGTAATAGTATGCCACGCAGATACCAGTAATATTGTGCCAGTCAGAGGCCAGGAATATTGTGCCAAGCAGATACCATAAATATTGTGTCAGTCAGAGCCCAGTAATAGTGTGCCACTCAGAGCCCAGTAATATTGTGCCAGTCAGATACCCAGAATATTGTGCCATTCAGAGCCCAGTAATATTGTGCCAGTCAGATACCAGTAATATTGTGCCAGTCAGATACCAGTAATATTGTGCCAGTCAGATACCAGGAATATTGTGTCATTCAGAGCCCAGTAATATTGTGCCATTCAGAGTCCAGTAATATTGAGCCAGTCAGAGCCCAGTAATAGTGTGCCAGTCAGAGCCCAGTAATAGTGTGCCATTCAAATACCAGTAATATTGCGCCAGTCAGAGCCCAGTAATATTGTGCCACTCAGAGCCCAGTAATATTGTGCCACTCAGAGCTCAGTAATATTGTGCCAGTCAGAGCCCAGGAACATAGTGCCAGTCAGAGCCCAGGAATATTGTGCCAGTCAGAGCCCAGTAATATTGAGCCAGTCAGAGCCCAGTAATAGTGTGCCAGTCAGAGCCCAGTAATAGTGTGCCATTCAAATACCAGTAATATTGCGCCAGTCAGAGCCCAGTAATATTGCGCCAGTCAGAGCCCAGTAATAGTATGCCTGTCAGAACCCAGTAATAGTGTGCCACTCAGATACCAGTAATATTGTGCCAGTCAGAGCCCAGGAATATTGTGCCAGTCAGAGCCCAATAATATTGAGCCAGTCAGAACCCAGTAATAGTGTGCCAGTCAGAGCCCAGTAATAGTGTGCCATTCAAATACCAGGAATATTGCGCCAGTCAGAGCCCAGTAATAGTATGCCAGTCAGAACCCAGTAATAGTGTGCCACTCAGATACCAGTAATATTGTGCTAGTCAGAGGCCAGGAATATTGTGCCAGTCAGATACCATAAATATTGTGTCAGTCAGAGCCCAGTAATAGTGTGCCAGTCAGATCCAAGTAATATTATGCCAGTCAGATACCAGGAATATTGTGCCAGTCAGATCCCAGTAATATTGTGCCATTCAGAGTCCAGTAATATTGAGCCAGTCAGAGCCCAGTAATAGTGTGCCAGTCAGAGCCCAGTAATAGTGTGCCATTCAAATACCAGTAATATTGCGCCAGTCAGAGCCCAGTAATATTGTGCCACTCAGAGCCCAGTAATATTGTGCCACTCAGAGCTCAGTAATATTGTGCCAGTCAGAGCCCAGGAACATAGTGCCAGTCAGAGCCCAGGAATATTGTGCCAGTCAGAGCCCAGTAATATTGAGCCAGTCAGAGCCCAGTAATAGTGTGCCAGTCAGAGCCCAGTAATAGTGTGCCATTCAAATACCAGTAATATTGCGCCAGTCAGAGCCCAGTAATATTGCGCCAGTCAGAGCCCAGTAATAGTATGCCTGTCAGAACCCAGTAATAGTGTGCCACTCAGATACCAGTAATATTGTGCCAGTCAGAGCCCAGGAATATTGTGCCAGTCAGAGCCCAATAATATTGAGCCAGTCAGAACCCAGTAATAGTGTGCCAGTCAGAGCCCAGTAATAGTGTGCCATTCAAATACCAGGAATATTGCGCCAGTCAGAGCCCAGTAATAGTATGCCAGTCAGAACCCAGTAATAGTGTGCCACTCAGATACCAGTAATATTGTGCTAGTCAGAGGCCAGGAATATTGTGCCAGTCAGATACCATAAATATTGTGTCAGTCAGAGCCCAGTAATAGTGTGCCAGTCAGATCCAAGTAATATTATGCCAGTCAGATACCAGGAATATTGTGCCAGTCAGATCCCAGTAATATTGTGCCAGTCAGAGCCCAGTAATATTGTGTCATTCAGAGCCCAGTAATAGTGTGCCAGTCAGAGCCCAGTAATAGTGTGCCAGGCAGAGCCCAGTAATAGTGTGCCAGTCAGAGCCCAGTAATAGTGTGCCATTCAGATACCAGAAATATTGTGCCAGTCAGAGCCCAGTAATAGTATGCCATCAGAACCCAGTAATAGTGTGCCACTCAGATACCAGTAATATTGTGCTAGTCAGAGGCCAGGAATATTGTGCCAAGCAGATACCATAAATATTGTGTCAGTCAGAGCCCAGTAATAGTGTGCCACTCAGAGCCCAGTAATATTGTGCCAGTCAGATACCCGGAATATTGTGCCATTCAGAGCCCAGTAATAGTGTGCCAGTCAGATACCAGTAATAGTGTGCCACTCAGATACCATTAATATTGTGCTAGTCAGAGGCCAGGAATATTGTGCCAAGCAGATACCATAAATATTGTGTCAGTCAGAGCCCAGTAATAGTGTGCCATTCAAATACCAGTAATATTGCGCCAGTCAGAGCCCAGTAATATTGTGCCACTCAGAGCCCAGTAATATTGTGCCACTCAGAGCTCAGTAATATTGTGCCAGTCAGAGCCCAGGCACATAGTGCCAGTCAGAGCCCAGGAATATTGTGCCAGTCAGAGCCCAGTAATATTGAGCCAGTCAGAGCCCAGTAATAGTGTGCCAGTCAGAGCCCAGTAATAGTGTGCCATTCAAATACCAGTAATATTGCGCCAGTCAGAGCCCAGTAATATTGCGCCAGTCAGAGCCCAGTAATAGTATGCCTGTCAGAACCCAGTAATAGTGTGCCACTCAGATACCAGTAATATTGTGCCAGTCAGAGCCCAGGAATATTGTGCCAGTCAGAGCCCAATAATATTGAGCCAGTCAGAACCCAGTAATAGTGTGCCAGTCAGAGCCCAGTAATAGTGTGCCATTCAAATACCAGGAATATTGCGCCAGTCAGAGCCCAGTAATAGTATGCCAGTCAGAACCCAGTAATAGTGTGCCACTCAGATACCAGTAATATTGTGCTAGTCAGAGGCCAGGAATATTGTGCCAGTCAGATACCATAAATATTGTGTCAGTCAGAGCCCAGTAATAGTGTGCCAGTCAGAGCCAAGTAATATTATGCCAGTCAGATACCAGGAATATTGTGCCAGTCAGATCCCAGTAATATTGTGCCAGTCAGAGCCCAGTAATATTGTGTCATTCAGAGCCCAGTAATAGTGTGCCAGTCAGAGCCCAGTAATAGTGTGCCAGGCAGAGCCCAGTAATAGTGTGCCAGTCAGAGCCCAGTAATAGTGTGCCATTCAGATACCAGAAATATTGTGCCAGTCAGAGCCCAGTAATAGTATGCCATCAGAACCCAGTAATAGTGTGCCACTCAGATACCAGTAATATTGTGCTAGTCAGAGGCAAGGAATATTGTGCCAAGCAGATACCATAAATATTGTGTCAGTCAGAGCCCAGTAATAGTGTGCCACTCAGAGCCCAGTAATATTGTGCCAGTCAGATACCCGGAATATTGTGCCATTCAGAGCCCAGTAATAGTGTGCCAGTCAGATACCAGTAATAGTGTGCCACTCAGATACCATTAATATTGTGCTAGTCAGAGGCCAGGAATATTGTGCCAAGCAGATACCATAAATATTGTGTCAGTCAGAGCCCAGTAATAGTGTGCCACTCAGAGCCCAGTAATATTGTGCCAGTCAGATACCCGGAATATTGTGCCATTCAGAGCCCAGTAATAGTGTGCCAGTCAGATACCAGTAATATTGTGCCAGTCAGATACCAGGAATATTGTGTCATTCAGAGCCCAGTAATATTGTGCCATTCAGAGCCCAGTAATAGTGTGCCAGTCAGAGCCCAGTAATAGTGTGCCAGTCAGAACCCAGTAATAGTGTGCCACTCAGAGCCCAGTAATATTGTGCCACTCAGAGCTCAGTAATATTGTGCCAGTCAGAGCCCAGGAATATTGTGCCAGTCAGAGCCCAGGAATATTGTGCCAGTCAGAGCCCAGTAATATTGAGCCAGTCAGAACCCAGTAATAGTGTGCCAGTCAGAGCCCAGTAATAGTGTGCCATTCAAATACCAGGAATATTGCGCCAGTCAGAGCCCAGTAATAGTATGCCAGTCAGAACCCAGTAATAGTGTGCCACTCAGATACCAGTAATATTGTGCCAGTCAGATACCATAAATATTGTGTCAGTCAGAGCCCAGTAATATTGTGCCAGTCAGAGCCCAGGAATATTGTGCCAGTCAGAGCCCAGTAATATTGTGTCATTCAGAGCCCAGTAATAGTGTGCCAGTAAGAGCCCAGTAATAGTGTGCCAGGCAGAGCCCAGTAATAGTGTGCCAGTCAGAGCCCAGTAATAGTGTGCCATTCAGATACCAGAAATATTGTGCCAGTCATAGCCCAGTAATAGTATGCCATCAGAACCCAGTAATAGTGTGCCACTCAGATACCATTAATATTGTGCCAGTCAGAGGCCAGGAATATTGTGCCAAGCAGATACCATAAATATTGTGTCAGTCAGAGCCCAGTAATAGTGTGCCACTCAGAGCCCAGTAATATTGTGCCAGTCAGATACCCGGAATATTGTGCCATTCAGAGCCCAGTAATAGTGTGCCATTCAGATACCAGAAATATTGTGCCAGTCAGAGCCCAGTAATAGTATGCCATCAGAACCCAGTAATAGTGTGCCACTCAGATACCAGTAATATTGTGCTAGTCAGAGGCCAGGAATATTGTGCCAAGCAGATACCATAAATATTGTGTCAGTCAGAGCCCAGTAATAGTGTGCCACTCAGAGCCCAGTAATATTGTGCCAGTCAGATACCCGGAATATTGTGCCATTCAGAGCCCAGTAATAGTGTGCCAGTCAGATACCAGTAATAGTGTGCCACTCAGATACCATTAATATTGTGCTAGTCAGAGGCCAGGAATATTGTGCCAAGCAGATACCATAAATATTGTGTCAGTCAGAGCCCAGTAATAGTGTGCCATTCAAATACCAGTAATATTGCGCCAGTCAGAGCCCAGTAATATTGTGCCACTCAGAGCCCAGTAATATTGTGCCACTCAGAGCTCAGTAATATTGTGCCAGTCAGAGCCCAGGAACATAGTGCCAGTCAGAGCCCAGGAATATTGTGCCAGTCAGAGCCCAGTAATATTGAGCCAGTCAGAGCCCAGTAATAGTGTGCCAGTCAGAGCCCAGTAATAGTGTGCCATTCAAATACCAGTAATATTGCGCCAGTCAGAGCCCAGTAATATTGCGCCAGTCAGAGCCCAGTAATAGTATGCCTGTCAGAACCCAGTAATAGTGTGCCACTCAGATACCAGTAATATTGTGCCAGTCAGAGCCCAGGAATATTGTGCCAGTCAGAGCCCAATAATATTGAGCCAGTCAGAACCCAGTAATAGTGTGCCAGTCAGAGCCCAGTAATAGTGTGCCATTCAAATACCAGGAATATTGCGCCAGTCAGAGCCCAGTAATAGTATGCCAGTCAGAACCCAGTAATAGTGTGCCACTCAGATACCAGTAATATTGTGCTAGTCAGAGGCCAGGAATATTGTGCCAGTCAGATACCATAAATATTGTGTCAGTCAGAGCCCAGTAATAGTGTGCCAGTCAGAGCCAAGTAATATTATGCCAGTCAGATACCAGGAATATTGTGCCAGTCAGATCCCAGTAATATTGTGCCAGTCAGAGCCCAGTAATATTGTGTCATTCAGAGCCCAGTAATAGTGTGCCAGTCAGAGCCCAGTAATAGTGTGCCAGGCAGAGCCCAGTAATAGTGTGCCAGTCAGAGCCCAGTAATAGTGTGCCATTCAGATACCAGAAATATTGTGCCAGTCAGAGCCCAGTAATAGTATGCCATCAGAACCCAGTAATAGTGTGCCACTCAGATACCAGTAATATTGTGCTAGTCAGAGGCAAGGAATATTGTGCCAAGCAGATACCATAAATATTGTGTCAGTCAGAGCCCAGTAATAGTGTGCCACTCAGAGCCCAGTAATATTGTGCCAGTCAGATACCCGGAATATTGTGCCATTCAGAGCCCAGTAATAGTGTGCCAGTCAGATACCAGTAATAGTGTGCCACTCAGATACCATTAATATTGTGCTAGTCAGAGGCCAGGAATATTGTGCCAAGCAGATACCATAAATATTGTGTCAGTCAGAGCCCAGTAATAGTGTGCCACTCAGAGCCCAGTAATATTGTGCCAGTCAGATACCCGGAATATTGTGCCATTCAGAGCCCAGTAATAGTGTGCCAGTCAGATACCAGTAATATTGTGCCAGTCAGATACCAGGAATATTGTGTCATTCAGAGCCCAGTAATATTGTGCCATTCAGAGCCCAGTAATAGTGTGCCAGTCAGAGCCCAGTAATAGTGTGCCAGTCAGAACCCAGTAATAGTGTGCCACTCAGAGCCCAGTAATATTGTGCCACTCAGAGCTCAGTAATATTGTGCCAGTCAGAGCCCAGGAATATTGTGCCAGTCAGAGCCCAGGAATATTGTGCCAGTCAGAGCCCAGTAATATTGAGCCAGTCAGAACCCAGTAATAGTGTGCCAGTCAGAGCCCAGTAATAGTGTGCCATTCAAATACCAGGAATATTGCGCCAGTCAGAGCCCAGTAATAGTATGCCAGTCAGAACCCAGTAATAGTGTGCCACTCAGATACCAGTAATATTGTGCCAGTCAGATACCATAAATATTGTGTCAGTCAGAGCCCAGTAATATTGTGCCAGTCAGAGCCCAGGAATATTGTGCCAGTCAGAGCCCAGTAATATTGTGTCATTCAGAGCCCAGTAATAGTGTGCCAGTAAGAGCCCAGTAATAGTGTGCCAGGCAGAGCCCAGTAATAGTGTGCCAGTCAGAGCCCAGTAATAGTGTGCCATTCAGATACCAGAAATATTGTGCCAGTCATAGCCCAGTAATAGTATGCCATCAGAACCCAGTAATAGTGTGCCACTCAGATACCATTAATATTGTGCCAGTCAGAGGCCAGGAATATTGTGCCAAGCAGATACCATAAATATTGTGTCAGTCAGAGCCCAGTAATAGTGTGCCACTCAGAGCCCAGTAATATTGTGCCAGTCAGATACCCGGAATATTGTGCCATTCAGAGCCCAGTAATAGTGTGCCAGTCAGATACCAGTAATATTGTGCCAGTCAGATACCAGGAATATTGTGTCATTCAGAGCCCAGTAATATTGTGCCATTCAGAGCCCAGTAATAGTGTGCCAGTCAGAGCCCAGTAATAGTGTGCCAGTCAGAACCCAGTAATAGTGTGCCACTCAGAGCCCAGTAATATTGTGCCACTCAGAGCTCAGTAATATTGTGCCAGTCAGAGCCCAGGAATATTGTGCCAGTCAGAGCCCAGGAATATTGTGCCAGTCAGAGCCCAGTAATATTGAGCCAGTCAGAACCCAGTAATAGTGTGCCAGTCAGAGCCCAGTAATAGTGTGCCATTCAAATACCAGGAATATTGCGCCAGTCAGAGCCCAGTAATAGTATGCCAGTCAGAACCCAGTAATAGTGTGCCACTCAGATACCAGTAATATTGTGCTAGTCAGAGGCCAGGAATATTGTGCCAGTCAGATACCATAAATATTGTGTCAGTCAGAGCCCAGTAATATTGTGCCAGTCAGAGCCCAGGAATATTGTGCCAGTCAGAGCCCAGTAATATTGTGTCATTCAGAGCCCAGTAATAGTGTGCCAGTAAGAGCCCAGTAATAGTGTGCCAGGCAGAGCCCAGTAATAGTGTGCCAGTCAGAGCCCAGTAATAGTGTGCCATTCAGATACCAGAAATATTGTGCCAGTCATAGCCCAGTAATAGTATGCCATCAGAACCCAGTAATAGTGTGCCACTCAGATACCAGTAATATTGTGCCAGTCAGAGGCCAGGAATATTGTGCCAAGCAGATACCATAAATATTGTGTCAGTCAGAGCCCAGTAATAGTGTGCCACTCAGAGCCCAGTAATATTGTGCCAGTCAGATACCCAGAATATTGTGCCATTCAGAGCCCAGTAATATTGTGCCAGTCAGATACCAGTAATATTGTGCCAGTCAGATACCAGTAATATTGTGCCAGTCAGATACCAGGAATATTGTGTCATTCAGAGCCCAGTAATATTGTGCCATTCAGAGCCCAGTAATATTGAGCCAGTCAGAGCCCAGTAATAGTGTGCCAGTCAGAGCCCAGTAATAGTGTGCCAGTCAGATACCATAAATATTGTGTCAGTCAGAGCCCAGTAATATTGTGCCAGTCAGAGCCAAGTAATATTATGCCAGTCAAAGCCCAGGAATATTGTGCCACTCAGAGCCCATTAATAGTGTGCCAGTCAGAGCCCAGGAATATTGTGCAAGTCAGAGCCCAGGAATATTGTGCCAGTCAGAGCCCAGTAATATTGTGCCAGTCAGAACCCAGTAATATTGTGCCAGTCAGATACCAGGAATATTGTGCCAGTCAGAGAC
Organism: Pelodytes ibericus; assembly: GCA_036172795.1. NCBI lineage: Eukaryota > Metazoa > Chordata > Amphibia > Anura > Pelodytidae > Pelodytes > Pelodytes ibericus. Next base: position 108,784,569 of record CM069863.1, on the reverse strand, counting down.
CGTAATATTGTGCCAGCCAGAGCCCAGTAATAGTGTGCCAGTCAGAGCCCAGTAATAGTGTGCTAGTCAGAACCCAGTAATATTGTGCCAGTCAGAGCCCAGGAATATTGTGCCAGTCAGAGCCCAGGAATATTGTGCCAGTCAGAGCCCAGTAATAGTGTACCATTCAGAGCACAGTAATATTGTGCCAGTCAGAGCCCAGTAATATTGTGCCAGTCAGAGGCCAGGAATATTGTGCCAGTCAGATACCATAAATATTGTGTCACTCAGAGCCCATTAATAGTGTGCCAGTCAGAGCCCAGGAATATTGTGCAAGTCAGAGCCCAGGAATATTGTGCCAGTCAGATACCAGGAATATTGTGCCAGTCAGAGACAGTAATATTGTGCCATCCAGAGCCCAGTAATAGTGTGCCAGTCAGAGCCCAGTAATAGTGTGCCAGTCAGAACCCAGTAATATTGTGCCAGTCAGAGCCCAGGAATATTGTGCCAGTCAGAGCCCAGGAATATTGTGCCAGTCAGAGCCCAGTAATAGTGTGCCAGTCAGAACCCAGTAATATTGTGCCAGTCAGAGCCCAGTAATAGTGTACCATTCAGAGCCCAGTAATATTGTGCCAGTCAGAGCCCAGTAATAGTGTGCCAGTCAGAACCCAGTAATATTATGCCAGTCAGAGCCCAGTAATATAGTGCCAGTCAGAGCCCAGGAATATTGTGCCAGTCAGAGCCCAGTAATATTGAGCCAGTCAGAGCCCAGTAATAGTGTGCCAGTCAGAGCCCAGTAATAGTGTGCCATTCAAATACCAGTAATATTGCGCCAGTCAGAGCCCAGTAATATTGTGCCACTCAGAGCCCAGTAATATTGTGCCACTCAGAGCTCAGTAATATTGTGCCAGTCAGAGCCCAGAAACATAGTGCCAGTCAGAGCCCAGGAATATTGTGCCAGTCAGAGCCCAGTAATATTGAGCCAGTCAGAGCCCAGTAATAGTGTGCCAGTCAGAGCCCAGTAATAGTGTGCCATTCAAATACCAGTAATATTGCGCCAGTCAGAGCCCAGTAATATTGCGCCAGTCAGAGCCCAGTAATAGTATGCCTGTCAGAACCCAGTAATAGTGTGCCACTCAGATACCAGTAATATTGTGCCAGTCAGAGCCCAGGAATATTGTGCCAGTCAGAGCCCAATAATATTGAGCCAGTCAGAACCCAGTAATAGTGTGCCAGTCAGAGCCCAGTAATATTGTGCAAGTCAGAGCCCAGGAATATTGTGCCCGTCAGAACCCAGTAATATTGTGCCAGTCAGATACCAGGAATATTGTGCCAGTCAGAGACAGTAATATTGTGCAAGTCAGAGCCCAGTAATAGTGTGCCAGTCAGAGCCCAGTAATAGTGTGCCAGTCAGAACCCAGTAATATTGTGCCAGTCAGAGCCCAGGAATATTGTGCCAGTCAGAGCCCAGGAATATTGTGCCAGTCAGAGCCCAGTAATAGTGTGCCAGTCAGAACCCAGTAATATTGTGCCAGTCAGAGCCCAGTAATAGTGTACCATTCAGAGCCCAGTAATATTGTGCCAGTCAGAGCCCAGTAATAGTGTGCCAGTCAGAACCCAGTAATATTATGCCAGTCAGAGCCCAGTAATAGTGTGCTAGTCAGTGCCCAGTAATATTGTGCCAGTCATTGCCCACTAACAGTGTGCCAGTCAGAGCCCAGTAATAGAGTGCCAGTCAGTGCCCAGTAATATTGTGCCAGTCAGTGCCCAGTAATATTGTGCCAGCCAGAGCCCAGTAATATTGTGCCAGCCAGAGCCCAGTAATATTGTGCCAGTCAGAGCCCAGTAATATTGTGCCATTCAGAGCCCAGTAATAGTGTGCCAGTCAGAGCCCAGTAATATTGTGCCAGCCAGAGCCCAGTAATAGTGTGCCATTCAGATACCAGGAATATTGTGCCAGTCAGAGCCCAGTAATAGTATGCCAGTCAGAACCCAGTAATAGTGTGCCACTCAGATACCAGTAATATGGTGCCAGTCAGAGGCCAGGAATATTGTGCCAGTCAGATACCATAAATATTGTGTCAGTCAGAGCCCAGTAATATTGTGCCAGTCAGAACCCAGGAATATTGTGCCAGTCAGAGCCCAGGAATATTGACATTAATGGGCAGAATAACCCTGGCAAATGATGGATACATTAACCCTGGCAAATGATGGATACATTAACCATGGCAAATGATGTCTGAATTAACCCTGGCAAATGATATATGAATTAACCCTTGCAGATGGTGGATAAATTAACCCTTGCAAATGATGTCTAAATTAACCCTGGCAAATGATATATGAATTAACCCTGGCAAATGATGGTGAAATTAACCCTGGCAAATGATGTATGAATTAACACTGGAAAATGGTGTGGAAATTAACCCTGTCAAATGATGTATGAATTAACCCTGGCAAATGATGTATGAATTAACCCTGGCAAATGATGGATAAATGAACCCTGGCAAATGATATATGAATTAACCCTGGCAAATGATGGAGAAATTAACCCTGGCAAATGATGGAGAAATTAACCCTGGCAAATGGTGGGGAAATTAACCCTGACAAATGGTGGGGAAATAACCCTGGCAAATCGTGGGGAAATAACCCTGGCATATTATGGAGAAATTAACCCTGGCAAATGATGGAGAAATTTACCCTGACATGTGGCAGACTGTGTGTGTGTGTGTATGTATGAGAGTATGTGACAGACTGTATGTATGTATGTGATAGACTATGTATGAGTGTGTGTGTCTATGTGACAGATTGTATGTATGTATGTATCTGTGTGACAGACTGTATGTATGAGTGTGTGTCTGTGACAGACTGTATGTATGAGTGTGTCTCTGTGACAGACTGTATGTATGTATGATTGTGTCTCTGTGACAGACTGTATGTATGTATGAGTGTGTCTCTGTGACAGACTGTATGTATGTATGAGTGTGTGTCTGTGACAGACTGTATGTATGATTGTGTCTCTGTGACAGACTGTATGTATGTATGATTGTGTCTCTGTGACAGACTGTATGTATGTATGATTGTGTCTCTGTGACAGACTATGTATGAGTGTGTCTCTGTGACAGACTATGTATGAGTGTGTCTCTGTGACAGACTGTATGTATGAGTGTGTATCTGACACTGTATGAGTGTGTGTCTATGTGACAGACTGTATGTATGAGTGTATGTGACGGACTGTATGTATGAGTGTATGTGACAGACTATGTATGCATGTACGAGTGAATGTGACAGACTGTTTGTATGTATGAGTGTGTGTGTCTATGTGACTGACTGCATGTATGAGTGTGTATGTGTGTCTGTATATGACTGCATGTGATTGCGTGTATGTGCGGTTGTCTGGCTCCTAGATTTTTTACTGGCTCCTAAAACTCAGTTAAGTTCGTCAAGCCCTGGCATAAATGCAACTAGTTATATACATCTATTTGGGGTCTACCTCAAGCTTTTGAAAAGGCTGGAAATATTTAATATTTTACAGGTTTTGTTTTGTGATTATAAACGTAATATTTTTTTGCTGCGAGGGTGGTGGGTGCATGGAATAGCCTTCCAGTAGAAGTGGTAGAGGTTAATACAGCGAAGAAGTTTAAGCATGCATGGGATAGGTATAAGGTTATCCTAGATATTAGGATATTTAAGACTGACCACACCTGTACCTATGCATCCTATACCTTTATCTTATATCTATACCTTTACCTATGCATTACTATACCTGTATCTTATATCTGTACCTGTGCATCCTGCACCTGTGTCTGTCCTAATAGCTTATATCCATACCTATGGATCCTGTACCTGTCCATATAGCCTAAATCTGTACCTATGCATCCTGTATCTTTATCTATATATGCATCTGTATCATATATGTACTCATGCATCATCATGTACCTATATCTATCTACATCTATCCTATATCTATACCTATGCATTCTGTACCTCTGTCTGTCTACCTATCGATCATGACAGATCATTGTATTTTAAGTATTATTAAAGCTGTGGGCTATAGCCCCAGATCATTTTTGAGCCTAGCAACGCCCCTGCCCAGGAATATTGTGCCAGTCAGAGCCCAGGAATATTGTGCCAGTCAGAGCCCAGTAATAGAGTGCCAGTCAGAAGCCAGTAATAGTGTGCCAGTCAGAACCCAGTAATATTATGCCAGTCAGAGCCCAGTAATCCAGTAATATTGTGCCAGTCAGAGCCCAGTAATATTGTGCCAGTCAGTGCCAGTCTGTGCCCAGTAATAGTGTGCCAGGCAGAACCCAGTAATATTGTGCCAGTCAGTTCCCAGTTATATTGTGCCAGTCAGTTCCCAGTAATAGTGTGCCAGGCAGAACCCAGTAATATTGTGCCAGTCAGTTCCCAGTTATATTGTGCCAGTCAGTTCCCAGTAATATTGTGCCAGTCAGTGCCCAGTAATATTGTGCCAGTCATTTCCCAGTAATAGTGTGCCAGTCAGTGCCCAGTAATATTGTGCCAGTCAGTGCCCAATAATAGTGTGCCAGTCAGTGCCCAGTAATAGTGTGCCAGTCAGTGCCCAGTAATATTGTGCCAGTCAGTGCCCAGTAATATTGTGCCAGTCAGAGCCCAGTAATATTGTGCCAGTCAGAGGCCAGTAATAGTGTGCCAGTCAGATAGCAGTAATAGTGTGCCAGTCAGAGCCCAGGAATATTGTGCCAATCAGTGCCCAGTAAGATTGTGCCAGTCAGTGCCCAGTAATAGTGTGCCAGTCAATGCCCAGTAATAGTGTGCCAGTCAGTGCCCAGTAATAGTTTGCCATGCCAGTGCTCGTTTTAAACCACCCTCCTCCCCCCCCTTCCCCATCACCGTGTCACCGGACAGACGCCTCCTCCGTGCAGTCTTCCCTCCTCACATCCGGTCGCTGTGATTTTTTTTTTTTTATTATTCGGCGGCCGCATCAATTGACCTATTCGTATGAATGGGGACTCTATTTCGGTTTATAGAAAGCCAAAAGCATTACATGTATTCCATAAACCGAAAGTCTATAAACCGAAAGACATTCGGTTTATAGAATTTCGGTTTATGGAATACATGTAATGCTATTGGCTTTCTATAAACCGAATCTCTTTCGCTTTATAGACTTTCTGTTTATGTAATACATGTAATGCTATTGCTATTCTATAAACCGAAATAGAGTCTTCATTCATACGAATATGTCAATTGACCTATTCGTATGAATGGGGACTCTATTTCGGTTTATAGAAAGCCAATAGCATTACATACAACGTATATGTACAGTATGTAATGCTATGGGCTTTCTGTTTGGCTGCCCTGCAGCCTTTCAAAACGTGCCATTAAATCGCCGAACCCCGATCTCCTACCAGAACATACAGTGAAATGTCCGTGTTTGGGTCCGGAGTCCAAAAACCGTAATGTTCGGTACGAACCCGAACAGTGCGGTTCGGGTTCGCTCAACACTATACAGGACCAATTTATCATTCTTGAAGGAGAAACTCACCAGCTGTGTCCTTGCACAGTGCATAGTTCACTACAAAATGAGTTTATGTTGATTGGTGAAACACTCCAAGAGCCCCCCACAAATGCATGTATATTTGGTCAGAAAATAAAAATATGAAGGTGCACACTATTATAACTGCACACAAAATATCTATCAGATATATACAAAGTATATAGTACTTGTAAGTACACAAATAGATCTCTTGTATAGGCAAAAAAAGAAATGCTACAGAAGCCAACAAGAAGAAAAATAGCAAAGTATGCAATACAAAATGCTTCAGGTAGAGTGAGATCCCCAATGTTTAAAGGCAAAATATCAAGTTATGTTTTAATGAAAGATTGCATCAAATGTGTGCATTTTAAATAAAAATATTTTAATGAAAGCAGACAAATAAAGTACTTAATTGAGCCCTCTGTGCCTTTATAGTTCCATCAAAGTTCTAGGGGGCTGACTTTTTGTTCAGAATCTTGGGTCAAATGGGTCAGATGAAGGAACATCTCTTTGATAGAGCTAGAAAAAAAGAAAGACGGATCAGTAAGGTTATTTACTTGTTTTCTTTCACTGAAGCATTTACATTTAAAAAGTCCACATGTGATGCAATCTTTCAGTTAAACATAACTTTTTTGTTGTTGACAGTAGTCTTTTAATTGCTGAGCTTTCATGATCTCCTCTGAGGAAGGCCCTGGACCAAAACATTGGTAATCTCATGGCTACCCTGTCAGTTCTTATGATGCTAAGTCAGAAATGTTCTGAGCATCATGGGAATTTTATTTTACCATACATGGGTCTGGCAAAGGTTAGACACTGTGCCAATCTATAGTTATTTACAACTCCGATTATGGTCTGCTGACTGACATCCTAGGTGATCCAGTCAGACTATGTCAGACGTTTTTTCCTTCAGACACACAACACTAACAGTTTTCTCTAATATATTGCTTGCTGATGTCTTACACCAGCGCTTTGAGTTATCAAGTAGCACTGAGGATGTGAGGAAATGAGGAAGCACTGGCAGGGGTTTGTCTCCTCAGGAACACACACCTTGTATAGCTCCTAGCGGAGTTACAAAACATACTTGGTTGGTTAAGGGAGATCGATTGATCTCATTAACAAACTTATAGATGCAACTCCCTCCATTGCGGCTTGAGGAAGTAGCATGCCCCCATTCCACTAGGCTCTTGGTAGCAGGAATTTTTTATTTCCTTTTTTGTAATCTTTTATATTTTATTAGTACTTGTTTCCTGCAAACTATTTTGCTTTCTTATTATCTGTTTTTTTTTCGTATTATTTTTTCTTTACACGCCTTCTACAGTGGATCTTTTTCGTTTCTTATCGGAACTGGAATATGCACTGTGATATTCTTTTTGTATTTGTATATTTTAGCTTACCAATAAAAATTAAATATCTCTCCCCAAAAATACTGACAGCTATTTATTAAAAGTGAGGTGCAAATGAGTTGAGGGGAACATTTCATGACAGAATCTTATTTTTCATTTTCATTACCAATAGAAACCTATATCCGCAGGAGGGGGCAAGGGTGGGTGCTTTCCCCCCCCCCCCTGGATTTTCAAGAAAAAAAAAGTGCCCCCCGTCACTGCCCATATGACTCTCTCACAGTAATACGGCCAACAGCCGGCAGTCCGCATCCCCTGGATGCGGTTGCAGAAAAAAAGAAAGTTAAAAAAAAAAACATTGCCACCGGATGTGATGTTACGTTTCTCTCCTCCGAGCATCGTCTATACGGAGTATCCAGGAGGTGGAGTGTTCACTGTAATGAGCAAAAATCCTGGCATATTGAATGGATAAATCCTGGCATATTAAATGGCTAAATCCTGGCATATTGAGTGGCTAAATCCTGGCATATTGAGTGGATAAATCCTGGCATATTGAGTGGCAAAATCCTGGCATACTGAGTGACAAAACCTGGCATATTGAGTGACAAAACCTGGCATATTGAATGACAAAACCTGGCATATTGAATGGCTAAATCCTGGCATATTGAGTGGCTAAATCATGGCATATTGAGTGGCAAAATACTAGCATATTGAGTGGCTAAATCATACTGGCATATTAATTGGCTACATCATACTGGCATATTAAATGGCTACATCATACTGGCATATTATTGGGCAAATTGTCTGTGGCTTATTAATGGCAAAAACAATACTGTCATATTATTGGGAAAATTGGCTGTGGCTTAATAAAATAACACTGGCATATTAATGGCAAAATAATACTGGCATACTAATGGTTAAGTATGTGTGTGTGTATGTGTGTGTGTGTGTGTGTGTATGTGACTGCATGTGATTGTGCGTGTGTGCTGTTGTCTGGCTCCTAGATTTTTTAGCTGGCTCCTAAAAGTCAGTTAACTTTGTCAAGCGCTGATTTAATGGACTAACGGTGGCATATTTTAATAGGCAAACTGACTGTTGCATATCTTAATGGCAAAGTGACTGTGGCATGTTAATTGGTACCTGACAGTGGCTTATTTTAATTGGTAAAGTTATGCTGTGGCATCACCGTTTATCAACCGTTTGTATGCTGCACTGATAATGACTAAGCTCCTCCACTTCATGACATTGTCAAAAATGGAGGACGGTAAAAGTATGCCCCCCCTGAAAAAATTGCTGTGGATGCCCATGTATATAACTATCTTCAGCATTAACAACAGACACAATAAGTCACATAATTTATAGAATAGCACATCATTAAATTCATACCACTAATGTACCTTTATCCTCAGATATCATTTGACAAATAAAATAATTTTCTTTCCCATTTTTATTGTTCCATTAAACTTATCTAAAATCATTTTTCCGAATCTATAGCTCTGTATGTGGTACTTTAAATGTGTTTTTAAATGTATTTGTTTGAGTTCATTAAAAGTATTCCTTAAATAGTTTAACTGTACAAGAATCTAATGTCGTTTCATAAATCCATTTACTTTTTACTACATTAAAGAAAGAAACATCACAAGTAATATTTCAGTAATACATATGAACTAGATATGTAAAACACCCTGGGGAAGATGGGCTAATCCCTGTTATATGAAAAAGTGACCTCAGCAGTAAATTAACAGGCATTTTAGATTTAATGCCCACGCTTACAAAGTTAACGGGTGTGGTAATGTTAAAAAAATTAGCGCACCCACTAAAAACCACCATACTTTCTAGGAAGGTTTAGCAGAGCTGGAAAAATGTCATTAAAATACTGTTCTGTGTGGTAATCACTGCTTAACCAGTGCTTCAACTTCACTCGATAAAATATAATGGGCAAAAAAATCTTTCATTTTTTGCCCATCCATTTTATGCTAAAAAAAACAAACAAACTCTGAATTAAACACGCTGCTTAACTCACCCGCTATTTGCACATTTTAATCATTTCAGCACTGTAGGAAACACAAACAGTGCTCACTACAGCACTCAAAGGATTAACCTGCAAAATATATATTGTCGGTGCAACAGGGGCTCCTCCAATCTGTGCCATCTCTTCCGCTGGCCACATTGAAATTAAATGAAATGCCCCACAGGGCTTGGGGCGTGCCATCCCTCAAACCTCAATGAAATTAAAACAAATACCCCCCTGAGCTTTGGGGCACGCTATGTCCCCAAGGACCCAACTACATTTTAGAAAATGCCCACCCCCTGGCTGGCCAAATGCCCCTCGCACAAATAATAAAATTTAATTCTAGCTACCCCCCCCCCCCCACACCTTTCCCGGGCATGTGGGGAATATCTAAATAGCCCCCACACCTGCATAAAAATTAAAAAAATTGAGTGCCATGTGAGGACAAAAATATTTTAATAGTGCTTTTCTGACGTCTGGCATTAAATAGAATATGGAGTCTTGCAAATTTATTTTCTATTAATATAATGGTGACCATTTTTATGGCCCTATACATTCTTTCCAAGTTTAATCACTTCATCATCTATAATTTGCAATTCAATTTTTGTATTCTTAGCTATTTTCATAACTGAAACATCTTTCTGATTTCTCTCTGAAATGTCTGTCTTGTAAAGTCCTTTCCTTAAAGAAAATATTGCAATAGAGAAACTAGATTACAATTTTCCAAATGTACAATAAGATGATATAAAAAAAGAATAATAATCTAGCCTTAACGAAACTTTGAATGTGGCATAGTTCACCATATTTTTGATATCTAATCACAGATTTTGTAGTAAGTATCTTAGAGAAGTGTCATATATATGAGACATTTAATTAAAAAAAAAAAAAAAAAAAATACAATACCATATTAAGATACGTATGTACAAAGAAACGACTCAAGCTAACCCCATGACCATAGGGCTACATCACACACCATATCCAACTTGTAACTAAAAAAAGATCATTGAAAGTTAATGTACTTAACGCTGCTAAACTGTTAATACCAAGAAAGCAGAACAAAGAAGCACTTCCTACCTTTAGAGAATGGCTGGCATCAGTGGAGTTAGTCAGGGTAATAGAGAACATAGGCTAAACTGTATACTGTAAGTGAACTTTGCACCAAAATAAATGGTTATATTGGTCAATGTACCTCAACAACACCAATTGCCTGGCAGATATATTAGCTTCTGAATTATTTGTGCACTCTGTTGTTTGTATAACATTTATAACATTACCATGAATGGATTCCAACTTATATGGGCAATCCCATGGGCACCCCGACTTACCCCCCTTTATAAAAAAAAAAACATGTGGATAATACCATATTATTATGTATCTTTTTCAATTTTTAATCTCCCTATGTATACGTTGGCATAGATGTATAATGATTATCTTGATTTTACAAATGTCGATATATGATATTACCCCGAATATATGTGTATCGGATAATGAGTTTTGTATCATATATGAACGGCATTGTCAATGTATATTGTATTATTGTTTTTCTATTTCTCTAAAAATAAACACATATTAAATAAAAAAAAGATACATATGTACCTTTGATGGGGCAACTGCTGGATTGCATCTTCGTCTGCCAACATTAATGCACTTAAAAAATGTTGTTTAAAAGGTGGTTTGAGAGATTTTTTTGCAAATGCCTAACTATCCTGTTGTCTAAACAACATCTATTTGTTCAGGACGTTACATACAAAAATGGCAAAATCTTGCTTGATGGATTGTAGCAAACTATAGCAAACATTTAACTTATTTTTAATTGAAAGATCGTTGATTAAAAAAATATTTAATGAAAGAATACAAATAAATTACCTTATTATGCTCTCTTTGCCCCAATTAGCACTAACAGGGAACAGGTGTAGGTGTTGATTCAATAAACTGCGAACCTGTACTAAATCAGTTCTGCTAAATGAATATAGCAGAAACAGAAAATTCTGTTTTTTGGCTACCCAATATGGCTGAAATCGGGCCGAAATCATTGATTTAAATTGGCCACATTCAGAATGGGGAAAAATCAGCATTTTAAGTACCATCTTTGCTCAAATATAAGACGACCCTGATTATAGGAGGACCTCCCAAATTTTGGATATTCTTTTAGGAAAATAAGAAAAAGTCTGAATATAAGACAACCCTATAGGAAAAAAGTGTTACTTGTAAATATCCATTTGTAAACTGTTTTTTTAATTATATTTAATAAAAATTGTGATAGAAAAAAATAGCATTTCTTGTTTTTATTTGCCAATCTGCCCCCAGACATAGCTAATCATGCCCCCCACACAGCCATCTGCCCCCGGACTTTGCCAATTTAGCCCCCAGACTTTGCCAATGCTGCCCCCAGACTTTACCAATGCTCCTCCTGCTGCACCCAGACTTTTCCAATGCCCCCAGACTTTGCCAATGCCCCCTCCCTGCTTCAAATATCCCTGTTGGCTGGTGGGGGCAGCCAGTGGATGTCTGCACAATGCGTGCAGATATCCTCCAATGATGCCCGACACTTCCGTCTTCTATGACGGACCGCCGGAAGGTCAGATGACCTCCTGGGTTCCCTCATAGAAGTCCCTATGGAAGAGGCAGGCAGCAATGGAGGAACTCTGCACGTATTGTGCAGACATCCACCAGCTGCCCAAATCTCAAGATGTGTGCTGACATCCTCCCATGCTGCCCGACACTTCTGTCTGATGGATCGCCAGAAGGTCACATGTGGGGGACCTGGATTCCAGTCTTATAATCAGACCTAGATTTGAGGTATGACTATAAGATGAACCTCGAATATAAGACGAGGGGCATTTTTCTGAAAAAAAACTTGTCTTATATTCGAGCAAATACGGTATAGGATTTTCCCTATTTCAAAAGCACCAGTTACATCTGAACGAGTGCCAAATTTGGAAAATATTTCTGAATATTTCCATTTAAATATATGTAAAGTGGGAATGCACTACACAGCTTGAAGTACCTGCCAACAGTCCATTGCCTGCTTCTCCTCCAGCGCTCCCTCCAAGCAGTACACAGAGAATAAAGAAAGTAGTAAACAATATGCACCACAATGTGCGCTGATAGAAATAGGCTTAAATCCATTTAAACACCGACAGGCATACAGTGTGTGTAAAGCCTTGAGGGGGGATCAAGGTGAGGGAGCCCAATATGCAGGAGCAGCAGGACGCAGACCAAAATAACAGGAGACAGGAATATATATATAAATATGTATGTAATCGGTAGGGGGGCACTCACCAGTGGTAGATAGGAAGAGTCCAGGACACAGTCCACAGTCCACAGTCTCAGGGTTGGTACAGGCAGAATACAAGGCATAGTAGGGGTTACAATGCGGGGTCAATGCAGGCAGCAGACAAAAGGAGTACTAGGGGTCACAAGCAGAGGTCAGTATTCCAGGCAGCAGGCAAAAGGAGTAGTAAGGGTCACAAGCAGAGATCGGTATTCCAGGCAGCAGACAAAAGGAATTGTAAGGGTCAAAATAGGACAGCAAACAGACTAGCAGGGAGACTCAGGAGGAATAGCAAGCACTCTGAATATCTGAGCACCACCATCCGGGAGACTGTGGTTTTTATACTGCCGCTTGGTGTGAAGTGTGTAGCCCCCCCCCATGTGGGCCGTCCTGGATGGCATTACTGGAGGAGGCGTGGTCATGGAGGACGGAAGTGCCGCCCCCAACCACCCCCCCCACCTCGGTGCCCTGCCCCTCCTTCGCCACAAACTCCAGCTCCCTGCAAGGACACAGGGAGTGAAGAACAGAGGGCAGATGGGGATGCACGGCACCATAACGGGGAGGAGTGCCACCCCACCAGGTGGCCATGCCTAATGCCTGGAAGATGCCCCGTGGAGCCTGGCTCGGGACAGGTATGTTACAGTGTGAAAACCTCACCTGTGGAAAAGCAGCTTTACGTGTTTCATGCCAAAACTTCCTCAAAGTGCTTCATCAAAGGCACAACCTCTGAGTGGCTATCCACTTTCTAAACTGTGCAACAGATTTAAAGTGCTACTGAGCTCGATTGTGTGATCATAAATAATACAAATGCACATACAATAATATAGATATATACTAAAAAATAAACATAATCATGCAATGTGCATAAATCCATTAATAAATAAATTTGACAACAGCATTATGAATGAATAGAATAGAATAGCATATATATGAATGAATAGATTAATGAATAAATATAAGGACATAGACAAATGAGATGAATAATTAATTCACATCTCATGATAAGAATAATATACAAATGGGATGTAAAGGCATATAATTTGCCTTTCTATTATATCAGTATCATACACAGCAAAATTATACACAGTGGATATTTATTGCAAAACTCTGTTATTTATTTAAAAAACAGCTTTGCCTGATACATCCAATTTGCAGAGTTGTGTCAGATCTTTTATAACTGATATGATGAGATATGTGATCCCATTTGTCATATTTAAGATTGTTAAATTATTGTGTTTTAGCTTGTAATTTAAGTCATTTTGATTTACATTTTATCTTATTTAAACATCACATACATAACATATATTTCTCATTGTCCAAATTGCATTATGTGCAGATATATTTTGCACTTGCTTTAAATGTACATGACAAATAATTCCCATAGTCCGAAAGCATCATCAATACATTTAAAAAATATTCACAAAATGTATATATATGTAGAACACAGTTATTCATAGAACAGTAATTGATAGCAATTAATTTCTCGGTATATGAGCTAGCAATTCTAGATCAATAGCAATATGTGCCCATTAGCTAATGAATCAGAAGTTATTCTAGAATAGCTGATATTCATACATTATAGCTATTTAACATATACCAGATCTTTTGTAGCGATCTATGTAACTTATGGGGGGAGTGATAAAGAGAAATATATGGGTGAATATGGAACAAAAAAAATCTTATCTTAACAAATAGTGTGTCACATATATCCACAGTTTTATTACACTGTGATTAAGCTTCTTTGTACTCAAAACACGTCAAATGACCCACCACCCCCCCCCCCCCCCCCCCCCCGCCGCCTTTATACGTTTGTTATTTTGGTTTCCATAATAAATTACATCGTTTCCATGGATGCTTGATGTGTCAGCTTTTCTTTTACTATAAAATATGACTTCCCCCATTTTCTTCCCTGGCAGCATTCTCTGCATGGAGAGGGAGCAGCTGTCTTAGTCAGCCTTTGGTTGACATGCTGCACAGTGATGCTGTTATATCTTGTGCTCAGTGTACTGTGATATAGCCAAGACTTTTACTGTGAAGTAGGCTTCATTTAACCAAAATATGACTAAAGGGTTGATCCATTCAGAGTGTGCTGGTTGGAAAGGAAAATGGGATGGGGGGAGTCAAATTTTAGTAAGTGAATAGTTGTATATTTATTTTATTATTATTTATTTGGTAAAATATGACAGTTGTTGATGTCCATATTCAGTTACCCCATCATATGGTTTTCGAGGGTACCTTCCTGTTATGCTCATTTTCTAAACAGACTTATATAATCATAAACTAAATTACTGATATGGTCATAAAGTAAATTTCCTTGAATTGTTTTTACAATTTAATAACATATTAAGCATACAAGGCAATACATGTCTTGACATTATGTGCTGCAGTGCTAGCGTTCCAGTTTTTCTTCAAGCCGCAGATACAGATTCAGGGCATCTCATCTCAACTTGTGAAGGGATTATATCGTGATATCTGGAGATCTCTGCTGCAGGTAAAATATGTATCCCCTTTATTCTCTGTCCTTGACAAATATTGTGAAAAGATCGACACTTCAGCAGACGAAGATCTGCAGTGGAAACTGAATAAAGGTGTGAGTCCCCTTTTTGGAAACATTTGATTTTGAAACTATTGAAAAGTACAAAGTGGGGCAGATTGCCTCCACTGGTTAATATGGCGCCTAAAGCTGACAAGCAGGACAAAGCCGAGAGACAGAAAAAGAAAGTTTAGTCTGCTAAACCATTGCCAATCAATTCCTATTACTCTCCAAAGAGCCACTTAAATATCTCAGTGGCCATGGATAAAAGCTCGCCAGACCGTGCCCTTCTCCTCAGGACACCACTGGATATATAACCCAGTCCAACCTTTTATCAGCTTTGGACTCTTTTTAAATGAAAATTAAGTTGGACTTAGAAAAAATGCTAACAAACAACAAAGAGGAATTTACACAGATAAAAGCTGCAATAAAGACACAATCTGCTGAAATTGAGACACTACACATGAAGGTGCAAGACCTCCAAGCACAAAATGCATTGGCTAATTTAACTATTAACAGGCTTAAACTCAAAGTGGCTGATCTCTAGGATCGCTCCAGAAGATCAAACTTAAAGATAAGAGGGATACCGGAAGATAACAGTGATCTTGATACCTACCTATTAGAAATGTTATCTATATACTTAGAACCAAAAACTATGGGGACGACTCCCTTTGAAAGAATACATTGCTTACCGAAGCCCAACAACTGGGCACAGGGCAATATGTCTCGTGACGTAATTGTATGCTTTAGCAGCTGCAAGACCAAAGAATATCTGGTTAAAGAATACAGGAAAAACCCTGCTAAAGCAACGAAATTCGCACATCTTGCAATGTACGCCGACCTTTCCCTCTCAACAAGATTGACTCGGGGGAAATTTGTGGAAATAACTACCTGTTTGAGGGAACACAATATCCCTTACTCTTGGGGATTCCCGACCAAGTTACGTATATCATACAGAGACAAAACCCATATATGTCTTGACGTACAACAGGCCAAGGATGAACTGACCCTTTGGGGGCTTTTGAAAACATAACTTTCGAGAGGGGAGGTGAAGAGTGACGAGGGAAATGGAGATGATGGATGTGACTTTGGAGGAAAAATGGAAGGGAATTTTTTTTATTTATTTATTTTCTCCTCTACTCGCATTTAGTAATTATGTCTGTTATGCAATATTTTGTGGCCTTTTATCTGATTGATAAGGGGGAGGGGTGCAAGATGCGAGTTCTGCTTAGGCCACACAAGGTTCAGAATCAGTCTACCTGTACCTGGCAACTTTGTTTGTTATGTATTGGATTGTTTTTCACTGATTGAAAATAGGGGTAGTTTATACTGCGAGTTTGGTTAAGGCTGCATTAGAGAAAATGTAGAATTTTGTGTGTGTGTGTGGGGGGGGGGGGGGGGGGGGTTCTTGTGAATCAGTCTACATGTACTATATTGCACAGTTTTGGGGAATTCACCAGTCTTCTTTTTCTTTCTTCAACTAGAATGAATGTAATCACAAAAACACAATATGGTAAAGGATAAAACGGTAAACGACTTATAGTAAATGACGAGGGTGGTGGACAGTTGATGTATAGGAGTATAGGGCGGATGAACATGATTATGAAAATATAGTCTTTATATAGGTGGCAAAACAAACATAGGGGTAAAGGCACATCATGCACTGTATTATTAATGGGGCTAAATGGGGGCGGATATATTTACAATGTTTTTTTCTTTTTTAATCGCTCTCACTTAAATCAAGCTTTGTTGCAATATTTCACTGTTGTTCATTGACAGAAATTGGGAGTGGTGTAAGATGTGACCATTGTCTAGGTTGTATAAGGGGAAATTATTTTATAAACAGAATTAGTTTATATGTCTATATTAAAAATTTGCATAGGCTTTACAGAAATGTTTAAGTTGTTTTTTTTCCGCTATTCTCTCTTTCTCTTTACCTGTACCTAGTAATTATGTTTGTTATGTTATACTCTGTTGTTTTCCATCTGCCTTAAAAATGGGGACGGTTTAGGACGTGAGTTTTGTTTAGGATTAGAGTTAGTCCACATGTAAATATTTTTTTTTCCTTCTTTTTGGCCCTCTTATTTAAACTATGTGGTGTTATGTAATATCTTGCTGTTATCATTGACAGAAACTGGAGGTGCGCAATGTGTGATTTTTGTCAAGGTTGCACGAGGGGAAAGTATTTCACAAATAGAACTTGTTTACATGAAAAATTTGTACAGGCTTTAGGATAATCCACAGGTCTTCTCCTCCCCCCCTTTTTTTCTTTTTTCCTTCCTCTCCCTCTCTACTTCCCCCAGTTCCTTTCTCTTCACAACTCTCCCTTAGGTACTGCTGAGAGTCTCCTATTGTTTTATTCCCTTTTTTTGATGGAGGAGACTGAGAGCTGCTTAGGAAAGAACAACCAATTTAAAGGGGTTATATTGTATGGTAGTAAAAATTATAAATATGTGGGGGTTCAAGGGTTAAGAATTAGGTCTTCCTGGGAGGGTTCACACTCCCCTATGCTTCCTGGTGGTTTTATGGAGCTTTTTGATTCATACGTACCAAAGATGATTTTTCTGTTGGGTATGAAGATATGTGGTGTGCTTGTGTGTGACTGCGAAATCGCTGGGGCAGATGGAGACAGATGAAGTGGCGGGGGGATTTGTGGGGAAAGAATTGCTGGTTGAGTAGTCCTACAATGTCTATCAAATTAATGACAATCAACTCGCAGGGTTTAAATTCCCTATACAAGAAATCTTACCTATACAACTCATTGCTAAGGGATAATATTGGCATTGTATTCATTCAGGAAACTCATTGGAGGCAGGATGAGAGAATCCAGTGGAAATACTCCATGTACCCACATGTTTATTCGGCCTCAATGGAGACCAAAAAAAAAGCGGGGAGTGGCAATAATTGTTTCGGCCAAAAATAAATTTGAATTTATATATCAAGAAACAGATTCAGAAGTGCAGGGATTAATACTGGTGTGCAAGATCAATGATATACTATTCACCTTGGTGAATTTGTATGCCCCGTCGGAGGGAACTATAGGGTTTGTAAATTCATCTTTAGAATAAATAGAGAGGTTTATGATTATCGGAAGTGACCTGAATGCAACTGCCAATTTCGATCTTGATATGCGTGCAGATGGGTCAAAGAAACAGGAGGCATGTATTGAAACAAAAGCTGATTCTTTCTCGGCCTCATTTTTTTGACCACAGTTGGAAACAGGAATGTTCTAGCAAGGTCTGGACAATTTCTCGACAGGGGGGTGATGGTTGAGAAGTCCATAGCACTTATGCAATGGGAAACTGACATAGAAAAGACATTCCCCCTTCTAGATTGGTTTAAGGCATGGCAAGAGATTAGGGGAGCAAACCATTGTATCAACATCCAAGAACAGTATTATAAACTCTCCCATAGGTGGTATTTAGTTCCAAAAAGATTGGCTAAATTTGATGTGAATGTTAATGATTTATGTTGGCGGTGCCAACAGGTAATTGGATCTCAGTGCCACATATGGTGGGACTGTGATGAATTATATGCGATCAGACAGAAGGCATCCGCGGTACTGGAATGGGTAACCCCCAATCAGGGACAACTCACTCCACAAGCCTTTCTGTTCCACTTAGATTTAATGGAGACTGACAGATACCGAAGAGCTCTTTGTATAAATATTCTTTCAGCCTTTAAGATTTGTATGTCACGATATTGGAGGAGATCAGAGACACCGACCTGGCCTGAGATTAAAGCGCATATAGATTTTCAGGCTGAAGCCGAGAAATATTTTTTCTGGAGGCCTAAAGATAAGGTTGGCAAAGAAACATAAAAGAAAACCTTGGCAAAATGGGCAGAGCTACCTACCAGACCTCCGATGGACGGGTTTTCCTGTCTTGTCCCAGGCTGATTCCTGAATTTGGCCATCCCCTGCGAGAGTGATATGACTATTCTAAAAGTAGAAGAATAGCACTGCCCATTGACCTATCTAATGATAACGTACTGCTCCCCCTGCCACTCCGCCCTAACCCAGAAGTAACAGCAAAATATAAATACCCCCAGCAGATGTGAGATGAATGGTGGTATGACTTGTGACTGTATGAGACTGGATTGTAAGAGCCAGTTTAGGCAGCAGGGAAGCATAACCAGAGGCTTAAAACAGGTGGGCAAAGACAGAATATTATAATTGGCAATAGATTGGGAGGAAACACAGACCCAGAAAGGGTTGACAGTGCAACTACCGTAACAACAGCTATATTAAGTTTATCTAATGCCAAACAAGTATTAGGGATACCATCTTGTTCCCTGGCAACTGTTCTCTTGTATTTATGTATTTGTATATGTTTTCCTTTTTGATAATAATGAAGAATAAAAATATTAAAAAAAAAACAACTAAAAGCTTATGATGTGATTAGAGAAACACAGCCTTTTCAATTAAATCTGCATTTGGAATACTTATATATTTGTGCACAATCAAACAACAAGTTAAAGAGCTCCAAATTATATTTACAGTGGAAATTTACAAAATAAACAGTAATAAGAAAATTAATTACTAATAGAGAAATATTATATTGCAATGCAGTAATTCATTTAAATATGGTACCAAAAGGTAGTGTCATGAGCATGACACAACACAGATCAAAAATGTATAGAGTTAGCCTGTGAGTATTGCTATTTTTTCAAGTATAATCATCCCATCTTCTTGTGTGATACACTTGCAGAGCTCTGTGTTAACTTTAAAAGAAAAATCAAGTTGGCATCTAGGCAGAAGGTGATTGATCTTGTCTGCGGGTCACTGGTATCCTTGTATCAGTCATGGATATATCTGATGTATCTCGGCTGCTTGCATCACTGCTCAACAGCTGATCAAATATACTACAAACAAGCACTTGTTCAGAGTGCCAAGTCACTTAAGCTAACTTGTTCATGTCTTAAAAAAAATTATACAGAGCTTTATTAACAAGATAAACTTTCAGATGTTGTGTTTTTGTGATTGAATAAGATTTAGAACACTTAACATACCCTTTTGATCTATCTCGTTTTGTATTTTTTAGCTGGGGACCTTTAATCATGGCTAATTTTATTTACTATTTTTTGGTAGAAAACTATTTGTACACATAAAGATGATATTTACCCAAATCGAACTATTTTCCCTCTCCAACAGCCTTAATTAACCCTGTAGTAATTTAGTCTTTTTCGTTCAAGTCTTTCCCCTAGACAGTTCTAGCTCCCTTTATCTAACAATAAGATAATTAAGGAGGAAACAAATCGCTGGCACTACAGGTCATATGGTGAATACGAGTGGTTTAATCATGAGCAACAATACAGCAGAAAATCGGACAGACACATCTGATGCGTTTTGAGTCTACTGACTCTTAATAATAATAATAATAATTATAAGTGATTAAGAGTCAGTAGACTCGAAAGTGTTTCAGTCCGATTTTCTGTTGTATTTTTGTTCATGATTAAATCACTCATATTCACCAGATGAACTGGAGTGCCAGCGATTTTTTTCCTTCTGGATTATCATATTGTAATTTTGGCAATTTGCCATTGGCTGGAGAACCTTAAAAAGTTCATGGTGGCCAGGTAATACTCGTCACCTTACTCTGCAAGCTACAGGAGCCCGGGATTTTTTCTCCATTGAGGGGATTTACTGTTTCCCTTTATCTAACCAGCATATCTCTTCTCTTTTGCCAATCATACAGAAATATTTCCCCAAAGTAATTTTTCCCCTCTACCATAGTCTTAATTCTCTCTCTCCTCATGGACTGTTTCTCCGTTTTTTCTTCTTCAAAGAGACAGTTTACATATGTGCAATGCAACACACTGATTTTAACATACACTATATAGACAAAAGTACTGAGACAATTGCCTATCTTTCCAACTCAGATACTAATGCCTGACTCGTTCTTTTTCCGTACCTCCTATCAGAATTGTTGCGCTACAAGCATTTCTTTTTCTTCTTCCTTAACCATTTTTCCTTTCCCCCAAACACAATGAGCCAGTGAGGAATGCTTTTATAGATGCCTATCTTGTTGGAAATAATTGTTCTAGAATCTCTCTTCATTACCTTCACAAGTAATGTAATTCACTTAGAGTTGTATAAGATAATACCTAATACATGATTCAGTCAATTTTAAATGTGGGAAAAACAAATTACATCTATCTAGTACATTAACCTCTCCAACCTTAATTCTTCTGGAAAATGTACTAGTCACTCTACAGAACTCTGTGGACTCTCTATACAAACATAAGCAATGAATCTATGCAAAAAAAAAAAAATTAAAATAAATGCACAAAACAACCTTTCTTCGCATGGAGCAATGTATATATGTTATTAATGTACCAAAGGGATATTTTTTTATTATATTTCTCTAAATTTGAAATAATGTCTTCTAAAAAAAATAAAAAAATAAAAAACAGAGTAATATTTTAAAATGTGATCAGAATGTTTCTTCTTATACTAAATACATATTTTATACACTTCAGGATATCAAGTCTCTAATGTCATATAATGGAATGGAGCCTCCTTCGTTGTATCCATAAAATAAACATATTTGTTTAACTGAAAATACAATTATTTTTTTGTCTCATGTATTGCAGTTTTACAAAAAAAGTTGTTGCTTCAAAAATGTTTAGTCCTCTTGTGCTTTGGTTAATTTTTGCTAAACTTGTCCAATTTGGACAATGGTGCATTGCCAAGCAACTTGGCCATCCACAGCATGGACATGAAATGCTACCATGATAAATGTGTCATGATGGTGGGAGAGTACAAATAACCTAACAGCTGTTGACAGTGAATAATAACAGGTGATGTGATGCCGATCTATAGATGGAGTGACATCACTGTCATTGTTATTCCACAAGAGCTGTTATGGTAGTGTATAGAACTGTATATGATAATGTATATGTATACTAGATCATTTATATATATTACATTACATTAACATTTATTTGTACAGCGCCACCAATTCTCGGAGCGCTTGGTACAGAGCATAGAGGGGAACTACATACTAAGTTAGACAAACTAGTACTGACTGGTACATGAGGTAGAGAACCCTGCTCGTAAGCTTACAATCTAGAGGGAATGGGGTCCATGAGACAATTAAGGGATTGAAGAGGTCAGAGGGATTGATATATATATCCCCATCCATTATTTTATTGGGGTTACTAAGTGATATATGTATTTTATATTGTAAGATATGTTCATTGATGTGGTAATTGCACCATTTATGCCATAATAGCATATTTACAAAAAATGTTTAATAATTAATATTTTGTACTAATAAATATGCTATTATGGCAAGTCAAAACTATGATATCTATACTTGATTTGTAATGTGTTTTCATATATATATATATATATATATATATATATATATATATATATATATATATATATATTACTATGATATACTATTATATATAACAATAATATAATAACGTTTTAATAATAATTTATTTTAAAGTGTTTTTTATTTTTTATTTATGTATTTTTTATTTATTTAAAATTTTATTTTCATTTTATTTAATTTTGAGCCATTGACTTAAGTGGGAGGACTTTGGCTATTTACATAGTAGCCAAAGTCTTCCCAATTTGCCCCAAAATAAACTCAAATTCCTCAGATTCAGAAATCAATATGGAAGACCAAGACTACCATTTCGGCAGACAAACTTCATTGGAGTTCAGCTACAGAAATGTTGCCATGGAAATTGGCCACATCACATCTTTTGTGCTAATTAAAGATGACTTCGGTGGGCTCTGAATAGCATGAAATTAAGGGATATTTAGATCACCGAAGGGATCCGACTGAGTCACACTTTTCTGCACAAAAAAAGAAAATAATGGCCTAGATTCTTCGAAAACAAATTTTACAATGGAATGAAACTAAATGTGAGCTGCAATATAACTTGCAATATTTTGGACCTCAATCTTTGCTGGACAAAGGGTCCGATGAGTCCCGAAACCTTGCAAGTTGGCATTCTTTTTCTGATGGAATAAACCGATTTTTTTCAATTTATAAAGACCCGTGAGTGCGATAATTTTTCTTAATTTCCTGGCATTGTATTTTTAAATGATTTAGAAGTGCTTACTAAAGAATATTGCATTGTTTTTACCATTCAGAGTGGGAAAATGCAGTCCCAGGGAAATATATGTAAGGTTCTTGCACCTTTTAATGGTAAAAAGGGGATTTTTGGGTCCCTGTGGTGGAGTACCCGGAAGAGCAGGGTGGGCCGATTCTCCAACCCACTTTCAGGGAAAGTGACTATACAAAGTCCAGGCCGGGTTTTGTGTTAGACCTGGCTGCTAGAAGCAGGGTGATTAAGCTCACCTGTGTCTATTAGAGGGAGCGATTTACCAGACAGGAAAATTATGGTCTGGGCCTAGTGTGTTTAAAAAACTGGAAGGAGAGGATAACAAGTGTTGTACAGAGTTTGTTCTGAAGAATGTTGTGATCTGTGAATTGATGCAACCTTAAATAAACAGAGCTGTGCATTTTGAAAATGGATCATCGCTTCTGGAGATTGCTTTGTATTCCTGAGAAAGACTGTGCGGTATCAAAGATCCCAGATAAACCTATGCCAACAGGAACATATATATATAAATATACACACATTCATACAGTACAGTACTGTGCAAATGGTTTAGATAGGTGTAAAAAAAATGATGTAGAGTAAGAATATTTCAAAAATATCACTGCTTATAGTGTATATACAAATTGCAGCAGACTAGGCCAGACTAGACTGAGATGGGAATTTCACACTTAAGTTGGAATAATTTGCCCATTCTGCTGCATTGGAGAAATCTGCTACTTTGGCCTTCAGTTTGAAATTCCCATCTCAAGTCCTTCAGTTCTCTCTTTACTGAGTAAACCCTATAGTTTCTTATTATCCCTGACAGATGCTAATTGATAGTTAATTAAATAATTATGAGTAACAGACCTGATGTTCAGATTTAATTGACAGATGTATGTAGTCCCACATACATAAGTATATGGTATGGGAATGTCAAATATTTCCATTATCATCTACTGATGTCTGAACCCCCTCTATTGAGGCCTATGATTGACTGATGTGGAAAGTATTAGATATATAATATATATGTACAGATAATCATTTTCATTTCTCCCCATAGGGGATGGGACACGTCATCTCGTCGCTGGAGATTTCATCGCGGGACAATCATCGCTAAAGGTAAGTTTATTTCAGTATTTTAGCTATTTTAGTTTATTTTAGTTAGGGTGGTTAGAATTAGGGTTTAGGGGGTTAGTATTAGGGTTTAGGGGGTTAATTTTTAGGGGGTGTTAGTATTAGGGTTTAGGGGGTTAATTTTAGTATTGGGGTTAATTTTAGTATTGGGGTTTGGGAATCATTTATTAGGAGGGGGTTATTTTCGTATTACTTTTACATTTGTAAGAGCTGACAGTTCAGCGCTGAACTGTCAGCTCTTACATAGCCGTGGCCGCGATGAAACGGCCACTTTATTCTTCATTGCT
Source organism: Pelodytes ibericus (assembly GCA_036172795.1). Lineage (NCBI taxonomy): Eukaryota > Metazoa > Chordata > Amphibia > Anura > Pelodytidae > Pelodytes > Pelodytes ibericus. The sequence goes on along the minus strand of CM069863.1, from coordinate 108,760,429 downwards.
GACAGTTCAGCAATCTAACTGCCGCGCTGAACTGTCAGCGATGAAGATGCGGCACCGAAGTTTCCCAGACCCCTCCCCATATAGTGTCACAGCCATCCATGCACTCCTCGTCAGCACAGATGAATCCACCTGAAGATACCGGCACTTCAGGTTGAAGGGCAGGTTCGGGAAGTCTGATGTGTACAAGGTTCATAGCATCATCCCCCAGCATCACCGGCATTCAGTGCTTCCTCAGGCTCACCGGACTTTAGCTACAGGCTTGATCATTAGACACCATGCTGCTGTTCCTCCAGGTATGGATACTGGTGCACCTGCTGCTGCAAGACCTGCACCAGGTTCCTCTGCTGTTGCTGCCGCAAAAGAGGACCAGTTTCTGTACTGTTGCAACTGCCAGGCATTTCACCGGCATTCAATCTATCGCATGGAAATGCAGTATCATATAATGCTGTAGGCGGTTCAAAGGCCACCATGTCAGCCACACCAATTGCTGCACCAGCTGATACTCCTGCTGCTACACCTGCTGTAACACCTACAGATGGCCGCCCAACCAAGGTCCCCCACAGCAGTGCCACTTTACTACTTTAATTATGTATGTTTCTTGACTCCTGTGGTTGGTTTTTTGATGTATTTTAATGTATTCAGTACAGGTGAGTTGCAGTTGTACATGTCATCTCCCCCACTTAGAATCAATTGTGCAGGTTACAACCTGCTGAGTTCAATTGCAATTGAACTTAAACTGTTCCCTGCATACTGAATAGCTAGTTATCTGAGGGAGACATGTTGATGTACTACTCTGCATCTCACTTCTAATGACTATATCCCATGTTTTGCATAAACTGTTAAATCCACTGCTGCTGCTCATCAACTCTTATTATTTTATCGAGTGATGAAAGGTGTTAAAGTGTTATGATTAGTTCAATTTGTGCATGGGTTAATTGTTTATCTTAACTTTTCAGTCGGAGTTGACTTTTACTAACACAGATCATATCAGTTAAGTCCTGGTTTAAATTGCGTTAATTTAAAGGGATACATTTTTCATTAACGTAACCATTAATGGTTACCTCATTATCTCATAGAATTACTTGCAGTGCAGTAATTAATGTGTATTTTCGGTGTAATTAATTGTTTTCTTAATGGAGGTGGTTATATCCATTGTAGGGATAGGGTGCTTTATTAACAGATACAGTAATTTTTAACAGACCAGTTAATGGAGAATTTTCCCAACTCTCCAATTTTGACCTTAAGTTTATATTCCCTTTTCAATTATCTTTCATAAAAAAGCCCAAGGTAATTCATTTAAAACATGTAATTGTATGCTTCAAATGTATTACTGATAGGGATAGTTAATACTCCCATGACTTGTATGACTCTCATCTAGCCATTTTGCATGCTAAGTATCATGGGAAAGTGAAGGCAACTTGTTGGATGGCTTTCTTTCACAATAGCTTTGTATGTCTGCCATACATCTTTGGAGCCAACTATAAATGAGTACAGATACCTTTCAATTGAGCCCAAGACTAAGGGGTGTGCAGCTGAATGGCTGCATGTATTCCTATTGCTATTCTATAAACCGAACGTTCGGTTTATAGAATAGCAATAGGAATACATGTATTCCATAAGCCGACAGCCTATAAACCGAACGTTCGGTTTATAGGCTGTCGGCATTTAACTATACGGAGACAAAGTCTCCATTCATAATGAATGGAGACTCTGTCTCCGTATAGTTAAATGCCCACAGCCTATAAACCGAACGTTCGGTTTATAGGCTGTCGGCATTTTACTACACGGAGACAAAGTCTCCGTTCATAATTTTATGAATGGAGACTCTGTCTCTGTATAGTTAAATGCCGACAGCCTATAAACCGAACGTTCGGTTTATAGACTTTCGGCTTATGTAATACATGTAATCCTATGGCTATTCTATAAACCGAACGTTCGGTTTATAGAATAGCAATAGGATTACATGTATTCCATAAACCGAAAGTCTATAAACCGAACGTTCGGTTTATAGACTTTCGGCTTATAGAAAACATGTAGTACTATTGCCTTTCTATGAACCGAAGAATTTCTTATGAATGGGGCTCTCGTTCGGTTTATTGAAAGCCAATAGTATTACATTGTATTCTATAAAACGAACGAATAAAAATTAACGAAAACGAAAATAATGAACTAATTTCGTCTGAAACGAATGCAGTAATGAACGAAATTCGTTTTAGACGAAATAAATAACATTTTCGTCCGAATGGACGAAAACGAAACGAAAATTTTAGTTTTGCACATGTCTATTCTATACTTACAATACATTTTATCTAACATTCCTTGCTAAATACCATGACAGAATAGAGCCAGTGGGAGAAAATAACTTTTTCTTGTACTAAATAAGCACAAGTTGTTTTAAAGGTTAGTACCTCTTGTAAATGTAGATGTTGATTTTGCTGCAGCTGTCTAATGTTGGTAGCATAACCCTTATTGACAGTTTTTTGTTGACAATCAATTTTGTTTGTAAATTGCATTATCCCTTTTCCATATTAAAAATATAAATTGCAACTTGATTTGATTGCAGCTGGGGATGATTAAAGTGTTACTAGATAACATCCACAAATAATAAAGAGTAAAAAAGTAACAATGACTTTAAATATTTGTAGTACCTACTTGATCTCATGAAGAACAGCTAAAGTCAAGAGACATACACTGCTCAATTAGGAATCAATGCACAGCAGTCGAAGAAAACCTGGTGCTGTAAATGTTGTCTCAGATTAGCCTCCAGGTATGGACTCATGATTCAGTTCTCCCTATTTTTATTTGCATGAAACATTTTATTATGTTGCGTCATAGCATTATCCTATCAGATGGATCAAAATAATTCAGTTTTGTTTTTCTGTAATGTATTATGTGTTTCCTACATAGCATGTTGATAATGCAAGCAATGCATTTGATTATGCAGTGCAGAAAATAGTTAGGTTATAGATCTCCGTTCTAGCAGTAGGGGGGCATGGTTGGAAGTATTGTTGGTAACAGCTAGCCCCCCTTCCATTCAGAGCTTCCAACAAGAAGGGAACTGCAAAGCGTAAATGAACATGGCTATCGGAAGTATGGGTGCCAAATAAAATCAAACTCACTACTGTATCTTCATAAATAAGAAAATATATTGCTATCCACAGTGACAAAAATACGTGAAGCGCGTAAGGCGTTCTATTTTTGACCTGTGGATCAGCAGTAGTGGAGGGGGGCCTTGACTGAGATAAGAGGTGGGCTTAAGATAATGAGTCTATAATGATTGGTTAGCTCCCTCTGGGGTATTTTGATATATAAAGGGGCCTTCATTTTGATATCATTCACTAATTTTCACTCTACCTTGATTTTTTCCCACTCTCCCTCCCTTTATTTAGATTTCTTTTAATTATATTCCTGCTCATGTCACAGTGGCGGGGTAGTATGGAAAGTTGGCAGGAGAAATAATTTAGTTTGTTATAGGAAATAACTGGCCTATTGCTCAGAAGCATATTATGCAAAGTTATTTGTATTATTAAATGGTTGTTATTATTATGTGATATGTATGGGTGGGTCATTCTCATATTGCTATACAGGAAAAAGGGGGGGGGCTGTTTTTAAATGATGTTCTATGGTGTTGTTAGACACAGCTTTTATTGTTTTAAATGTTATTCCAAGATGTATTAAACTGTGGCCATTTTTACCATCACAAAGTTGTATGGTATCTTTTTATGGGGTTGGGGGTTAAGTCACTGTGCCCACATATTGATGATGCCACAATCATGCATCCCAGATACATGATGCCACACAACTATTAGATTGTATGCAAATTGTTGTATTTTTACTGGCTTATGTATGTATTTGCTTAGGATAGAAAATGGAAATAATAGAAATCAAATAAAGCAGACGGATGGTTACAATAATCATCAGTGTGTTATTAAATCATCACATCTTTTGTATACTTGTCAGAATAGAAAAACATTATTTCCCAATGCCATGATACAGAGCAACATAACATTAATTTTATGACAAGACAGGAGGCTTCATATTAGCATTACTTTCTTTTCTGTAAATCTCCAGCAGCAAAGAAAAAAGTTAACAGTTTATTGAAAAAACAACCAATCAATGAAAAGTAGAGTGTATACTGTCTGTATCTTTTCCTTAAGTTGATGGTCTTTTTCCATGTTCTTAACTTCATTCATACTTGAACCTATAGTTTCACCATTTTATACTTTTCTTGTGGTCAATTCTCTGCTACAGAATTGGCTTTTCTTACACTATCTCATAGCAGCACTACTGCTTCCCTTTATCACCTTTAATTGCATTGTGGCCCTCATTGCTACCATACCCATATGTGTTTGTTTTTTTACCTTATTGGTGCTGAAGGCAAGTCCTGACTGCGTGTTTTCCTGTCTGTTTTTACTCCTGGTGAGGCTTGTGGCCTTCCCTTTGGTCGAATTGGCTGTTTTGCAGCTGAACTCATCTGTATTTCGTATATTCGAATTTCCCTGAATTTTTGGATTTTTCTGTCGAATTGAGGTGTGAATCTCCCTTACTTTGTAACCCATGTGAACATCTATACTGATTTGAGTAAGGGCCTGGTCCTGTTACTCGAGGGGTAATCCCCCAACCATAAGGGAGGTTGCCCCCCCCCCCCCCCCTCTGTTGCAGGGTGACCCCCTGTCATTGATATTAATACGGAATAATTACAAATCCATTGTGACCTCCACTTGGGTAGGCTTGTTCCTGTGACTCAGCCCTGTGGTGAAGCCACACAGGTGCATTCGGGTGAGCCCCGAACAGATTTTTATCACTACTTATACCTTTCCAGTCCCTCTTGTCTTTTAGCTCTGCACTGTTCAAGAACTAATCCCAGTGTAATGGAGATCACTGCTGACAGTCAGATCCCTAAGGGCCTACTGGCTTGGCTGTAATCAGCTTTGGAGGCCTCCCTGAGGGCAGCCCTGGCCATTATTCACCATTCCGGTTCTGTTATCCCCACAGCCCCTCCCTATGCCTCACCCACCCCTGTGAGCTCTGTCTCAGGGGACTCCATCCACTCATAAGAACAATCACCCCCACAGAAGCGCCAATGTTCAGAAATAAGAGTCGTCCCATCTACTGCAAAAGGCCCACTTGGATAATAAAACATCCTGCAATGTATAATGAAGCACGTAGATATAGTTTACCATCTATACTTTACTAAGGTCATCTATACGTTCCCACAGAATTTTCCTCATTCTCAGTTTTCCAGAGTTAGTTATACCTGTACAGCAGCGATCCATTTGCATTCCAGTCTATAACGTCTGTGAATACAAATAGTATGCCAAAGGTTTCCTACCCTTGATTGACGGCAGATACTGTAAAAAATGTACTTGCAATTCAAATGTACTTTCCTTTTATGCTCTCTCTTTTTTAAACTCTGTGTGTAGAAAGCATCTTCAGGGTATGCCATGAATCTGGAACCATGGGAGATAAATGCATCAGATTACAAAATTTGTCAGACATTGCATAGCATACAGGAGAAGATTATTACTCCACTTGGACAGGATCCGTGTGATAACATCCTCCAGAATTTGCTGGATCTGAGTTGCTTATGGTTTATTTATATTTTTAAACAAATTGTAAAACCATGTTCATATAAAATCTAATTGCAACAATTCATCATGGCTGTTTATATAGTTTTCAAAAAACATTGCCATATCATGTTTATGTACTATGTAATTGTAACAATACATCATGGTTAGACACCTGTCCCTCCTGCTTCAAATCCCTTTCTAGCAATTTCTGCAGCCACCCACTAGACCACTAGCTGTCATAGAGCTTCCAAAAGCTCTGACTCATTCAGGCACATGGGACCACATAAGGTCAGAGAAGTGAGGCATGAACAGCAGTGAACCTACCAGAAACACCACTCCTAATCAAGGCAATCGGGAGCCTGGTAAAAGAAGGTAACATTCCCCCCCCAGCATAAGCTCTCAAACAGGCAAGGTTATTGCCTGCCCTCCCCCCCATTACTTCTCCACCAGACTGGCTTACCGGGACATCGGGAAAAATACATGCCTGTGGGCCGCTGGATACAGCCTTTGGGTTTTCGGAAACTTTAAGAATTAAGAGGGATGCAGTGTGATGTTGCTGCCTTTTCTTATTTTTATATGAAGTTCATATACTCCAGATTGCCTTCATATACAAATCTTTTACCTATGCTGCTGCTCAACAAACTGGTATGATTTAGCTGTGAAAATGATAAGTGCCCCCCCTCTTTTTTATTTGTCTGTGGCATCCAGGAAAATGCTGACACAGGTTGTGTTCTTCTTTTTTTATTAGGTATAGCCAAAACATACCTACACTTAAAAACTGATTTTTAAAAAGTGTATCAATAAATTAGAATTAAAAGAAAATAATAAATATATAATAAGCTAATTAAACAAACTACATTACCTTTGTTCAATTGGTTCCCTTTTGGGCAGAAAATAAAATGTTCTGCTCTTGAATTGAAATGACAGAGATAGTAATTTGAAATAGGTTACACAACAATACAAAGAGTCTGGAGCATAACTAAAATCCATCATACACTTGACATTAAACTCCTGTCAAAAGAGGAGTCATTTAGTTTTTAGAACAGATGACATGTAAAGGGCCAGGTCAGCATATGTGCAATTAAAGTGAAACAAGTTAATTTTAATATGCCTTAGTAACTGATTGATTTTACAGAATCACCGTTGACTGTACACTGATAAACAAATTAGGAGCCAGTTTAAAACAAAGTTTTTTAATCCCTCTTTAATGGATTTTAGTACCTCAGGCAGTGCAATGCTGTAAAAATGATTAAAATGTGCCCTGTCTCTGTGTAATCAATAAACCTTCCTCTATAAGATTGGTTCAGTTCCAAATATCTCTCACCATTCTTGGACAGCTGTGTCTGTTGAATTCCAAATAAGCCATCTATCACTATTTATTTACACAACATTCATTAGATACCAAATCCTTCAGCTTATTAGCACAGAACTCGTCCAAACAATCAAATCAAAAGGTCACCTTTTAGCAAATATGTACTTTAACCAAAACATGTATCACCTCTCTAACAGAAAAAGTCAGAGTTGGTACCGTGTTAGCCATAGAAACACAGGAGAAAAGTAGAGTCAAATTGATACCTTAATTGGCTAACTGAGGAGGTTTAGGGTGCAAGCTTTAAGGTCTCTTCATCAGGCATGTTATACAAAATACATGTGAAAAACATCTCTCTTAAGTACAATTGCACATCATATTGTTATGAATGAAAAGCAGATTGGATCAGATTAGATGCAGCTCTCAGTTCTTTGATCATTCAATGGTGGTATAATGGGATTTAAATTGTAGTCCTCCTTCTAATCTATAGATGAGGTGAGATAATGTACATTTGAAATTAGGAATATATTTTAATGGGCCTGGCAGTCTCTCATTAACCAGTGGGTATTGAATATAAATCTACTATGTACAATATAGATACGGGAAGACACTTATTTTCATCCAGAGGATGACTGCAATTTTCACATTTATTTTGTATACCATGAATGACTTCTAAATCTACTCAGTTAGCCAAATATCAACTTGATTCTACTTGTCTCTTGTAAAAGAAAAGTGTCAGACATACACAAAAAATGGTGGGTTGATGGTGAATTTTTAAAAGTTTGCAAGAGCAAATTCTATGAAGCATGAAATCTAAGGAAATTATTTTATATATGCTAAATACAGTACATTTAAGTACATTCATAGTTGAACACAATAAAGATGCCTGAAAGGATATCTGTCACTCATAACATCTTGGATAATTATACCTATACATTGAACTAGCCAAAATAAAAATTCCTTTTATTTTTATATTACATTAAAATAAATATATTTACCCATTCTGTAATTTTCCTAGTCCAGTATGCAGAAGGATGCTATATGTCCCAGAATGCATTGTGCAGAGACGGATTGCTAATCATGCTCGGTGGACAGAAACACCAGAGACTTCTTGATGTTTAGAGATGGAACCAGAAGAAGGCCAGAATAGGTAAGTAAACATTTGTTTGATTGTAACATCAATCTATACATGGGGTAGCATAATGCGCATTTAAAAATAGGAGAACATTTTAATGGGCTTCTGTCCCTTTGTGCTATATAATCTCTCATTAATATGTGGGTGTCTGAATATGAGTCTATGTATAATATAGATACTAGAAGACACTTCTCATACAATGTGGAGAATAAGAATGACAAAAAATGATCTATACATTGTGTTAGAAATAGCATGCAAATACATATATAAAAAAATCATCTGCATTTTAAATGTGCTTGGGTGACTCCTGTTTATGGCTCTATATGTAAATAACAATTTTTTTGTTGAAAGTAGTAATTACTTTGCATATACAGCAACAGGTGATGTCATAAACAGGAGACACCAGAGATGTATTTAGAATGTTTTTTTCTTAAACATTAACTCCACTCACATCTCTCACACATTCACACACACACACATGAGTCACTCCACTCACACACACAGCAACATTTTTTTACATTTTTTTTCCTACCTGCTCTGCTCAGCTGCTTTGGCATTTTCCTAAGCGGGAGAAGGGGAGGGGGGGGGGGATGCTCAGTGTGCCTGGGGAAATTGTGCACTGCACTTGCGCAAGAGCGATGCGGCCACACAATTGTAATTTCAACTACTGTCACTTGGGGGAGGACTTCCAGAGGTAAGTATATGTTGAATTTTAAGTATAATAGAAAGGGGGAAAAAACCTGAAAGTGCCAGTCTATTTCACACTTTGGTGTCTGTAAGTTGCACCAAAGTCATATAGGTGACTAGGTTGTCCCTTCAAGGAACAAAATTGATATATGTTATCATAAAATGTATCACATGAAAAATTTACTTATAGCTTGTTTTAATCAGTTACATTTCAAGAGTGACACATAAGAACAAATAAGTCCATACAGAACATACCAGCTATCCCTGGAAATTCCCTTTTGCTAGAACAATAATCACATAGGAATACCAGAGTATTCAGAAGATTGGAGTCTTTTTCTTTTCATCTCCACATACACCTAAAAAGGATGCCGTAGAGATCTGGAAGCAGAGAAAATCATGCTGTTATTATCCATAGATATGGTTCCTCCCATTCTGGGGTTAATTTTTCTGATCTGTTCTTGTTTGTCAGCTATGTCAGAGAAATAACAAAATCACTTAGCAAATCAGGTTAGAAAAATACATATTTTATTAAGATTATTTTTTCAACATATGCCTTTTTTTGATCCAGAAGAAAGTAAAAAATTATAAGACACTTCGATTTTCATATCAAAGAGATAAAAATATACATCTTGACACTACAGGCATTCAGATTCTCCCTGGATAATGACTGCTTTCCCATGCCCCTTACTCCACAAATCACTACCCAACGTTCACATACATTTGGATAAAGGTATAGATGTATTAACATTTAAATAGTCAGCATTCATTTAACTAAATATTAGAACCTGCGGCTGCTAAGCTGTCGGCCTTAGCAGGGACTTCTACCATAAGTTTAAACATGAGCTCTAATATCAAGCAGTGTCTTCAGTCACAGCAGGACACCACACCTCAAGGCCTCTCCTCTCACAATTAGTGCTGGGTAGTGACTACAAAAAAACAAGAAAAACAAGGGAAAGGAAACATAAAACCTGCATAAGGCTTTGACTAGCTTGTTTAGGAGAAGTCCAGGAATACTGGAAAAACCATAGTGTATTGTCTATGATTTCCATTTATCTTATATTTTTTGGTTGCATCCTTTTACTGCTTATAAATGTTTTATGGTGCATCATACTTTCTATTGCAATACATTTCTTATTCTCCATTTTAGCCATCTTGTTTTTTACTATTTCTGGTATAGTCCTTATGTTTTTCAAATAATGCTTATGCTTACTTTTTCTTAAATAGACTTTAAAATACAGTTTTCTGTCCTTTACTTAATCCTGTACTTATCAGTAGCCTTTCCCAATAGTATTTTAAATATACCCCATCTTCTTCTGAAATTCTAGCTCAACAAAACTTGATGCACATTTACGTGAGGATATCAACAGCATAGACAGCTCCTGGCAGCAAATTTTTTTTAGCGGCGCGAGAGGGAGCAGGACTTGAAAACAATTTTTTTTCTTTCCTCCTTTGAAATTAACCCCTTAAGGACAGAGCCTTTGAAACATTTTTGTCCTTTCTGGACAATGGCTATTTTAACATTTCTGTGCTGTTTGTGTTTAGCAGTAATTTTCTTCTTCGTCATTTGCTGTACCCACACATATTATATATTGTTTTTATCGGGACAAAAAGGGCTTTCTTTGGATGCCATATTTTTGATCATATCTTATCATATTATTAAAAAAAAATAAAAAATATGGTAAAAAAAAAAAATACACAAATGTCCTGACTTTTATTTGAAACAACTTCTCCTCATCGACAATAGCGAGCGAAAAAACATGCTAAATAGATTCTACTATTTCTACTGAGTACAGGGATACCACCCATGCATAGGTTTGTTGGGTTGTTTGGGGGCTAAAATGCCAAATTTGTGAGGTGCAGTTTTTTGTTTTCCAACTTGAAATTTTTACATGCAGACAGCCTGCACCCATGTCCCATTTGGGACATATTTTAAACCAGCCAGTGTATTTTACCCCATCAACCCATATATTTTTTAAAAGTAGACACCCTAGGCTATCTCAAATGGTGGTATTTTAACACTTTCCATGCACTAATTCTACCACCAGCCTTTGTCAAAGTTTGTGGTAGTAATTTTTTTGTGTTTTTTTTTCACAAACCTTGTACTTCAGACATAAATTCACAGATTTTGGTATGTGTCACTGCCAAACAATAACCCAATATGTGTTCAACAACATCTTCTGAGTACAGGGATACCACCCATGCATAAGTTTGTTAGGTTGTTTGGGGGCTAAAAGCGCCACATTGTGAAGGTGCGCATTTTCAACTTGGAATATTGACGTGTAGCCAGCCTGAGCCCATCTTTCATTTGGGACTTTTTTTTAAAGTAGGACAGTGTATTTTACCCCAAAAAGTATATATTTTGTAAAAGTAGACACCCTAGGCTATTTTAAATGGTGTTATTTTAACACTTTCCATGCACCAATTCTACCACCAGCCTTTGTCAAAGTTTGTGGTAGTCATTTTATTGTGTATTTCTTCCCACATACATTGTACTTTAGACACAAATTCACATATTTCGGTATGTGTCACTGACAAACAATACCACAATATATGTTCAGCAACATCTCCCGAGCACAGGGATGCCACCCATGCATAGCTTTGTCAGCTTTGTTGGGTGTTGAAAGGCTACATTTGAAAGGTACGCTTTTTGATTTTCAAACTTGGAATTTGAACATGTAGAGCAAGGAAGGGGTTAATAGCTCTTATAAGAGCCTTTGTAGTACTGTACAAAAAAATTAACCCCTAAAAATGCACAGACAAGAAAAAATGTTCTGCTGTGCAGTGATCAGTGGCAGGGAAGGGGTTAATACACACACTATACAAAGGGTATGGCTTTTATAAAAGCCCTTGGGACTCACAATTTTTTAACATTTTATTTAATTTATTACAATTAAAAAATTATGTTATACAGATCTGTCTCTTTCCCTCACTAAATCTCAAGTGATCCATATGGGTCAGAACAATATTTACGAACCAGACGAATGGTGATGCTCATCTGAGAAATCACCAAACCACCTTTGCCACTGATCGGCTGTTACTGATCGCTATACACGCGTTCAGACAGCTTCAAAAGGAATACACGTAATCCCCTAGTGGGTATAACTAACCCTTAGCGAGTCTGACAAACAAAATGCTCCATATGCGCTGCTTAGGCAGTGACCATATGCACTGCTTAGGCAGTGACCATATGTGCTGCTTAGGAAGTGATATACGGCAAGGAAGGGGTTAATAGCTCTTAAAAGAGCCTTTGATATACTGTAATAAATCAAAGTAAAAAAAAATAACCCCTAAAAAAATGCACAGACAGCAAAAAATGTGCTGCTGTGTAAGATCACTGCGTACACAGCGATCAATTGCAGGGAAGGGGTTAAATACTGGAAACGGCTTTTATAAAAGCCTTTGGGTCTCAATTCTATTAAATATATTATAATTAAAAACTTACATTATACAGCTCTGTCTCCCTCCCTCACTAAAACTCAAGTGAGAGGGAGGCAGATCTACACGGGTCAGATCAAATATTTACAAATATTGATCTAACCAGACGAATGGTGATGCTCATCTGAGCAAACGCCAACCCGCCTTTGTCACTTATCAGCTGTTACTGATCGCTATACATGCGGTCAGACAGCTAAAAAAATTATTTTTTCGTTAAACGTAGTCCCCTAGCGGGTATAATTAACACGTGACGGGTGTAATAAAAAAGTTTAAAAAAATGTAAAAATGCTTCTGCAGCAAGATTGCTGCATTTGCGTCAGATCGCTGCTTAGGCAGTGATCTACAGCAAGAAAGGGGTTAATCTCTCTTAAAAGAGCTTTTTTTATATTGTAATATATTACAGTAAAAAAAATGAACCCCTAAAAAATGCACAGACAGCAAAAAATGTGCTGCTGTGTATGATCACTGCGTACACAGCGATCAATGGCAGGGAAGGGGTTAAATGGCTTTTATAAAAGCCCTTGGTGTTTAAAATTGTATTAAATATTTTTTTTATTATTTTATTTTATTTTTTTACTTTATCTGATCTGTCTCTCTCCCTTACTATAACTAGTAAGGTGAGGGAGGCAGATCAATACTTGTCAAAGGCAATATTTGCTAATATTGCCTTTGACTGTATGGTAAGTGCTCATCAGAGCACTTACCATACATGCCTGCACACAGATCACATAGATCTGTTGTGCCGGCATTGATTGGCTCCCCCTAGAGCATCGGAAGTGAAATACTTTCACTTCCGATGCTCTTGCCATTAGAAGGGAAGCGCTGTCTGTACAGGCAGCGTTCCCTTCTACTGAGCCGATGGGGTCGCTCAGGAGAGCGACCACCATCTGCTCTGGGCAGCCTGAAGGTGTTGTTAATTGCCTCGCTGGCGAGGCACTTTAACAACACCGGAGATGCTTAGAAAGCGAACGATCGTTCGCTTTCTAAGCACATGTGTGCAGTGGGCGCAGCGCGCCCCTGCACATTTGGGGGGTGTTGCACAATGCCTCTACCTAGAGGCATTGTAGCAACACCGTTAGAGTAAAGAAAGCGCACGCTGGTCGCTTTCTTTACTCAGTTTAGTGCATGACGTGCCAGGCACTTCACCTGTCGGCAAGTCCACGATTTGCCGTGACGTGCCTGGCACGTCATCTGTCGTTAAGGGGTTAATGGAAACATTTCACTAAAATTCGACTTTGAGATCGACTTTCATTTTGAGACTAAGTCAAACTCGGGTGCCGAGTTTGACTTTGTCACAAAACCCCCCCCAAAAACTTTGATCAGTTTTCTCAGCCAAACTCAGCTGCTGAACTTGTCTTAGTCTCAAAATGAAAGTCAACCTCAAAGTTGAATTATAGTGAATAGATCCAGAAGAGTACAATGAAAAGACATTATTAGAAATATCTTGACTCTAAATATACCATAATCTGGTACAGTGTGTCAGTATGGGCCCTAGAGGTGGAGACCTTAAAAAAAAACTTCAGCAGAAAGAATGTAGGTGGATCCACAATTTGTAAAGTCGATCCCCTAGTGGACTTAATGAGGACTTCAGCTGTGCTTTCTGTGACATTATATCAGTACATTAGTAAAAATCGCAATGAGTTGGTATGACAAATGACACTGGTAGCTCAGCCCTTCAAGTGTGAGGTGAGTTTGTTCCCTAGCAGTCTTTAGAGCATCAAGATACCATTGAACAAAGCGATGCCAATTTCCCATTGAAAATGGGCTCTTGAAGCTACTGTTTCATACTTGTGGACTGTACTTTATCCAGCCATGGAAATTGTTAATTTTTTTTGAGATACCAAGGAGTAGTTGTTTTATTATTCTCATGAAATAGTTTACCTCCACATAGCCCAGCCTGTGAAACTATTTAAGACACCTAGCCCTGAGAGCTTTTATGGGCCCTGTTGAATTTTAGGACAGACAAGATGTTCAACACAAACTGTGATATTATCATATTATATATGGATTTCTGAACAACAACCCTGAGAATTAAACAGATTTAACAGTGAATGAGGCCTATTGATTAATAGCTAACAGACAAGTGAACTGCAATGAGAGTGCAAAAACACATATTAATGGCAGAAGTTAGAAAAGTAGGGTAGTTGGAAGATGTTTCCAAGTTAGCTATTAATGCCTGAGTTTTGTAATTTACTTGGCAGGTCAGCTTTTATGAATATAATTATGTTGTCTTTATTGGCTTACTTATCTTTGTTTAATGCTTGTAATATGGCAGAGGTATCCACCGTGCATCCCTTGGGCATCGATGTGCTGCCCACCTGAACCGCACCTCCAACTACTCACTGCACGGGAAGCTGTGTCGGAGAACAAAGGTGCTGCTTTCCCCTCCTCTACCCTGTGTGTGAGGTAATGCGCAAGGGTCAGAGGGAGGGAAGAAGCGCACCGGCAGCATGAAGGTAACACGGAGCCCACATCCTCAGTGATCAAGAAGCCCACAGCCCCATTTAAAAAAAAAAAAAACAGTTTGGTAAGTGTATGTATGTGAGTGTGTGTGTATAATTGGGTATTTGTGTGTGGGATAAGTGTATGTATGTGAGTGTGTGTGTATAAATGGGTATGTGTGTGTATGGGATAAATGTATCCATGCATGTGAGTGTGTGTAAAAATGTGTATTTGTGTTTGGGGGGTAAGTTTATGTATGTAAGTGTGTGTGTGTGTGTGTGTATAAATGTGTGTGTGGGGTAAGTATATGTATGTCAGTGTGTGTGTATAAATGTGTATTTGTTTGTGGGATAAGTGTATGTATGTGAGTGTGTATAAATGTGTATATATGTGAGTGTGAATGAATGTGTATGTGTGTGTGTGTGTTTGGGATAAATATATGTGTGGTGTGAGAGGATAAGTGTATGTGTGGTGGGGGTGGTAAGTGTATGTGTGGTGTGGTGTGGTGTGGGGATGTAAGTGTGTGTTTGTGGGATAAATGTATGTGTGGTGTGTTGTGTGTGTGGGGGTAAGTGTATGAGTGGTGTGTGTGTGGGGTGGTAAGTCTATGTGTGGTGTGTGTGTGTGGGGGGGTAAGTGTATGTATGTGCATGATAAGTGTATGTATGTGAGTGTGTGGTAAGTGTGTGTGTGTGTGTGTATAAATGTGTATGTGTGTGTGTGGTAAATGTGACTGTGTGTGTGTGGTAAGTGTGACTGTGTATGTGTGTGTGTGTAGTTAATGTGACCGCTGCACATTAGTGTGAATTATATATATATACATGTATATATGTATATAATTCGATATATTATTCTCTTAATGAATGAAACATGAATGGGGCCCACGCACACATACATTTCTATTAAAGTGGTCTTTTCAGAATAAACTTGGACACCCCTGTTATAGGACAATGTGACTATTACTTCTAAATTGAGCAGGTCAGGACGGTATTGTTAAATGCCTATGTGAACTTCAGGATGTTGTTTTATTTTATAATTAGCCAATTAACTGTTTCATTACTAGACTTCTTACCCTAGAGAAAGCTGTTTGGATCCAAAGAGAAGTAACATGATTACTTTTTAGAGTTGAGGCATTGTGTTACTTTTATCATTGGTTGATAGTATGTTATCTTTAGCATCATTCAACTAGAATAATCTTAAACTGTCATTAATCAACAATGCCTGAGATAGACATAAGGCCATTTTGAAGATTGAGGATAGCTGAGATTTTTAATTAGATAGTAAAATCAGGAGATTAGATGAGCCAATTGAATCTGATTTGCCATCAAATTCTTTCTAATTTTCTAGCTACTCAAAATGGATCAAAGCTTTCTAAATACATTTTTATTACTATTCCCATGCAGTACATAGTAAAAACAAAAATAGACCCAGCAAGACTCACAGTGTTATATATAATTTCTATTTTAAATTCTATTTTGTGAATATAAACATAGCCCACTCTACTGATGTAAATTAGCATTTATGCTTTTCAGCATAAGGAAATGTGTTATTTTAGAGAGATGCTCGACAAGCATACCCCTTGTGCTTCACTTACAATATGTTTACAATTATCAACAGTGAAGGGAAACTCATAAACAGAAGAGAAGAAGATACTTTATAGATCTCTGTGATCAAAACTATCAAGAATCTAGAACTATATTTCCATTTCTAATTAAAGTGTCCTATACAGGTAAAATTAAGGGATAAGACCATTGCAAGGGGACAGAAAATAACACCTGATGAACAAAAAATATAAATTATTATTAGGGATGAAGGTGCCACACTTTTATATCGTGCTTCAAAACTCGGCTTCTAGTTTCATTTAGCAGTGCACATAAAACATATATTTTGATAATAAACTGTGGCATTTATTATAATGTAAAATCACAGACATAGTATGGAGGAATGGCAGCTGATAATATACAAAGTAGTATGTTATAGAGACATACAAAGGGATCTACTCAGGTAACCCTGATCTGGCCAGAATTCAGCCATTTTCTATTTGTGGAACTTGACCAACAAAAAAGGCCTGAATTAGGCTAAAATAGGCAAATTGCGGGCATTTCAGTTAGCCAATTAGTAGCTGGCAAAATTAATATTAAAATTAATAAAAAATATAAAATAAATAATATTAAAATGTTTAAATAAATACATAAACTAAATATTAAATACAAAGAAAATAATTGAAAAATAAACCAAAAATAATATATAAATAATATATGTATAAGATAATAATAAATACATTTTTCAATGGCATGACCTATTTTCATGCCGATTCAAGATCACTTTGGTAGTCTCTGAGTGGGCGACATTTAAGTGATTTAAGTGATGAAACTGAGGTGGAAAATCATCGTAGCTACCTAAGTAGAGCCTCTAAAATATTCACAATGTGACTAAATAACAGATTCATAGCTGTGAACTTCCAATATTTTATCAAAGTGTCTTTCTCAATGGTGATAATTGTAATTGTCTTTTTTTTGTGTTTATCAGTAAACAAGTATTTGAAATGCAGATGGCTCTAATTTCAGCCAGTTTTGTGTGTTGTGATATACGTGAGAAGGCGAGCTTGGGGAGACAGACAGGATTGTTGCTATAACAACAGCGATAATGTTATATACTGATAAGAAGAGTTGAGTGGAAAAATGAACACAGATCTGTTTTCTTTTTCTTTGGGTTTCAGGGTACAAAATGTATCGAAACATAGTTTTGGATCCTGTAGGTGGACCTCTTCATTAAAATAGTACTGACATAGTCAAAAACGATAAGAAAAGTGTTACTATCACTGTCAGTTATTAAACCATGACTTCTCAAATATCTAATGTCTTATGGTAACTTAACAACATAATGGCAAATAAACAGTTCAAATTAGCTGAATTAGAAAAACTCTTCACCCTGTTTTTTTGGACATTTTTTACAATTTATTTGTGAGTTCAACATAGTTCACTGTTTAGTGAACAAACCTAAATGTGCAAAGAATATATACATTAAACTACTAAATATTTCTAAAGAGTATTGTACAAATATACCCTTGAAACAATTAATTCAGAATAACAGTTTTCAGAGATGAATGCTATGTTATTGAACGAGCAAAGCTTTGCAATCCTTAAAGAATTAAACTCTCCTAGAGGAATAACACAGTAAAAGGTAACAGCTTAAATATTTAAAAGCCATTTTCCAGAGATGAGCATGAAATGAAAGCTGTTGGCTCCTGGCCAAATGTAAAGATGCAACATGAATTGAAAACTAAATGGCTAAATGGGGCCTTAGATATGATTCTCTGGAGATTTTTTAAAAGTGATAGCAAAATAAAAATAAATTAGCTAATCTTTTACAGTATAAGAAGATATAAAATGATGCCACTGTATTCTTCAATCTTCATCTTCTGAAAGGATTCAAGCACATTTGCAACTCTTCACGGAACATTAAATATGTGGCCATATGAAGTTTATGAGTTTAAATATGTATTTCAGGTTTAGGAAACATCTTTAGTATAAAATACTACTTTGTGTTTTTGCCTTTCTAAGATAAAAAAAAATTCTCAATTTAAATGTGATGTCCCTCTTTTTCATCTATTTTTCTAGAACAAACTATGATTTACACAAGGGCATGAACATATTCATCCAGATGGCAATTTATGTTAAATAGTATGTTGTTTATTTTAATTTTGGATTCTAAATTCACTTTCAGTGGAAAGTAAAGGATGTCATGTGTTTTAATAATTTTAGAAAATGGAAGGTAAAGAGAGTCTATAGTTTTAAATTAGGAGGTATTACTAATTGGAAACATGGATTTTATTTGTTAAATCAAATGAATGCTTTGTCTATATCCAAAATTATAGGGTCTACTCAATATGCACCAATCCATCCCTAATTGGATTCAGATCAGGCATAAAAGCCGAGTTTGCTTGGTATTGCTACTCGGTATCGGCTATTCGGCTCTGAATCGGCTATTTGAAAAACAAAGCATTGGAGGCCTTTGATTGAGACATTTTCGCTTTAAAAAGTAAAAAAAATTGGAAACTCAATATGCGACGATCACCCTCAAATACAATTGGATTCAGGGTCGCATTTCGGGCATTTCAATTGTCCTATTCTGCGAAGGAGAATTGCGATGCAAATGTTTGAAATCTAATAAAATTTGCAAAAATCCTCCACTCCCCTAGAGCCAGTGGCCCATAAATAAAAGAAAAATTACCCCTGCCTCAATTAAAATTGGATCCCAGCCCCATTAATAATAATGAGGGGGCCAGGACCACTTTTTAAAATAATTGCGGGAGAGGGTTGGATGGCAAAGTACAGCATGCCTCCCAGTCCAAAGGCCCTTCAGTTTTTAGTGAATAGCAAATGTTTTTGCCTTTCACCGAAAGGCGTTCAAGATGGGACATTGAAATGGACTTTGGCAAGGTGGGGGATATGGAGGTCGATTTTGTGTTAGTTAATAGCATGAGGAGATAACGTGGGAGGCAGACTTTTAACGTGAAAGTCAACCTCCCAAGTTGACCTCCTTCACACTATTCTTGACTTTTAGTGAATAAACCCCATGCTCTATAGGGAGTCAATGTTACCATTTAAATAATCCATTGGTGGACAAGGATAGTACTGGTAAATAACCAGTAAACACTCAAATGTGTTTTTCTGCATCATTCACCTAGATAAAAAACAAACAAACATTCATTCATTCAATTAAATGAAATGTATGTGCAAAATGTTATAGAGTAATTATGTTGTGCTCACCTAATGGTATTGTGATTAAAAGTGAGGCTATACATTTTGCTGTTTAATTGAAAGCTTACATTCAGATGAATGAAAAGTACATAAACTTTTACTGAACAGAGCATAATGCAATTAATTAGCCTTCTTCATCACCTTTCATCTTCTCTGTTAATGATCTTTCAAATTATTTTCCACAGAAACGTAATGCCTTTGCAGACAGCACGTATATAAAAAGCAAGATGCACAAAAGCCCATGGTAGGAATTATCTCCTGTACATTTAGACCTGAAAGTTACAAGGGAATTAGAATCTCAAATGCACAATATCCTCTGTATAAGATGAAGGATGAGTCGAGGAAGTGATACGTTGGGGTTTGGTTCTGGAAGGCAGAATACAAGCCATATTAGTGTGTCCAACAGATAAACATGAGAAAAGTAAAACCCTTCAGATTGCGGTTGTCAACATCCATATAATCACATTACGAATCAAGCAGGATTCTAATTATTAGAACTCCAAGCATCTGCATTCGGTAATGGGAAACTTCTTTCCACCTTAAAGGACAACTAAACTTTGTTTTTTACACTGAGGTAGTTTTTTTTAATATTGTATTTGATTTAAAGTGTCACCAGCCCCTACTTTCATTTCTGACCCCCTTTCTCAGTTGTGTCACAGACACAAATTAACCAAGGGGCCAAATGTGGCATCCGAATTGCGTTTCTCACAGGAATGTCCTGTGTCAAGAATTCAGTTCTGTAAGATGCCCTTATGGTGACCTGATCACGGCTTTTAAACAAAAGCAAATCAGTGGGAACTACATTTCCCATGATTCTGCAGTGGAAGAAGCCACAATCGCGCCTGGTGCATGTATAGTTCACTAGTTAGGTATCTTCCAAATTGTGTTGCCGATACAATTATCAGAAATGCTATTTGGATGGGCATCCTATAAATGGAATAAAGGATAAGGTAAGTGACCCTCCCACAATAAATAAGTTCATTATTGTTGAAGAAGTGTCATCATTTATCATAACGGAGTACCAGACATCAATTAAAACAATAGAAATATTAAGTATATTAGATGGATAAAGAATATCATTTGCATGATAATATAAAATAAAATAGAGTAGGAATCCAGCAGAATCTATACTAAACTGCTAATTTCTAAAAAGTCTAAACTCATGAATGAAAATTTGGACTAACAAATAAAAAGTCAATATGTTGTTGTCTTTTGATAAGATTGTGGATGATAAAGTCATACAGTAACTATACTTATTCTTCACCAGTATTGCAGTTATGGACAAACAATTATTTGTTGAAGTAGGCTTATTTCTATCTATCAGATATTTACTTACAGTATGTTGAGATGAAATGTGTTGGGGTTTGGCTAATAAAGCCTATACATTATTACACTGAAAATGTAATTACCACCTTCAAATCTAAATAAAAAGGTTACATCCTAAAGGGACTGTATCACATAATTTTACACTGCCTGTAGAGAATAAAATATGATTGAAAATGATCTATAAGTTATGTTAGCAAAATTGCAAGCAAATGCCTAAATTAGGAGAACATTTGTTAATGGAAAACCCTGTGGATTAATTTGCAAATAAAATTTTTCCCAATGAAAATCAAAATTTGCAAATCATGCCACAGGTGATGTCATAAACAAGAGACTCCCCAGACACACACATTTGTCTCCTAATTTAGGCAATTTTGTTAACACAATATATTGATCCTTTTATCCATGTTTTATTCTATACATTTGCAGTAAAACAATGTATTATCAAGGTGATGCAGTCTGTTGAATGGATGAGTTTTAATCTGCCGCTTATCTGCTTGTATGCGTATTATAAATCTATAATACGCGAATCTGCGTATTATTATCTGCACTTATAAACTTTACTAGGAGTAGCATCATCGCTGCAGTGCACCTTATTTATTTTCTCTAAGTTTGCATGAAGTACCCAGATGTCTTTCCAAGTGCCCTTGATTCTTAGTGCTTATCATGGCTGTCACAGTGTTTTATCATATCTTCTTGCATTTGCATTGTTCTGCTACACTGCGTAGTAACATGTTCCCAAAATATAAATACACTTGTGTACAATGCAGCGATACATTCTCATGTAATGATCAGGACCATATATCTATACCCTGGATCTGTAACATGAATTAATGAGAACCATTCTGTTAGCGTCTAATGCTCTTATACATGCCTTTCCTTGTGCAATTACCTTATATAGTGCCTTTGCCTGAGTATGATTGTATCAGATAATGAATTTATTACAGGGCACAAAGCACTGCCATTTGCAAATAAAAATAGCTTTATAGCCACATACATCACACTGAAGACTTTAAAGCTTTTTTTTGCATCATTTAAAAAAGATTGCATTAATCATGCGTGCACTTATGTGACGGAGACTTCTCTATTAATCTGTTCACTTGCATCAAGCGGTGATCCGATTTCAAGACTCTTAGTGCAGAACAGTGTAACAAGATTAATGCAGTGAACTTTATTTCATCCTAGGTGACAGAAAGACGTGACATCTGCTTCATTTCTGCATCTTAAATATTTGAAATTGAAATAAGTATCAAAAAAGCACAGCAGTTTTGTTTCTTACTTTAGTTCTACTTTCTATTATAAAAAAGCAGTGTTTAAAGTCTATTATGTTAATTTTACGCATGTTTTAAACTAAAAATACTTCACTAAGCAGAGTTTTTTGTTTTGTTTAAGCTTCATTCTTGCTTTGTAAAATGTTAGTAATGGATATAGCAGGGGTCCTTTAAAGTTGGTACAATAGAACATTCCCTTCTGTAATTATAGGCTGTCATCTCCTGGGTTGGTAAAAGATCTGTCTAGATTGAGAATGCTGAAGCCTGCAGTGATTGTAACAAAGTTTTATAGTTAGTTTGAAAAAAAAGAAAATAAATCACACAAGTCAATCAAATTCTGCTTTTCCAAGTAACTAGTACTACTACAAAAAAGGTAATTCAGTACCCCCAAGATAAAATTGAGGCTATTCCAAATTTTGATTCAAAGTGGTAAACAATACCTGCTTCCCCCAACGGCAATCACATAACTGTGAATCAATAAAACTAATTGTGAAAATCCTTCTTTTGACAAAACCTTTCAAATTATCAATTGAATTTACAATAGCAAATTAATTTGTAAGTGATTTTTACAACTTAAAGTAGCATTGAACTTTATTATTTTTACTTTATATCCACCATTTCTTGTTCAGAACTGGACAAGTGGCAGTCTTTGTAGCTGACATGATATTCATAAGGACTGAAAGCATGTCTAGCAAACTTTACTAATACTTTGCGAATACTAGTTTAAAAGCATTATTTGTCAAGAGTAGACATGTGCATTCGTTTTCGGACGAATGCATTTTCGGACGAAAATAGCATTTTCGTCCATTCGTCCGAAAAACGAATAACGAAAATTTTAACTAACAAAATCCGAATGAACGAATGGTTAATAAACGAAAATCATTCGTTCATTCGTCCATTCGTCCATTCGTGCTATTGGCATTCTAAACCGAAATAGAGTCGGTTTACAATACCAATAGCATTGTACTACATTCCATAAACCGACATGAATGACTTTCGGTTTATGGAATGCATGTAATGCTATTAGCTTCCTATAAACCGAAATTGAGTTCCCATTCATACGAATAGGTCAATTGACTCTTTCGGTTTATAGAAAGCCAATAGCAGCATGTATTCTATAAGCCGAAAGTCTTTAAAACAAACGACGTTCGGTTTATAGAATACATGTAATGCTATTGCTGTTCTATAAGCCGAAAGACATTCGGCTTATAGAACAGCAATAGCATTACATGCATTCTATAAACCGAACGTCGTTCGTTTTAAAGACTTTCGGCTTATAGAATACTATTGGCATTCTATAAACCTAACTAGAGTCCCTCCTCATTCATAAGAATTTCTTATGAATGGGGACTCGACTCTAGTTCGGTTTATAGAAAGCCAATAGTATTCTATAAGCCGAAAGTCTTTAAAACGAACGACGTTCGGTTTATAGAATACATGTAATGCTATTGCTAAACTATAAACCGAACGACTTTCGGTTTATAGAATAGCCATAGGATTACATGTAGTACATAAGCCGAAAGTCTATAAACCGAAAGTCGTTCGGTTTATAGGCTGTCGGCATTTAACTATACAGAGACAGAGTCTCCATTCATAAAATTATGAATGGAGACTTTGTCTCCGTGTAGTAAAATGCCGAAAGTCTATAAACCGAACGATCGGTTTATAGACTTTCGGCTTATGTAATACATGTAATCCTATGGCTATTCTATAAACCGAAAGTTCGGTTTATAGAATAGCAATAGGAATACATGTATTCCATAAGCCGACAGCCTATAAACCGAACGTTCGGTTTATAGGCTGTGGGCATTTTACTACACGGAGACAAAGTCTCCATTCATAATTTTATGAATGGAGACTCTGTCTCCGTATAGTTAAATGCCGGCTTTTAACTATACGGAGACAAAGTCTCCATTTATAATTTTATGAATGGAGACTCTGTCTCCGTATAGTTAAATGCCCACAGCCTATAAACCGAACGTTCGGTTTATAGGCTGTGGGCATTTAACTATACGGAGACAAAGTCTCCATTCATAAATTTATGAATGGAGACTCTGTCTCCGTATAGTTAAATGTTATTGTATTCTATAAACCGACTCTATTTCGGCTTATAGAATGCAATAGTACTACGAATGGACGAATGAACGAATGATTTTCCTTTATTAACCATTCGTTCATTCGGCTTTAGTTAGCTTAGCATTTTCGTTCTTCGTTTTTCGGGCGAATGGACGAAAATGCAATTTTCGGACGAAAATGCATTCGTCCGAAAACGAATGCACATGTCTAGTATATATTCACATGTAAATTGCTTTTTAAATAAAAAATTATGATATAAAAAAATCTTGTTTTTATATCCTTTTATGTGACAATGCTGCCTCTCTCTTTCCCTTGCCCCCAGATTTGTCGCTCTCCACCCCTTAGTGTTGTCTCTCTCTCACCCTCCCTTTGGCTCCCCCCTCGCTCCCCTTGTGTCTGTCTCTTCCCCCCTTCCCTCCCCTTGTTTCTCTCTGCCCCCCCCCCCCTTGTTATTCTGTCCCCCCCTCACCTGTTTCTTGCTCCCTGGTGGCTAGTGGGAGCAGCCGGGTGATGTATGCACTATACATAATAGACGGAAGTGTCGGGCAGCATGGAGGTTGTCTGCACGATTCGTGCAGACATCCCCCAGCTGCCCGATTCTCCCTGGTGGCTAGCGAGGGAGCGGAGGATGTCTGCGCGATGAGCGAGACCTCTCCTGCTGCCGCCCGGCATGACCGCCGGGACTTCTATGATGAAGCTGGGTACTTCCGGCTTCCTCATAAAAGTCCTGGCTGTCGTTCCGGGCGGCAGCAGGGGAGGTCTCGCTCATCGCGCAGACATCCACCGCTGCCTCGCTAGCCACCAGGGAGAATCGGGCAGCTGGGGGATGTCTGCACGAATCGTGCAGACAACCTCCATGCTGCCCGACACTTCCGTCTATTATGTATAGTGCATACATCCCCCGGCTGCCCCCACTAGCCACAAGGGAGCAAGAAACAGGTGAGGGGGGGACAGAATAACAAGGGGGGGGGGCAGAGAGAAACAAGGGGAGGGAAGGGGGGAAGAGACAGACACAAGGGGAGCGAGGGGGGAGCCAAAGGGAGGGTGAGAGAGAGACAACACTAAGGGGGGGAGAGCGACAAATCTGGGGGCAAGGGAAAGAGAGAGGCAGCTTTGTCACATAAAAGGAAATAAAAACAAGATTTTTTTTATATCATAATTTTTTATTAAAAAAGCAATTTACATGTGAATATATACTAGACATGTGCATTCGTTTTCGGACGAATGCATTTTCGTCCGAAAATTGCATTTTCGTCCATTCGCCCGAAAAACGAAGAACGGAAATGCTAAGCTAACTAAAGCCGAATGAACGAATGGTTAATAAAGGAAAATCATTTGTTCATTCGTCCATTCGTAGTACTATTGCATTCTATAAGCCGAAATAGAGTCGGTTTATAGAATACAATAGCATTTAACTATACGGAGACAGAGTCTCCATCCATAAATTTATGAATGGAGACAAACGTATAGTTAAAAGCCGACAGCCTATAAACCGAACGTTCGGTTTATAGGCTGTGGGCATTTAACTATACGGAGACAGAGTCTCCATTCATAAAATTATAAATGGAGACTTTGTCTCCGTATAGTTAAATGCCGGTGTTCTGACAAATTTCTGGAGCAAATTCTCCTGCGCAATCGCAGGAGAATTTGCTCACTGCGCATGCGCATAAAGTTACAGCTGATAACTCAGCTGTAACTTTGTGACCACCGTTGATATTATTGATGCAGCAGGAGGATCACAAATCCCATCAAGATGAGGCAGCCCTCACCAGGATGCTTGCCCCCTTATGTCCCGACGCCCCATGTTACTTACCACCTTAAGAACACAACAACGGACGCGCACATTCCCAAACGGCTGGATAGGCGTGCGCATGCGCTGTGTATCGCTGTGGTCGATGATCTGGTAAGAAGGGGTGTGCAGGGGGTGTGAGGGGGCGGGAGGTGGGTTGCGCAGCTGGCGCATGCGCGGTGGTCACAAAGTTACAGCTGAGTTATCAGCTGTAACTTTATGCGCATGCGCAGTGAGCAAATTCTCCTGCGATTGCGCAGGAGAATTTGCTCCAGAAATTTGTCAGACACCGGCATTTAACTATACGGAGACAGAGTCTCCATTCATAAAATTATAAATGGAGACTTTGTCTCCGTATAGTTAAAAGCCGGCATTTAACTATACGGAGACAGAGTCTCCATTCATAAAATTATGAATGGAGACTTTGTCTCCGTGTAGTAAAATGCCCACAGCCTATAAACCGAACGTTCGGTTTATAGGCTGTCGGCTTATGGAATACATGTATTCCTATTGCTATTCTATAAACCGAACGTTCGGTTTATAGAATAGCCATAGGATTACATGTATTATATAAGCCGAAAGTCTATAAACGGATCGTTCGGTTTATAGGCTTTCGGCATTTTACTACACGGAGACAAAGTCTCCATTCATAATTTTATGAATGGAGACTCTGTCTCTTATTAGTTAAATGCCGACAGCCTATAAACCGAACGACTTTCGGTTTATAGACTTTCGGCTTATGTAATACATGTAAACCTATGGCTATTCTATAAACCGAAAGTCGTTCGGTTTATAGAATAGCAATAGGAATACATGTATTCCATAAGCCGACAGCCTATAAACCGAACGTTCGATTTATAGGCTGTCGGCATTTTACTACACGGAGACAGAGTCTCCATTCATAAAATTATGAATGGAGACTTTGTCTCCGTGTAGTAAAATGCCCACAGCCTATAAACCGAACGTTCGGTTTATAGGCTGTCGGCATTTTACTACACGGAGACAGAGTCTCCATTCATAAAATTATGAATGGAGACTTTGTCTCCGTGTAGTAAAATGCCCACAGCCTATAAACCGAACGTTCGGTTTATAGGCTGTCGGCATTTTACTACACGGAGACAAAGTCTCCATTCATAATTTTATGAATGGAGACTCAGTCTCTTATTAGTTAAATGCCGACAGCCTATAAACCGAACGTTCGGTTTATAGACTTTCGGCTTATGTAATACATGTAAACCTATGGCTATTCTATAAACCGAAAGTCGTTCGGTTTATAGAATAGCAATAGGAATACATGTATTCCATAAGCCGACAGCCTATAAACCGAACGTTCGGTTTATAGGCTGTCGGCATTTTACTACACGGAGACAGAGTCTCCATTCATAAAATTATGAATGGAGACTTTGTCTCCATGTAGTAAAATGCCCACAGCCTATAAACCGAACGTTCGGTTTATAGGCTGTCGGCATTTTACTACACGGATACAAAGTCTCCATTCATAATTTTATGAATGGAGACTCAGTCTCTTATTAGTTAAATGCCGACAGCCTATAAACCGAACGTTCGGTTTATAGACTTTCGGCTTATGTAATACATGTAAACCTATGGCTATTCTATAAACCGAAAGTCGTTCGGTTTATAGAATAGCAATAGGAATACATGTATTCCATAAGCCGACAGCCTATAAACCGAACGTTCGGTTTATAGGCTGTCGGCATTTTACTACACGGAGACAGAGTCTCCATTCATAAAATTATGAATGGAGACTTTGTCTCCGTGTAGTAAAATGCCCACAGCCTATAAACCGAACGTTCGGTTTATAGGCTGTCGGCATTTTACTACACGGAGACAAAGTCTCCATTCATAATTTTATGAATGGAGACTCTGTCTCTTATTAGTTAAATGCCGACAGCCTATAAACCGAACGACTTTCGGTTTATAGACTTTCGGCTTATGTAATACATGTAATCCTATGGCTATTCTATAAACCGAAAGTCGTTCGGTTTATAGAATAGCAATAGGATTACATGTATTCCATAAGCCGAAAGTCTATAAACCGAAAGTCGTTCGGTTTATAGACTTTCGGCTTATAGAATACAATTAATACTATTGCCTTTCTATGAACCGAACGAGAGCCCCATTCATAAGAATTTCTTATGAATGGGGCTCTCGTTCGGTTTATAGAAAGCCAATAGTATTACATTGTATTCTATAAAACGAACGAAAAAAATTAACGAAACGAAAATAATGAACGAATTTCGTCTGAAACGAATGCACTAATGAACGAAATTCGTTTTAGACGAAATAAATAACATTTTCGTCCGAATGGACGAAAACGAAACGAAAATTTTAGTTTTGCACATGTCTAGTCAAGAGCCACCTGTGTGTGACCAAAATTCAGAAAAAAATATCAATTAAATTGGTGTAAAAAAAAAAGGAAAAGAAAACAAGAAGATATATTTCAAACGGAAACAGTAAACAGTGTGCTGCTGAAAATTGTACACACATAATAATAAATAGACATATATACAAAATATTGTGTCTGCTGGTAAAGTGTATATGAATGACAGGAAAATCAAAAGAAATGCATACAAAGACGATGGCAGATCCAAAACAGGGGCAAAAAAGGAGACAATATGCACATCACTTCTTGATTATAGTAATTAAAATAATCTAAATAAAATCATATTAAAGAGGAAGGACATACTGATGAGATGCACCACTACCAACCAAAACACGTCAAATGTGTGCTTTCTAGCAAGAAGACCAGCTGCTTTTGCAATATGTACTGTTGTCTTTTAATTATTGGAAATAAAGTATACTACTTTTTACCAGAAACTCCCTCTGACTTTTGATACATTTGTCTCCAGAGTGAGACTTACTTTGATGTGGAGTTGAAGTGTTACAATATCTATCTATCTATCTATCTATCTATCTATCTATCTATCTATCTATCTATCTATCTATATATATATTTAAATAAATGCTTTTGTTAATAACTGTAGTTAACTCACAGCAGTTTCGATATTTTCACCAATTAGCAATTGTAACACCTGTTCTATAAATTAAAAAAAATGTTGTCGTTTGTACAGTGAATACCAAGCAGCAGTAAACAGAATGTCAACTGCGCAGGTTAATTCAAAATTTTAATATGCACAGTCTGCACTTTATTGTTAATTACAGTATTTCAAATTAGAGTTGTTTGAGTACCAGGAGGATTTTAACAACCTTATGTCACCTAAAGGATTTATTCATGTTTGCAATACATGATCAGCCATAACAAACTAAATGTTGATGCCCTTTATGACTTATGTTTTACAGTATTTTTTATTATTATTAACGCCCAGTTATAGAGTAGCTAATCTCCTCTCAGTACTAGAAAACTCTATACTGTGGATTTATTTTCAGCAGGTCAGTTTTCATTAAAGGAAGACTCTAGATAGGTACATTGAACAATTCATTCTTTCTACCATTTGTATAGTTGTCTTCAGTACTTAAAACTGTACTTTATTGGACCTTTGTGTAATGTAGTTTGTTTTATCAGTGTCATGAGAACAATACACATTGTCAATCATGTAAGTTTACCATGCCCACTCCAAGAAATGGTGCAGTTCCATATGTTGTTAAACTGGTCACATCAAATGGTATACAGTTGGGCAAATATTTTTATTTATTTGCAAAAGAACAGATTGAAACTAAAAATATTTCATTAATTTATTTAGCAAGTAAAATAATGACTTAAAGGACAACTGTAGCAAAAAATTAAGTTGAGGTTAATTAAAGGATTGCATCAACAGTAGGCATTTTATATGGAAATGCTTTAATGAAAGAAAACAAATAAAGTACCTTATTGAGCCTTCTTTACCCCATATGGCTCCACCAGGAGGAAGACATTTTGTTTAGAATCTTTGGTCAGAAGGGTCAGATCTTTCTTCATCTGAACCAAGGTGATCGATGATCTGACCCAAGATTCTAAACAAGTTGTCTGCCCCCTGAGAGTTATTTGGAGTAAAGAAGGCTCGATATGGAATTTTATTTGTATTCTCTCATTAAAGAGTTTTTTTTATAAATCATTTACACTTGATACAATCTTTCAATTGAACAAACGTTCATTTATTACTACAGCTGTCCTTTAAAGAAAGAATCCATGACCAGGATTCAATGTAGGGTGTTAAGACTGAATCAAGCGGTAAATTAATAGACATTTCTGATTCAATGCCCACCGCTAGCACAGTTGCAGTAAAATCATCCCTGAATACTTTTAGGTGTCCAGTGGCAAACTCGGCATTTACCGGCCCAGCAATTTGCATGGAGGGTGGCTGGGACACTTTGGCAGCTGCTTTTAATGGGAGAGAGGACGCTAAGGGACAGAACATCAGTTGTAACAGGGCAGATCAACACTACTCCCCCTATTCATTTCATTAATGCTTTGGACAAAGCAGTGTATATATTCTTGATTAGTATTTGATTTCTGTTTTTAATTTAAGTGGAAGTATCAGGGGCCATAATAAATTGTGTTGTTACTAGTGTTGAGCGAACCCGGACCGCACTATTCTAGTTCGTACCGGATATTAGGGTGTCCGTGCCACGAACCCGAACATTTCACTATATGTCCGTGATGGAGTTCGAGGTTCGCCTATAAACCGAAAGTCTTTAAACCGAAAGTAATTCGGTTTATAGACTTTCGGTTTATAGAATAGCCAATAGCATTACATGTATTCTATAAACCGAAAGTCTATAAACTGAAAGTACCCGGCTTCATCATAGAAGTCCCGGCGGTCGTGCCGTCAAGCAGCAGGGGAGGTCTGCGCTCATCGCGCAGACATCCTCCGCTGCCCCGCTATCCACCAGGAGAATTGGGCAGTCGGGGGATGACTGCACGACAGTGCAGACATCCTCCATGCTGCCTGACACTGCCGTCTATTATGATGGACAGCCCGTCCGTCATAATAGACGGCAGTGTCAGGCAGCATGGAGGATGTCTGCACTATCGTGCAGACATCCCTCGGCTGCCAGATTCTCCTGGTGGCTAGCGGAGGATGAATTTATAGAATACGTGTAATACTATTGACTTTCTATAAACCGAACGAGAGAATTTCTTATGAATTGGGCTCTCGTTCGGTTTATAGAAAGCCAACAGTATTACACGTATTCTATAAGCCAAAAGTTTATAAACCGAAGGTCGTTCGGTTTATAGACTTTCGGTTTATAGAATACATGTAATTCTATGTATTCTATAAACCGAAAGTCTATAAACCGAACGACCTTCGGTTTATAGACTTTAGGCTTATAGAATAGCATAGAATTACATTTATTCTATAAGCCGAAAGTCTATAAACCGAAGGTTGTTTGGTTTATAGACTTTCGGTTTATAGAAAGCCAATAGTATTACATGCATTCTATAAAATGAAATTCTATAAACCGAACGACCTTCGGTTTATAGACTTTCGACTTATAGAATACGTGTAATACTATTGGTTTTCTATAAACTGAATAAGAATTTCTTATGAATGGGGACTCTAGTTCGGTTTATAGAAAGCCAATAGTATTACATGTATTCTATAAGCCGAAAGTCTATAAACCGAATGTCTTTCGGTTTATAAACTTTCGGCTTATAGAATACATGTAATTCTATTGGCTTTCTATAAACCAAAATAGAGTCCCCATTCATAATTATTCGGTTTATAGAAAGCCAATAGTACATGTATTCCGGGTCCCCATTGACTTTTTTCCAAAATTCAGTCGAACCTCTCGAACCCGAACATCCAGTTGTCCGCTCAACTCTAGTTGTTACAGTTTTACATGTCTGCTCTCGCCTCCATGATTCCACTGCACTAGAGTTAACTTTATTGAGAAGAATTTTAATGTGATGTTAGAAAGGTCTCCATTTGGAATTTATTTGCCACACATGATATAAGCCAGACATAAGTATTTACTTTTTGTTTTATTTATTGTATTACATTTAAAGAGCATACACAGACAATTCATAAATTGTCATGAACAAGCAGTTGAGAAACAATCATCCAATATACATTTTTTCAAATAAGACAAAGAAAGCATGACTCAAAAAAGAAGTTAAAATACTAACTATAATCTAATCTTCTTTAAATAAAGTTATACTCCATGTTATGCAAGAAAAACAAATAAATACACTTTGTGCCAGTTCTTACTTTCAAAGACACATGTTGGACTATTGAGTAGTGTCATGGAATATTATAGACCTTATCAAGCACAGCATATTCTGCTATTGTAAGTATAGAAAGTATTATCAATGTAAATGAAGATATAGGTCTGTTCTCTACATTGTTTTTGATGCCGTTGCATCCAAGATGTGTGATTAATTTGCAAGTGCAAGCTAATGCCTCCTAATTAGAGGTTAGTCCTTTTTTTTGGAAAGTTTTATATAATAATAATAATGATAATCAAGGATGATATGATTTCTTTGTAAAACAGGCAGACATAACAAATTAAAATAGCTGTGTTTGGAGGTTAGCATTGAAGGGTCAGACACATACTTGAAAATGTGGTGTTTAATGTATAGGCTTCATAATTTGCAAAGCATGCTATGATGAGCTTGTTTGTGAATCCAGGAACAGTGATGACAAATTGAGATGTTATTAAATACCATACCAATAAAAAAAAGTCAAAATACATGAAAATGAGTGTATGTGAGGGCATCTAATACATTTGCCTAATAGAACAACAGTAAGACATTAAAAATGTCACTGGTAAATCAAACAACTATAAAATGCAAAAAAAAAATATTGAGGCCATGGGCATGTAAATTAATAAGTGAAATGTATAAACCATATTAAAAATGTATCACAACTGATTTGCTCATATGTGATATGATAAGCAGGATATTTTTACAAAGATTTAGATTTAATTTGGCTTCAGAATTTAAATGTGGATTGGTTAAGCGAAACATTTTTAAACAATAGACCTAATTCTTACCATGATTAATATTTATATGGTAATAAAACACAATTTTGAAGCTAGTTGTAGATTTGTACTGTTAGGAAATAGTTTATTTGCTGATTTGTAATAATTGGCACCTCAGGCGCCAAACAATCTGTCAGGCTTTATATTCACAGAAGACATCAATATGTATTTTGTCTACAATTGTAATGACTCATAATGCAAATAAAGTAATCTCAGAACAGCCAGGTGAGAGATGTCTCTCTGATGAGAGAGCCTTTCAAATTTTATTCTATGGGATTAAATATCATTGTCATAGGTTGTATTAAAGTTAGTGTCTGTATAAATGATATAGGTAAAGAAGTATAGTTTGAGAAATAATTCATTTTGATTTTTACCATGTTGGTATCACTACTAATACAGTATATTTGATGTTTAAATGTTGATGTTTAAATGTCAATTATTAAGGAACAAAAAGTGTTCTTGATACTGTGGGGTCTGAACCTGTTTCTTTCTACCTCACTAACACAACTACAGCAATCAATACAGCAATCAATAAATCAGTATCATTCCAGTCAATACATCTTACACATTAGGCAAATAAAGAATTGTCGAGAATGAGATTTGCATTTCTAAACTTTAGGCCAAAGTAGCCGAGTTAAAAAAATTCTCCCATTCAGCTGCAGAGAATCTTTCCAACTCAACTAAATTTTGAAATTTTCATCTCAATTCCCTGAACTTCCCTGCAAGAAACTTAAATAATCTCCTTATTAATCTAGTAGACCCTTATTTCTTTTTATACTTATGGGGGGAGATTCCTCACACAATACTAGAAGGCCTATTGAGGTATTTCCAATTTTCCCATAGAAAATTGTAACTCTGAAATGTGACCCAAATCAGATCAATTCAGTGATCTGAATATACCCTTATATCCTACTCAGGGAACAGTGAAGTGATCTTGTTGTGTAATGATATTGTGTGCTTTACCACCATATAATTCACTTTTATAGTCAGGTATTCCCTTTCTTTAAAATGGCAGTGGAAGGGTTACAAAGGATGTGTTTGTTTATATTTTCTACAGTAACGTTCAGTTTTTTTTGGCTGGAAGGGGTGACTCTAGTAGTACGTTTATTGCAGTTTAAACTCCACTCAGACAAACCCATTTGGTAGTTTCTTAGCTTAGCATATAATATGTAAATTGTTTAATAAACTTGCTTTATTCAATTATTATTATCTAGCATCAGCGGTGTTTTTGAGTGATGTGTCTATTTGGGAATTATCTGCTTGAATATAATTCTGCCAGAATTCCTAATTTAAATTGTATGGCTTTGGGGTATTATTCCATTGAATGAGATTCCAGTAACTATATTAGTGTTTACGTTTAACACAGCAGTTATAGTGAAATCTGTTGAGCCATATTAATTAAATCAAAAACAACAAACCACAACAGATCCCAAATCGGCAGGAAAATCAGCCATGGTGGCCATTTTTCGTGCAGTCATTTTGGCAACTGAACGCCTCAGGAGTTCAGTCAATCCAAAATAGTAGCCTCTATCCTCTCCATAGACTTCTTTAATAAGACCAAGAGAGAGCTTATTATTTATAATGGAATCATTAATTTCCAGAGATCAGTGTTTTGTGCAGACAGGTAGCCTTAACCCCTTTAGGACAATGTTTTTCATTGTTTTGATGTCCATTCTGGACAATAGCTATTTTACAAATTTAGCTATGTGTGTGCTTAAATCAATCCCCCCATATAATTTTGTGTACTGTATACATTTTAATAATACAGTAATAATAAAGAGTGTAAAAATGTCAAAAAAGTGTTTATTTGAAAAAAACATCTGGGACACAGTATATATCTTTTCTCTCTCTCTCTCTCTCTCTCTCTCTCTCTCTCTCTCTGATTGTCATTTACTATATAGTTTGCATTTATTGAATATGATCAATGTGATTGATTTTCCCATAGATCACATCATAAATGCAAAAAATAACGGATGATCCTGGTCTGCTTAACTGTTAAGGCAACCAGGATCAACTTTCCCCATCCTTCCCCCCAAAATTTGGAGGAGGATGGCAGTGGATTGTGATTAGCCTATTTGTTAATCACAATCCACACTGCAATGGCCTGTCTCAGCTATTGCAGGTAAGACAGCCCCTTTTCTTGGTGTTTCAGACTTGCCAATTTGCATAGGGTGAAGGGGCATGATTGAAAGGCAAGTGACTTTAAAGGGTTAAAGTTATGGAAACGTTTGCATGATGCGACTGTGTGATTTTGTGAATCTGTTGGGTCTATTCACTAAATAGCTTGAGGAACTCATTTTGAGACTAAGCCAAATTTGGCACCCGAGTTTAACTTAGTCTAAAATATAGTTTTTCTTATTTTGCTTCCCATTACTTTTAATGGGGCAGATTTAAGCCTGGGCTTTTTCTAAGTAAAACTCAGGTGCCTATAAAGTCGACCTCCTATAACTATTCTCTAATTTTAGTGAATAGACCTATGTGTAGCAGAGAAGAAAGGCAGTCCATTTCAATTAGAAACATATCTTAGTGGGAATAGCTAAGGTGTGGATTGGAGTAGAAGGAGTAGCCCATTGTATATATGTGTGATAGTGTCCATTTATCTAGCAGGTTATGTTTTGAACAATAGCAAATATTTATCAGAGGGATGGGAAGGAGTGTTTCAATTTACCACTGAGTGGTCCAGTTGGGGGCACAAAGTTGCATTCATGTCTCCTCCCAGTATTAGTTTACATGCAGGATGT
Organism: Pelodytes ibericus; assembly: GCA_036172795.1. Lineage (NCBI taxonomy): Eukaryota > Metazoa > Chordata > Amphibia > Anura > Pelodytidae > Pelodytes > Pelodytes ibericus. Next base: position 108,724,946 of record CM069863.1, on the reverse strand, counting down.
GCTTCCAGAATACAAGAATGTTTTGTCTGAAAGGTGGTGTTAGGCACCATGGGAACATAGATATTCATATGAGCTAGTTGAGTGCAGTCATGGTTACCAGGTAAGTATACAAATCTATCACCTCCTCCTGAGTTGACATGGCATAAAATGACAGTTATTATGGATCAAAATAGCAACTGAGATCTGTTCGGAGCACACAAACTCCAGAAATACTCAGCGTGGGTGTGGCGCACACCTAGCACATATAGAGCATCTGCCACTGATCTGATAGCTGGTTGTAATTGGCCATCAAAGCTTTCAATTTTTCCACATGGCTGTCTGACTCCCTTCTGAGAGTTTACATGCCTTGCTTGATAGACACAAGATTGGTTCACAGTTTGTCCTTAATGTTTGGAGCTTAATGTACATGTCCTCTAAATCTTGTTTCATAGATCATAGAGGTGGCTGGTGAGGACAAGACACCTCTGTATCAACATATTTCTTGGTCAGTCTACTACTTTGTCTAGAAGTCAGCTACTATGACTTTATGGGGATATGATCTATAAAACTAGATCCCCTTCTATTGTTACAGTGCCCATTCTCAGATTGGTATTATGTTCTTATCCATTTCCCTTCATATTCACACAGTGATTAAACATATTTGTCTGCAGGCAAATATCTTCCATAATGATATTACATGTCGTGTATTGCTTCCTATGAAAAATATCTATTTCTGGCTATACCTGTTTACTTATTCTTATAGGTGATTATAGTGTTATATTTACTCCTCAATCCTGTCGAAATGCAATGTGTTCATTAATGTGAATGGTACAGGAATTCCTTCTAAAAGCCATATATAGATCATTATTAATAATACAATAATAGTCTGCAAATTTATTGCACTTTTCTCTATGAGATTCAAAGCATTTTAGAAATATGCATATCAGATGAATTGGCTGAATGACTATATAAAAGAGATGAGTCTTGAATCTTTTTTTTAGTCTGTAATGATGGTGCATCTCTGATTGAGTGGGGAAGAAAGTTCAGAATAAACGAATAGCATGGCTGAATTCCTTGTAATTTGATTTTGTGTTCACGTTGGGCTTGGTCAGGAACTATAAACTCAGTGACTAAAGGGAACAAGATAACTAACAGTATAAACCTTACTTGTGTAATGTAATGTAAAAACAGTCTGGTTGTTAAACTCAAATAGAAAATAGTCCCAGATCCGCACAAGATATAAAGTCCCGGTGCACGGACTTTAACCCCTTAAGGACAGAGCCTTTGAAACATTTTTGTCCTTTCTGGACAATGGCTATTTTAACATTTCTGTGCTGTTTGTGTTTAGCAGTAATTTTCTTCTTCGTCATTTGCTGTACCCACACATATTATATATTGTTTTCATCGGGACAAAAAGGGCTTTCTATGGATGCCATATTTTTGATCATATCTTATCATATTATTAAAAAAAAATAATAAAATATGGTAAAAAAAAAAAAAATACACAAATTTCTTTGTTTTTATTTGAAACAACTTCTCCTCATCGACAATAGCGAACGAAAAAACATGCTAAATAGATTCTACTATTTCTCCTGAGTACAGGGATACCACCCATGCATAGGTTTGTTGGGTTGTTTGGGGGCTAAAATGCCAAATTTGTGAGGTGCAGTTTTTTGTTTTCCAACTTGAAATTTTTACATGCAGACAGCCTGCACCCATGTCCCATTTGGGACATATTTGAAACCAGCCAGTGTATTTTACCCCATCAACCCATATATTTTTTAAAAGTAGACACCCTAGGCTATCTCAAATGGTGGTATTTTAACACTTTCCATGCACTAATTCTACCACCAGCCTTTGTCAAAGTTTGTGGTAGTAATTTTTTTGTGTTTTTTTTTCACAAACCTTGTACTTCAGACATGAATTTACAGATTTTGGTATGTGTCACTGCCAAATAACACCCCAATAAGTGTTCAGCAACATCTCTTGAGTACAGGGATACCCCCCATGCATAGGTTTGTTGGATTGTTTGGGGGGTAAAAGGCCAAATTTGGGAGGTGAAGTTTTTGGTTTTCCAATTTGAAATTTTGACATGCAGACAGCCTGCACCCATGTCCCATTTGGGACATATTTGAAACCAGCCAGTGTATTTTACCACATCAACCCATATATTTTTTTAAAGTAGACACCCTAGGCTATCTCAAATGGTGGTATTTTTACACTTTCCATGCACTAATTCTACCACCAGCCTTTGTCAAAGTTTGTGGTAGTCATTTTTTTGTGTTTTTTTTCACAAACCTTGTACTTCAGACATGAATTTACAGATTTTGGTATGTGTCACTGCCAAATAACACCCCAATAAGTGTTCAGCAACATCTCTTGAGTACAGGGATACCACCCATGCATAGGTTTGTTGGGTTGTTTGGGGGCTAAAAGGGCCACATTGTGAAGGTGCGCATTTTCAACTTGGAATATTGACGTGTAGCCAGCCTGAGCCCATCTTTCATTTGGGACTTTTTTTTAAAGTAGGACAGTGTATTTTACCCCAAAAAGTATATATTTTGTAAAAGTAGACACCCTAGGCTATTTTAAATGGTGTTATTTTAACACTTTCCATGCACCAATTCTACCACCAGCCTTTGTCAAAGTTTGTGGTAGTCATTTTATTGTGTATTTTTTCCCACATACATTGTACTTTAGACACAAATTCACATATTTCGGTATGTGTCACTGACAAACAATACCACAATATATGTTCAGCAACATCTCCCGAGCACAGGGATACCACCCATGCATAGCTTTGTCAGCTTTGTTGGGTGTTGAAAGGCTACATTTGAGAGGTGCGCTTTTTGATTTTCAAACTTGGAATTTGAACATGTAGAGCAAGGAAGGGGTTAATAGCTCTTATAAGAGCCTTTGTAGTACTGTACAAAAAAATTAACCCCTAAAAATGCACAGACAAGAAAAAAATTTCTGCTGTGCAGTGATCAGTGGCAGGGAAGGGGTTAATACACTACACTATACAAAGGGTATGGCTTTTATAAAAGCCCTTGGGACTCACAATTTTTTTAACATTTTATTTAATTTATTACAATTAAAAAATTATGTTATACAGATCTGTCTCTTTCCCTCACTAAAACTCAAGTGAGGAGAGGGAGGCAGATCCATATGGGTCAGAACAATATTTACCAATATTGATCGAACCAGACGAATGGTGATGCTCATCTGAGAAATCACCAAACCACCTTTGCCACTGATCGGCTGTTACTGATCGCTATACACGTGTTCAGACAGCTTCAAAAGGAATACACGTAATCCCCTAGTGGGTATAATTAACCCCTAGCGAGTCTGACAAAAAAAATGCTGATAGCAAAAAAAAAATCCTTCTGCGACTAGATTGCTCCATATGCGCTGCTTAGGCAGTGACCATATGCACTGCTTAGGCAGTGACCATATGTGCTGCTTAGGAAGTGATATACGGCAAGGAAGGGGTTAATAGCTCTTATTTAAAAAAAAAATTACGTTAAACGTAGTCCCCTAGCGGGTATAATTAACACGTGACGGGTGTAATAAAAAAGTTTTAAAAAAATTAAAAATGCTTCTGCAGCAAGATTGCTGCATTTGCGTCAGATCTCTGCTTAGGCAGTGATCTACAGCAAGAAAGGGGTTAATCTCTCTTAAAAGAGCTTTTTTTTTATACTGTAATGAATTACAGTAAAAAAAATTAACCCCTAAAAAATGCACAGACAGCAAAAAATGTGCTGCTGTGTATGATCACTGCGTACACAGCGATCAATGGCAGGGAAGGGGTTAAATGGCTTTTATAAAAGCCCTTGGTGTTTAAAATTTTATTAAATATTTGTTTTATTTTATTTTATTTTTTTACTTTATCTGATCTGTCTCTCTCCCTTACTAAAACTAGTAAGGTGAGGGAGGCAGATCAATACTTGTCAAAGGCAATATTTGCTAATATTGCCTTTGACAGTATGATAAGTGCTCATCAGAGCACTTACCATACATGCCTGCACACAGATCACATAGATCTGTTGTGCAGGCATCGATTGGCTCCCCCTAGAGCATCGGAAGTGAAATACTTTCACTTCCGATGCTCTTGCCATTAGAAGGGAAGCGCTGCCTGTATAGGCAGCGTTCCCTTCTACTGAGCCGATGGGGTCGCTCAGGAGAGCGACCACCATCGGCTCTGGGGAGCAGAACGGTGTTGTTAAGTGCCTCGCTGGCGAGGCACTTTAACAACACCGGAGATGCTTAGAAAGCGAACGATCGTTCGCTTTCTAAGCACATGTGTGCAGCCGGCGCAGCCATTTTTAAATGGCTGCTACGATCACTCCGTGGAGTGATCGTAGCGCGCCCCTGCACATTTGGGGGGTGTTGCACAATGCCTCTACCTAGAGGCATTGTAGCAACACCGTTAGAGTAAAGAAAGCGACCGCTGGTCGCTTTCTTTACTCAGTTTAGTGCATGACGTGCCAGGCACGTCACCTGTCGGCAAGTCCTCGATTTGCCGTGACGTGCCTGGCACGTCATCTGTCGTTAAGGGGTTAAGATGTCTCCCAAATCTTCAAATAGCAACAAAAATGAAAGACCAGCACTCGGTTGTAAAGTGATGAATTTTTAATCACACATAGGCAACGTTTCAATCCTTGCTGATCTTTCTCAAGCCTCAAGGCTTGAGAAAGATCAGCAAGGATTGAAACGTTGCCTATGTGTGATTAAAAATTCATCACTTTACAACCGAGTGCTGGTCTTTCATTTTTGTTGCTGGTTGTTAAACTGGCTGTTTATTTTAAAAGCCTACGTCAACAGTATTACTGCAACCTACATGAAAAAACTGAACTGTCCTCTGGTATAATAAAATGGACCCAGCAAAAAGCTGATAATTTGTGACAATCCAGTATTGGCCTGGAATAAAGAATATATAAAAGGCCATCATGACAGGGGTTGTCAGTCATCACAACACACCTTGTCAATCATATATCTCAATAAGGGGCTCGGCTTGAGCTATATATTGTCAGGCATAACAAACAAACTTCCTGTTTGAAAAAATTATGGCAAGTTCCCTCCCTCCCTTCCCTTTTTTGAGTGTTTTTATGTCTTGTGTGCAGGGATCCCTGAGGTTTTGTGCCAGTGCAGAGGTTGGCTGTCTTGGGGTATGGCCAACCCGGTTGACAGTAGCTGTGGGAGCCATCTGCACGGGCTCTCCATGGGCTTGTCCCTGGGAGAGTGAAGTATGGCTATTGTGCATAATATTGACGCCAGTAGCCACAAAGACATGGCTTACGCATATACCAGATCCTCGGGAGCCATATCCTAGGTGGGCTAGGATAAATGACATGCTACCGCTTATATATTCTTGATAAGTAATGCTTATATTACCATGGTTACAGTTTATTGATAGCCGGTTGTTATTAAACATTTGGTTGGTATATTATTCCCTGTTTATGTTTACAGCTATCTTAAGCTGTTAGTTTTATGTTGCAGCATTTTTTTTTCTGATAAATAAATCCTGCAACCTTTCTAGCCACTCCTGTGTCTGTGTAATTAATTGGTGTGGGGGAATGTATTATCTGGCATACCACTGTCAAGAATCAAGCAACAATCCATGATTGTACGCTTCCGTTGAGCTTAATAGTTCTGAACTTCTGAGTTCACAGCCAGTTGGCCTATTGAGACTATTTGATAATCTTGATGTAGTTACTAGGCATGCTGACCAAGAAGTATTCGTTTTGTCATAACTCATTTTTTGCCAACTCAACATTATTCACTTTATGAAATAAGCACCTCTTGATAAGCATGCTTGGATAATTAGTATCAGAGCAATGGATAAATATAATTGTGTGTAACCAGCATGTAGGACTCTTCACGGGTGTCCATTAATCCAATTAAATTGATATTCTAAGATTGAGTAGAGTCACAGTTTTTAATAAGGTATAATTGGTTTGTTTTGATGAAGAAATATGATTAATTGGGATATAATGGAGAAGAGTATACCATGAAGATCTAACTGTACACCTGGATTTGTTGGTTCTGGAGAAACTTTTGTCCAGACTGAGACACCAGTTCAAGTGCGATAACTTTTCAGGCTTATTCATGGACAGATCAAGGTGGACATACTAAGTTTAGATTGACAATGTGTCACTTTCTGTTTTTTAGGCTAAACAAGCAAATAATCATGGTTAATGTACAAGGCAGTGTTTATTTATAGGTTGGACCAGCATGAGTATTATGGAAACCTTTCTTGACCTCTCTTTTTCTATGTTCCTCATATTTTTGAAACTCAATGCACTCAGGAATATAAATGTTATAGTGCCAAACAGCACTAACTTCTATGTTTTGGCTGATCCTCAATGTTTGATTGTGCACAGAGTAAAAAAAATACAATGTAAATATATCATTAGCTTTGTGTGAAATCATATCTTGGCAGACAATAACCCTAATTAAAAAAATAATAATTGCAAGCCATAAAACAATGATGCATGGCATCAGTTACTATATTTATCTGTCTCTTTTTTTTTTAAAGTTATGTTGGTGCTCAAATCCATTGTGTAACTAATAGAAGAGTTGAATAACCCTGCAGCAGATTAATGATGATTTCAGTCGATATGCAAATTAATTTAGTACTGAACACCATGCAAGGCGCTATAAATTTGATAAATGTGTCTTACCCTGCTGTGCTTTTTGCTGAAGTAAATTTATTCTCCCTTGTAAACAGAAAACACAACAAACCCCACATCTGTCTGAACTTTATAAATTTCTATATAAGTTGCAACCTCTTTTCATTTATGTTTTGTCTCTAAAATAACAAACTATTTTGCAGAAGTGGCAGGACGTTAAACAGGTATCAAGAAAGTGGTGAGTTAACTTGTTTTCAGTTTGCAAGGGAGATGATAGTAATAGGTGTGATGTGTGAGGGAAGTGGGGAATGTAGAATGAAAAAGGAGTGGGAATGACACTTGTAGTGTTTTGTTTAAGCAACAGATCTAATGAAATATTTAAAATTAGATAACCATTAGTTTAACAGAAATATATATGTATGAAAGAACATTTATACTCATATAACTACCGTATTTATCGGCGTATAACACGCGCCGGCATATAACACGCACCTCATTTTAAGAAGGAAATTTTAGGAAAAAAAACTTACATTTCAAATAAAGAACTTTGAAGCCCAATATGCCATTTTAATATGCCAGGATATTGTCCCCAATATGCCATTTAATATGCAGGATATTGCCCCAACTATGCCATTTAATATGCAGGATATTGCCCCCAATATGCCATTTTAATATGCCAGATATTGCCCCCAATATGCCAGGATATTGCCCCCAATATGCCATTTAATATGCAGGATATTGCCCCCAATATGCCATTTAATATGCCAGATATTGCCCCCAATATGCCATTTTAATATGCCAGGATATTGCCCCCAATATGCCATTTAATATGCCAGGATATTGCCCCCAATATGCCATTTAATATGCAGGATATTGCCCCCAATATGCCATTTAATATGCAGGATATTGCCCCCAATATGCCATTTTAATATGCCAGATATTGCCACCAATATGCCATTTAATATGCCATGATATTGCCCCCAATATGCCATTTAATATGCCATGATATTGCCCCCAATATGCCAGGATATTGCCCCTTAGTATGCTCGTTATGCCACCATCCTCCCCCAGACCCCAGTACTTACCTCGTTCCTGCTCTGTCCCCCGGTGCTCTGAAGCTGCGTGGCTGTGAGGGAAGCGTTGTGAGCTTCCCTCCAGCCGCGCGGTCAATAAAGTTTGTTTAAAAAAAAAACACTTTATTGACCGTGCGGCTGGAGGGAAGCTCACAACGCTTCCCTCACAGCCACGCAGCTTCAGAGCACCGGGGGACAGAGCAGGAACGAGGTAAGTTTTAGATTTTTTTTTTTTCGGCGTATAACACGCACACACCATTTTCCCCCTATTTTCAGTTCTTTTTGTGTCGATGTGGACATGTACACTGACAGTATAATAACAAACTGGAAAACTCAATTAGTGTGAATATGACTTTTATAGATATATTTACAAAAAAGTGTCTATATAATAGATCTAGCAGGGATTAATACCTGCCTGTAAAACTGTAAACAGATTAATCCCTGTTAAGTGACATGACCTTTTGACCTTGTCTCTCGCTTGTGACATGGGCTGTTTTAACATTTCTAGGGTGTCTGTGTTTAGCTATAATTTATGTCTCATTTATTGTACCCAAATTATACATTGTTATATATTGTTTTATCACCATAAAAAGGGCTTTCTTTGTATAACATTATTTTCATCATATCTTATAATTTAATACAAATCATAAAATATGGTGAAAAAAATAATAAGAAAAACTCTTTCTAACTTGTCTAACACTATATCTAAATAGTTTCTACATTTTGTCCAGAGTTTAGAAATATGCTTGTTTCCATGTTTTCTGTTGACTTTTGTGATTTATGGGGCAATAACCAAAAGTAGTGTTTTTTGTTTTCTAACCATTTTCACCGACTGTGGCCCTTGAGCCCAACTCACTAAAATTAATCCTAAATCTAAATTTATACCTCACTGTTACCCTTATGCTAACATTTAGTTAATGCTAGTTTTTTTTTTTTTAAATCAATATAGTTAATAATTCTTTTTATATCTTTAATTTTTATTGGTTTTCAGGTGAAAACATGTACAATACAATAAAAAAAACAATAAGTCATTCATACTTGACCGGCAGCTAATGTCTATTAGACACATAAGCACGGCCGCATTATTCTTCATTGATGACAGTTCAGCTTTCTAACTGTTGCGCTGAACTGTCAGCGATGAAGATGCGGCGAACAAGAGTCCTAGACCCGAAAACTCGATCCTGCAGAAATTCCAGAAACTCCTGTCCAGATTTATCTGGCAAGGAAAGAAACCTAGAGTGGCACAGATAACAATTCAGAGATCTGGAAGGAGGGGAGGAGTATATTTTCCGGATATACAATCACTCCACAACGCTAGCATGCTTTTGCACGCCTTAGCATGTAAATCCATGCTTAATGGCCCATTATGGGTTGATCTGGAAAAATCGAACTTAGGGAATATGGACCCTTATCTGCTTTTGGGTCGATGACTTAAAAAGTATTAATCAGACCTTATCCAACCCTATTGTATGAAACCTTAGGACCACTATAACTAAAATTAAAAACAAAGTGGGCTGTAAAGTTCATCTATTAAGTACTACACCACTTAGTAGCCTTGAATACCTGATAGCGGAAATCAATCTAAAAAACTGGTCCTTCAGTAATATCAAGACTATATCTGAAATTAAATTGAATGGAGAGATTATGCCTTTTCCGCAAATACAGGAAAAATACTCCCTTCCATCTAATGAGATATACAACTACTTAAGAATAAAAAGTTACTTGAATTCCAGGATAATTCTTAATCCCACCTCTCTGGACCACCTATTGGAAAAAGGGGGTCGGGCTAAACTCAATTCTAAAGCTAAAGTATACCTGGAACAATTAACCTCATTAGATAAAGCTCCCCCATGGAAGAAATGGGATTCGGATATAGACAAAATATTCTCAGTGTTACAAAGTAGATGCTCAAACATATCAATAATGTTTTAAAATGTATGATTAATAAATAAATTATAAACATGCTGCACATGCTGTACATGCTGCATGATAAAGAAAAAATAGTAGACATCACAGGAAATTCATCTACTGTCTTTTAGAGACATCTGTGGAACAAGCAGGTAGCATCGTCCTCATTGTGTTATATTCAGGCATTGATTAACACTAGGCACATCTGGAGCTGTCCATGGCCATGCTGATGGTAGAGAATCCACTGAGACAACACAGAATCAGCAACTCCAAATGATTCAACATGACACCTATCAGACACTCATCTTAGAGGAGAAATGAACAATACCTACAGATTTAGCTCTGATAGTTAACACTGACCCATCCAATAGACACATCATAATAGGATTGCCATTGATAAGTATCTCAGTGGCTATACCCCTAGCATTAATACCTCAATGTGTACAGATAGTTGAAAGATAGCAAAGTGATGATGAAAAAGATACAGAGACAAATAGAAGGTTGCCTAATCTCTCATTCACAGCTGATGTACATATATAACTGAACTCACAACAAACCATGATGTACACAAAATGAATAGTTATAACACTGAACATACGTGTTGACATTTGTTCCAGGCCCCATGGGTGCACAGTCCAATATGCAACCTGGAGGTGGAATGGAAAAGGGAATTCATCAGTTATGTCAACCATAGGTGTCAATCAGTACACATGGGTGCATCATGTGACAAGAAGGCACCCTGCTATAGTCATCAGTACACATACAATTGAACATCATACCATTAAGATGCTCATGATATGTCATATTAGACAACTGCCCTATCATTACACCCCATCATCTATATCACTCTTGAGAAAACCAGCTAAGCTATATTCACTCCCATCAAGCACCAATTGGAATAAATTAAAAGGTAATGACGCATTTGCAATAGCTATTTCGTGTACTCTGTTAACATGCAAATAACTCACCAGAGCTGTCAAAACATGGATTGGTCCTCATGACAGCCAGAGTAATATACCTGCAATGTAAACAACGATGCAAACATTACAGGTGCATAGGAGAGGACATCAACAGGTAACACACATACAACCTACATGCTACTAAATAAAGCTTCACCTACATCATGCACAGGATGGGAATGTGTACCCACAGGTACAATAGGGGCAAACATTGGTTTCATGATACATTATGTGAATACATGTTTATTTGTGTTAAGGGCTCATGATAGTACAGAAGATACAAACACTGATAAGTGTGGGATGGTATTAAAAGAGCAAGTCGGTTGTGGTGTGCCGGAACCGACGATGAGGTAGGCCTGTAAATAAAGAGGGCCCACCAAGAGACATGTAAGAGAAAAGGAGTTAATAATGAGGAGTGGGTGGGAGGGTGATGCAGCGCTGACCTCGAACGGTATGGAGCCAGGTAAGGGGTGTCCCTTAAGTAGGGAGAAGGTGAGTCATACGCCCCTCCCACAATTACAGGCCAAAAGGCCTTAATACATATCATATGCCACTGTTTTTTTATATGATTGAATTAATTGCATATAAAAAGAATAATAAAATTAGGTGTTTATTTCCTGGCTCCTTTTTGGGAATATTTCCCATGATGCAACATCGTCTAAAATCTTCCAGCCAGTCTCACTTTACAAATTGTTGCCAAAGCCTGCATGATGATGTCATAAGATACTACCCTGCTCTCTTACTGGCTCCTGTGTATCATAGTGGGCAGAACTAGATGGCTATGTACAACTTTATTTATTGCCTTCCAACACAAAGAAAGGAGATTGACCTGATCAAACAGAATCATAACCCCGACCCCTTGTGATATATTACTCTCCCATTCAATGCAAGTCTATGGTAAGAATTCAGAGTTACAAACTGTAAAGTAACTAGGGGGTGGCACCAAAAAACACTATATTTCACAAAATGGTGGCACCCAGTCACATTTGTTTAGTTACATATTTTATTAAATACAGTCACATAACAAAAACAAAAGACATATCTGATATTAACAATACAAAATGAAAAAAAAAACACTTTTCATTTTTTTGGTGGGAGTGTCCCTTTAAACAATAGGGTAACCAAATCAAGACCACAGAAATGAAGACACTGGCACAAAGGTTTTATTCATTTAAAGGTGAGTTGAAGGTAAATTTAGGTGAGATGAGATGACTTGAGGTGAGATTAACATTTATACTCAACAATTTATACATTGTGTAGGGACAATCTTGGTGCAGCTTGCTTAGCAGGGGAAACTCACCAGGCTTGTACCTGCATAATATATAGTTAACATGGTCAGATGTTAACTAGATGTTCTCACTTCAACTCACCTCAGCTCACCTGCAACTCACCTTTTTATGAATAGAGTCACAGATTGCAGTAGAATCACAGTAGAGGTTTTGCATCAGACAAGTACTACCATTTCTAAGACAATGGTTCATAGAAGTCATAAGACATTTAAACTGCCCGCAATCTTGCAAAAGTAGCTTTTGCAGTTTATCCTAGGATCTTTTATTATGAGCAGAAATGGAGGAAAATAACATAATAATATAGAAACATAGAATGTGTCAGCAGATAAGAACCATTTGGCCCATATAGTCTGCCAAATTTCTAAATACTTTTATTAGTCCTTGGTTCTAACTTATATCTAGCATAGCCTTGTGCCTATCCCATGAATACTTAAACTCCTTCACTGTGTTTACCTCTAAATATCATTAAGTGAGAAAATATTTCATGCTCTATATCGTAAGTATTAAGACCACCGATGTAAATGGGATACAAAGTTTGGAAATACATTATTCACAAATCCCTGGCCTGCTAGAAGTAATCTTCCTTACAAAATGTTCTGAATTTGTTTCTACAGATACTGATTATAAAGTCATTATATTCTATGCAATAGAACCCATGTGAATTGTCAACTTCCACCTGTTATGTCTACAGAAATCAATAGATGTTATTAGAATATACAATTCTAGAGAGAGAGAGAGAGAGAGAGAGAGAGAGAGAGAGACAGACAGACAGACACAGAGAGAGAGAGAGACAGAGAGAGAGAGAGAGACAGACAGAGAGAGAGAGAGACAGAGAGAGAGAGACAGACAGAGAGAGAGAGAGAGACAGAGAGAGAGAGAGAGACAAAGAGAGAGAGAGAGAGAGAGAGAGAGAGAGAGAGAGAGAGAGAGAGAGAGAGAGAGAGAGAGAGAGCTTTAGAGTATACGTGCACACATTAATTGTAAGCTTTAACTTTCAAAAATTTCCATCAATTTTGTTGAACTCTGGGTAAATATTCAAACATACACATGGGTAAGGTATTGACCAGCTGCTTAAAGATGAATAATATGTATTTTAGTAAAAAGTGTGTGCACAAATTCTCATGATAGTCAATTACAAACTGCAGAGTGAAGAAGAGAATAGTTAAACAATACGTTATTGTAAAGTAGGAAGATACACTTTTACGTGCCATTTATCAAAACAATAATTTAAAAATAAACATACAAACGGAAAATCCTTATAGTTAACCCCTTGTGACCGGCTGGACAATGGCAATTTTAACAGTTCTGCAGTGCTTTTGTCTAGCTGTAATTTTCCTAGTTCTCTCAATTACTGTGCCCACATACATTTTTAATATATATTTTTCAGAATAAGAAATGCTTTCTTTAGATACCATTATTTTTATAACTTGGTGGAAAATGTAAACAAAAAAACACACTTTTCCAACTTTTAGAGATCTTATCTACAAATGCTAATGAAAAAATCTGCAAAATAAATTAAAATATTTGTCCTGAGTTTTGGAATAACCCATGTTTTTTTGCTTTTCTTGCAACTTTAAGACAATAAATACATGTGGCAAATTACTTTTCCCAAAATATTTTATTTTCAAAATTACTGATAATGACATTATCACATTATTATTAACACTGATGCTTGTCGTGAATCATTTAATCATCCCCACATGTACATATTTTTCAAAAGTAGACATCCCAAGGTTGGACACTTTTCATGCAGTCTTTTTACCATCAGTCCTTGACAAAATTTATAATAGTAATTGTGTTTTATTGTGTTTTATTTCCACACACATTATACTTCAGGAATGAATTTACAGAGGTTGTTATGTGTAACTGCCAAACACCCCAAATTATGCTCAGGCACTTATGTATAGGTGGCTTATACAGAGTCACATTTGGGATACAGTCATTGCAGCTTTGAATTAGAAATGGCTGTGTCATTTCTCCTGAGGATGCAGAGACAGCGCTTGGTGAAACACATAGAGAGTCTCGTTTTTATCTTTCTCTGTTCCCTGCTTTGGAACATTTCTCCAGACCTTGTAAATGCTGTTTTAGCCTGTGTTTTGGGCACTGCAATCTTGTAAGTTGCTCCAATAAAGGAGTTTGTTATACTTTACCAACTGTACTACTCTATTTGCCTTTCTTACTTATTTGTACCGAAAAATCCAGACTTCTGGGACAACTATTACCGATTGAGGCTTGACACTCATCTTTGTTTGTGAGAGTGATACTGCTCTTCACCAATATCAATTTGTGTTATACTTATTACAGTATGATTTTCTTTATGTTTATTGTGTTTCATGTGTAATCCAGCGCTACTTCACCTTTCAAACATTTTTCTACCAAGACTTTATCAGTAGATCCTTTAAGTCCTGTATGTTACAATGTGGGGCCTCCATGTGTTGGATTTGTTTTTCCAGCACATCCCACAGATGCTCAACTAAATTGAGATCTGGGGAATATGGAGACCAAGTCAACACCTTAAACTCGTTATTGTGTTCATCAAACCATTCCTGAACCATTTTTGCTTAGTGGCAGGACGCATTATGCCAATGCCATCAGGAAGGACCCAAGGTTTCCCAGCAGAACATTGCCCAAAGCATCATACTGCCACCTGTCAGTGGTCATAATGTGTGTACTATTGTACTCTGTATAGAATATGTCACCTAGTAAATAAAATAGTCATGTTCGGTATTTTGTAGATTTTCAGATATTATTTTCTTTTACCACCACAGGTAAAAGCCATATTGTTTTGGATAATTAATCAAAATATTAACATGAAAGAAATATACTTTTATCAATACATTTTTAAATAAAGTATAAAGTATAATTAATTTATGAAATAGTATGTGTTGTTTTGAGAAACTTTCATTTTGGGACTAAGTCAAATCCGCACCCGATTTAATCTCAAAAATAGCTTTGATAATTTCACCTCTCATTACTTTCAAGGGGAAATATTTGAATCTGAATTTTTTTCTAAGTCAAACTTTGGTGCCGATTTGACTTGATTTGAATGAAAGTCGTCCTCCTCAAGCTATTCTCAAATTTTAGTGAATAGACCCAAGAGATTGTATAATATGTAATAATATGTATAATATATTATTATTTTATTTTAATTCAAATATTTTATATATAAAATAGCCTTTGGAGATTATATTTATTTTGTTATTATCTATCTTTAGTACATATTGCAATGTAAGTCTTTCTTTGATTTTCCATATGGATTCTTGCCATCTTTTGATTTAGCTCTTCGCTTATATTACATAGTACATATTATCAATACAAACACAGCGGAAATAATCTTAGTAAGAAGCAATTATTTGGAAATAAGAGCAAGGGGTAGAAAAAAAACAACAATTATTTAAAACAAATCTAGTTTATTTAACTTTATTAAACAGTCTGTTGCTACTGTAAAAAAAAAAGTTCTTAACCGTGAAGTAGACTAGAAAATCAGCCAGTGAGAACCCTCAGGGAAATCAGGATTTTTAGAGCAATTTTTACAGGCTTAAAACTCAATAAACAGCATGTTGAATGACTTGCAGTATTCTCCACGTCAGATTTTATTGACTTCAAAAGATCAGTGAGTTAGCATGCTTCCCTCATGCTAAGAAACTTAACAATTTCAACTAAATTTTAATAAAGTGAAATAAAAAAAAATGCATACTGTTTGTGATGGAACAATTCTCTTATATATGACTTGGTTTTGAAGCTAAGCTTGACAACATGTTCTAAATAAAGAGTGAAAACTGATTTGTTTTGTTTGTTTACATTATTTACTGAACAGCTCTAAATTCAGTTGAGTTTCTTAGTTTGTTTAAGTAGATTGAATATGGTGATGCATTTTTTTTAGATTTTGTGCTGTGCTGGAATACAAATTTTTAGAACTATTTTTAAAGTCAATTGACTGAACACGGGAGCTGTCCAACAGAGAAACCTTCTAACAGTGGGATGCCACTGACCACACCACACCTTATATGGCACTTTGAGCATTTGAGCTGCACTTCTACTGTAATGCATAGATACATTCTGGATGAGCAACACTTAAAGTGTAGTCTATACACCACAGTAACAATGCAGCAAAATATACAGGTGGAAACCTGTAATGGAAGTTCACATTGTATATTGGGTGTCTGCATAAAACTGTGACAAGTGATATAAGTACAATATGGTTCTCTGGCAAATTATGAGGGAGCAATAAAGAATATAAGTCAGAAGAACTATAATTTTAATACATATGAAAAACTTTTACATGTTAAGCAATATTTACTAGTAAATACTAGCCCTTCAGTGTAGCCTTATGGGCAAACCATTTCTTTTTTTTCTTTCATTAAGATTAAAAGTTGTGGGGGGGGGGGGGGTGTCTCTTTATTATCTGCAGTGCTGTATTCACCGCGAGGCATCCTAGGCGGATGCCTAGGGCGGCAAATTTTGGGGGGCGGCAGCGCCCCCCAGCACTGAAAAGAAAAAAAATGTGAAAAAAAAAAAATGTAAAAAAAAAAAAAAACGCGGCCCTTTAAAAAAAAAATAGACCGCGCTTGCAGGCAGAGACGGAGGTGAGAGGGGATCGGAAGATCCCCCCTCACCATCGCTCTGCCTGCCAGGCTGCACGGGGAGCCGAACAGGCAGCACGGAGAAACCTCCGTGCTGCCTGTTCGGCTCCCCGTGCAGTGTGCCGACACGGAAGTGCCGACAGTCACGTGACGGGCGCGCTGACGTCATACGCGCGCCCTGTCACGTGGCCTGTCGGCACAATCGCCGGGAAGCCGAACAGGCAGCATGGAGGGACCATGCTGCCTGCCTGCCAGGGAAAGGTAAGTGCTGATGGGAGAGTGTGTGTGTGTGAGAGACTGAGTGTGATGGGAATCAGAGTGTGTGTGATGGGAGTCAGAGTGTGTGTGTGATGGGAGACAGTGTGTGTGGCTGAGTGTGATGGGAGTCAGAGTGTGTGTGATGGGAGACAGTGTGTGTGGCTGAGTGTGATGGGAGACAGTGTGTGTGTGATGGGAGACAGTGTGTGTGGCTGAGTGTGATGGGAGACAGTGTTTGTGTGATGGGAGACAGTGTGTGTGTGTGATGGGAGACAGTGTGTGTGACTGAGTGTGATGGGAGTCAGAGTGTGTGTGAAGGGAGACAGTGTGGGTGACTGAGTGTGATGGGAGTAGGAGTGTGTGACTGAGTGTGATGGGAGTAAGAGTGTGTGTGATGGGAGACAGTGTGTGTGACTGAGTGTGATGGGAGTCAGAGTGTGTGTGTGATGGGAGACAGTGTGTGTGACTGAGTGTGATGGGAGTCAGAGTGTGTGTGATGGGAGACAGTGTGTGTGACGGAGTGTGATGGGAGTCGGAGTGTGTGACTGAGTGTGATGGGAGTGTGTGTGTGATGGGAGTATGAGCTTGATGTGAGTCTGAATGATGGGGCATGTCTTAGGTGCGTAACGTGGGTGTACAGCTTGGGTAGGGGGGTGCCCGGATTTTGTCTGCCTAGGGCAGCACAAAATCAAGATACACCACTGATTATCTGGTTGCCTTATATTCAGACAAATATGGTATGTAAAATCACAAAACAAAATGAACAAATGATGTGACGTCTGTTCAAGTAAAAATAATAGAACAGGGACCTCCATTGAAGCCTTGAAAAAAGTATTCATCACTCACTGTCCTGGATTTTGTAAATCCCAACACAAACTTAATGAGAACCTAGTTGTAAAAATGTAACGATTGACTGCAAGCATCCAATTTTTATTCTTAAGTCTCATGGACATGGACAGCAAGATATCCATACCCCCTCTGGGTTGCTTAAGAGTGTCCATCTTGATATATATTAAGCACATGGCACCATCCATTGGCGAGTGGACAGTCACACAAGTGAGGTATTAGTGTAGGCTAATCTGTCAGATTGCGCCACCATTTCCTTAAAATTCCACCATCCAATATACTATACTATTTGTTGGCCAAGATCTGTTTTCTCTTTTACTTAAGGAGGGGTTGGTCTGATCAGTCCAGTCCTCTAATAGTAATTTAGCAGTGAGAGTGGTCACTTCCTCACACATTTATCTCGTAGAGGTCTGACTGTGTATCTTACACACATGAGTAGTCTCATTGGCATGACATTATAATAAACTGTTGGCTGATGCACAGCCAACAGATTGGGCAAAATAGTTTTAAATTGAAAGCAATGGCGATATGAATTCACATTGCATGATTCACAAGGTCAGCCAGCAGCTATGTTGGGGCTTGGTACATCTGTTGGAGCTGTGGTAATGTGCATTATTTTTTAACATTACCTCTTCACATCTAACAAAAAGGGGAACATTAGTGTTTGTGTGTGTCGGGGGTGAGTGTGTAGTGGGGGATTGCTATACTGCCACTTGATTATCAGTACCTCTCAATGCACACATGTTGAAGGTAGTAGAGGAAACACCTCAGCAAGTTGGGAATAAGGAGAGAAGTATACAATGGTTATTATGAGTTCTTATGAGGTCCCTATCATTTTTATTTCATTATTTAAGTGCTGATTTTTAATATGTTGTTATTATATTTACCTTGTCCCAGTAGACCAATGTTGAATGTTCACAAACTGCAAAAATGAATGTTGTTTTTATTTAGGTAATGTGAAAGTTCACCTGGCACTTTGAAAGGAAAGACATTATCAAATGGAAAAATAAAACGAGACTTTGCATTTATTACCTTACTACACTAATTCTCACGCTGAAAATATGCATACACATGCCTGGCAAATGTTTATGATATCTGTGCCTGACTAAGGTGAATGAGCATATGCCAAAGAAGACAATTTTTAAAAATAAATAGAATTTTTTGTTTTTTTTAAATGTTCATGTTGATACATCTACCATGATATACCAACGGTATTGTACAAAGCAGACTAGCAAAATAACGATCAGAACAAATAAAACAAAGCTGAAATGATTGACAACATTGTTCAAAAATCACATGAAGTTTGCTAATGATCTCCACTTGCATTCTGCTGAATTACATCAGTAAAGAAAAATAACCATCTGTCACTAATGGATGATGAGCCACATGTTGTTCATGAGATGTCATGCAGATTTTATGTCACTAAATAAAATGAACATGCTTCATTTCATCTGCAAACTTGTTAAAGTCTTTTGTTTTCTTATTAAAAAAAAAGGACTTTTGTGAGTAACCTCTGCCTTTTAGTAAATGGGAATTTCAATTAATTGTCATTAATTAATTAGAGAACAATTGGGAATGAGGATAAGCACTAGAAGCTTTGAATAGAGATCCTGGTTACATCTAAATGGACGTTAATAGAGGTGTTCCGGTTAATCTAGCAACTTTGGACATACATTTATAATATATGTATTGCACAGGGACCAATTAATCATAATTTTAACATTCCCTAACTTTTGTCAAGTGAGTGGCACTGACAGCAGGACCCAGCACTATTTCATAATATTTGAGATCACTCCTATTATTTCATGATGCCTGACTTACATTAGATTTTTCACTGAGAGGCTCAAATGTAAGCTCCACCACATACAATAATTTACAGTATTCTGAATGAACTCAATATTTTGTCTAGAAAAGGAAATTCCATGACCAAGAACACGTACCACATAGACTTGAAATGTATCTGGTTAGACACATTTGTGTGAAGCTCTTGAACTCTAGATCATGTATGGCTTTAAAACATCTACACCTTCATTATACTGAAGACTAATATGTAATCATAATATGTTTGGCTTGGCAAGGCTGTGTGATTTTTGGTTTATGTCTGTGTCTGGAGGGAAAAAGAGGGGAAAAAGAGAAGAAAAATAAAAAAATGGAGGATGATGGGAGCTACAAACGCCCAGGAGCTGTTCCCATTGCCCTAAGGAGGAGAAACTACCAAAAACTTTGCACCAGGAGCTCCATGGAATGGGGTTCTATGGTGGAGAAGTTGCATGCAAGCTTCACATCACCAAGTACAATGCCAAGCATTGGATTGTGTGGTGAACAGCACATTGCCACTGGAGCAGTGTACACATGTTCTGTGGAATGATGAATCACGCCTCACTGTTTTGAAGCCTGATGGGCAAGTCTGGGTTTGATGAATGATAAGACAGTATCTGCTTGATTGCATTGTGCCAACTATGACGTTTGGCGGAGGAGGGATTGTGGCATGGGCCTGTTTTTCAGGGGTTGGGCTAGGCCTCGTTCTTCCAGTGAAGGGAACTCACAGCTCATCTGAACTTTATTTTTTGGCAGCCGCATCTGCTGGATTCGGATGCCAAGATAAAAAATAAAAAATGTAAAAAAATCATTGCCACTGGGTAGGACAGTACGTCATATCCAGTGGCTGTATTTCCCTCCTCTGTGCAGGAGGGAAAACTGCACAGAGGAGACGACCAGGGACATGGAGCAGCCAGCTACTTCTGCCATTAACTGCCATATTAATGGCAAAAGTAATACTGCCGTATAAATGGCATATTGGCGTATAAATGGCAAAATAATACTGGCATATTAATGGGCCAACTGGCTGTGGCATATTAATGGGCAAAATAACACTGGCATATTAATAGGCAAGCTGTGGCATATGTAATGGAAAAAGTGGCATATTTTAATAGGCAAATTGACTGTTACAAATGTTAAAGACAAAGTGACTGTAGCATGTTAATTGGTACCTGACAGTGGCTTATTTTAATTGGCAAAGTGATGCTGTGGCATGTTCTGTGGGGCAAAATAACATGTACTATGGGGGAAATAGACACTGTGGCTTGTTCTGTGAGAGATGTGTATAGATATTTATTGTTTCAGAATTATACAATTATCACCTTGCGAGCACTTGTGTGTGGCATAATAATGGGACCCTTGTGTGGCATAGTTATGGGGCTCCTGTATGGCATAATTAAGGGGGTTCCTGTGTGAGGCATAATTTATGGGGCTCTTATGTGTGGCATAGTTATGGGGCTCCTGTGAGACGCATAATTAATGGGACTTGTGTGTGGCATTGTTATGGGGCTCCTGCGTGTGGCATTATTTATGGGGCTCCTGTGTGTTCCATAATTTGTGGGGTTCCTGTATGGCATATTTAATAGTCCATCTGACTGGTATTACTAAGGACTATGCTTAGCATGGTATTTGAGGAAATCCAGGGGGGGTGACACCAACCCTAGCGATGCCTCTTGGTCACACCCCAGCTCCTTCCCTTCTCTCGTGTAGTCCCTTCTTTAAGGTCCACTTAGATTTTGATTTCTGCTATCAGCTCCAAATCCACTATTTTACAAGTTAAACTTATGGCATTTGCAACCATACATAAGATGCATTTCCTTCCTACATTGTCTAGCCCAGTGTTTATTTGTTATCCAACCCCCCTCCTTCCTAGTTTAAACATTCCTCCATGTGTCTAGCCATTCTCTCCTCAAGCATGTGAGAGCCTCTTGCATCCAGGTGCAATCCATACCAACTGTAGAGATTGTACCCCAATGCAAACAATTACATATTTACCCTTTCCTAAGATCCTACACATAGACCGCACACCAATCAGAGGGAGAGCCACTAGCTCAGCTGACTGTTTCTGATACCCCATCTCTAGTAAATGACAGTGCCCTAGTCTTTGTGTTTGGGAGAAATACAGTTTGAACTATACACAATCTTCAAAACTCAGTTTTAATGCAGCAGAAGTGACCTTTTTTCTGGTTAAATTCTTTTTAATGCTATAGTTCCTCTTTAAGTTCAAGAGGATTTTAAGTTAGCTTTAAAAAATATATATGTATAGATTGTCCACAGCCTCTTTTTTATATACATTTTTTAATGTTTTTTGAGGAAATTACACTTTTTCTTTTTTTTACAGAGTGCAAAAGGATATTTGCCACAAAACATGCTTAAAAATGGCATGGTTCACTACATTTACTCAATGAAGCATTAGCTTTAACAAAGATCCCTCCGTTTTGGAGTAGGTTTGCTTTTAAGAAAAAGGTATTATGTTTTTCTTCAAGATTACTGGTGGAGACTATTTTTCTTAATGTGTTCATTATTGATATTCAACATAGTTTCAAAAGCAAAGAGGCAAATATGTATAGCGAACTTTATAACCCAGTGGGAGTTAAGCAATTGAGGAATGATATAAGCAAACTAAAGGAATGATGTACAATGTAGCACCTAAAATGTAATACCAAGAAATGCAAAATTATGTATTTGGGGCATGAAAAGGAAAAGACTACATATATAATTTGAAATGAGCTATACTAGTAGAAGGTGACCTGGATCTGGATTCTTAAACTGATTTAAAATTGGATAGATATGCTTGCAGTGAATCTGCACTTTTTTCTTTTATCTAGAAAAAAGAAAAATATAGAACATTAAAATTCATGGAATTACCATGAGAGAATGGCGTGAATAATTTCCTCATCCTCCCACTACACTTCTAATTGTCACTCTATGAGAATGAAATTATAATTGTTGACAATGATTTCTTTTGACATTTATACATTTCCAAATTGCCTGAAACACACATAATTAAACTCTTGCCATAGTAAGGTAGTGAAAAAAACAGTGCTTAAATGACAATAAAAAAGTAGTCTTAAAAACAGACAAATATTAGCAATATCCCAAATATTCCCCTTACAAGCATACCCCCTAAAGTGTCTATCAGTAATAGATATCCTTTGTTTTCTCTGTTCTATTCAGCATTGCTGCTTATAGGGAAAAAGAAGACAAGCAGCACTGAACCCTTTTAGATCTGTACTTATATAACCTGAGCACTTTTCAATCATAAATGCACAAGACTTCAAACAACTATGTTTATACAGGCTATATCAACCTCAGCTTTGTGTTCACTTCTTCTTTCTTCATCTTCTTTCATGTCACAAATAGCATAACAAAGTGAGAAAAAAACATTATACATAGATGAAATACCTCACACATTTTCCAAAAACAGGTACATGTGATAAAACATAGAATATACCCAGGGGTGGGCTGGGCCGGGGGGGGGAGGGAAGCAATTGCCCCCCAGGCCGCCCTAATGTATGCTAAAAACGTCCACTGGGCCGTCTTTAACACTGGGGCAGCTGTCAAAAAAGCCCCCCCCACTTCCCCAGTACTTACCTAATTGCTGCTGTCCCCCGGTGCTGCAGGTCAGTGGCTGTGAGGGAAGCGTTGTGCGCTCCACTCCAGCCAATGCACATTCAATAAAGTTTGTTGAAAAAAAAAGTTTAAACAAACTTTATTGAAGACGCTTGACTGGAGGGGAGCGCACAACGCTTCCCTAACAGCCACAGACGGGCACATGAGAGCACCGGGAGACTGAGACAGAGCAGCAGCAAGGAGGTAAGTACTCAATATGGTGTGGGGGGAAATCCTGGCATATTGAGGGGCAAAATCCTGGTATATTGGGGGGCAAAATCCTGGTGTATTGTGGGCAAAATCCTGACATATTGGGTGGCTAAATCTTGGCATATTGTGGTGCATAATCCTGGCATATTGTGGGGGAAAATCCTGGCATATTGAGGGGGAATAATCCTGGCATATTGTGGGGGGAAATCCTGGCATATTGAGGGGACAATCCTGGCCTATTGAGGGGGCATAGACCTGGCATATTGAAGGGGCATAATCTTGGCATATTGAGGTGAAAATCCTGGCATATTGGGTGGCTTAATCCTGGCATATTGAGGGGCATAATCCTGGCATATTGAGGGGCATAATTCTGGCATATTGAGGGGCATAATCCTGGCATATTGAGGGGACATTCCTGGCATATTGAGGGGCATAATGCTGGCATATTGAGTGGAAAATCCTGGGATATTGAGGGGCATAATCCTGGCATATTGAGGGGAAAATCCTGGCATATTGAGGGGCAAAATCCTGGCATATTGTAAGGGAAAATTCTGGCATATTAAGTGGCAAATCCTGGCATATTGTGGGGAAAATCCTGGCAATATTCGTTATAAAACAAGGAAAAGATGGCAGTGGATGGGGAGGCGATTCGGTGGTACAATGGGCCACTTGACTGGATTTGCCCCCCAGGCCTAAGGCTGCCAGCCCTCCCCTGAATATACCCATTACAGCTCTAGCAGTGCACATGCATAACTCCTCAACTACCCAGATATATTATCCACCAGAAGGACATTTTACAGACACCCCTAATGCAATTTAGACTGTTGTGATTGTTTTTTTTTATATATATATCAGCCACCCTTTACATATCGTATACATTAATTTCAGTGCCAGAAAATAAATCCTCACAGGTCTCTCTTCCCTCTCAAAAAGGCCACAATAATATAAATGTGTCTGTCTGATTCTACTGGTGTCTTAAATGGTAGATTCCTAAATCGATTGGAAAGTAAACTTAATGATTGTGGGGCGAGTTTGTTGCCTTTTGTCTTTTCCCTAATTAAAAGCAAAACATATGTTAAAAATAAAATGCATCTAAATACTAGTACAAAGTAGGACAAACATTTTTTTTATTCTTGCCACTTTCCTTCTAATTGTCACTACATGGAAATTAAATAATTGTTGACAAAGATATTTATTTTGACATTAATAAATTGCCTGTAACGCACATAACATTAAACTCTTGCCATAGTAGGGCAGTGAAGAAACTGTATCTAACAAACATGCACTCATGCATGACACAAATCATTCAACTTCTCTTTTTAGTACTTATATACTTGAGCATACTCAGAATAAACTTTGGAAACAATGTAAGTTCGACCAATACATATTGCAAGCAAAATGCGGCATTTGTGTGTTCCTGACAATTCATGTGTCTTTTGCCCACCGATCCATTTCCCCTTGACTTTCCACTTATCTGTATCCAGTTAGTTTCTACCCATTCCAATGATTTCTGCCATTTCTACTTCTGGCTCACTGTATCTTTTTTGAATCTCTTATCTGTTCATCTTTCCCATAGTTTCTCACTCAAAAATTCTAATTTTCTCATCCATACATGGAACAGTTGTATTTTTCTTGTCCATGTCACTTTGTATAACTAGAATTTGTTTCCCTTTTTGATATCTCCCTGTAGTTTTAAATCAGCAGTAAATGCAAAATAAATATTTTTTTCTAAAATGAAGGCACTTTAAGTTGAATAAAAAGTCTTTTGAAATCAATTCCTATGATTTATGTTTGCTGAAATACTAAATGTTTACTGATAGAATTGTTTTCTTCTTTTGACAGACTTTACAGCAGTGTTTTGTTGAGAGAGTGGGCCCAGTGCAAAACAGACTCATTAACTGAAAAAGAAAACAAAAAAACAATGTTTTTTTTAATCAATAGTGAATAATGGAGGTGCCCCAGGACATATTATAGGGTCTTTAACAGGCTACACACATCCCATCAAAGAACCTTATTAACTGAAATATTCCCATAACTATTCAATAGATTACTTTGTTAGTCCAAATATTTTTATTATGTATTTAGTGTATGTGCATGTCATAATACTTCAGCATGACAGATGTTGAGGCCATCTAGTGACAGCTGTTGGTTGTAGCACAACTTAATCATTCGTTATGTTTTTACAGAGGCAGTGACAAACAGATATGTCCATCTGGATAACAAAATATTGCTACAGTGTTAATCTGCATAAATAAATTTGTGAGGGACAAGCACTATAAAGAAAACAAAAGTAGTTTAGCATTTTATGTAAGATTTTTTTTAATTACACTTAAGTGTTGAGCTCCTCGACTTTAAGTAATGTCCACAACAAACAGATAATGAACAATATCGGTCTGGCTGCATTGTTTTCTAATTTACAGCCATACATTGAATTCAGCAAGTATGGTTGTGATAATAAAATTAAGAAGAGTTCCTCAATCATACGATGTAAATCCGTATTACTTGATCAATAATGTAAATAGATAAAGTAAGCCATTTTGAAACAGTCTCTATCTTTGTTATGCTTATATATTTTCTTAGGGGAGTGGTTCATTTACTAATACAATTTGAAATGCTATACCTGGAGTCTGTGTGACATAGGTAATAAAATAATTTAGGTTATATTTGAACTTTGACATGAGGTGGAATATAGCTGGCATAAAATAGATTTGATATACATAATTACATTTAAAACATTTTAGGGGCTACTCATGCGCTTCAAAAAAACAAAAAAATCAGATACAGAATTACATCTTCATTGTGTATGAAATTTACAGGTTTTCTATAATAACAATGTATTGTGTATCAAATAGGTACAAAATATACAGAAATCTGCTAAGTGTTATATCCATGAATCAGCTTCACATCTTGGTTCACATCTAAGATAGCATTTCCTCTGGTTCACATGCCTCTGTTTTTGAACATTGTATTCGTTTTGGATCCCTGTCTAAGTGATTCTTTATGCTCTTTTGAATGCAAACCAAGCCCTCTCTCGTTCCCCCTATCAGTTTTGCATATCTTGTACAAGGAGTTGTTCTGGAGCCTCATTTAAAAAAGCTCCATTTTCCTGGTGTGATTCAAACTTGTGTGGTCCTCACTATGATCATATTGATTTGATTCTGCTTATTAATATTTTACTTGGTTAAGCTGACAATCCTGCTCCTGTTGTGACTCTGGCTTGGATGGCCATCCTGCTCCCTTTTGTACGAGGGGTTTGGCTGACATTCCTGTTCCTTTTGTGACCCCAGCTTTGTTGACTATCCTGTTTCTGATTCTGACCCTACTCAGGTGATTTACTTGTTCCTGTTTTTGACCCGGTTATCCTGACTATTAAGGATAGCTGGGTCAAAATTCAGAAAAGTGTCATTAAGGACAAATTAACGGGCATTTGCAAATCAATTCCATTAATGGGTGTAGTAAAATAATACTGTACCCATTAACAAAATGCTATTGGAACACTGTATTGTGTGGGAATTATCGCACAAACACTGATTCAGTGAAGTCTTGCCCGTTAATTTACCTCAATGTGCATAGGCTTCATCCCGTCATTGCTGTACAGAACACAAGCCACAAGTGCTTTCCCAATGCCTCTATACCCCTCACATAAAAGGAATGTGGTGCACACCTAGCACACAAGCAGCATATGCCACAGCTCCTAGCAAATTATAGGACTTAAAGGATCTGCAGCTAATGTCTTGGTGCCAGATACCACAGCACATCTTCAGAGGTCTAGTGACGCACACCTAGCACACACGGATGGTACACCACTGCACCTCACAACTTACAGTACTTAAAGGATCTGCTGCTAATGTCTTGGTGCCAGATACCAAAGTACACCTTCAGAGTTCTAGTGGAGGGGCTGTTGCGGCTTCAAAAGGGGACCTACACAATATTAGACAAGTGGTCATAACAGTATGGCTGAATGGTGTATACAGTCCATAGGGATCAAACAGCAAAAATTCAATAAACCAAATGCAATGTTGTAGTGGACAAAATAACATAAGCAGCACATGAATAAATATTGTCGAGTAGAAATAACTTAGTTACAACAGCTGCAAAGGTGAGTCATATAGGGCTGATTACCAATTAGCAGTAGGTAAATTAAATCTGATAAATAGAATTTTGGTATGTGAGTTTTCATATAGTATCAACATGAGGTTTCTAGTAGAGTTTCAAGCAAGGAAATCATCATTATCCTATTTGCCAGTACATTCTCATAAAAAATGGAAAATTATGTAAAGTAAGAAAGGAAACAGTCTAGAAAATCATGACCATCTGCCAGACACGGACAAGCTGCAAAGAGCAACACGCAAGTCAAAACTCACTAACAGGGATAGATGTATACTTTAAGGGACAGTCTAGTCCCTAAACTCAAAATGGTGCAAAATGAAGATTACGACTTGTATAGTGCACAGGCTTTTTCAGGTTGATTTGATGCAAGCATTCTGGATAAATCACATTTTTAATATTTGACACTGATTATACTGAGCATATAAAGTTTTGTTTCATTTAGTCACTTCCTGTGCTGCTGGAATAGAATACATTGTGTGGACTGTAATATACTTGTTCTTGTACACTGTAGTATCTCTTAACAGTGCAACACATTGTGTGATGACATCACTAGAGAAACAGGATATTCGATTAATTAGAATGAATTGCATTGTTTCCTGCAAAAAAGTAAATTGACTTTTACTCAGCTAGTGTGGGCAGTCCTGGTTTCTTGCAGTAGTAACTGCTGTAATTTCACAATTTCATCTAGCTGTAAGTATTTTATATTTTAAGCAATTCAAAATGTAAAACATGCATTTTAAAGTACTTTGAATTCACATTAATATGAATCAATATTTGGAAGATGCATTTTGGGCACCAGACAGTCCCTTTAATAGGATAGATGCTAAGTTCCAAATGCACAGCCTCAAAAATCCCACAGAAGTGAATCAGCACCTAAATGACCTAGTATCAAAGCTAGACGTTTGTGAGTTTTATGCAGCCGGAAATTATGGCATGGCTGCAATTTACAATCTGCTTGTATCCAAGACAACACACAAAGATAAATTACCTGTATAAGGAGCACAAAACTAGGCCTCAGTGCAATAGAAAAAAGTATTGTTAGCTTGAGCAAACTCCAGAAAGGTCCAGTAATAAATCAGTGCAGGGGTATTTGACTGTTTCAGCTATGTTGAATTTGCAGCTTTGCATGCTATTTACTAATAACTGAATTCTTACAATCAGGGGCATCAGTTCCATCTGTGTCAAGCAGAGAGGGGTCAATACAGGGATACATGTGTATTCTTTCGTTAAAGCATTTCTAGTTAAAAATCCTATATTTGATGTAATCTTTCAAATAAACATGATTTCTTTTTTATCCTTTAAGATAAATTACTTAAACAAAACCAAAATATATAATAACTCACTTAACTCAAACTACTTAAATACAACAAAACTCAATTAAACATCAAGAATAAATCAAAGTATAAAATGGCCAAAGTCAGTTAAACATTGTTTGGGATTTGTCTTAAAACAACATGAACTCATCTTTGTTAGTTTTTATGAATGGTTTGCTGTTAGCAATCCTTTTTCAACGTTTGAGAATTCCTCCTGTAGCATAGCTTCATACTTACTCCAATAAGTTATTATTTAATTTGTACATATGTGCACAGTGAGGAGTACACATAAATAACGAACATATATATTAAATAACAGGAAAATGATCAGCCTGTGGCATTTACTTCAATACTTGCTGTTACTTAAGAGATTTAGAGAGTGGTGTTAGTGCTTTTTGCATGCTGTTTCCCACAAGACTGGGCAGAGGGATAGTGCATCATGCATGTTGTTATTGGAGTAGTTTAGCTCTGTGTTTGATGCTGGCTGATAATATTATTAAGTCTAAAAAAAAATCTATAACTATTTCAGTGTCATAGATGGAAAATTATTTAGGTCACCAGTAAAAGTCAAATCCTAACTATGGTGGTTTATTAAAAGAGTATACATTTCTGTGCAATATGATTGATTTTTGCACAGTGGTATGGTTTAAGATGATGTATTTTACTTGTACAATAAATGCTCCATGCATATGGTGTCCAAGCTGGAATATCCATCCTTGTTTCATTTCTGTTTTTGAGAAATTGAGCCAGTTGGACATGAAGAAAGAACATGCTGTTAAGCATTAAGTCTTGGGAAATAACCCATATAGTAAATGACTGGCTGCATTCATCTGAAATTCAGAAAAGGCAAAATTTACTTTAACAATATGTCTTTTCAAAACAGATTACATTTCTTCTGACTATTGGCATAATGCAATGTTTAAAAAAAAGAAAACAAATGTATACCTCTCACCAGGGGAGTTGCTAGGTATTCAAAAGACCTGGGGTTAGAGCCCATGGCAGATTTTATAGAAGTGGACTAAAGAAGTTTACATGCTTGGGCGGATATTTAAAGGATTTATTTAATACCCAAGATCAATAAGTAGATGTAATATACGCAATAAATCCATATAAAGGTCTCTGGCAATGAGCAATAAGCAATACATACATATAAATGAATTATATGATAATGGCAATGAGCCATAGGTATATATAATATAACCAATTTGCAATAAATACATAAATTATATATATATATCATGCCGATAAGCAGACATTTTTTATGCAAGACTTTATATCAATGGAAATATCTAAATTATGTATATAATGCAAATGAGCAGTAAATGTATACATGAAATGCATAAATAAACTTGGTATATCATACCAATATGCAATAAATGCATAAACTTGGTATATCATGCCAATGAGCACACACACTGTCTCACACACAGACGTACAGTATCACACACACACAGTCTCTCACACTTTGTGTCACACTGTTTCTCTCACACACACAGTCTCTCATGAATGTGAAAAAATAAATGTATAATAGTAAAAATCAGTGCCATTTTCCCGGCACACACCTCCACCCTCCACTGAAGACGCAATCTGAAATCTCAGCCCATTGTCAGGCAATCAAAGGCCTATCTGCTTCCAGCTCAGACACTGTCTCATTCCAATCAGCCAATCAGATGCCTCCTTCTAGCCTTAAGGAGATTATTTTTTTATCAGCATGGATTTTAGGTGGGTTATGTTTAATGGTGATTTTCCCTGAGCCAAATCTGAGGATTCAAGAACATTGTGGATTGTCACTTGACATTTAAGGTAATTTCTTCCCCCCATAGGTACATCCTTTGTGTGCCAGGAAGGTGGACAGTGTTACAGACCTCATCCACCCTTAACTGGGAAACTTAAGGGTAGAGGGTGGGTAGACTTAAATTTAAAAAATATATTTAATTTTTTTTCAGGTGGGTTGGGGGCCTTTGGGAAAATGAAGTACCATTTTTGTTCAATGTGCAGCATCTCGAGTTTCTTAAAATTATATCAGCACCTTGAAATAGTTAGCTCTTATCTTAAATAAGAAGGTTTTTTCCCTATACATGAATGTGAAGAGATATTTTGTAATTACCAATTATTCATAACCCAATTATCTTTTTACAAAAATAATATTTCAAACGGTTCATTAAGCAACAGAATAAGCACACATGCTATATGTTCTTTATTTTCTAGTACTAGAATAGACTATGCAAATAATTCAGTTGAGACTCATGTACTATGGTCAGCTGTAAGAAAAGCTGTTTATTATCTAAGAATTGCAAAAATTGCCTCAAGTAAAGCAATGCTTATTCAAGGGTTCATAAGCACTTTTAAACCATCTGTGAGCCTCAGCTTTATGCTTCCAGGAATGACAGTCGTGTCAGAATTTTTACTTCAAAAATCTGACCTTCACAGTGCAATAGATAAACAGAGCCTCGCCTCTTGTATCTAAATAGCAGGACAAAAAGTCATTTGATAGACCACATGAAATAAAATTAATAGAGGATTAAAATGCTAATATATGGCCTACTAAGATACATATTTTAATATAAATGGTGGAAGCTGTGGTCATGCTTTGAAGTTATCCCTAATACATTACTGAAAAATAGAGCAAGTAAATAAAGTATAAGCTATCCATTCTAACAGATGGGATTAACATCTGCCTCATCTACATTCTTAAACTGGAATCAGTGGATTCAGTGCTGTAATGACTGACATCAACCATCATTTACAGGCTCAACCAATAACACTAGTACCTGGTTTATTATTCAAATTTTAGATATATTTAATTTAAATGTGCAATAACAATGATATTAGTGTTAGATCTGTTTCAGTCTATAATTGTCTTAAACAAAATAGAGACACTATAACCGTGTGTGTATAAGCATAACACCAGCGGAGGTTTGCAATTCTCGGTTGTTTTTTAAACTTGTGCTTAGTGATAGCATTGTTTCTTTTAGTACTTTCAACCTCTTTGCTCTCCAGGAGTTTTATACCCACTAACCCCCCCCCCCCTTTGTTCTAAATCATGGAAAGCATGGTGATCACTAATTATTGAAGCATAGATCAACAAATTTCCTTTAGGTCTGTCAGGAAAGGTAGGGATCAGCACCAAGCATCCATAAGGCATTTTGTAACTGTAAATTCGGCAGTGTATGTTACAAACAATGGGTTGTGTGAATTTGCATTTGCATTTACCATGTATTATCTAAAATCATAGAATATGTTGGCAGATAAGAACCATCCGGCCCATCTAGTCTGCCCAGTTTTCTAAATTATTAGTCCCTGGTCCTACCACTCTACCACTTCCGATCTATATTATCTCCTTTTTAGACATTCGATAGAGACTGTTGAGTTTCACCAACACATACAATCACTACATGACCTATGTTACTGACTTCTAACTCTAACTCCCACCCACCAACTACCGTATTTGCTCGAATATAAGACAAGGTTTTTACATTCGAGATCGTCTTATAATCTGACTTCAAATCGAGGTCAGATTATGAGACATGGATCCAGGTCCCCCGCAGAGCTGCAGTGGACCTGGATCCCACTCTCTAAAAGCCGGGGGATGTCTGCGCGATGAGCGCAGACTCCCCCTGCTGCCGCCCGGCACGACCGCCGGGACTTCTGTGATGAAGCCGGGTCCTTCCGGCTTCATCATAAAAGTCCCGGCGGAAGTGCCGGGCAGCAGCGGAGGATGTCTGCCCGTATCGTGCAGACATCCCCCGGCTGCCCCGCTAGCCACCAGGGAGAATCGGGCAGCCCGGGGATGTCTGCACGATACGTGCAGACATCCTCCATGCTGCCCGACACTTCCGTCTATTATGACGGACCAGTTGTCCGTCATAATAGAGGGAGGTGTCGGGCAGAATGGAGGATGTCTGCACGTATTGTGCAGACATTTCCCGGCTGCCCCCACTAGCCACCAGGGATCAAAAAACAGGTGAGGGTGAGGGAGGGGGGAGACACAGACAAGTGGAGGGAGGGGAAGACACAGACAGACAAGGGGAGGGAGGGGGGAGACACAGACAAGGGGAGGCAGGGAGGGGGAAGAAAGAAAAGGGGATGGGGGACAGAGAGAAAAGGGGAGGGGGAGAGAGAGAGACAAGGGGAGGGGGAGAGACAGACAAGGGGAGGGGGGAAGAGACGAGGGAGGTGGAGAGAGAAAGAGAAGTTGGGGGGGAGGGAGAGAGAGACAACGCTGGGGGGGAGAGAGACAAAGCTGGGGGGGAGAGAGACAACGCTGGGGGGGGAGAGAGACAACGCTGGGGGAGGGGGAGAGAGGCCGCATTGGCACATAAAAGGAAATAAAAACAAGAAATGCATTTGTATAATATCAATTTTTTTATTAAATATTAAAAAGCAATTTACATGTATACAAGTTAAACTTTTTTTCTTTATAGGGTAGTCTTATATTCAGGCTTTTAGTTTTTTCCTAAAGGAATATACAAAGTTTGAGGGGTCGTCTTATAATCAGGGTCGTCTTATAATCGAGCAAATACGGTATATATTACAGAAATAAAATAAAACATATTAGTATTATTTGTTGTTCCTCTGAGCTCTGCAACTTCTGGACATATCTTTAGTGCCTTCTGCTCACTGCCTCCATCTGTTACTTGACAACTACTTATGTGATCACATTACACCATTTAGTAGGACATATCATTTCAAGGGAGTGTTTTGGTGCTTTTATAAATAAAATATAATGATAAAGAGTGATTATTACAGCAGCTGTGATGCTCAAAAGCGAAGGTTTCATTTTTATACAAGCCCATCATGACTGAGAATCTGCAGTGGGAATATCACGTAAACTGGTACAGCTGGTCATATAATGATACCAATAATGTAGCAAAAAATGAATGATTTGTAAAGCAAATTACATATTTGATCCAGGCATGAACACATTGTGGGAAAAACAAAACCTGTAGTGTTTAGAAACATGTTTTGTCAGATAAAACTATTGGGGCCCATTTAGGCTGCCCAATTTCTGGCCAATTATTTTTAAAGAAAAACTGAATATCCTCATTAGTCCCTGGCTTTATCTTATATCTAGGATATGACTATCCCATGCATTCTTAAACATCTTTACTGGATTAACCACTACTACTGGAAGGCTATTCCATGCATTTACTAACCTATCAGTAAAATAATACCTCCTGATATTACTTTAAAACATTTGCCCCTCTAATGTAAGACGATGTCCTTGTGACATATTTTCTTCTTTCTCCCACTATTCCATGTTTATTCCCTTTATGTATGTATCTATAATACCCCCTCTGTCTCATCTTTCTTTCAAGCGATACAGTTAAGACCCTTTAATCTCTCCTGCAGTCCATGAACCAATTTAATATACCTTCTCTGAACTCTCTCCAAATAAGATCTCACCAGTGCTCTGTAAAACACCATGAGCACTTCCCTCTTTTTGCTGATAATACCTGTCTCTATAAAGGCAAACATTGTGCTAGCATTTCATGCTGTTCTACTCCATTGTTTGCCTCTGAAATAATCACCTCTTAATCCTTTTCCTGAGATGTTGAGGTTAGGACGGTGTGACGATATCAAATATTCCATATTTTGCCCTTGGGTATTAACTCCCAAGGTGGATTATATTCCACATAAAATGTCAGTTCCTACAGATTTGACCATTTTTATAGTTTACCAAAATCATTGGGGCTTATCCCTCCAGGAACATCGACCCTACTGTAAATATTTGTTACATCAGCAAAAAGACATGCATTACCATCAAGACCTTCTACAATATCACTTATAAAAATATTAAAGAAAATGGGTACTGATCACTACCTTGCTCCGAATATACTCCATTGTCTGCAACCCTCTGTTGTCTGTCACTCAGCCACTACCTAAACCATTCAACAATCTCTAAGATTGCAGTTGTTTATAATCCTTCCTTGTGGGACATTTATAAGCCTTACTGGAAATCTAGATAAGCTTTTTCTGCTGCATCACAGTGGTCTATTATTTTAGTTACTGAATCTTGAAAATCAGTAATATTAGTTTGGCATGATCTCCCCGAAGTACAATTTTATTCTTTAACCATTTATTTCCCTACTGCTGGTGGAGGATTTACTGGCCTATAGTTCCAATTAACAGTGATTGTTTTACTTCTATATCACTAAGCTTTACATTGGGTGTATCCCATCAGGTTTCACCAATTTATTTGTCTTTACCTTAGGTAGAAGTGTAGAACCTCTTCCTCTATAAGCTCACATGTATGAAATGACTCATTTGTCTTTTTTTCCTGACTGAGGTTCTTCATTTTCATTTTCATTTGTAAAAACTGAACAAAAATTAATTGAAGATGTCAGCTAGACCTTTGTCACCTTCCAAATACCTCTCTTTTGCTTTTTTTTAATCTAACTAATCCTTGTTTTACTTTCCTTTTTTCACTTATGTATCTAAAAAATAGGTTATTCCTTTTTTTTTACTGGCTTGGAAATTTTCCCTTTGAATGTTTTTTGGAAACTCTGACAACTTGCTTGCCTCTTTCTGCTTAAATATATAACTCTGCCTATCTCCCTCACTCTTTTTTTTTTCAGAATGACTTAATACTAGCTTTTTTAATTTTTAATATGTTGGCCACTTCTTTGGTACTCCACAGAAGTGGCCACTTCTTCAATTGTGTGCTCTTACCGATAAGCCTAATACATAGTTACATAGTTACATAGTAGTTTAAGTTGAAAATAAAACTTGCGTATATCAGGTTCTACATTTTCTATCTGGAAAATTGAATTAGACTACAAAAGGCAATCAGATTTCTCCTTGGATCAACAAGCACTAAATAAATAAAACTGTCTCTATGAAACCAGACAGCTCTCTATGTTCTCTACTTCTTCAGGTAGTTAATTTCATACTTCTATTGTGCTTACTATAAAGAATCCCTTCCACTGTCGTAGACTATATCTCCTTTCCTCAAGTCTTGGCGGGGACCTATTGTCCTCTGTACTATTCTGTTAATAAACAGGTCTTTAAAAAGCCCTTTGTATTGGCCCTTTACAAATTATATAATACTAGACCTTAAACCCGTTAAATTAACAGGCGCTAGAACATATGTGGACGGGGGGGGGGGGGACATAAGGGGGCAACACAGGGGAAAGCACCCTGGTGAGGGGGGGGGAGCCTTGAGGGCTGCCTCATCTTGATGGGAGTTGTGATCCTCCTGCTGTATTATTGATGCAGCAGGGGGATCACAACTCCCATCAAGATGAGGCAGCCCTCAAGGCTTCCCCCTTGCCAGGGTGCTTGCCCCTATGTTGCCCCCTTATGCCCCCCCCGTGTTACTTACCACCTTAGCGGGGTGTGAAGGGGGCGGAGGTGGGTAGCGTCGCTCCGCTCGGCATGCGCAGTCTTTACAAAGTTACAGCTGAGTGATCAGCTGTAAACTTTGTGCGCATGCGCAATGAGTAAATTCTCCTGCTATTGCGCAGGAGAATTTGCTCGCGAAATCTGTCAGAACACCTGTTCTGACCGAAGTCTCTGCGCTCCAAGTCCCAACGGCTGTCCGTGGGGCACATGCGCAGTAGCGCAATCCCACAGACACAGGGACTGGACGGAGAGACACTTCTACTTTATTATATATAATATAATTATATCTCCTCTATGACTCCATTAGCTGGTACAAATTTTACTTTTCTAGCCTTTCTTCATAACTAAAACTCTCCATTCCCCTTATTATTTTTGATGACTTCAATGCAGCTTTTAAATAATCCCTTTTCTCATGGGCTTCAGATTCAACCACTCCAGTCTGATTATGACTTGTTTACACATAAAATCAAAAATTTTAGTTTTTTTGTGGTGTGACTCATTGTTCTCATATTAAACCACATCCTCTGGTGATCACTACATCCCAAATGTTCGCCTACATAAATTTACATTTGTGAACACTAAATCTAATATGACCTACTTACGAGTTGACTGCTCGACTACTTGTTTTAGAGATAATCCTTGTAGGGAGTACAGAATATATGCATTCCTGGTACAACCAGCTGTTTTGGTGTTCCAGGAAGATTACATTATTCCATGATGATAACATCCGCCTTTATTGCCATTTCTGCTATTTCCTCAACTAGTAGGTTATATAACTCTTCTATTTGTCCAGAGGGTCTAACATTTATATTATGTCTACATCCACTTAGCATGTCATTAGAAAAACCTTAACTTGGTTTGGTTTCCATTTGATGGATGGAATGAATAGTAGTGACTTAAATGTGAATATTTATATTCAGACACAAATGTTCATTCATGATAGTGGTGGAAGGTGGTTGTAACGGATCACCTGGCACCCCGACTGGGTACCTCCGTTGAAGGATGCTCCTAGCGCTTCCTGAGGACTCCAAGCACTCTGGCAGACACCACAATCACTGAACCGGAGAAACAAATAAATTCTCCCAAGCATATGAATGCTGTAGACAGTTGAATAGGAACCATACGAATAGGTTTACTCTCCTAGCAGTCAAACTGGAACAGCATACAATAAATCCTTCCCCCAATAATGAGACGACACTTCACTTTGAGGGTTAAAACAGGAACTCTTTAATGATACAGAAACACAGAATATATACAGTTGAACATCTTGACAAACCAGATTAGACAAAGGAACTATAACAGGATTATAATTTAACCTAAGGACATACAAAGGGAAATCCTGCCTCACACCTTTCAGGATACAAAGGTGCCCAGCTCAGATACACACAGGAAACTAAATGACTTACATAAGACAATGGGAGAGGTGACAAAAACAGGGATTAAAGATAGGATCCAATCTTAACTTGGGGAAAACACAGTGAATAGGACAAAGACTTGGATCCTAGTAATTACAGTACATTCCTCTGCTTGGGAGATAATTGAGTTAACCTTTGTATCAGCTCAATTATCTCCAAGCTAAAATATCCAGGTTCTATACAATATTAATAACTTTCATAACTCCAAAACCATACATCACATTCACATAAAATTACATATTCACAATCAATCCATTCAGGGGAACAACATATTCAAAAATGGCACAAATCAGACAAGGGGTTCAAAAGTTAGTAAAAAGTCCTTTGTGACTAAATGAAGCATGGCTTTCTGGCCCAAACCAGTTTCAGAGTCTTCTATCCTGGAGATAAGTAATTCAATTATCTCCCAGGACAGACACAAGACTCCATTAAGCACATGGTTGTAAAAAGACACAAAACACTTTAAAATACATAAAGTCACATTTTACACATAACACACAGACATTTCACATATCCCCAGATAGCTCAGGTCTGAGCGCACATTATTAAGTGAATGGCGCTCGGACCACACAAATACAGTTTAATCGCCATGGAGCCAAAGTCTTTACAGTCAGTTTCATACGAATGGGCTCCATGGGATTCCTATCTGGGGTATAACACATTCACATAAAGTCTGGTCCATAGTCCAAAGGCAAGAGGCGGGCAAGCAGCCCCCTCCAAGGACACGTGGCGAGGCCGGTTTCGCCACAGTGGTTTACCCCTTTAAGGACCGGGGATTTCCCTGGGCCAAGGACCAGAGTGATTTAATGCACCCATACAAGTTATATTTTTTTAAAGGACAGTTAGAGCTTTCTTTTGATACTCTATACATAAAAATAATCTACAATTTAGTAGTAAACAGTACATATAAAAAAAAGGACATTTGCGGGGAAAAAAAAAAATTTTTCCCCAGTATTTTCCCAATAATCAGCTACACAACTAGTGCAACACTAACCCACTTATCCCAACTACTTAACTAACTAATAAAAAAGAAAAAAATCTGTTCACAAACCTCTCAACAAAAAACCCCAGAAAAAACCCCTGAACAGTGTGATGTCAGAGCCATAAGAATCACTTAACAGGCAACTGTAATTAAATTAATATATTACAATAAAATGTATTTATTAAAAAAACTTTAAAATTATAAAAATATTTACAAACAGTAACAAACTTTGATCAGCAAGGAAAGGTTTAACTTTTAATTTTTTTTTTACGGGAAATGTTCTTTATTTATTTATCCTTTACTTACAAGTCACTCTCTGTGCTTCACTACAAGTACATGAAGCACAGGAAGTGAATTAGAGGCAAAATCAATGTGATGAACACATGTTATCGCGGTGATCACTCGCCCAGAAACCTGCCGATTGGGTCCAGGAGCTTTGCCTCGGTTACGCGGCATAGTCCTGGACCCGTTTCAGACCGACTGCCGGTGCACACGGAGCGCACAGCCGTCTAGATTGCATGACGAGTTAACTCGTCATAAGGCCGCGAAGGGGTTAATGGTTTAATGTTTGACTTCATCCATAAGGCAATACTATGCCAGCCACTGTTAAAAATGATATCAAATCATTCAAGCAGGACATTCTGTAATTTTCCAGGGCATCCTGGTCATGTTACAATGACCCAAAACCCAAGCGATGTAACTATTACTATTTTAATGAAACTCATTTTATTTACCTCCGAGGTTTCATACTGTGACAACCCAAAAAAGAATAAGAATAAGACCAGCAAACATCAGTGCTGAACAAATGTGACAGATGATGCTGAAGCTAGAACTACACATCCATAAAAATATAAGTTTACACAGGTGCATCTTGGAAACTGCATTTCACAAGCCAACTATCCTTAGAATATAAGGAGGGAAGTGTTTTAGCACTCCAGATGATGTGGAGTACAGTTTCCATTATTGTGCATTATTGTGCATATCTGCATTGTATGTGTGTATACATACACATACTTTTTTTTATACCATATATCTTTATTTGGATTTGATTTTCTAAAAATTACATACCCACACACACACACATATACACAAATACAAACACACACGTACATATACATACACACACACATAAACACATACACACACATAAATACACATACACATACATATATATACATATGTATATATATATATATACATAGATACGTAGGAATTCCCTAGCATTTTTGAGATTACTAATCAATGTATGGGTATTTTAACACATGACATTAAAAATTAAAAGTTGTTTAATACGGGAATTGCACCATTTATGCCAAAATAGAATATTTTTTAAAAATTGCATATATTTAGCAATTTCCATATCACTTAACCACTTTCAGTTCTTGTTTTAATGGTCCAAATTTGGGGAAAGCTGGATAGTTTCCCAAAATGTGTCCAATTCACAGACATTTTGAGACCACATGAATAGGCCCCTAAATATAAATATTCGTCTTTTCGGGAAAATTGCAAACTCCCTACAACATCAATGGGTAAGCTGTGGGGACGTGCCTGAACCTGGAAGCATGCACTTTGTCTAAATGTAACTGTCACTCACTATTAGCATTGGTTACCTTTAGCCTGTCAGAGTATTTTAAGTACTTTACTACCACTTTTTCGATTTCTGGTACATTAAATTATTTCACATAAAATGCCATTATTTCATGCTGACATCATCTGCTAAAAATACCAAGCTTTTCCTTTTTGTTATTTATTTACCTTCCTTTAAGTGTATTTATAACCATATTAATCTAACCAGTCTCCCTAACCTATTACACAATATGATGCTCACTTTTATCCTAATTATAAAAACCTATTGAAAAATATTGGAATT
This sequence comes from Pelodytes ibericus, assembly GCA_036172795.1. NCBI lineage: Eukaryota > Metazoa > Chordata > Amphibia > Anura > Pelodytidae > Pelodytes > Pelodytes ibericus. The sequence goes on along the minus strand of CM069863.1, from coordinate 108,684,745 downwards.
CCTTTCACAATACATTTTCAATTAACTTTATTCACTGCTAGAGGCCCTGTTGAGCATTATGGTTTATAAAACCACAAGACAGTGTTTGAAGAGTGTGCTTTTAATGATATTCTTCTTTGATATTCATTAACAATAGTCTTGTCACAGTAATGCAGCAGTCTGTACTGTTAGATAATATGATTATAATGTATCTTTTTGTCATCTAAGGATAGTTTAAAATTATATTAAATTTCAAGATTACTATGTTATGGTTGAGATTGACAAAGCGATACGTTAATGGTTATATTTTACTTACTGGTATGAATAAAACTTCTACTTTCAATAACATTCTAAAATTATGACAAAGTATGTTTCAATATATTATGAATTGCTTTTAAAATGTATATGTATGTACATATATATATATATATATATATATATATATATATATATATATATATATTTATATATTGCTATATTTTTCTATATAATTGGATTATTTTAAAATATATATATGTGTGGTGCAGTCATTGAGGGGAGATCCCTTTTAGTAAATAGCAGTCTGTGTTTTGCCAGTTAATCCCTTAATGATGCATGGTACATTTTGGAGGAAAGCACCAAAGCAGTGTTTTTGTGTTCCTGGTCCCCATCACAGAGTGATCGAAAACCAGGGACACAGTGGCAGAGACGTTACATATCTGCTGAAATCTCGCTAAGGAGGAACTTCCTTGCCTTGGTGGCAAAAATGTATTGTCGTTTCTGGTGAGGCAAAAAATATATTGTTGCCCTTGTGAATAACTCTCAATTTAGCCAGCTATGGGAGAGCACCTTGTATTTGCTTCTTGTGGAGTTCTGAGCAAATCCACAGCTTGTGGTTTTGATACTGTGGTCTTGATATTGAGGTTTTTATATTGCAAAGCTGGAAACTTGCTTACAAAACTTTTATCTTTTCCACATAGTTCAGGAGCTTAAAAATTACAACTATCAGGTGCCCTTGAGAATTTCTGTTTGCTAATGTGATGTACTTTTTCAAGAACCAATTTATCTTGCTGAATCGAAAGACTTACGCTTACGTAAGCCATGTTTAAAGAAATTCAGAGTCTTTTTAACAATCTATTTTTAACAGTTTCAGGTAAACCCACTAGGTGCAGATTATTTTGCCTATTTCTATCTTCCAAATCTTAGATTTGGTTCTGCAGTTTCTTTATAGTTTTGTAAATCTGTTCTAGTTGTGTTGTTGTCATCATTTATCTCAGACACTCTGGTCTCCCATGTAGTACTTCTTTGACTTTGTGCGGTCAGATCTGCAAGCATATTTTCAATATATAGCAAGAGTTTCTCCAATTTGGCATCGAGCAAAGGGGGAATAATATTAAGTTATGTCCTGTGCCATCAGTGTGGCTGATTGTCTCTCTCTATGAGGATCAGCTGAGTCCCTTTGGGGGAGCATGAGCTACTGTACAAGTTTATTCCTGAGATTCCCCATGTCATGTAACAGTCTTGGCAGTGTTTCTCCATGGGTGCTTAAAGATAGAGAGGGGGGAAAGGATGAGTATAAGAACATGTTAGAGGCTGCACCTAAGCAAAAAAAAATGTATGCCCATATAGCAATGCCATAATATATTATCAATGTGAAGCTCAGTTTAGCTAATGTCAAATATAAGTTGCATTCAGAATAAATGGTACAATACAGCTGTAAAGCTCAATTAGGGCTAGCCACTTTGACAAATGTTCACAGGTTGTTGAGATGTAATGTACCATAATGGCTAACACTGAAATCAAGGCAAGATGTGAAGGCTGTTTGTTCTTCTGTTATCTAGTTATGTAATGTCTGATGCACAGCAGTGTTATCAGTAGAAGGCATCTCTGGTTGATGGCAGTTCAAATACTAAGTATAATAAACAATGACAGCCGATTGTTTCCTGGTAATGAACAGGATTCTTATTGCATTCAGTGATGTGAACAATTTTATTAAAAATTTTACTTTGCTAATCATTAACAATACACCACTTATTAGAGTTTAGACAGTTGTATAAGACATATAGAGCTGAAGTCATTTTAACAAATGACAAGCATGAATATATACGTGTGACAATTACAGGATGACCTTGATGCAGTGTGCCCTCCTCTTCCAAATCAAGACTCTACACAATCAATTTTGGTATTGAGTTCTGTGTACTTTCAAATCCCAAAAATGAGAGTGCATGCAAATGTCATAGAGTATTTATATCAAAATACAAATCCAGTAAGTGTGACAGATTATCACAAAATAAATCTACTACTACTGTTACTCACAGATCTAAGCAAGCACACCGGACAATATTCCTTGCATTAAATGTCCTCTCAAGATGCCATAAGATGCACTGTGTCCATATATTGAAAGCATAAAGGTCATGCCGCTTAGTGTGATAACATTCAGACAAACCTCATTGAGTCAAATAGTTTCCTTCCATTTCTGTGCGACTTCCTGGTGATTATTTGGGAATAGTTTTTCATTTTATTTTTCAAGGCTGAGTGTGCACTCCAGAAGATACTCCTCACGGCCACTATCCTTGTAAGATAGTACATTAAGCAGATTGTTAGGAGCCTTGTTCTCTATATTCCTAGCACCCAGTTGTTGTCCTCCATTGGCAAACTTGCTACCCTATCACACTGGCCTTTTCCTGCCCCAGAAGCCTTTTCCTGCCCCAGAATTCCTTTTTAACACGAAGCAAAACATTTCAAAATTCAAATAAAATAATTCAAATGTAAAAATAAAAAAAAACATATTCCAATTAAATTGTAATGTAATTTCACAATTCACAGACTTACAAAGTAAATGGTACACTTCCATTTTCAGAGTGTAGAATATTGCATTGCTAATCAATATTGGCATCTACATTCTGGAAATAAAAAGGTTTTCTAATACATGTCACATGATGGGAAGAGTGCAGCCATATTTCCTAGAAACTGTTGATGATGATCATTACCCAGTGATATGATGAAACCTTATAGCTGATATGACATCACTAGTATTGCTTTTTATATCAAAAACTGTTATGTCAGTGCAAATATATATATATTCATACACACCTAAAAACTACATAGGAGCAGGGGTCCACTTATAGGGGACCACATTGTATATCAATGACCTCCTATGCCTTGTATTGAACTTTTTGTTAACCCTTAGCTGTAACCCTTCTCATCAGTCTTGATTAAATTAGACGGTAATTTCCCAATAAGCATTGCTATTGAGTGTACAAAGGTAAAATGCATGTCACTCATCACGGATGTCGGTTAGGTACCCAGAAATGGATCTGCAACTTAATCAGTGGTGCAGACATTATAGGAAAAGACATCAACAAGACAAGAGAGAAGACATCAACCTGTCTGTCCATAGCTGGAGCCCATAGCTGTGCCTTGTAGTTGTAAAAAGAAAGCCTCCTGGTACCAGAAAAAAATATTTGTTAAGATCCATTCAATGCTGTTTAGCAACATCACTCTATACGTGCATTGAGCATAAAAAGGGATGTGAGGCAGTGCAACTTTTTCTAGACAAAGACACCATGTTCCCTGAGCCACAAAAGGTGTTTATACTAAACAGCATTGAATGGATCTTAACAAATATTTTTTTCTGGTACCAGGCTGCTTTCTTTTTACAACTACAAGGGACAGCTATGGGCTCCACGTTTGCCCCCAGCTATGCAAACCTATATATGTCCTTTTGGGAGGACCTTTACATCTATTGGTTGCATAGCTGGGCTGCAAACCTGGTGTCCTATACTCAATATATAGATGATATATTTTTTGTCTGGAGAGGCAATGAGGAGACCTTGCTGTCCTTTTTGAATCATTTAAACACAAATAATTGAAATATAAAATTGACTTGTGAATATAGTAGACAAAAAGTTACTTATTTAGATCTAGAAATTTACATAGAAAATAACATGATAAAAACTAAGACACATTTTAAAAATGTAGATGTAAATAGTTATATCCGGTTCGACAGCGGTCATTTTTCTCCCTGGCTCACAAACATTCCTAAAAATCAATTTATTAGACTAAAACGCAATTGTACAGAGCAAGAAATCTATCTAGAACAAGTGACAAAGATCAGTGAAAACTTTCCAGATAAGCAATATCCAGATGATCTCATCCAAAAAGCCCTTCTAGAGGTCACAAAAAGTAAGGAGGAACCAACAATTAAGATGAAGGCCAACGCAGTAGAAAGGATATCTTTAATAATAGCTTTTAATCAAGACCATACACTTTTTAAAAAGATTTTCCATAAACATTGGAGCTTGATATTGAAAGATCCAATACTTAAAAATATACTAACAGATAAACCTAACATCACCTTTAGAGGGGCCCCTAGTGTTGGATCAGTATTGAGTAAACGTTTTTAAAAAGAAAATAATAAAAGATAATAATTATAGATGCAAGACATGTAGGGCATGTACATCCAGCCGCGTCATGGTGGGTAATAAAATAACACACTTTCCATCTCGTAATCCAAAACAATATGAAATAAAGTCGCTTATTACATGTAGATCAAATAATGTCATTTATGTTTTATCATGCCCATGTGGTCTACAGTACGTGGGACGAACCACTCGACCTCTACATAAGAGAATAGGAAAACACATGAATAATATCCGAAATAAATATATGGAACATAGTGTTTCTGCTCACTTCAGTACCCACCATGCATCAGACCCAGGAAAACTGCATTTTATAGGAATAATTCAGCTTAAAAAACATTGGCGAGAGGAAGATTTTGTTAAAACAATAAGTAAAACCGAAATGAAGTGGGCATATATTTTAAAGACCCTAACCCCAATGGGATTAAATATAGAATTCGATCTCTATAATTTTCTATAGGTCCCCTTTATATACAATATATTATTGTTGTTATTATTTTTCTCACAATTCCTTCATTAGTTTTATTAATATATATATATAACCTACCTGGATCTTGAGATGCATAGATAAGTGACATTTTCCCCCATTAATAATTTCTTTTCCTCTTTTTTCACAGCTTTATAGTTATAATAACAGTAATAATATAAAAAGATCCTTTCTCGCTATGCTGCTGAATAACAATGTTTTTTTCCCCATGGGGTTCCCTTTTCTTCATGCACAACCCCAATATGTGCAATAATTACTTATGTGCAATATCTTTTTCTCTATAAATATGGAATGATGTTATTCTTAATGTATTTCTTATGTATTTTTGTAATTTTTGTATTTCTCCATGTTTTTATATGCATTTTTTATATTCTCATTTGTTTATGTATACTAATACGGGCATATCCCATTTAATGTAACTGGTTTTTAAAAGGTAAATGTATGTGTTCATTTCCCCCTCTGTGGCTGTTTGAACTGGTGCAGCACTGTCTTCAAAGACTCATGATTAATTAGACCCTTTATTTCCCCAATTAATTGAAAAATTGGTAATTTTCCCCTTAGAAAATGGCCAGTGATGTAACAATGGAATGCTATCCATGGTCAAAATTATGGCCAGTAAATTGGATACTCTCAAAAAGAGTAATAATATCATGCACATTAAATTAAATTTAACACATATATATAATCGTTTTTCTACACATAAAGGTAATCTTTCAAACAGTGTTCCAGTGATGACAGCCAAATAAAACTTATAAAGGTTATTTTTATGTATATATATTTATTTTTTATTTTTGGTATATATGTTTTAAATGCTGCATGATAAATAGATAAGACAGACTGCTTGCATCTGTCGTTAATCACCAATACAGAGGAACAAATCATTGACTTCAGCGGGGAGGAGGTGTGTCCAAACGATTACTACATAAGACGGACGTCAGGAGGAGGAGGGTGTGCACTTGATGAAGCCACACCTGGCGAAACGCGTATGACACGCCCCCTCCTCTCTGCAACTCTCGCATTCACTCTACAGCTGGGTCAGTGAATAGACGCCTAGAGACTTTGTCCCACAGACGCTTCTGGATATTCATCATTCCCACAGCCACTGAGTTCTCCTGCCTGGCTTCCTCGTGCAATATATAAACTTGTTTTGTGAGTCTCATTATCTGCACTCACATTATTTTAACCCCTTAAGGACAGATCCTTTGAAACATTTTTGTCCTTTCTGGACAATGGCTATTTTAACATTTCTGTGCTGTTTGTGTTTAGCAGTAATTTTCTTCTTTGTCATTTGCTGTACCCACACATATTATATATTGTTTTTATCGGGACAAGAAGGGCTTTCTATGGATGTCATCTTTTTGATCATATCTTATCATATTATTAAAAAAAAAAAAAAATATGGTAAAAAAAAAAATACACAAATGTCTTTGTTTTTATTTGAAACAACTTCTCCTCATCGACAATAGCGAACGAAAAAACATGCTAAATAGATTCTACTATTTCTCCTGAGTACAGGGATACCACCCATGCATAGGTTGGGTTGTTTGGGGGCTAAAATGCCAAATTTGTGAGGTGCAGTTTTTTGTTTTCCAACTTGAAATTTTTACATGCAGACAGCCTGCACCCATGTCCCATTTGGGACATATTTGAAGCCAGCTAGTGTATTTTACCCCATCAACCCATATATTTTTTAAAAGAAGACACCTTAGCCTATCTCAAATGGTGGTATTTTTACACTTTCCATGCACTAATTCTACCACCAGCTTTTGTCAAACTTTGTGGTAGTAATTTTTTTGTGGTTTTTTTTTCACAAACCTTGTACTTCAGACATGAATTCACAGATTTTGGTATGTGTCACTGCCAAATTACACCCTAATAAGTGTTCAGCAACATCTCTTGAGTACAGGGATACCACCCATGCATAGGTTTGTTGGGTTTTTGGGGGGTAAAAGGCCAAATTTGGTAGGTGCAGTTTTTGGTTTTTCAAATTAAAATTTTGACATGCAGACCGCCTGCACCCATGTCCCATTTGGGACATATTTGAAACCAGCCAGTGCATTTTACCCCATCAACCCATATATTTTTTAAAAGAAGACACCTTAGGCTATCTCAAATGGTGGTATTTTTACACTTTCCATGCACTAATTCTACCACCAGCCTTTGTCAAACTTTGTGGTAGTAATTTTTTTGTGTTTTTTTTTCACAAACCTTGTACTTCAGACATGAATTCACAGATTTTGGTATGTGTCACTGCCAAATAACACCCCAATAATTGTTCAGCAACATCTCTTGAGTACAGGGATACCACCCATGCATAGGTTTGTTGGGTTGTTTGGGGAGTAAAAAGCCAAATTTGGTAGGTGCAGTTTTTGGTTTTCCAAATTAAAATTTTGACATGCAGACCGCCTGCACCCATGTCCCATTTGGGACATATTTGAAACCAGCCAGTGTATTTTACCCCATCAACCCATATATTTTTTAAAAGTAGACACCCTAGGCTATTTTAAATGGTGTTATTTTAACACTTTCCATGCACCAATTCTACCACCAGCCTTTGTCAAAGTTTGTGGTAGTCATTTTATTGTGTATTTTTTCCCACATACATTGCACTTTAGACACAAATTCACATATTTCGGTATGTGTCACTGACAAACAATACCACAATATATGTTCAGCAACATCTCCCGAGCACAGGGATACCACCCATGCATAGCTTTGTCAGCTTTGTTAGGGGTTGAAAGGCTACATTTGAGAGGTGCGCTTTTTGATTTTCAAACTTGGAATTTGAACATGTAGAGCAAGGAAGGGGTTAATAGCTCTTATAAGAGCCTTTGTAGTACTGTACAAAAAAATTAACCCCTAAAAATGCACAGACAAGAAAAAATGTTCTGCTGTGCAGTGATCAGTGGCAGGGAAGGGGTTAATACACTACACTATACAAAAGGTATGGCTTTTATAAAAGCCCATGGGACTCACAATTTATTTACATTTTATTTAATTTATTACAATTTAAAAATTATGTTATACAGATCTGTCTCTTTCCCTCACTAAAACTCAAGTGAGGAGAGGGAGGCAGATCCATATGGGTCAGAACAATATTTACGAACCAGACGAATGGTGATGCTCATCTGAGAAATCACCAAACCACCTTTGCTACTGATTGGCTGTTACTGATCGCTATACACGCGTTCAGACAGCTTCAAAAGGAATACACGTAATCCCCTAGTGGGTATAATTAACCCCTAGTGAGTCTGACAAAAAAAATGCTGATAGCAAAAAAAAATCCTTCGGCGACTAGATTGCTCCATATGCGCTGCTTAGGCAGTGACCATATGCACTGCTTAGGCAGTGACCATATGTGCTGCATAGGAAGTGATATACGGCAAGGAAGGGGTTAATAGCTCTTAAAAGAGCCTTTGATATACTGTAATAAATCAAAGTAAAAAAAATAACCCCTAAAAAAATGCACAGACAGCAAAAAATGTGCTGCTGTGTAAGATCACTGCGTACACAGCGATCAATTGCAGGGAAGGGGTTAAATACTGGAAACGGCTTTTATAAAAGCCTTTGGGTCTCAATTCTATTAAATATATTATAATTAAAAACTTACATTATACAGCTCTGTCTCCCTCCCTCACTAAAACTCAAGTGAGAGGGAGGCAGATCTACACTGGTCAGATCAAATATTTACACATATTGATCTAACCAGACGAATGGTTATGCTCATCTGAGCAAACGCCAACCAGCCATTGTCACTTATCAGCTGTTACTGATCGCTATACATGCGCTCAGACAGCCCTAGCGGGTATAATTAACACGTGACGGGTGTAATAAAAAAGTTTTAAAAATTTTTTAAATGCTTCTGCAGCAAGATTGCTGCATTTGCGTCAGATCGCTGATTAGGCAGTGATCTACGGCAAGAAAGGGGTTAATCTCTCTTAAAAGAGGTTTTTTTTATACTGTAATGAATTACAGTAAAAAACAATAACCCCTAAAAAATGCACAGACAGCAAAAAATGTGCTGCTGTGTATGATCACTACGTACACAGCGATCAATGGCAGGGAAGGGGTTAAATGGCTTTTATAAAAGCCCTTGTGGTGTTTAAAATTTTATTAAATATTTGTTTTATTATTTAATTTTTTTTACTTGATCTGATCTGTCTCTCTCCCTTACTAAAAGTAGTAAGGTGAGGGAGGCAGATCAATACTTGTCAAAGGCAATATTTAGTAATATTGCCTTTGACAGTATGGTAAGTGCTCATCAGAGCACTTACCATACATGCCTGCACACAGATCACATAGATCTGCTGTGCCGGCATCGATTGGCTCCCCCTAGAGCATCGGAAGTGAAATACTTTCACTTCCGATGCTCTTGCCATTAGAAGGGAAGCGCTGCCTGTACAGGCAGCGTTCCCTTCTACTGAGCCGATGCGGTCGCTCAGGAGAGCGACCACCATCGGCTCTGGGGAGCAGCATGGTGTTGTTAAGTGCCTCGCTGGCGAGGCACTTTAACAACACCGGAGATGCTTAGAAAGCGAACGATCGTTCGCTTTCTAAGCACATGTGTGCAGCGGGCGCAGCCATTTCTGGTCGCTTTCTTTACTCCATTTAGTGCATGACGTGCCAGGCACGTCAGCTGTCGGCAAGTCCACGATATGCCGTGACGTGCCTGGCACGTCATCTGTCGTTAATGGGTTAAAGTAAGCCTTTTTTTGCCTTATTAAAATATATTTCTATACTGTACTTCACTATGAGAGCCTTCTTCTTTTTTGTCATCATACATCTGAATTTGTGAGTCCTCCCAACGGCATTCCATCTGCATATTAAGGAGGATCTATAAAGGATGGTGTTCCCTACACGTATCCAGGGATCTCCCTTATTACCTGCATATAGAGCAGTGAATCTGCTCCAGTTTTGTAAGTACAACTCCCATCACTTCAATCCTTGTTGTTGCTGTTCAGCCAGAGAGCACTATTTTGTTTCTGTTTCTATTTTTATGAATGCCTCTTGAGATCTGCAATCAAGTCTCTGCCTGAATATAAGTATAATATACAATATATCTCAATTGCATTTTTTTTCCTTTTTTTCCTTTTTGATTCACAATTACTCCCTTGTCACAGAATTTGATCTTCACACATATTTTTCACTGTTTATACATGTTGCATCATTTATGCCCAAATATCATATATTTAAAAAATAATAAAATCATGATATGTAGCAATTTCCTTAATAAATGACCATTTAAAAATATTTAACTGTACTTTTAGGCCTTTTAAAGTTCAATTCTCCAAAAAAATAAATTGCTGGATAATTTAAATGGCTGAACTTTGGATAGTGCCCATATTTGCTCGAATATAGGACGACCCTGATTATAAGACGACCCCCTAAACTATGGATATTCCTTTAGGGAAAAAACTAAAAGCCCGAATATAAGACTACCCTATAGGGAAAAAGTTAAACTTGTATATATTCACATGTAAATTGCTTTTTCATATTTAATAAAAACGTATGATATAAAAAAATGCATTTCTTGTTTTTATTTAACTTTCATGAGCCAATGCTACCCCCAACCCCCAGACTTACCCAATGCTCCCCCCAATGGTGTCTGTCTCTCTTCCCCCACCCTCCCCCAACATTATCTGTCTGTCTCCCCCAATGTTGTCTGTCTCTCCACCCCTCCCTCTCCCCAGCATTGTCTGTCTCTCTCCCCCACCCTCCCCCCAAGTTGTCTGTCTCTCTCACCCACCATCCCCCCAATGTTGTCTGTCTCTTTCCCCCACCCTCCCCCCAATGTTGTCTGTCTCCTCCCTCCCCCCAGTGTAGCCTCCCTGGTGGCTAGTGAGGGCAGGCGGCAGATGTCTGCACGATATGTGCAGACATTGCCTGGCTGCCCAAATCTCCTGGTGGCTAGTGGAGGCAGCCAGAGGATGTCTGCACGATACGCGAAGACATCCTCCGCTGCTGCCCGGCACTTCCGCCGGGACTTTTATGATGAAATCATAGAAGTCCTGGCATTGTGCAGACATCCACCGGCTGTTAGCGAGGGGGATCCAGGTCCCCTGCAGCTCTGCGGGGGACCTGGATCCCAGTCTTATAATCTGACCTTGATTTGAGGTCAGATTATAAGACGACCTCAAATATAAGACAAGGGGTCTTTTTCAGAGCATTTTCTCTGAAAAAAAACTTGTCTTATATTCGAGCAAATATGGAATTAGCAAATCTTTTATTTGTCCTGTAATCAACTCTTTAAATGTAGGGAAATCCTACAAAGATTCCCCAATCCGACTATTTGTTATCCTGAGATCATCTCAAATCGTTGATTTCATACTGAATTTTTGACTCTATTTACTAATCTGGCCCTATTTCAGACCAAATCAAAGCATATACAAAATATTTTAGTGCAATATATTCGTGTGATTTTGTGTGTTAAAGAGTGGTTGTATTGTATGTGTGTATATTTAGATATATACATAATTTCTTAAGCAAAAATTTCTAAAAACCTTTTAAAAGAGCAGCCAGAAAAAGAGTATTTGCACTCTTCCCTGAGGTCTTTCCTAGCAGAATAATTTCTTCCAAAGGGTTTTTGTTTACACCCTGTTCAAATTATTATGCAAATTCTATTTAAGTGTCACAAAGATTAAATATTTTGTTTTTCAGTTTAACTCATGGATGGCATTGTATCTCAGAGCTCTTTTTATCACTGAAAACAACCTCAGACACCTGTGATAATTAGATTGCCAGGTGGGCCCAATTTAAGGAAAAACTACTAAAGGAGAGTGTTCCACATTAATAAGCAGAGCACCATTTTCATGCAATATGGGGAAGAAAAAGGATCTCTCTGCTGCCGAAAAGAGTGAAATAGTTCAATGCCTTGGACGAGGTATGAAAACATTATATATTTCATGAAAACTTAGGCGTGATCATCGCACTATTAAGAGATTTGTGGCTGATTCAGAGCACAGACGGGTTTGTGCAGATAAAGGCACATTGAGGAAGATTTCTGCCAGATCCATGCATCGGATCAAGAGAGCAGCTGCTAAAATACCATTACATAGCAGCAAACATATATTTTAAAGCTGCTGGTGCCTCTGGAGTCCCACGGACATCAAGGTGTAGAGTCCCTGGATGGTCCAGATGGATGGAGTAGTGGATGGTTGGTGGACGGCCACGATTCCAACAAGGCTGCGATGTCAGCAAGGCGGTGGTGGAGTCATGTTTTGGGCCGGAATCATGGGAAGAGAGCTGGTTGGCCCCATTAGGCTCCCCGAATGTGTAAAGATGATCTCTGCAAAGTATGTGGAGTTTCTGACTGACCACTTTCTTCCCTGGTACAGAAGGAAGAACTATGCTTTGTTTAATTACAAACTTGTAGCAATATAATTTTGAGAATTTTGCATAATGTAGACAAAATACAGTTACTGTTGAGTAAAAATGCCTTTTAACAGTTTGCCTCTATAATTTTAGAACCTCCGATTGATTTGATACATATACATACATTACATTGATTGAAATAACATTACCCAGAAACTCTAAAGAGTAAGAATGTTTGTTAGATCGACAGTATATTTGAGCAATCTATAAAAGCTAGACACTCGCACGGGACTATCCACAAATGCATAGGCCCAAACTAGATGGGTAAAATGGCTCTTATCCATTATTGCAATATATGTTTCTGTGTTCTAGGTGCCTGAACTACACATATTTTGTTTTTCTAAAGGCTCTGTCTTGTAATAGAGAAAGTCACCTAGTAAGTGGGAAACCACAGGAATTAATCTGACTGGTCAAAGTACTGCTTATAAATACTCCTTATAAATGCCTGCATGTAGGCAGAACTGAGTGATATTTACTCTTACTAATTTCTGTATATAAAATTGCATGTTTGGCAAACAGTGCGCCATCAGGAACAAAAGACTTTATGTACAAACATATCAGGTTCGAATAACTACCCTTATCAAAAGGTGTGACAGACAAGGTAAATGTTCTGCTTATGACTACCTCCACGGGGTGTTGAAAGGATTGTATCCTACTGTTAAAACTCAGATATTCAAACTGTATGTTTGGCAACCACTGGGTCATTATAAACAAAGATTCTAATCACAGACACATCATGGTCTGAATGAACACTTGTATTAAAGGTGTGAATCACGAGGTAAACTCTATTAACAAATACCTGTTGGTGTACACACTCTATGGAACTGATTGTTAACTATTGTCATAATCCTGTTCACATAAAACTGCATGTTTGTCAGCCTTCGGGCCTCATAAGGTAAAGAAGGGAAAATTGAAAGGGAAAGCAAAAGAAGGGAGAAAGGAGGGGAAGGAACAGGGGAAGGAAAGGGAGAGAAGAAGAGGTGGAGAGAGAACAGGGGAAGGTGAGAGAGAGGAACACTGGAAGACGAAAACGAGCTAAAAGAAGAAGCAAAAGTTGAGGGCTAATGCAAAGAATCCAGTAGGATCAAGTTTTCCGCTTAGCTATACTGACGGAAGGATCCCCATCCCACTTTAAGTCCCTGGTATATCCGTTGAAAGCAGATGGTAGGGAAAATAAGGTAAGAGAGAGGGGAAAGACCGAAGGGAAAGGAAAGGAAGGGAAAATTAAAAGAAAAAGAGAAAAGGAAAAAAAAGGGAGAAAGATCCGAGCAAAACAAAGAAATATAGGACAAAACCTTCACCTGGGCTCAGAGAACTCCGGTATCTACATTGGCTGAATACAAGGAGCAACATAGTTGCAGTGAGAACAGAACAAAAAATTATCCAAGTACTTCAAGTAAAATGGCCCCAAAGAAAGATAATACAGAGAAGGAGAAAGGTAAATCTCTTAAACCAATGAGCCTATATTACTCCCCTCGATCAGCTCAACAGGAAAAGAACCAAGAACAACTGTCCTCCCCGGATAAATCTAGATCAGACACCGGTGAGGAAACTATGACGGGAATTACTCAGGAGATCTTGAACCAAGCATTGGAAAACCTCTTCCAGAGATTAAGTACAGATATTAAGCATAGCATTCAAGAAATGAAAAGTGCAATACATTCCACTCTGCTGATACAGAACGGCCAAATAGAATCATTAAAAGAAGACATCCTGGTACTGAAAAAGCAAAATGTCAACTTAAAGCTGGAAGCAAGAAAAATGGAAGAGAAACTGACGGACCTGGAGGACCGGAGCAGAAGGAGAAACCTTAAACTCAGAAACATCCCAGAAGATATTAACTCAGAACAGCTGTATGACTACTGCACAGAATTTCTGGCACAATATGTCGAAGAAGAGAAGGTTACTAAATATCCCTTCGAAAAGAATCCATAGACTCGCTAAATCAAGAGATCCTAGACTCCAGGATAAACCTAGAGATGTCATTGTCTGTTTTCACAACACCTATCTGAAAGATTTGCTAATGAGACAGATTCGAATTAAACCTCCAACAGGAAGATTTCAAGGCCTTTTGCTCTTTGCGGATCTCTCCTTGACAACAAGAAAGAACAGAAGGAGTTTCCACGAGATTTGTCTCCAGCTAAAGGAAAAAGGAATTCAATATAGATGGGGATTCCCAACCGCTCTAATCTTTTCGATTGGTGGAACCACATATTACTGTAAGGATTCAGAAGAAGCGAAGGAGACTGACGAGTCTGGGAGTCATATTAAAGGATTGAGGACCATGGAATTATAGCTGATGGACTTCATACTCGCTCCCCTATGGCGTATCTCTTCCCTCTGTATTTTTTTTTTATTTTTTTTGACACCATTATGATTATAATGGGGCAGGACACTTGGATAAAAGCACAATGGGAATGAAAAAAGTCACGATTTTAACTATACTGAAGGCACTGCACCGGCACTTTAAAAGCACTTCAAAGATAGCACAAGGAAATATAAATAAGCATAATGGATACTTAAAATAGAATAAGAATAGAGTTTAATCAAGCACCACAGAGGGGGAGGCAGGGAGGGGGGTGGGAAAGGGAGAGGGGGGGAGGTTTGAGGAGGGATGGGGAAAGGGGAATCTATATATAGCACAATTTTTTCTTCTCGAAGCTTGAAGTGATATGAATGGGAGAGCCCGGAAGATTAAGTCACTAATAATTTATTTTTCTTTTTATCAGTATGCTGGTAAAGTATGATACTACTTTACCTCAATATATAACATGATAAGTGCACTGAAGAAATTGGAACTTTTTTTTTTTTTTTTTTTTTGGGAGGGGGGATAGGGGAAACAGGGGAAGCAAGAATACACTCAATAACTCAAGATGAGGTAGACGAGCAGTGAGGGGAGTTAGAGCGGGCGTCCTCACGATGGCTAAATATTACACTGCAATAGATTAGTTTAAACCCTCCGCCACACCAGCACTTAGTTAGCCCCGTTTCTCTTTTTGTGAGCCGGAGCTAAATATAGTGTGACTAGTTCACCGGAGTGAAAGGTGTGAGTATGTATGGAAGTATGACTGTCCTCTTTGGGACCCATGTAGTTTACCGGCGGGATGTCTCGGGGGGGGGGGGAGGGGGGAGACGAAGCTAGATGACAATTAAGATCGTGACAATCAACGTGAAGGGTTTGAACTCTCCGCAGAAGCGCAAATATTTATACGACATGTTTATTAAAGAAAAGATAAATATAGGGTTTGTCCAGGAAACACACTGGGATCAGAAGGGGCATTCACTTTGGAGGTATCAGAAATTCTCAGAGGTATATGTTTCTAATTATCCACAATCTAGGAAAAGAGGGGTTGCCATTTTTATATCGAACTCTATAGACTTTGAATATATTCATCATGAAGCTGACCCGGGGGGTAGATCGCTTATTCTTCTTTGTAAATTGAATAGTGTTTTATATACCTTAGTCAATGTCTACGCCCCTAATGAATCCCCAACGGGTTTTCTGGCAACTATTGGGAAGAGATTGGATCAGATAGGAAAGGGTATGATAATTCTAGCTGGAGACATGAATTGCGTCTCCGACCCAGTACTTGACAAAAGTCTCCCCAGAGGGAAAACCTTAGATCCAAAGGTTAACTCTATGGCAACAAAATTAACTAAGTGGTTACACACCAATAATATGTACGATATTTGGCGGGTCCAGCACCCTATGGAGAAGGACTTTATGTATTTCTCACCCCCACATATGTCATACTCCAGAATTGATGCAGTTTTTGTCAAGGATACATACTTGGGGAAATGCCGCTCCTCTTCTATAGGGGAGATAGTGTGGTCAGATCATGCGCCAGTGTATGTAGAGGTTGATGATGCAGTAGGACAGCCCAGGAGGAATAACTGGAGATTGAATGAATTCAATCTGAGAACGGAGGACCAGATTAAGGATCTTCGCTCCCAGGTTGAACGATTCTTAGAAATAAATGACGATAACTCTGTCTCGCCAATCACCTTATGGTGCGCACTAAAGTGTGTACTCAGGGGTTATCTGATCAGCTCAGACGCATATTGGAGAAAACAGAGTGGAAAAACTCTATCGGATTTATATATTGAGCTAGCTCAGAAGACTACTGTGAATAAAGTCTCACCAACAGAGGTCCTTGCGAGACAGGTTGCCCATATTCAGGAGGAAATCAGGGGGAAGATGAACTCAAATTATATTAGAGCAATCTTTTATAAGAAAAAAAAATGGTATTATTCAAATAATAAAGCCAATAAAAATCTGACAAAGAAATTAAATAATCAGCAAAAACAAAAAAGAATAACAAATTTGAAAGTGGGCCCTGAAACATACAGAGACCCCGTTCAAATAAGTACAGCATTCAGGGATTATTATAACTCATTGTATAATCTAGAAGAGGTTCCCAAGACACCCTCCCAGACTAGGGTATATCTCCAAAGACTTAATCTTCCGAAAATCACAGACGCAGAAGCACAAAACTTGAATCTACCTTTCGACCTGGCAGAGGTGAAGGACGCAGTGCAGAGCCTTAAATCTGGGAAATCCCCGGGTCCAGATGGATACTCTGCTTTATTCTACCAAATACTGGACCCATGGATCTCCCCGATACTTCTCAGGGTGTTTAACTATATTAAAGAAGGTAATACCTTTCCATCAGAGATACTGCAGGCCGCTATCATCCCGATACCAAAGGATGGGAAAAACCCGCAAATTTTAAGCAACTACAGACCAATCTCCCTAATTAATAATGATATAAAGATCTTTTCAAAGATGCTCTCGTCTCGTCTGGGTCCAATACTTCCAAGCTTGGTGTACACAGATCAGACGGGATTCATCTATGGTAGAACTACGGAAGATAACACACGTAGACTGATAAATTTGATCTCTGAAATCAATCGTAGGAAAGTACCATCGGCCTTTTTGGCATTAGATGCCGAAAAGGCCTTCGATCGGGTGAGTTGGACCTTTCTAAAGGAAACTTTGGAGATATTCGGCCTGCAGGGATCATATAGGCACTCTGTGATGGCTCTGTACTGCGATCCCCAAGCTTATGTTATGGGCCCGTCGATAAAGTCCAAGCCATTCAGGATTCAGAACGGCACACGACAGGGGTGTCCCCTGTCCCCGATGCTTTATGCTTTGATAATTGAATCTCTTGCATCAGCTATAAGACAATCGGGGCTGGTGGAGGGGATTAGGATCGGGTCACAGGAGCATAGGCTGGCATTGTACGCTGATGATGTGATCCTGACCCTCTCCTCTCCATTATCCTCGATACCAGAAGCCCTGAATATAATAAGGAATTATAGTGAATATTCTAATTTTAAATTGAATTTGGCAAAGACCCAGGTAATTACCACCTGTTTGAGACCCGACCAAATATCATTAATTGAGACCTTATATAAATTTGATTGCTCGAGATCCGAAATGGAATATTTGGGAATTAAAATCACTTTTGATCTTGCATGTTTGGTTAAATTAAACTATCAATCTCTTGTCGGGAAATTAAAATCCAAAATAGAAAAATGGAAGGGAACGGAATTATCCTGGATGGGAAGAATACATGCACTTAAAGCCTATTTGGTTCCCAAAGTCCAATATTTATTTAGAGCAATTTCACTTAAAGTGCCCAAATGTACTCTGGACTCACTTACACGGATATTCTTGGCCTTTGTATGGCAGGGAAAAAAGCCCAGAATAGCTAAAAGAGATTTTATGATAGGCTCCTGCTATGCAGGACTAGGGTTTCCAGACCTTCATAAGCTTCATAGAATAACTATGTTAGCGCATGCTATAGAATGGAATGTAAAGCGGGACAGCATTCCCAGATGGTTTCAGATAGAAAAAACTCAAACACTACAGCTGGATCCATTCCTCCTTTACTGGGTAGCAGCTCCGATTTTTGATAAAATAGAAGTAAATTCCCCGGTAATAAGGGATGTGTTCAATAATTTAGATAAAATGAGAGGTGAAATAGGAATGCTTACTCCACTAAAAAAGGAGGCACCAATTGATTCCCTAAGATTTTACATGCCAAACTTGGATTTTTCGGTTTGGAAGGATAGAAAGATCAGGCTAATTGCCAATATATTTGAGGAGGATAATCTGATCACCTTTGAGAAGGCGCATGAAAAATTTGCCCTTCCTAACTCAGAGTTTCTAGCATTCCTCAGGATCCGGAGTTTCCTGGGTAAGCAACAGTTTGCTCCCCAGGATACTTTGGACATTTTCATTAGGGCACATCATAAATCTAAACTAATCTCGAAATTAACCAAAAACTTGGATGAGGCCCTGGACAATCCACTTCCCGCTACTATTGTAAAATGGGAAAGGGACCTACAAGTATCGTACCCCAAAGAGAAATGGTATAAGGCTATACTCCTTAATAGGTCGGTCATCCATTGTGTTTCACCGCAGGAGGTGTACTATAAAATATTGTATAGGTGGTACATGGTTCCCGTGCACCTGAGTAGATTCCAGCGCGGAACATCGAATCGGTGCTGGAGGTGCGAAGGGGCCCTGGGCTCCATGCACCACATTTGGTGGGAGTGCGGTGGTTTAAGGGAACTGAAGGGAAAGCTGCAGCACTTTTTGCTGGAAACCTGCGATCTCAGATGCCCACTTACCGCACCCCTCTTTCTCTTTTTTCTGGACTGTCCAACTATGAGTAAGATGCAGCAAAACTGTTTGGTACATATTTTTTCTGCGTCAAAAATTTGCCTGGCTAGGCATTGGAGAAGCCCTCACCTCCCTACATGGCAGGAGATCATGGCACAGTATGATTACCAAAAACAGATGGAGGGATGTGTCTCCAAGCCTGAATAGGCTGTAGGCTTATAACTTCACGTAGTGATTGTCTCAGGAAATGATTTAATAGGGGTTCCACCCCTCCCCGCCCCCCCCCCCCTACTTGGGACGACCTGGCATGGGTCTACTGTATTAGCTGTACCAAAGAGATAGGATAGGTATGTATGTGCTTGTGAATGTTGTAGTATAGAAGGTTACGTCATTAGTTTGAATGGAAGAAGGATCTCTTAATACCACTATTTGCATTTTCTTTTCTTTATTTTTGCATTGTCCTACCTTCCGAACTTACTTACAAACTAGGGTTTAGCACAAGGACCTCTTGAGAAAATGCATTGCATTATTTGTATGTTTGAATTTTGCTATTGACAAGCTCGTAAAATAAAGTATAACAAAAAAAAGAGAAAATAAAAGACACAATGATGTTACAACCATAAAAATTAGCATGATCGATTAAACAAAACTGAGTGTCGGAGGAGAAAAGAGAAAAAAAAAAAAAAAAAGTAATAGAGAAAGTCACTCACCATTGTTTTATTGCTCATAAGATAACTACAGATTATTAGTAAGCAGGAGAGGAACCCTGGCTCAATGGCACCAAAAACTGACTGGCAGAAAATAACCTGGATCATAAACTATTTTCACACATATAAAAATCACAAAATAAATAAGGTCAGAAAAAAACACTTTAAAGTCAAACTAATACAAAATTGTCAAAATCATCATTAAAACAAATCAGACAATATTAAGCATAGGATGCAAAATTGATAATTAATGATGCAATTTCGGTAATGTGCCTATTTGTATATAAAAAACCATGTAGGACAAGAAACACAATATATTTTTTAAAGCAGCGTAAATAGCTAAATGGAATGGTCCAACATGCAAAATGCCTGTAATGCCTAATTAATCCTTAATGTTGAGTAGAATTTGGGTATCATTGACCCACTTGGAATACAGGATTTCAACTTGAATGTGTTCACATATGCATACTTCCATAAATTAGCAATGTTAGCCAGCGTATATAATTCAGCAATATTTTGATATTGGTGGTGTTAATTATAAATTGCCTCAAGTGCATATAGAGAAATAATGTAATAATAAATATAAGTCTATTTCCTTAAACATTTTTACATTCATCAAAATTTGTGGAGACGGTATTTGGTATATTTAGCATTTCTACATGTGTGTCAGGAAATATGTTGGAATATTTCTTACTTTTTAATAGCTCATGCAGTATAAATCATATGGGGCTATTCGCTAAGAGGAAATGAAAAATGAGTTGAGGTGAGATGAACTTTTCATCTCACCAATTCAGCTATACATTATGCAGGAACAAACCTGGTTAGTTCATCTGCTAAGTGACCTCATCAAATTTGTCCCTGCACAATGTCCAGCTGAATTGGTAAGATGAAATGTTCATCTCACCTCAACTCACATGCTGTTCACTTCAACTCCCCTGCTACTCATTTTTTAGTGAATAGCCCCAATAGGTTAATGTCATCATGCTTGATGGTAGTGTTATGAGAAAAACTGCCAAGCATCTCTATGCAAACTACAAGCTGTCAGTCCAACCTCCCAGCAACAGCAGTCTCATAGTACTGTTTTGTTGTCTCCACGTATCTCCTAGGTTTGTCTAGCTGCTAGGTTTTTTCTGACAGAGGTGTTCAACAAATTGGCTAACCTGCCTGTGTGGTGATGGACTGGACTATGGAAATACATCACATCTTAGCCCTGGCATGTTTAGTGATCAGATCAATAAGGATAAACTAATGGTACTTCATCAGGATTTAAAGGTAGCTGCTAAGACATAGGATCCTGATACCACAAATCTGAGGGTTGTTGCCTTGGTGTCTACCTCAAACAGGGGGTATTCTGCTTTTATTTGTACTGCCATCCAGGAACTCACACAAAATGGTAACACAAAAGCTGCTAGAAAACCACCAACCAGTATCCTTCATCAGTGCTAATTATATGCTTTCTCTAAGGTGGCTCTAATTAGTTGGAACTATTGGAACCAAGTCAGTCTAACTGGGACTGTACCAGCAGTAGTAGAGAGGATATGCTGACACAACACACGCAAAGGCACAAGCCAAGAAACTCCATTTAGAAAAGGAAATGTAAAATGCCCTAACATTTAGATCTCTGTGATCTATTATTTACAGTTAAATGGAAGAAAATGTAAACATTTTAGACAGTTGGCAGACAAATATAGATTATTCAGGCTCTGTTACTACAGGTGGTCCTGGTTCCCTAGACCTTTACAGTGTTCAGCAACAAATAGGGAGGTTGTACTTGAAATCACACATAGCAAAACGTACTACATTATATGACCCTATACTAGCTAGAACTAACTAGGACTGCAAAGAGTAGTCAGATAAAGATATGTTCATTCAGTAAAAGAATATTATAGGGCTTACCAAGTATGCATCTATTCCACCTGGCTTTCTTTGTGCACATGTGCAATACACCCTATAATCACACGTACTTATAGCTATGGATTATTAGGGTGCACTCAGGATAACATCGGCCTCTGATCCCTCATATCCCTGATCTTGATGTATCTGTTTTATATACTAAACAGTTAATTGTGGGTGTTTAAAAACAGGCCTGTATAGCTTAGTTCGAAAAATAGTCACATTCTTTTTCCAAATCATCTGTACTGGCCTGATTTTGCAACATACATTCATGCACATACTGTATAAATATATATGTGTATATAGATGTATATATAGGTATTTATTTATGCCAATTGTTTATGAAACTGACAACTGACTTTGCGAAAGTCATAATCAATCATACTTTATGCCCTATATTTTACTGCATGTAATAACAGTTTCTATATATTTTTACTTCAAGGTCATCTGTAGTATAACTTCAGTTAGGTGTCTATAAAGGCTGACCAACAATTTTTGGAGAGAAGCTATAAATTCTTTGCAAGAAAATAATTGAGTCAGTAGACAAAGGAACACAAATATGAAATACGTTGCCATTAATTCCCCTTTCCTGCTTCTTGAGTTCATGATCTCCTGGCAGACATTTGTTAGAATGATGTATGTATTTAATTTTGTGCAAACAAGAAATAAAGCAGGTTCCCAATTATTAGGTATACAATGCCCATTCTAAGACTATAAACTAGCAGAGATACACTGAGTGATCACACATTATATTGATAATAACCAAGACTATTACTCTGCAGTTTTTTCTTCTTGTTTAGTTACAGTATTATCGCATATGTCTTCATTATGACAAGTATGCAATAGAATCTCCTGATTTCTCTCATCTTTATTCCAGATTCATCAGCCTTTGTAACACATGCTTTCAGACAGGTAGCAATTTAAAATCAATGGTGGAAATAATTAGCTGGAATAGCAGATGTAAAACTTCAATAAGAGCTGAGTAAATTAGCCAGATGTTTTGTTTCTTTTGTATCTGAATCTATATCATAATTTGATATACACAGAGCAGCATATTGTCTTAGCTACTTTTCTCAAGTTCTAAGGTTTATCAAGTGTACAATGAATGTTTACATTTAGACTCAATTTTAGATTACACTTGGTTCATAAGGCAGACAGAATGTTTTCTTTGCTTTAACTTTTCAAAATAACAACAATATACATCTACGTTTCTATGTAATGTAGTGGATCAAAGGTTAATCATTTACCTGCCACATTTAATTGCACTTGCAGGCACCTGGGCCATGAAGGCGAATCTCATTATTTTGCTGCAAGAGCTGGCAAAAAGAAAACTCTATAATGAAATTAAGAACATGAATGCTGCAGGAATGCGAGAACCACTACTGTTAACTTTTATGTAAGCAGATATTGTTTTAAAATTGTTCATATACTGCTAACCCTCAATTTCCTCCTACCTCCAGCTCCTGTTATCCTTCATGCCTGTTTGTCCTGTATGTCGAGTTCGATATCATCTTCATAGAAATGATACAGTCCATATTAACTGTTGCTCTTATGTGTCCTATGAGTCTGATATATTGGTTCAAACCCAAGTGAGTGCTAATTAACAGGGGACTGGACATACTGACACTCTATTATACAATCTACACTAATATGTAAACTTTTTTTTTCCTTTTATGTACTGGCAAGCAAGCCAAATTCTATTAAGTACTTGTATTGTATGTATGCGCACCTTCATGGTTTTTATTATATTATGCAGCCCCACAGAGTCAAATAAAAAGGGGATGGCCTTGACAGCTTGCGCTGAGCATTGTCCCATCACACCCTATAAAAAGTTTAATGTGGGTTTTTCACTGTGATTTGGAGCAGTTTCTGCTGGTCCAATTATGTATAATTGTCTAATTGGGGAATACCTAGGAGCAAGATTGTTTACATGGAATGTTGGTTGTGCTTTGTCATTGTATATGTTATAATGTGGTGTAATATTGTATATATGCAAAATGTTTTATTGGCCAATGACAATGGTAAATATTATGGTTAAACAAAATGACTGTGGCCTTTTCTACCCACTACATCTATTTCATGTGTTATGTGGCCCAGTAGTTCGAGGCTACAGCTGTCAAGTATTTTCAAAATTTTTAAAGAACCCAGCACAGGTAATCTCTGGATGTCAGAGATCAGTGGAAAACAAGGGAGTTGTTCAAATATCCTTTACATTTCCAGGGAGACACAGAGAGCTCTGCCAGAGATAGAAGAAAAAGTGATCCCAAAGTCCTAAACTGAGGTGACAGGTAGATAATTGCATAACCTTTTTAATATGAGTGCTTATAATTTGTAGCATCTATCCAGCATAATTTAATTGGTATCAAGAGGCATAGGCCAATTTGAACCACATCTTGTAGGTGTCTGTTGTTACTTCTACTATTGTAAATGTAGAACCCAGACTCTGCCCATGTGGAATAACTGCATCACATATGATATCAACAGTGGCATCACATTTATGAGGCTTTTTGTTCATTTGAAAGCATCATTTAAAGTTTGCATTAAGAATTTTCTGTGTCCATCACTTTTCCGAACCTAGTACCAAAATTTTAAAGTCTCTGGGTTGTGTTCATTAAATAATGAATACATGTAACGGGCTTCAGGGCTGGTATGGGCTGGAGTCCAGATGCAGGGGTAGTGGGTGATTCAAAGTCCAGTGCAGGGTGAGCACGCTCCACCAGAGGTGGAGTCCCTGGCTTTGAGCACCCACAAACAGGCTTTGTTAGCTTTCTCACAAGTCATAATCAGGAAGGGGAGTATTCGGGAGCTAGGATATAGAATGGTCAGAAAAAAAGTCATTGCCAACGGACAGGAGAATACAGGATAGTCTGGAAACAAGCTGAGGTCAAAGGACTGGCAAGAAGTATGATGGCCAGGAACTAACTGGATTCAGGAACAACATGGGTAAATCCCAAAATACTAGCTAGCTAATAAAATGTATCAGCTCTGATTGCTGGGAGGATGGGATTTATAACTCCACGGTGCATCATTGCAACAGCTAGCAACAGCTAGCCGAAGGCAAATGAGAGAGGGAAAAGTCAGAGAATAATACTGTTACAAGCAACAATAAAACCTGCAGGAGGCATCTGGAACAGGAGCATGCAGCAGCAAACACAGAGTTCGGATCCGCCTGATTGTGACAATACAGTGCTAATCAGTGTGATTCAACAGTTGAATGCAAGTTCAGATTTCAGAATTTATTTTATTGATTTTTTTATTTTCTTCTAATTGTGTTGGGCTGAGCTTATAGTTCTTACCATAAGAAATAATTTCAAAATGTAAGACATTGTGAGTAGAGTTGAGCGGACACCTGGATGTTCGGGTTCGGCAGGTTCGGCCGAACTTCGAAAAAATGTCCGGGTCTGTGCTCGAACTTGACCCCGAACCAGAACCCCATTGAAGTCAATGGGGACATGAACTTTTGGCCACTAAAATGCCTCTAAAAAAGTCCTGGAAAGGGCTGCAAAATGAAGTAAAATGTGGGTAAGAGTAGGACAAGTGCACTGCAAGCAAATGTGGATAGGGAAATAACTGAAAATAACATAAAATACATACAAATTACAAATACAGCTGTACCATAAAATAGTACTAGATGGAATCTTTGATTTTAGCTTTGGAAGAACATAAATCTAAATCTAAAGCATGGCTGCCAGGAGGATCAACAGAATTATCCATTTGAGAGAGGGTTGGAGTGCAGGGTATTCTCTTTCAGTTTATACTAAGTGACCCATAGGTTGAGGAGGCGGTTACTGTGGTGGTGTAGGTGGAAGCGGCGCTGGAGGAGGAGGTAGCCAGAATTTTTCAAAGTGCGCTGTAAGCACAGTATTGGACTGTTCTATTTGACTCTCAGATATGAAGTGCACCGCAAGACCCAAATGTACTATTTAGCACCCAAAACAATTAGAATTTTTCAAAGTGCGCTGTAAGCACAGTATTTGACGGTTCTATTTGACTCTCAGATATAAAGTGCAGGACGCAAATGTAATATTTAACACCAACACATTGCAGTATTTAAAAATGCCTAGATGTTGCCCACTGAGCTAACAGAACAGGATTAAAGTCATGTGCCTGGCACACATGCACTCTCTGTGGCACTGGGCTCATGGCAGGGTACAAATATGTAGTATAGCACCCACTAAAATAATTACTGTAATTTGAATAATCGCTGTAGGATTATGCCCCTCAATATGCCAGGATTATGCTAAGAGATGCAGGGGACCTGGATCCCCCTCGCTAGACATCCTCCGCTGCCGCCCAGCACGAGTGCCGGGACTTTTATGATGAAGCCGGGTGCAGACATCCCCCGGCTGCCCCCACTAGCCACCAGGGAGGCTACGGAGGGGGGAGACAGACAACATTGGGGGGAGCGTGGGGGAGAGAGACAGACAACATTGGGGGGAGGGTGGGGGAGAGATACAGACAACTTGGGGGGAGGGTGGGGGAGAGAGACAAATAATGCTGGAGGGGCAGCATTGGCACATGAAAGGTAAATAAAAAAAGAAATGCATTTTTTTATATCATAAGTTTTTATTAAATATGGAAAAGCAATTAACATGTGAATATATACAAGTTAAACTTTTTTCCTATAGGATAGTCTTGTATTCAGGCTTTTAGTTTTTTTTCCTAAAGGAATATCCATTGTTTGGGGGTCGTCTTATAATCAGGATCGTCTTATATTCAAGCAAATATGGTATATTTGAATTTACTTATTATAGTTTATTTTTTTGGGTGCTCATGGATTTAATGTAGAATAAAAAAATATACAGAAAAATACACATAAATGAGCACTCGGGCGCATAAATCACTAGCACCAAGTTTAAATTTAGATAAATATTTTAGTATGCTTCTATATAAAAATAGACTATGCTTTACGAACAAACATCAACATTATACAATCAAAACATATGTAACATATATAAAAATGTCCATCCAAGACATCTGCAAATGCTACAATGTGCTCCTTGTTTAACGCACAGGGTCCAGGTGGCATGGGCCCTGACCACCCAAGATGAGGTTCTATGATGCATGGGTGGAGGCAGGGCCCTGTGCTGGGTAACTGCACTTATCCGGTAGCATGAGGCTCCAGATTTTTTCAGCCACATACAGAGGCCCTGTGGAGGCAAGTGCTGTAACCAGTATAAAATAACTTGGACTGGAGAAACCCTGCAGACATCCTGGAGCAGGCATGGGTAATAACACGACGTAGAGAGTATGTTGCAGGATAGACCAAAAAGAGCAAAATCAGAATAGCAACTAAGGCAGAACAGAACTGAATACATGGTACAGGGCTAAGGACAGACTAGAGCAGGACAGAAGAGGAAGGGCACATATACAACACACACTGGCCAGGGCTAAGGAACACAGATAAACATACAAAGGAATAAGCATAAATACAGGAACTAGCCTAACACTTAAGAAATGGGGTAAAATGGGGGTGTTTTGGTACAACTATTGGCCAAATAGCTGTTAGTTTGCCAAACACGTCAAGGTACCCCACATCTAGGCAAGTTCCTAACTAGTGTTGAGCGAACCCGAACCACAAAGTTCGGGTTCGTACTGAACACTACGAATTTTGGACCCCGAACACGGACATTCCACTGTATTCTGTGGTTCAGCGATTAATATCACCTTAATTTTAAAATTACTAGTGACTGGACAGCTATTGCTGACCAGTCACTAGTAAAATTCCCCTGCCCTTGTCCCCACCCATGGCCGGCGGGTGGGGACCCTAAAAAGACTGAGGGGGGACCTAGTGTCCCCACCCGGTCCCCACTCATGAGCGGTGGGTGGCGACCACAAATAAAGTGACTAGGGGTGCCCAGCCCCTAGTCACTTACCCCCCCCCCCCAATAAAATAAAAAATTCCTACCTACCCCCCCTCACCCTAATAATAGTGAGGGGGGTGGGCAATAAGCTAACCTGTAAAAAAAAAAACAATGTTATACTTACCATTTGAGGTCTTCTTTCTTCATTCTTCTTTTTTCTTTCTTTAGCCCACAAAAAGGCCAAATAAAAAACCATAATATGCGCTGCAAAAAAAAAAAAACGAGTGCAAAAAAAATAAAAAAATAATCCATCTTCTTTTCCCTTTCTTCTTTGTTCAGCCCCAAAAAAGGCCAAATAAAAATCCATAATACGCGCCGCAACTGTTAAAAAAAATCCAACTTCGCCCATGGAGGGCCCTGTGCAGAGCTTTCCCCTGCCCTGCAATTAAGCTCAGAGCCCTCTGTAACCAGTATAAAATAACTTGGACTGGAGAAACCCTGCAGACATCCTGGAGCAGGCATGGGTAATAACACGACGTAGAGAGTATGTTGCAGGATAGACCAAAAAGAGCAAAATCAGAATAGCAACTAAGGCAGAACAGAACTGAATACATGGTACAGGGCTAAGGACAGACTAGAGCAGGACAGAAGAGGAAGGGCACATATACAACACACACTGGCCAGGGCTAAGGAACACAGATAAACATACAAAGGAATAAGCATAAATACAGGAACTAGCCTAACACTTAAGAAATGGGGTAAAATGGGGGTGTTTTGGTACAACTATTGGCCAAATAGCTGTTAGTTTGCCAAACACGTCAAGGTACCCCACATCTAGGCAAGTTCCTAACTAGTGTTGAGCGAACCCGAACCACAAAGTTCGGGTTCGTACTGAACACTACGAATTTTGGACCCCGAACACGGACATTCCACTGTATTCTGTGGTTCAGCGATTAATATCACCTTAATTTTAAAATTACTAGTGACTGGACAGCTATTGCTGACCAGTCACTAGTAAAATTCCCCTGCCCTTGTCCCCACCCATGGCCGGCGGGTGGGGACCCTAAAAAGACTGAGGGGGGACCTAGTGTCCCCACCCGGTCCCCACTCATGAGCGGTGGGTGGCGACCACAAATAAAGTGACTAGGGGTGCACAGCCCCTAGTCACTTACCCCCCCCCCCAATAAAATAAAAAATTCCTACCTACCCCCCCTCACCCTAATAATAGTGAGGGGGGTGGGCAATAAGCTAACCTGTAAAAAAAAAAACAATGTTATACTTACCATTTGAGGTCTTCTTTCTTCATTCTTCTTTTTTCTTTCTTTAGCCCACAAAAAGGCCAAATAAAAAACCATAATATGCGCTGCAAAAAAAAAAAAACGAGTGCAAAAAAAATAAAAAAATAATCCATCTTCTTTTCCCTTTCTTCTTTGTTCAGCCCCAAAAAAGGCCAAATAAAAATCCATAATACGCGCCGCAACTGTTAAAAAAAATCCAACTTCGCCCATGGAGGGCCCTGTGCAGAGCTTTCCCCTGCCCTGCAATTAAGCTCAGAGCCCTCTGATTGGTTGGATTGAAATCCAACCAATCAGAGTGCTCTGTGTCATTTTACACAGCGTGGGAAAGTTATTTTGAATTTCCCCCCTCTGTTTAAAATGGCTAGCACTCTGACTGGTTGGATTTCAATCCAACCAATCAGAGTGCTCTGTGTCATTTTACACAGCGTGGGAAAGTAAAAAAAAAAACACACACAAAAAAGAAGAATGAAGAAAGAAGACCTCAAATGGTAAGTATAAAATAGTTTTATTTATTTTTTACAGGTTAGCTTATTGCCCACCCCCCTCACTATTATTTGGGTGAGGGGGGGTAGGTAGGATTTTTTTATTTTATTGGAGGGGGGGTAAGTGACTAGGGACTGGGCACCCCTAGTCACTTTATTTGTGGTCCCCACCCGCCGCTTATGGGTGGGGACCGGGGGGAACACTAGGTCCCCCCCTCATTCTTTTTAGGGTCCCCACCCGCCGGCCATAAACGAACATGGAAACCAGGTACAAGAGCAGAGCATAACCCTGGTAACTATGTGCAGCTATAGTGGACAGGACATGTATGAGTGTGGGGGAGTGTGTAATATGACTGACAGATAAGGGGGGTTAGGATTTGTTTATATATGATTTGTTTTATTTTTCCCTGCAGCCATTTTTTCCCCAAGCTAATAACTGACACTTGGATAAAATGTTCCCGCCCTCCCATCCCTATGTTTTGTATTTATGTCATGATGCTAATGTTTCTTTCTTGTCACAGAATGCAGGGGTACGTGTCCTTGCCAGTCAGGGTGGTATTGAAGGTGGAGTCATGTGCAGCAAAATAAAGTTTGGTCTCCGCCCTCCCCTAACCTCTAAGGTGATACATCACCTATATGGGACGTGCCCACTGAGCTAGTGGATCGGCTAGTGGTCAGCATGGATGAGATGGAAAAGGTATTGTGGGGTGAGAGACCCCTGGTCGAGGGGGGAGGGGAGTACCACAAGCTGGTTATAGATGCTGGTTGCATCAAAGTTGTAAAGGATTCGGGGATTGGCAAGGAGACTTAGGTTTTTTGTCAGGCTGTAAATTATTAAAATCAAGAAGTGGTGGTTTGGGTAATACAGTCCTAACTAAGTTTTAATTTCTGTATTAATAAAAGTGCTGTGGTCTATTTACACCTCTATACTACAGCTTGGATGGGCCTTCTCTTGTGTGAATAGCTACACTCTGCCTGAATGTCTACCCCCATACAGGGTATGATTGATCAAACACTTGGTTCTCCGTGACACACCAAGATTAGTTACGCACTTGGCTTCACCTGCCCTTATCAAAACACATTAGATTAATGAATTATAAAACCTAGACTGTATAAGTCAAACCACCGCTTTATCCTTACATATGTCTGCCATATATGTGCCATACATGAATTAGCTTAATTTCCAAAAGGATCAGGCAAGTAAGCACCCAAAGTTACAATAATTACAGATTAGTGTTTGTTTAATCTTCCTCCTTCTATGTGCAAACTATTTTAATTGCATTTATGTCTGCCAATAACCTAATTGAATCTCTTCTATCTGGTTCAAGACCTCTTCATCAAATCTGATGTTTCATCTGCTTTCTACTCCACTGTATTGTCAACTAATTGACAGTTCTTGCTCTACGTTATCTATCAGTTTTTCAAGCTTTGTCAAACTGAGTTTGTAATACATAAGTTTAAGTGCTGCATACATTTGTGGTGCTTTATAAATAAATAATAATTATATGAGTGCATGCATCTACACCTGTATTCCAGAACAATTAAAATAAACAAAATAAAGGAACTAAAAAAGAAGAAAGGGAAAAAAAAGGTTTAAAATGATGGTATATGGCCGATTATGTGTTATGGCCTTAGGAGCTAAACTCCAAAAACATATACTAATAAAAAAACAAACAAACAAACAAAAATATGGCTGAATGGAACAGAAACAAATTAAAAAGAGAAGAGAAGAAAAGTATCATGGTTTCTGAAATCACAAAGGCCAGAGGCATTACTTCTAAATTACAAGAAAAGTTACAAAGATTGCAAATGGTTTTAGAGAATGAAAAGTACAGCTGAGGAAGTATAGCTGAGGAAAATAATCCACTATTTGGCTAATATTCTCGTCAACTTCTTTGGAATTTTTCTGTGAAAAATGAAGGCCTTTGCAAAGAAATCTGGCACTATAGAAAAAGTTGCACATTTAAAGTACAAGTCATGTTTTCAAATATTGGAGTTATAATATAGGGCAAACACAAGGAAATGCAAAGATTAACATTCACTAATTTAAAAGGTAATTAATGGGAGGCTCTAGTGTCACCATATCCGTGTAGAGTCTGATCCAGAATGCATTGCTCTGTGAATCAACCTACACAACACGGATAAATAAATAACATTCACCACTAATCTCTGCATTCAATATATACAAATGGATGGAAGAGTTTCGTAAACTGTTACTTCCTTAGATTTCCCTGGCAGGCTGCTACCCTAATGGCAAATTTATTTGTGTTGTAAAAGTAAAAAAGTATAATACTTATAGTATAAGCTTAAACAGCAGAGCAGTCATCTCTGAAATTAAAGGTACAAAATTTTGCTTTAGTTTCTTCCTTCCAGCATTCCCTAATGTAATTCAGTCTGTATCATTCTCCAATCTAGTCATTCAGTCCAGAACACGTGTAAGTAAGATTACTAGAGATTAAACCAAATTACATTTTGTTTGCCCAGAATATTTGACACTTCCAGAAAATGCACATATTTTCAATTTTCTTTACATGATCTAATTTCACAGAGCATTTACTTCTAGCATTTTCTTCAACAATACAATACAGTTAGAGGTAGTATTAATTCAATTGTGTAGCCAGATTCTTTGTAAAGAAATTGAAAAAAAGATTGTACTGAATAATTGTTCAGAGACAGTGAGGATTTCAAATTAACTTAGAAAAATAAAAGTCTATCTGTGATGTTCAATAAACATGTCAGATTAGTGACATGTAGTGACAAATGGGCTACATTTCTTAAAGCAGGTAACCAACATTCAACTATGTTTGTTGGCATTTTGCTCCATTCATTTAGCTCTATTATTGGTAGCATGAATCTGAATCCTACCAAACTGAATGGGTGCAAATAAGGAAAATACATAGGAAATAGAAGTGAACAACAACTGGACGAAAATGACATTATAATACGGCAAATCAGAGAATTAAGCTGAATGAAACACAAAATCCCCAGAAAAAAAATGAAGAAACCAAATGTTCACTGTATATGTAAGAGGATGCCATTTTCATTTTGCCAGTTCACATACATGCCAGGGCACAAACCTAGGAAAATCAATAGAAAAAAACAATGAATTACACCAGGATACTGATGCAGTGAAGTGTGTGGAGGAACATTGAGGCATCTGCAGCAAGGGCATGGAAAGGCTTTAAAGAAAAAGGATGTTTCCAGGAATAAGCCACCCCATTAAGGACCATCTGTACAAGACCTGAACCTCTCCCAATGAAATAATTGTAAGGTACAGGTAGTAGCAGATTTATTTGAGGGCCCTCAATTAATGCCCTTTGCAGAACTACAAATAAAATATGGATTAACCCCTGCTGAACTATTTACTTATCTTATATTAAAACATTTCCCGGAGGGTATGAAATTGGTACCTCCTGACCTTTAGCAGGAATTTGTGACATCATCCCCACCAGCAAATTTGGTTTCAGCCTTAGTAACTATTTTGGGAAACCTGAGTCAGCCAAATAAAACAAATTTTATGATCAAATGGGAGGAGGACCTAAGGACAGAATTTTACAACCAAGCCTGGTGCTTGGCTTGGCAGAGCTCACTTAAAACGGTACACTGTTTTAATTTACAGGAACACTATTATAAGTTAGCAACGTTGGTATTAAGTGCTAACTCGGTTGTTTTGATTTCACCAGTCCCCAAGCGATCTGTGTTGGAGATGCCTCAGGGAAAAAGGCTAAAAAAGACACATTTGGTGGGATTGCCATTTGCTTGAACATATGAAAAAGAAAATTAGTGATCTTTTGTAATGTATGTCCCTCTTATTCTGACTCACCCGAACTCCTGCTGTTCCCACATGGAGTGAGATTCTAGTCCAAATCCAACTACAAGCCTCATCAGAAAAATTCTTCTTTCGATAAGATGACCACTCTAGACAGAAGTATGAGAAAATCTAGCAGAAATGGAACCTCAGGACCTGAGCATATATTGGGCACTATCTCTTGATCTTACTTCTTTTCCCTGTGCATTCCTTACACATGAGTGAACTGATCCTGCAGTGGATTGGGCTGGGTTAAATTAAGAGAGTTGAAACGGTTGGGATGATATTGGAGCAATTAATTTATTTATGAATGTGAATAAAGCTGCTACAAACTGTTTTCGAGGGTCTTTCAATTCTTCCCTCATAATTAAATTTTCTACTGTATGATTGTATTTATGTTAATGTTTTATACCCATGTCTTTAATAAAAAGAAAAAATAATAAAGATTTATTTATTTAAAAAAAATGTCTCTTATAAGGGGCATATAAGGTAAGAAGGCAGCTGTAACCTTGATTGAATGTTTTCTTTGTTTTCGTCTGGTAAAGTTATTTGCCGTGACCTACAGTGTTACAAGGAAATACATGAGGCTCTTCTTAAAATATATAAAAAGTTTAACATCTCTTTAGAAATATAAAAATATGTTTACAGCGGCGACCCATGACCTCAATCTGAATATTAACATTGTGGTTCTGTTCACCAAAAATGCAAAATCAGTTTACCAACTAAAAATGTACAGAACATAGTAAGGATGGTTATCAAATAAGATTTAATTTACTAAATAATTGTGTGATTATGAACCAGCTGTTCTATTAAGGAACAAAAATACTACATGTAGCATTTATAAGCTGAACAATTAGCTAAAATGCTTGAGCAATCGGTGATGCACATTTGAACAGTGACACATGACACATGAACAAGTTAGTCTAGATAGATCGAACATGACAGCTCCAGTTAGATAGAATTGATAAGCACTATAGTTCCTTAGAGAGGTCAGGGTTTTTATCAGTTATGAGCAGTGATAAAGTACTAAATGGCCACCGCAAAAAGTAAAAAAAAAAAAAAATCCAATCAAAAGAAAGTAGTAATAGGGTGTTAAATGATAGTGCTGCATCTCTGAAAAGGCAAGATGGGAGACGTATGCTTAATATAACCCACCTGATGCTTCAATACCAAAATGTCTTCATCAAGTTGAAGAATTCCTACCTGCCTTTTGGAAAATAATTGCTTTTCTTGCTTATTATTACTATGGATTTGTTTTCTTAATGATCATGTGTTACACACATATAATTGTCTTATCTAACACAGTAGTGGGCATATTTGTCCAGGTTGTAGGGTGCAATGGTAAGGTAGTGTGTCAGTGGTAAACCAGCATATTGTTTTGTTATTACAAATGTATACTGCATAACTCTTTTGATTCAACATGATAAAAATATTTTTGCAGGGCAGTGCTGCCCAACAGAAAACCCATGGGCTAAATGCAAGACTCCATGTTTCCATGGTCACCACTGTTGATGGAAAGCCAAAATGTTTCACACTATCTTATTATTTGTTAAAATGAGCCTACTAGGTACAAAGTGCATAGTATGTGGCCCTCTACATTCAAATCGTTATACAGCACTGTTTCATGCTATAATATTTATGATTTGTGTTAATATAATGTGGCTGTTGGAAAGGTGTTGTTAAGTGTAATTTTAAATTTTCTATTGCAATTACCATATTTGCTCGAATGTAAGACGACCCTGATTATAAGATTTCCAGCAAACTTTGGATATTAATTTAGAAAAAAAAAAAAGAAAAAGGCTACCCTTAAGAAAAGTTTTTCTTGTAAATATTAATTTACATGTAAACTGTTTTTCATATTTAATAAAAAATATGATGAAAAAAATGTATTTGCCATTCTGCCCCAAGACTTAGCCAGTGCAATCCTGAATATAAGAGCCTTTGCTCTGAAAACAACCTTGTCTTATATTCAAGGAAATACAGTAATTACCTATGATTATGATCAGAGTCTGGCATTAGCTTCTCCAAGATCTGAGAATTGGTTAACATGGTTATATAGTATATTTCCCAACATGATAAATGGCCAATGAGTGACATTTGTTTTTACACGAAGACGATAGCTGAAGTTAAGACTGCTGCCAGGTCTCTGGAACATCTTACGTGACTTTCTGGTCAATAGATAGCTATTTATTTTGGAAATTTGGTAAGTCATTAACAATTCTAATCAAGTATTTGTGGTAGGTGTTATTAATTTTAAGCTCTGAGACACACACACAGAAAAACGTCTCAGTGCCTAGCAAAAAGGGACACAAGACTATTTTTCTTAACCCCTTAGTGGCATGACTGTTTTGAAATGTTTGTACCCTTTGTGACAATAACTGTTTTAACATATTATATACTTTTTTTATCACAAAGAAAAAGTTTTTTTTTATTTTCATCATTGAAAAGAAAAGAAATTGAAAAGAAAACACTTTTTCTAACTTGACCTGAAGCAATAACAAACAGTAAAAAAGAAAAAAATAGTTTTAAAATGTTGTCCTGAGCTTAGAAATATGTTTACAAGTTTTTCTTTTTTTTGCAAGATATAGGGCAATAACCAAAAGTAGTGCTTTTTTTTACTAACCATTTTCTCATTCAGTTACCTTTTGACCCAACCCTAATCATTACCCTAATTATAACCGTAACCCACCTGTAACCTTAACTGGATCTCTAACCCTAACCTAACACTGGACCTAAGGTTAGTAGATCGAGGATTGGTTTTGCCCTTTTATTCAATGCAATGTTGCTTACTGCCTCTAGGGGCAGTCAAGCAACAGCAAGTTGCTTGAAGTTAACATGGAAGTACATTTTTACCACTTCTGTTGCTCTTTCTGGAAACAGCAAGCTCCATATTGGAGGAACATGCTGCTCTCCAATATGCCGCACCTTGTCGGGTGATCGCTGTGTCTTTGAGGGGGGGATACCTTCCAGGACAGCCCACATGATGGCGGTGCTCAGACATTCAGAGTGCTTGCCATTCCTCCTGAGTCTCCCTGCTAGCCTGTTTGCCGTGTTATTTTGATCCTGAGATACTGACCTCTGCCTGTGACCCCTACTACTCCTTTTGTCTGCTGCCTGGAATACTGACCTCTGACTGTGACCTCCTACTACTCCTTTTGTCTGCTGCCTGGAATACTGACTTTTGCCTGTGACCCCTACTACTCTTTTTGTCTGCTGCCTGCATTGACCCTGGATTGTGACCCTTACTATTCTTTTGCCTGCTGCCTGCATTGACCCCGGAAGTGTCCCCTACTATGCCTTGTCTTTTGCCTGTACCAACACAGAGAGTGTGGATGTGTCCTGCACTCAATTGGGCTCCCTAACCAGCTTTAGAACATTTTTGGTACTTCTGGACAATTTCTATTTTAACATTTCTGTGGTGTTTGTGCTTACCTGTAATTTTCTTATTTGTCATTTACTGTACCCATACACATTATATATTGTTTTTATTTGGAAAGGAAGGGCTTTCTTTAGATACCATTATTTTGATCATATCATAGAGAGTACTATAACCAAACAGCACATTTTCTGATTTGTATTTGAAGAATCTTTTACTCATCTACAAAAGCTAATGAAGACACCTGCTAAATAGATTCTATTATTTCACCTGAGTTTAGAAATGCCCCATGTTTTTTAATTTGTTTCCTTCTGTACGTAAGTTATAGGGCAATAAGTACAAGTAGCACATTGTTATTTCAAAACCATTTTTTTTTTTTTAAGTAAGCAATAGTGACATTGGAACACTAATATCAAACATGAATTCCTGAATCAACCCCCATATGTATATATTTTTCAAAAGTAGATCAACCAGGGTATTCAGTTTTGAGTATTTTGACAGCAATCTTTGCCAAGTTTGTAGAGGTAAATTTGTGTATGTGCTTTTTTCACACATTTTACAATGCAGGTATAAATGTACTGTCAAGGGTTATGGCTAAACAATACCCCAATATATGTTCAGAAACATCTCCTAAGTACAGTGATACCACCTATGCATAGGTTTTGTGTGGGGTGCCGTACGGTTTTCCAACTAAGAAAGTTGTTATTTTAGCACTTTTCATTCACTTATTCTCACATCACCCTTTGTAAAAATCTGTTGTAGTAATTTTTTGTGTGTTTTTTCACACACATACTTATGGCTTGAATTTGCAGATCCTGTTATGTGTCACTGCCAACAAATACTCAAATACCTGTGCAGCAGCAACACCTGAGTACAGTGATACCACCAATGCATAGGTTTGCCAGGTTGTTTGAGGGGTAAATGGTCACATTTGGGATGTGTGCATTTTAGTTTTCCAATTTGGAATTTTTACATGTCCTTATTGAAACATTTTCGGATCCAGACAATATATTTTACCCCCATAAACCATGTAAAAAGTAGACACCACAAGGTATTTTAAATGGTGGTATTTTAACACTTTTCAAGCAGTCTACCAAGCTTTTGGCAAAATTGTGGGCAGTTATTTTTTGTATTTTTTTTAACACATTGCACTTCAGGCATGAATTCTCAGATTCTGGTATGTGTCACTGTCAAAAAACACACCAATATGTGTTCAGCAAAATATCCTGACTACACTGATACCACCCATGCATAGGTTTGTTGGCTTGTTTGGGGGATAAATTGCCAACTAGTGGGTGTAACAAAAAAAACTAACAAAATATGCAAACAGCAAAGGGTGCTTCTGCAATTGGACCAATACTTAAGCAGTGATTTAGAGCAAAGGAGAGGTTAATAGCTCTTAGAAGAGACTTTGTAGTACTGTAATAAACTACAGTAAAAAATATTAACCCATAAACAAATGATGTGTTGGCTTTTATAAAATCCGCTGGGTTACTGTGTTGATTAACTTTATGTATTTATTTAGTTATTCTATACTTCTTGTCTATCTTATTAATTTATAAAATCTAAATCAAAATCTATGAAAATACATATATATAAAGTCATGCTAAAAGTTAAAGCGCAGATTGTATGTAAAAGGAGAGCATATGCAGAAATATATCTAAACAGTCATACATTCTACCAAATGGAGTCTCTCTACAGCACGGACTTGAGGACATGCTCTTAAGCACTACCCCCCTACAGAGTCCAGGAGCACAAAGGACCCCATTCTATATTAGCCGTGTCTATGTCTTTAAAGATGCTAGTGTCCAGGGTTCCCACATATCATGATGTAAGTCACGATTATTTAAGTTCTTAAAGATAGCCTTTTCCATATATCTTTGATTTGAGCAAATGCTCTGAAAAAGTCCCCTCATCTTATATTCAAGGTGTGTCTTATAGTCAGACCTCAAATAGAGGTCTGACTATAAGCCTAGATTCCCAGTCCCCCACAGATCTGCAGGGGGCCTGGATCTTTCTCACAGGCAGCTGGTGGATGTCTGTGTGATGCACTCTGGCATCCTACAGTGCTGCCTGGCACTTCCACAACTTCTACAACGGAAGCCAGGAGGTCTGCTGACTTTCTGGTGGTCAGTCATTGAAGTCCCGGCATAATGCAGACATCCACCAGCTGCCCCCACTAGACACCATGGAGACGGGAGAAGCATGTGCTAGACCTGGGGAGGAGGCAAGTCTGGGGGGCAGATGGCTATGGGAGAATGCAATTGATACGTCTGTGGGGCAGATGGCAGTGTGGGGGGAGGCATTGGTTAAATCTGGGGAAAGATGGCTGTGTGGGGGGATGCATTGGCTAAGTATGGGGGTCATCTGTATATGTGGGGGGGGACACTGTCTAAGTCTGGGGGCAGATGGCTATGTGGGGGATGCATTGGCTAAGTCTGGGGGGCAGATTAGAAAATAAATGGAAATAAATACGAGAAATTATTTTTTTTCTATCACAATTTTTTAATAAAAATTAAAAAAACAATTTACATGTGAATTAATATTTACAAGTAAAACTTTTTTTCTATATGGCAGTCCTATATATAAAGTTTCTAAATTTTTTCCTATGTGAATATCCAATGTCAGTGGGGTTGTCTTATAATCAGGGCAGTTTTATATTCGAGCAAATATGGTATTTTCTAGTTCCAGCTAGGAATATCAAGCATTTTCCAATATCTTGCAAGACAGACTTTAGCAGCCATTAAGATATGGAGCAATATTGTATTAGCTTAATTTATTGCTATAAATTTTGCACAGAAAAAAACAGCTGAGGTGTACTGACCATTGGTGTATCAGAGATTTTTTTTAAGATCTCTTTGAGCTTACCCTTCAAAGAGGCTATTTTGCAACATTCCCACCAGACAAGTAGCTAAGACCTTGGATCAATGTTGCATCTCCAAAAGATATTTGTTATTTAATCTTAAAACTTATTTAATCTTTATGGGACCAAATACTACCTGTGGATCAACTTTAAAAAAAGCCTTATACATGTTTATAAAATGAATCGCTTTTCTTATCAGAGTGAATAACTAAGTCTCAAGTGGAAATTCCTGGTCTAGATATTTCTCACATTTAATCAGTGTGTTCAACATTTCCCCATTCTGTGTTTATATAGAAGTTTATTTTTAATAGAGACTAGTTTTATCTGCTATCTAGTTTAAACCAGAAAGAAGATATTCTTTGGGACATTATAATTAGGTTTCCCTAAAAACGTACAACTATTTGTTTTTCGGATTTGTCTAAGAAATCTAGATTATTTAGATGATCTTTCGTAGAGGTAACAGCTGTCCTCAGGAAGGCAACAATGAAATATAGCTGAGGTTTTCCTTCTAAACTAATAATTTCCTATGAGGAGTCAAAGGTGATTTTTGATGAGTCAAATAAGGCTTTAGATTGGCTGAAATGATGACATTACATAAGGATGAGGGGCATGATGGAACTATTTAGGATAAGAGAGGAGTTAAATGGGGAGGGGGGAAAAGAAATTATATGAATATGTTTTTCCTTTTGTTTACAACATAAGACTTAAGACTTATGTTAAGAAGTATTAAAGAGTAGGTTATTAGGAATATGTTCACAGAGTATGCTAGATGTTTTTAAGCCACTTTGTAAGATGCAAATTGTTATAGGAATAGATGTGTCACACAGTAGAGAAAGGAAAGTTGTTGCTTTTTATTTTGTTGATACATGGTTGAAAAGAAACAGCACATATCAGAAGATTTAATAAAGTAAATTGTATGTGGTAAATTGTTATATGCTTAGATTAATGTGTGTGATATATGTTTCACACAGTATAAAGGCTGAGGAGAAGAAATCTGTCTATTTCCCTATTATATAAGACTAATGTAACAAAGTATTAAGAGGTAAGGTTATTAGAAATATGTTCATAGTTTATAGATATTTCTAATAGACATGTGCAAAACTAAAATTTTCGTTTCGTTTTCGTCCATTCGGACGAAAATGTTATTTATTTCGTCTAAAACGAATTTCGTTCATTAGTGCATTCGTTCATTATTTTCGTTTCGTTTTGTTTTATTCGTTCGTTTTATAGAATACAATGTAATACTATTGGCTTTCTATAAACCGAACGAGAGCCCCATTCATAAGAAATTCTTATGAATGGGGCTCTCGTTCGGTTCATAGAAAGGCAATAGTATTACTTGTATTCTATAAGCCGAAAGTCTATAAACCGAACGACTTTCGGTTTATAGACTTTCGGCTTATGGAATACATGTAATCCTATTGCTATTCTATAAACCGAACGACTTTCGGTTTATAGAATAGCCATAGGTTTACATGTATTACATAAGCCGAAAGTCTATAAACCGAAAGTCGTTCGGTTTATAGGCTGTCGGCATTTAACTAATAAGAGACAGAGTCTCCATTCCTAAAATTAGGAATGGAGACTTTGTCTCCGTGTAGTAAAATGCCGACAGCCTATAAACCGAACGTTCGGTTTATAGGCTGTGGGCATTTTACTACACGGAGACAAAGTCTCCATTCATAATTTTATGAATGGAGACTCTGTCTCCGTGTATTAAAATGCCGACAGCCTATAAACTGAACGTTCGGTTTATAGGCTGTCGGCTTATGGAATACATGTATTCCTATTGCTATTCTATAAACCGAACGACTTTCGGTTTATAGAATAGCCATAGGATTACATGTATTACATAAGCCGAAAGTCTATAAACCGAAAGTCGTTCGGTTTATAGGCTGTCGGCATTTAACTATACAGAGACAGAGTCTCCATTCATAAAATTATGAATGGAGACTTTGTCTCCGTGTAGTAAAATGCCGAAAGCCTATAAACCGAACGATCGGTTTATAGACTTTCGGCTTATGTAATATATGTAATCCAATGGCTATTCTATAAACCGAACGTTCGGTTTATAGAATAGCAATAGGAATACATGTATTCCATAAGCCGACAGCCTATAAACCGAACGTTCGGTTTATAGGCTGTGGGCATTTTACTACACGGAGACAAAGTCTCCATTCATAATTTTATGAATGGAGACTCTGTCTCCGTATAGTTAAATGCCTGCTTTTAACTATACGGAGACAAAGTCTCCATTTATAATTTTATGAATGGAGACTCTGTCTCCGTATAGTTAAATGCCCACAGTCTATAAACCGAATGTTCGGTTTATAGGCTGTCGGCTTTTAACTATACGGAGACAAAGTCTCCATTCATATGAATGGAGACTATGTCTCCGTATAGTTAAATGCCCACAGCCTATAAACCGAACGTTCGGTTTATAGGCTGTGGGCATTTAACTATACGGAGACAGAGTCTCCCTTCATATGAAGGGAGACTCTGTCTCCGTATAGTTAAATGCCCACAGCCTATAAACCGAACGTTCGGTTTATAGGCTGTCGGCTTTTAACTATACGTTTGTCTCCATTCATAAATTTATGAATGGAGACTCTGTCACCGTATAGTTAAATGCTATTGTATTCTATAAACCGACTCTATTTCGGCTTATAGAATGCAATAGTACTACGAATGGACGAATGAACGAATGATTTTCGTTTATTAACCATTCGTTCATTCGGCTTTAGTTAGCTTAGCATTTTCGTTTTTCGGGCGAATGGACGAAAATGCAATTTTCGGACGAAAATGCATTCGTCTGAAAACGAATGCACATGTCTAGTATATATTCATATGTAAATTGCTTTTTTAATAAAAAATTATGATATAAAAAAAAAAGTTTTTATTTCCTTTTATGTGACAATGCTGCCTCTCTCTTTCCCTTGCCCCCAGATTTGTCGCTCTCCCCCCCTTAGTGTTGTCTCTCTCTCACCCTCCCTTTGGCTCCCCCCTCGCTCCCCTTGTGTCTGTCTCTTCCCCCCTTCCCTCCCCTTGTTTCTCTCTGCCCCCCCCCCCTTGTTATTCTGTCCCCCCGTCACCTGTTTCTTGCTCCATGGTGGCTAGTGGGGGCAGCCGGGGGATGTATGCACTATACATAATAGACGGAAGTGTCGGGCAGCATGGAGGTTGTCTGCACGATTCGTGAAGACATCCCCCAGCTGCCCGATTCTCCCTGGTGGCTAGCGAGGCAGCGGAGGATGTCTGCGCGATGAGCGAGACCTCCCCTGCTGCCGCCCGGAACGACCGCCAGGACTTTTATGAGGAAGCCGGAAGTACCCAGCTTCATCATAGAAGTCCCGGCGGTCATGCCGGGCGGCAGCAGGGGAGATCTGCGCTCATCGCACAGACATCCCCTGCTGTTAGAGAGGGGGATCCAGGTCCCCTGCAGCTCTGCTGGGGACCTGGATCCCAGTCTTATAGTCTGACCTCAATTTGAGGTCAGATTATAAGACGACCTCGATTATAAAAGGGGTATTAACACTTCCCTTGCTGATCACAGTTTCTTTTTACTGTGATCCGTTTCCTTCCAAGTTTATGAACCTCATTTAGTTTTTTCAAAATAAATTTTATTTTGTAAATTTTTACTATATTACTTATATTCTTTTCATGTATTAATGTAATTACAGTTAACTCCTACAAGCCTGTGCTGTGATTATGACCAGAGCAAACGTTAACCCATTCGTGACGTTGGGACGTTCTATGCCATCCTGATTTTAAGTCCCTTAAAGTCGTTAGGACGGCATAGTACGTCCTGTGTTAAACAGCTCATATCGCGGCTCGGATCATGCTGCAGGCACTTGCAGCGGGATCCCACCTGTCAGATGAGGCCATTTTAAATGGCCTCAGTCTGACAGGGGAAATTTAGCTGGTGCTCAAAACGAGCACCAGCTACATTTCTCTAAATCGTGCTTGACGTCCGAAGGGCTTGCAATTTTTGGGCAGGGACCCACAGGGTCTATTAAGACCCTGATTGGGTCTCTGCCATAGTGTTCCTGGCTAACGATCACCTTGTGATCAGTGGCCAGGAACAAATCGTGACGTTTTGGTGCTTACGTCATTTGGGACGCAAGCACCATGCGTCACAAAGGGGTTAAAACTCTCCACTTTTTTCAATTTATTTTTTAATACTAAATTCAAATCATTTCATGCTATTGGCAATTCTATAAACCGAAATAGAGTCGGTTTATGGAATACCAATAGCAAAATAGCCATTACAAAATGCCTCGTTAGCCACCAGGGAGAATCGGGCAGCTGGGGGATGTCTGCACGAATCGTGCAGACAACCTCCATGCTGCCCGACACTTCCGTCTATTATGTATAGTGCATACATCCCCCGGCTGCCCCCACTAGCCACCAGGGAGCAAGAAACAGGTGAGGGGGGGACAGAATAACAAGGGGGGGGGGCAGAGAGAAACAAGGGGAGGGAAGGGGGGAAGAGACAGACACAAGGGGAGCAAGGGGGGAGCCAAAGGGAGGGTGAGAGAGAGACAACACTAAGGGGGGGAGAGCAACAAATCTGGGGGCAAGGGAAAGAGAGGGCAGCATTGTCACATAAAAGGAAATAAAAACAAGATTTTTTTTATATCATAATTTTTTATTAAAAAAGCAATTTACATGTGAATATATACTAGACATGTGCATTCGTTTTCGGACGAATGCATTTTCGTCCGAAAATAGCATTTTCGTCCATTCGCCCTAAAAACGAAGAACGAAAATGCTAAGCTAACGAAAGCCGAATGAACGAATGGTTAATAAACGAAAATCATTCGTTCATTCGTCCATTCGTAGTACTATTGCATTCTATAAGCCGAAATAGAGTTGGTTTATAGAATACAATAGCATTTAACTATACAGAGACAGAGTCTCCATTCATAAAATTATGAATGGAGACTTTGTCTCCGTATAGTTAAATGCCCACAGCCTATAAACCGAACGTTCGGTTTATAGGCTGTGGGCATTTAACTATACGGAGACAGAGTCTCCATTCAAATGAATGGAGACTACATGGAATGTAGTACAATGCTATTGGTATTGTATAAACCGACTCTATTTCGGTTTAGAATGCCAATAGCACGAATGGACGAATGGACGAATGAACGAATGATTTTCGTTTATTAACCATTCGTTCATTCGGATTTTGTTAGTTAAAATTTTCGTTATTCGTTTTTCGGACGAATGGACGAAAATGCTATTTTCGTCCGAAAATGCTATTTTCGTCCGAAAATGCATTCGTCCGAAAACGAATGCACATGTCTAATTTCTAATCCACTTTGTAAGATGCAAATTGTTATAGGAATAGATTAATGTGTCACACAGTAGAGAAAGGAAAGTTGTTGTTTTTTTATTTGTTGATACATGGTTGGAAAGAAACAGCACATATCAGAAGATTTAATTAACTATGCATTAGTT
Organism: Pelodytes ibericus; assembly: GCA_036172795.1. Lineage (NCBI taxonomy): Eukaryota > Metazoa > Chordata > Amphibia > Anura > Pelodytidae > Pelodytes > Pelodytes ibericus. The sequence continues at coordinate 108,640,180 of CM069863.1, read as the reverse complement.
GTTAAAGCTATTAGAAATATATTCATAGACTAAAATAATTTTGAAAGAATATAATGTAAAGAAAAAGTGCTATATGCATAGGTTATTGAGTTTGATATTTTAACTATTTTACTAAAACAAGTCTGTAATTTTAAAGAAGAGGTGAATTTAAAACAAGCAAATTTTACTTTTTAGTTGATTTCCAATTCTTTTCTTGCCTCAGACTACCGTCAAAGTATCCCAGAATATCTCCAAACAAACTAGCCTGGATTTAAAACAAAACAAAAAATCTGTACACATTTCACAGGGATGGGGTCCATTTGACAAACTTCTCACACAATTGTTCTGTTTTCCAGTGCAGTGATAATTTCAGAGAATTAAGAAAAGCTAACTTCAAAATTGGCTAAAAATATGTGTGTTTTTTTATTTAAATAAAACCAATCAGTAATCCTGCAATTCTATACAAATGAATACGTTTCAGATAAGAACTAATTCTCACATTATATAGACTTCCAGCACCAACACATCCTTAAACTAACACTGAGCAGTTTTAAAAATAATTCAATGAAGAATAAAAAAGCAAAATATACTACATTGTCATCACTAATTAGTTGTAATAACCACAATGCCTTTAAAATGTTCTTGGGCATTTAAGAACATTAGGAAGCCAATGCATGATCATCATAATTTCAATACACATAAATAAGAAAATGTGCCATTCCAATTAAGCATAATGACACTTATTATTGTGATTGTCTTATAGCAAAGTCTTTTGATAAAAAAAATAAAAAATATGTTGATATTCTTTTATTTATAGACTTTAGTTAAGTAACCTTGAGGGAAAAATAAGCTTTCTGTGTATGTAAAACTGTGCTTTCATAGATTTTTTAGCAAGTAATAATGCATGAGCCAACCCATATATGTACAAGTCTGTGTAGAAGTCTGTGTGAGACCTTTACTGTATGTAACCAAATGGCAGATGCAGAGGGTGAACCACGCCTAGGTTTTATTTCCCTAGACAGTGTCTAAAAATGACAAACCGTTATATACTGTATATATGTGTCGGCAGATGAGAACCATTTGGTCCATCTAATCTACCCAATTTTCTAAATACTTTTATTAATCCCCAGTTCCCTATATTATGTCTAGGATAGCCTTGTGTCTATCCCACGCATGCTTAAAATCCTTGACTGTGTTTACCTCTACCACTACCGCTGGAATGCTATTCCATACATCCACTACCCTCTCAGTTAAGTAATACTTCCTGATATTACTTTTAAATCATTGTCCCTCTAATTTAAGACTATGTCCTCTAATTCAGGTAGTTTTTCTTCTTTTAAATATACTCTCTTCTATACTTCTCTTCCTTTACTGTGTTGATTCCCTTTATGTATTTAAATGTGTCTATCATATCCCCCCTGTTAAGTCTTTCCTCCAAGCTATAACAAGGGTGAAGCAGTTGACAGGTCCAACTTTTTTGGACTGATTCTTGCTGCTGCGGGGAAAGAAAGAAAGAGAACGCTGTTGTTATTGGCTTATGATGGCTGAGTACTATGCCACTGCCCAATGTGCCTTTATGCAAGAGCTCCTGGAGAGGGCATCTACTACACCACAAGAACCCAACTCGGTGCATGAAAGAAGAGCCAGCACAAGCGTGAGAAGTGACAGTCCTTTAAGGTCTCCTTCCTGGTTAAGTCCATACCCATAAGAGTGAGAGAGTCACAAGAAAATGGGCAGTGGTCAGCGGATACCAGGTGGGGGTTGGGCGCCAGCAAACCAGCCCCATGCCATTGTATGTCAATCCTGCAATTAAGGAAGCACCTGTGGACCAGCATGGCCGTCAGTTTGTGCAGTGTGTTAAAAATGGAGGGCCTAAAAGGTCTAGAAGCCCTCACTCACTTTCCCTTCCAGTACGCAGGGCGTGTAAAGGGTGTGGGGGAGGAAGCTCTCTGTCTGGTCCTGCCCAATTGGACGTCCAGAAGGCAATCGGATGTGTGTCAGCAGTGGTGTGCAAATTCAAACAAGGCCAGATAGGAACCTTTCTGCTCCAACCAGGAATTATCTGTATAGAATATCTCCAATTGCTTATTGGATATAGGGGAAGAGGAGGATGCATCTTCTCCCCAAAACGTTCAGGTGCATTGCTCTCCAGGGTGGAACAATGTGTGTGCAGTTACCTTGGGGCCTGGGGCTCTCCATTTTAAGCTAGTGGGGAGGGGGGGACAATTGGCATAGACTCCTATGCCAGAGATAATATTTCTGGATATTTACACTAAATACAAGATATCCGTTCAAGATTAAATGCAGAGTATAATATATGTTTCTACTAAGTAATTGTACAACAGTTTTGATGTAATTTCTGTAATATTGGTATCTTGCAGGCCATTATATATACATGTATATGGTCACTCTTGATGGCATGTAGTCTATGCATTATCAATAACCACCATATATGAATGTATCTCTCAAATGTGTTTTATATATATTCCAAATTTTCTCCATGATTGTCATTATTATTTCTAGAAATCGGATACTCTCTCCACTTCAGAATTTAAGTGAACAAGATCAAAACTACAACTCTTCTTAACTATATCTGACTTAGTAAAACTATAGCATCAGCAAATTAATTATCATTTAAAATTAAATTCTACTACATAGTAGTTAATGAGATTAGAAGAAAAAAGATGTGTAGTAATGTTTACTTTTTCTTATCCATATATATTAAAATAATTGTCACATTATTCTTGAACATGTATGATGTAAATGTATCTATCACAAAATACTAAACACTGGTACCATATGTTTAAATCACCAAATGAATCACTATGTATATTTTCATTTTTATTTGTTATTGAACACTACATAAGCACTATTTAGTTTGGTTTAAAACCTCATGCAAAGCACTTCAGAACCGTTTGACCTTTAATATGTTTGGATAAAAACATGTATTTATTTTGCACTGTTCACTTCAATAGTACACTTATGATTAAGCGTCAGTAGACGCGAAATGCGTAAAGTGTTTCATTGTTTGTCCAGCACTTGTCACTTTTCATCTGTTTGTGGCTTTTTGAATAAATATGTTTTTTCCCTTTTAACATTAATTTATCCATTTTTATGTCTGCAGCACAGTTGAAGTCACCGGCAAACGCGAAAATGAAAAAAAAAAAAATTGTAAATCCAAAGGTTTCAGGGGCCATACCTTATAAATCCATATATTATAAAGCTTTTGTTTACCCAAAAATTGTTGAAAATAAACAGCCATGTCCCTTACACTTCTATCTATGGTTTTCCATTTTTATTTCTGCAGCGCAGTTGAAGTCACTGGCAAATGCGAAAATGCCTTGTATTAGACTTTCAGTTTTCCTCATTACTCCCCCAAGTTTTGCATGGTTGTTATTTGTAGACATGTGCAAAACTAAAATTTTCGTTTCGTTTTCGTCCATTCGGACGAAAATGTTATTTATTTTGTCTAAAACGAATTTCGTTCATTACTGCATTCGTTTCAGATGAAATTCGTTCATTATTTTCGTTTCGTTAATTTTAATTCGTTCGTTTTATAGAAATACAATGTAATACTATTGGCTTTCTATAAACCTAACGAGAGCCCCATTCATAAGAAATTCTTATGAATGGGGCTCTCGTTCGGTTCATAGAAAGGCAATAGTACTACATTTTTTCTATAAGCCGAAAGTCTATAAACCGAACGACTTTCGGTTTATAGACTTTCGGCTTATGTAATACATGTAATTCTATGGCTATTCTATAAACCGAATGTTCGGTTTATAGAATAGCAATAGGAATACATGTATTCCATAAGCCGACAGCCTATAAACCGAACGTTCGGTTTATAGGCTGTCGGCTTTTAACTATAAGGAGACAAAGTCTCCATTCATAATTTTATGAATGGAGACTCTGTCTCCGTATAGTTAAATGCCCACAGCCTATAAACCGAACGTTCGGTTTATAGGCTGTGGGCATTTAACTATACGGAGACAGAGTCTCCATTCACATGAATGGAGACTTTGTCTCCGTATAGTTAAATGCCGACAGCCTATAAACCGAACGTTCGGTTTATAAGCTGTCGGCTTTTAACTATACGGAGACAAAGTCTCCATTCATAAATTATGAATGGAGACTTTGTCTCCGTGTAGTAAAATGCCGACAGCCTATAAACCGAACGTTCGGTTTATAGACTTTCGCTTATGTAATACATGTAATCCTATGGCTATTCTATAAACCGAAAGTTCGGTTTATAGAATAGCAATAGGATTACATGTATTCCATAAGCCGAAAGTCTATAAACCGAACGTTCGGTTTATAGGCTGTCGGCTTTAACTATACGGAGACAAAGCCTCCATTCATATGAATGGAGACTCTGTCTCGGTATAGTTAAATGCCCACAGCCTATAAACCGAACATTCGGTTTATAGGCTGTGGGCATTTAACTATACCGAGACAGAGTCTCCATTCATAAAATTATGAATGGAGACTTTGTCTCCGTGTAGTAAAATGCCGACAGCCTATAAACCGAACGTTCGGTTTATAGGCTGTCGGCTTATGGAATACATGTATTCCTATTGCTATTCTATAAACCGAACGTTCGGTTTATAGAATAGCAATAGGAATACATGTATTCCATAAGCCGAAAGTCTATAAACCGAACGTTCGGTTTATAGGCTGTCGGCTTTAACTATACGGAGACAAAGCCTCCATTCATAATTTTATGAATGGAGACTCTGTCTCGGTATAGTTAAATGCCCACAGCCTATAAATCGAACATTCGGTTTATAGGCTGTGGGCATTTAACTATACCGAGACAGAGTCTCCATTCATAAAATTATGAATGGAGACTTTGTCTCCGTGTAGTAAAATGCCGACATCCTATAAACCGAACGTTCGGTTTATAGGCTGTCGGCTTATGGAATACATGTATTCCTATTGCTATTCTATAAACCGAACGTTCGGTTTATAGAATAGCAATAGGAATACATGTATTCCATAAGCCGAAAGTCTATAAACCGAACGTTCGGTTTATAGGCTGTCGGCTTTTAACTATACGGAGACAAAGTCTCCATTCATAATTTTATGAATGGAGACTCTGTCTCCGTATAGTTAAATGCTATTGTATTTTATAAACCGACTCTATTTCGGCTTATAGAATGCAATAGTACTACGAATGGACGAATGAACGAATGATTTTCGTTTATTAACCATTCGTTCATTCGGCTTTCGTTAGCTTAGCAACATAGTAACATAGTAACATAGTAATTTAGGTTAAAAAAAGACACAAGTCCATCAAGTTCAACCCTTCTACCTATCATTACAGCTTTTGATCCAAAAGAAGGCAAAAAACCCCTAAGGAAGCTATTTCGAATTTTGCCTCCTGGGGGAAAAAATTCCTTCTTGACTCCAAGAGGCAATCAGATTTCTCCTTGGATCAATAAGCTCTTTTATTAATGCTTATTCTATTATTAATAGCCCTGTATGTTCTGCTTTCCTAAAAAAACATCCAAACCATTTTTAAATGCATCTATTGTGGTTGCTAGCACTACCTCTCTTGGCAGTGAGTTCCATAACTTTATTGTCCTAACCGTAAAGAATCCCTTCCTTTGCTGTCTATGAAATCTTTGCTCTTCCAGTCTGAGGGGGTGACCTCTTGTTCTTTGTACCTTTCTGTTAATGAACAGGTCACTGGAGAGCTCTTTATATTGGCCCTGCAAATATTTATATAATGTTATCATATCCCCTCTGAGACGCCTTTTTTCTAACGAATATAAATTCAATTTTTTAAGTCTCTCTTCATAACTAAGATCCTCCAAACCCCTTATTAATTTTGTAGCTCTCCTTTGCACTTTTTCTAGTTCCTTAATATCCTTTTTAAGGACTGGTGCCCAGAACTGTACTGCATATTCAAGGTGAGGTCTTACCATTGATTTGTAAAGAGGCAAGATGATATCCTCCTCCCGTGAATCTATACCTCGTTTTATACATGCCAATATCTTATTGGCCCTTGCAGCTGCCGACTGGCATTGGGCACTGTTGCCAAGTTTGTTGTCTATAATTATTCCTAAATCCTTTTCATTAGTAGTTTTTCCCAGGGAAAAACCATTTAACGTATATGTTGCTTTGTTATTATTTTTCCCATAATGCATAACTTTACATTTGTCTATATTGAACCTCATTTGCCACTTTACTGCCCAGTCCCCCACTCTGTCCAAATCTTCCTGTAAAGAAAAAACATCAAGATTAGTCTTTATTGCCTTACCTAATTTAGTGTCGTCCGCAAACACGGAGACATGGCTCTCAGCACAATGTGGCAGATCATTAATAAACAAATTAAAAAGAAGAGGGCCCAAAACAGACCCCTGAGGTACTCCGCTTAATACCCTTGTCCAATTTGAGAATTTTCCATTTACAACAACCCTTTGTGTTCTATCTTTTAGCCAATTTTCAATCCACATAAACACATTTGCCCCCAAACCTATTTCTCTCAATTTGTAGAGTAACCTTTTGTGTGGAACTGTATCAAATGCTTTCGCAAAATCCAAATAGATCACATCAACTGCCACACCTAGATCTATATTTTTACTGACTTCTTCATAGAATGTTATTAAGTTTGTTTGACAAGACCTGTCTTTCACAAAACCATGTTGACTTTTACTAATTATATTCTGGTTCAAGATGTATTCTTGAGTGTATACCTTTAGCAATCCTTCAAATAGTTTCCCCACTACAGATGTCAAGCTCACTGGCCTATAATTACCTGGCAGAGATTTTGATCCCTTTTTAAATATTGGAATGACATCCGCCTTTCGCCAGTCTGTTGGCACTGTACCTGAACTGAATGAATCCCTAAAGATCATGAATAGTGGTCTGGCCAGAATTATGCTTAACTCTCTAAGTACCCTTGGGTGTATACCATCTGGTCCTGGGGCCTTGTCTATCTTAACAGAGTGTAATTGCTTAAGCACTTTTTCCTGTGTCAGCCAATCCCATGTTTGCGGCGAATGTCCCATAACTTCCTGTAGCAGGGGCTCGTCCATCTGCTCTTCCTTAGTATAAACAGAAGAAAAAAAAGTATTTAAAATGTCTGCTTTCTCTCTGTCCTCACTTACCAAATTTCCCATTTGGGATAACAAGGGCCCAACATTTTCCCTCTTTAGCTTTTTTCCATTTATATATTTATAAAACATTTTGGGGTTAGTTTTACTCTCCTTGGCAACCCTTTTCTCATTTTCCAATTTAGCCATTTTAATTGCCTTTTTGCAGGCTTTGTTGGCCTCTTTGTACTCTATAAATGATAATGCCGATCCCGTGTTTTTATAATGTTTGAATGCCATTTTCTTGTTTTGTACTTCCTGTTTCACGTTACCTGTAAGCCACATTGGTTTCGATTTGTGTCTTTTGCATTTGTTTCCCAAAGGTATATATTGGGATGTGTACTTTTGTAATGTGTGCTTAAAGGCATTCCACTTGTCTTCTGTGTTTAGTCCAGAAAACAATCGTTCCCAGTCTAAATGTTCAATCGATGCCCTTAGTCCATCAAAGTTAGCCCTTCTAAAATTAAGTGTTTTGGTGGCGTATTTACCAATTTGCTTTTTTGCATTAATCTCAAATGAGACCATATTATGGTCACTATTCCCCAAGTGTTCTCTTATTTGGATGTTTGAGATAAGCTCCTCATTGTTTGTTATTACCAAATCCAGACAGGCATCCATTCTAGTTGGGGTGTCTACTAATTGTGCCATAAATTTGTTATTAAGCAGGTCCAGAAACTTGCTGCCCCTAGCTGAACTAGTTGTACCACACTTCCAATCTATACCTGGGTAATTAAAATCTCCCATGATTAGAACTTCATTCATATTTGCAGCCTTTTCAATTTGTAATAAAAGCTGATCTTCTCCATCAATGCTAATATTTGGTGGCTTGTAGCATACACCTACAAGTAATGTGCGATTCTTTTTAGCGTCTAAGCTAATCTCCACCCACAGTGTCTCCACATCAGTTCCAGTTACATCATGTACACCTTCTTTAATACTGGGATTTAATTTAGGATTTACATACAGACAAATCCCTCCCCCTTTTCTATTTACTCTGTCCTTTCTAAAAAGTGAGTAACCTTGTAAATTAACTGACCAGTCGTGGGTCTCATCCCACCACGTTTCTGTGATTCCGATTAAATCATACTGTTCAGCACTTACCAGTATCTCCAGCTCACCCATTTTGTTTGTCAAGCTTCTTGCATTTGCTAAAAGACATTTGAGATTACTACCCATTTTATGTTTAGTTGACAAACACTTAATGTGTGCAGGTTTAATTATATGGACCTCCCTTTGGTCTATGTTAACCCAACCACTGCTTTCCTCCTCTCCCATAGCTAGACCCACCTTCCAATCTACCCTAGCTACCATTGCTTCTTTTTGATCTTGACCCTCCCCCCCAGAGCTTAGTTTAAAAGCTCATCTAATCCTATAGCCATCCTCGCCCCTAATACTGCAGCCCCCTCATCATTGAGGTGCAGCCCATCCCGTCCAAAGAGTCTGTAGCCGACTGCAAAGTCTGCCCAGTGCTCCAAGAACCCAAATCCCTCTTGCTTGCACCACCTTCGCAACCACGCATTTTCGTTCTTCGTTTTTCGGACGAATGGACGAAAATGCTCTTTTCGGACGAAAATGCATTCGTCCGAAAACGAATGCACATGTCTAGTTATTTGAACTATACACATTTAACATGGAATACAACTGATCTTCAAGTTTACATATCATGAAAATAAACCTATTGTAACCACTGTTGGGATATGTTTCTGGTTCCTATACTTGTTCTGCTCGCAACCAGAGGGCTTGGGTTTCAGAATTGCTTTTGTGTCTGTCTACCTCCTGCCATACTTAATTCAGCTCAGGTGTTCCCTGTCCTTTGTTACTGCCTTATTTAAACCCTCTCCTCCCAGCACTCTTTGCTGGAACAATTTGCCTGCCTGACCTTTGATTGTACTACTGGTTTGTTGCCTGACCTACTGGTATTTACTCCGCCTGTACCCTGACTACTCCATCCTTCTCCACTCCTGAATCGATTTGTACCTTGGCTTATCTGTCCTTCTACAGTCCTGACCTTTTGGCTTGTGACCCCGACTATGTTTTCTGATTTGCACATTCTTTCCTGTTTATCAAGATGCCCAAAAGAAGGCCTCAAAACCCTGATTGTGGCCACTCAAAGCCTGGGGCTCCACCCTTGGGGGAGAGTGGTCACCCTACACAGGGTATCACACCTGCTCCGCCCCTGCATCTGGACTCCAGCCGGAACTGGCATCCATGCCGGTGACACCCATTTATGATCTCGTGAGACAGCAACTGCTACCCCTCTTTTTTTTGTGAAGGGAGAGAAGAGAATTCCACAACAGGATACCTCTTAGATACAAATCTTTTAGCTTCATCTCCCTTCCAGTGTTATTCTTGTCTAAAACATAATTCCACCTTGTATTTGTTAAAAAAAAAAAAACCTGTAGTGCAAGTCTCCTTTGAGGTCAAGTTAGCCCTTGCGCATTTATCGTCATAATCTTTACCATATTTTTGGTTTAGGTCTCTTTTTTCCTCCCTTCCCTTCTTCCTTTGAGTCTTATCACCACACCAGCTAGGCAAACACACATACCACATAACAATACATTTTCTAGCATATTAATCCCTTGTGCTGTACTTTCCTCAACCGCCAAGGACATCTTTTCCCTAGGTGTTACCAAATACATGGTCAAATCCCTCATTGGACCATGCAAAAGAGACCCCCAACCCATGCTTGGCTGCACCAAAATTATCCAGCTTCCCAATCTTGATAATAAATGGGGGGGTGGGGGGAATAAAAAAACCCCAAAGCAACAATATTAACCTTTGTATTGATCCCGCAAAGTGATTCTTACTATTTAATATTACCGTATTTGCTTGAATATAAGACAACCCTGATTATAAGACGACCCCCCAAACTTTGGATATTCCTTTAGGACAAAAACTAAAAGCCTGAATATAAGACTACCCTATAGGAAAAAAGTTTAACTTTAATATTTAATAAAAATTATGATATTAAAAAAATGAATTTCTTGTTTTTATTTCCTTTTATGTGACAATGCTGCCTCTCTCTCCCCCTCCCCCCAGGCAGCAGCTGAGTATGTCTGTGCGTATCGTGCAGACATCCCCCGGCTGCCCAAATCTCCTGGTGGCTAGTGGGGGCAGCCGGAGGATGTCTGCACGATACGCACAGACATCCTCCGCTGCTGCCTGGCACTTCCGCCGGGACTTCTATGATGAAGCCAGAAGGACCCGGCTTCATCATAGAAGTCCAGACGGACGTGCAGGGCAACAATATTTGTATATTTTTCTTAATGGGGCCCACAGCATTTCATCATTCTCTGGCCTCAGGAAAAATGGGGTCTTATATTTATTTATTGAGGCAAAGGGCATTTCGGTGGCTCCTAGTATTTCATTTATGGGGCCAGTGGCATTTAGGCAGCCCCTGGACCCATGTTTTTTATTTGGGGCAGGGGAATTCAATATGTCAAGCCTCATTTACATTTACATTTTGGGGGGAGTCACTTTGGCAGCCATTGCTCCCTAATTTGATGGGAAGGGGTGGGTGTTATTGGTTTAGACTCCATGTCTCCCCCAGAATTTTTGTATAGATTGTTTGTCCTTACAGCACTGAATTGGTTAATTTACATTATATATCAACTGAATTAATCAGCCAATGCACATTTAGGCCATGTTTTTTTGAGGAGGTAAGGTAACGGCAAAAACTTTTCTTTTCCTCTTAATTTTTACTGGTTATCTTTGTATCAATGTTTGTGCACTAATTACTGCACCACACAGTGTCTATATAGCATTTTGCAGTAATGATCTAGCAGTGGGCATTGCATAAAGAATGCCTGTTCATTTACCACTAACCCACTTTTTCATTTACCGATGGGCATTAAATCCAAGCCATTCAATGTAAATGAATTTGATTACTTTTAACCTGTTACTCGGAAGCAATATACTGCTAATATTATGAACATTTGGGTGAAATAGATTTTCTTCCATTGCAACTAACAACAACAACTTGCTTTGTGAAAGGTATTTAAATGACTTTTTGAGAGACCATGAGACAGTGTGTATTAGTCCGTCAAGCTTGTCTTTCCTTTGACAAACTTGTCCATATACATGTCAAATTCATGACAGGACGATGACTCAGCTAGTAGCAGAAATGGCAACTGGCCTTTAACAAATACAGTAAAAATGTCAAGTGGCCTTTAACTAAGATTAGTTGAACATACATGCCTTTAACATATAAGATAATGCAGTATAATACAAATAAATATGATTTTTTTTATGTTTACATATATATATATATATATATATATATATATATATATATATATATATATATATATATATATACATACACGTTCCAAAAAACTTGCACATATGGGATTTAAATAAAATATAAAGAAAATGTATATTTCAGTGTAAACTTATCAATGTTTCAGTCTCACCTGAAACTTTTATCAAGGCATGTTTACCATCTAATAAACAAAACTTAAATACACAATTATATCTATTATGTGTAAAAATGAATACTCCAGGCAGTTGAAAGTTAAATCTTCAGATTTATTCTCCATCCAGTGTCACCCATGCCTCGGTGCAGACAAAATACACCTTACGAGTGTCCAGCTGTAGACTAGTGCTTAATCATAGGCACAACAGGAAAATAAGTGAAAAAATATTATATAGTATCTACTAGACATGTGCATTCGTTTTCGGACGAATGCATTTTCGGACGAAAATAGCATTTTCGTCCATTCGTCCGAAAAACGAATAACGAAAATTTTAACTAACAAAATCCGAATGAACGAATGGTTAATAAACGAAAATCATTCGTTCATTCGTCCATTCGTCCATTCGTGCTATTGGCATTCTAAACCGAAATAGAGTCGGTTTACAATACCAATAGCATTGTACTACACATTCCATAAACCGACATGAATGACTTTCGGTTTATGGAATGCATGTAATGCTATTAGCTTCCTATAAACCGAAATTGAGTTCCCATTCATACGAATAGGTCAATTGACCTATTCGTATGAATGGGGACTCTTTCGGTTTATAGACAACCAATAGCAGCATGTATTCTATAAGCCGAAAGTCTTTAAAACAAACGACGTTCGGTTTATAGAATACATGTAATGCTATTGCTGTTCTATAAGCCGAAAGACTTTCGGCTTATAGAACAGCAATAGCATTACATGTATTCTATAAACCGAACGTCGTTCGTTTTAAAGACTTTCGGCTTATAGAATACTATTGGCATTCTATAAACCTAACTAGAGTCCCTCCTCATTCATAAGAATTTCTTATGAATGGGGACTCGACTCTAGTTCGGTTTATAGAAAGCCAATAGTATTCTATAAGCCGAAAGTCTTTAAAACGAACGACGTTCGGTTTATAGAATACATGTAATGCTATTGCTAAACTATAAACCGAACGACTTTCGGTTTATAGAATAGCCATAGGATTACATGTAGTACATAAGCCGAAAGTCTATAAACCGAAAGTCGTTCGGTTTATAGGCTGTCGGCATTTAACTATACAGAGACAGAGTCTCCATTCATAAAATTATGAATGGAGACTTTGTCTCCGTGTAGTAAAATGCCGAAAGTCTATAAACCGAACGATCGGTTTATAGACTTTCGGCTTATGTAATACATGTAATCCTATGGCTATTCTATAAACCGAAAGTTCGGTTTATAGAATAGCAATAGGAATACATGTATTCCATAAGCCGACAGCCTATAAACCGAACGTTCGGTTTATAGGCTGTGGGCATTTTACTACACGGAGACAAAGTCTCCATTCATAATTTTATGAATGGAGACTCTGTCTCTGTATAGTTAAATGCCGGCTTTTAACTATACGGAGACAAAGTCTCCATTTATAATTTTATGAATGGAGACTCTGTCTCCGTATAGTTAAATGCCGACAGCCTATAAACCGAACGTTCGGTTTATAGGCAAGTGGGCATTTAACTATACGGAGACAAAGTCTCCATTCATAATTTTATGAATGGAGACTCTGTCTCCGTATAGTTAAATGCTATTGTATTCTATAAACCGACTCTATTTCGGCTTATAGAATGCAATAGTACTACGAATGGACGAATGAACGAATGATTTTCCTTTATTAACCATTCGTTCATCCGGCTTTAGTTAGCTTAGCATTTTAGTTCTTCGTTTTTCGGGCGAATGGACGAAAATGCAATTTTCGGACGAAAATGCATTCGTCCGAAAACGAATGCACATGTCTAGTATATATTCACATGTAAATTGCTTTTTAAATAAAAAATTATGATATAAAAAAATCTTGTTTTTATTTCCTTTTATGTGACAATGCTGCCTCTCTCTTTCCCTTGCCCCCAGATTTGTCGCTCTCCCCCCCTTAGTGTTGTCTCTCTCTCACCCTCCCTTTGGCTCCCCCCTCGCTCCCCTTGTGTCTGTCTCTTCCCCCCTTCCCTCCCATTGTTTCTCTCTGCCCCCCCCCCCTTGTTATTCTGTCCCCCCCTCACCTGTTTCTTGCTCCCTGGTGGCTAGTGGGGGCAGCCGGGGGATGTATGCACTATACATAATAGACGGAAGTGTCGGGCAGCATGGAGGTTGTCTGCACGATTCGTGCAGACATCCCCCAGCTGCCCGATTCTCCCTGGTGGCTAGCGAGGGAGCGGAGGATGTCTGCGCGATGAGCGAGACCTCTCCTGCTGCCGCCCGGCATGACCGCCGGGACTTCTATGATGAAGCTGGGTACTTCCGGCTTCCTCATAAAAGTCCTGGCTGTCGTTCCGGGCGGCAGCAGGGGAGGTCTCGCTCATCGCGCAGACATCCTCCGCTCCCTCGCTAGCCACCAGGGAGAATCGGGCAGCTGGGGGATGTCTGCACGAATCGTGCAGACAACCTCCATGCTGCCCGACACTTCCGTCTATTATGTATAGTGCATACATCCCCCGGCTGCCCCCACTAGCCACCAGGGAGCAAGAAACAGGTGAGGGGGGGACAGAATAACAAGGGGGGGGGGCAGAGAGAAACAAGGGGAGGGAAGGGGGGAAGAGACAGACACAAGGGGAGCGAGGGGGGAGCCAAAGGGAGGGTGAGAGAGAGACAACACTAAGGGGGGGAGAGCGACAAATCTGGGGGCAAGGGAAAGAGAGAGGCAGCTTTGTCACATAAAAGGAAATAAAAATAAGATTTTATTTATATCATAATTTTTTATTAAAAAAGCAATTTACATGTGAATATATACTAGACATGTGCATTCGTTTTCGGACGAATGCATTTTCGTCCGAAAATTGCATTTTCGTCCATTCGCCCGAAAAACGAAGAACGAAAATGCTAAGCTAACTAAAGCCGAATGAACGAATGGTTAATAAAGGAAAATCATTCGTTCATTCGTCCATTCGTAGTACTATTGCATTCTATAAGCCGAAATAGAGTCGGTTTATAGAATACAATAGCATTTAACTATACGGAGACAGAGTCTCCATTCATAAATTTATGAATGGAGACAAACGTATAGTTAAAAGCCGACAGCCTATAAACCGAACGTTCGGTTTATAGGCTGTGGGCATTTAACTATACGGAGACAGAGTCTCCATTCATAAAATTATAAATGGAGACTTTGTCTCCGTATAGTTAAAAGCCGGTGTTCTGACAAATTTCTGGAGCAAATTCTCCTGCGCAATCGCAGGAGAATTTGCTCACTGCGCATGCGCATAAAGTTACAGCTGATAACTCAGCTGTAACTTTGTGACCACCGTGCATGAGACAGCTGCGCAACCCACCTCCCGCCCCCTCACACCCGCCGCACACCCCTTCTTACCAGATCATCGACCACAGCGATACACAGCGCATGCGCACGCCTATCCAGCCGTTTGGGAATGCGCGCGTCCGTTGTTGTGTTCTTAAGGTGGTAAGTAACACGGGGCGTCGGGACATAAGGGGGCAAGCATCCTGGTGAGGGCTGCCTCATCTTGATGGGATTTGTGATCCTCCTGCTGTATTATTGATGCAGCAGGAGGATCACAAATCCCATCAAGATGAGGCAGCCCTCACCAGGATGCTTGCCCCCTTATGTCCCGACGCCCCATGTTACTTACCACCTTAAGAACACAACAACGGACGCGCACATTCCCAAACGGCTGGATAGGCGTGCGCATGCGCTGTGTATCGCTGTGGTCGATGATCTGGTAAGAAGGGGTGTGCAGGGGGTGTGAGGGGGCGGGAGGTGGGTTGCGCAGCTGGCGCATGCGCGGTGGTCACAAAGTTACAGCTGAGTTATCAGCTGTAACTTTATGCGCATGCGCAGTGAGCAAATTCTCCTGCGATTGCGCAGGAGAATTTGCTCCAGAAATTTGTCAGAACACCGGCATTTAACTATACGGAGACAGAGTCTCCATTCATAAAATTATAAATGGAGACTTTGTCTCCGTATAGTTAAAAGCCGGCATTTAACTATACGGAGACAGAGTCTCCATTCATAAAATTATGAATGGAGACTTTGTCTCCGTGTAGTAAAATGCCCACAGCCTATAAACCGAACGTTCGGTTTATAGGCTGTCGGCTTATGGAATACATGTATTCCTATTGCTATTCTATAAACCGAACGTTCGGTTTATAGAATAGCCATAGGATTACATGTATTATATAAGCCGAAAGTCTATAAACGGATCGTTCGGTTTATAGGCTTTCGACATTTTACTACACGGAGACAAAGTCTCCATTCATAATTTTATGAATGGAGACTCTGTCTCTGTATAGTTAAATGCCGACAGCCTATAAACCGAACGACTTTCGGTTTATAGACTTTCGGCTTATGCAATACATGTAATCCTATGGCTATTCTATAAACCGAAAGTCGTTCGGTTTATAGAATAGCAATAGGAATACATGTATTCCATAAGCCGACAGCCTATAAACCGAACGTTCGGTTTATAGGCTGTCGGCATTTTACTACACGGAGACAGAGTCTCCATTCATAAAATTATGAATGGAGACTTTGTCTCCGTGTAGTAAAATGCCCACAGCCTATAAACCGAACGTTCGGTTTATAGGCTGTCGGCTTATGGAATACATGTATTCCTATTGCTATTCTATAAACCGAACGACTTTCGGTTTATAGAATAGCAATAGGAATACATGTATTCCATAAGCCGACAGCCTATAAACCGAACGTTCGGTTTATAGGCTGTCGGCATTTTACTACACGGAGACAGAGTCTCCATTCATAAAATTATGAATGGAGACTTTGTCTCCGTGTAGTAAAATGCCCACAGCCTATAAACCGAACGTTCGGTTTATAGGCTGTCGGCATTTTACTACACGGAGACAAAGTCTCCATTCATAATTTTATGAATGGAGACTCTGTCTCCGTGTAGTAAAATGCCGACAGCTTATAAACCGAACGTTCGGTTTATAGGCTGTCGGCTTATGGAATACATGTATTCCTATTGCTATTCTATAAACCGAACGACTTTCGGTTTATAGAATAGCAATAGGAATACATGTATTCCATAAGCCGACAGCCTATAAACCGAACGTTCGGTTTATAGGCTGTCGGCATTTTACTACACGGAGACAAAGTCTCCATTCATAATTTTATGAATGGAGACTCTGTCTCTTATTAGTTAAATGCCGACAGCCTATAAACCGAACGACTTTCGGTTTATAGACTTTCGGCTTATGTAATACATGTAAACCTATGGCTATTCTATAAACCGAAAGTCGTTCGGTTTATAGAATAGCAATAGGATTACATGTATTCCATAAGCCGAAAGTCTATAAACCGAAAGTCGTTCGGTTTATAGACTTTCGGCTTATAGAATACAATTAATACTATTGCCTTTCTATGAACCGAACGAGAGCCCCATTCATAAGAATTTCTTATGAATGGGGCTCTCGTTCGGTTTATAGAAAGCCAATAGTATTACATTGTATTCTATAAAACGAACGAAAAAAATTAACGAAACGAAAATAATAATCGAATTTCGTCTGAAACGAATGCACTAATGAACGAAATTCGTTTTAGACGAAATAAATAACATTTTCGTCCGAATGGACGAAAACGAAACGAAAATTTTAGTTTTGCACATGTCTAGTATCTACAAACTCCACCCTCTCAATTAACACCGTAACTGAGTTAATTAGACTTTACGCCAATCTGTGGCCACCACTCCTTAAAATCAAAAATAACAATCTGGCTAGGACCTGGCTTAGCTCTTTAAATAGATGTGGGTGTATACCATCTGTCCCCAAGGCGTTGTCTACCGTAATACCATTTAATTGTTGGTACGTGAAAACACGTTTTCATGTGACAATCACATGCTTGCGGTGCCAATTCAGTAAAAATAGCTTGCAGGTTCTTGTCCATTGGTTCATACTTGGTAAAAAAATGATGAAGAAAATAAATTATTTAAACTGTCTACTTTCCATCTGTCCCTGACCATCTCACTCATTTCAGATAAAAAATACCCAACATTTTCATCTTTAAATTTTTTGCCATTTAAATATTTAATTACTTAATTGGGATTCCTCTTGCTCTCCTTAGCAATATTTTTTTCATTTTCCAATTTAGATAATTGAATTGCCTTTTTACAGTCTTTGTTGGCTTTTTTAGATTTTGCAAATGCCTCTGCTGATCTCTCAGTTTATAATGTTTGAACGCTACTTTCTTTTTATTTATTTCCTGATTTACCTTACTGGTTAGACAGTGGTTTGCTCCTTTTGTATTTGTTATCTAGGGTATACATTTATATGTATATTTTTGTAGTGTTTGTCCCCAAAAATAATCCATCCCAGTCAACAAGACCAAGGGATGTAATAAACCTACTAAAGTTGGCCTTTTTAAAATTCAATGTTTTGGTGGGGCCCATACCAATTTGCCTTTTTGAATTAATCTCAAAGGATACCATGTTATAGTCACTATTCCCTAGATGCTTCCTTACTTTTAAATTAGAGATAAGCTCCTCCTTGTTAGTTATTGCCAGATCCAGGTATGTTTATCCTCTGGTTGGTGTCTGTACTAGCTAAGACAACAAATTGTCATTCAACAAATTCAGAAACTTATTTTTGCAGAATTAGTAGTTCCATTATTCCAATCTACTTCTGGATAATTAAAATCATCCATAACAATATTACACCCTATTTTAGAAGCCTTTTCTAATAGCATTAATAGCTCTTCAAGTTCACCAATATTTAGTGGTTAATAACAAATACTCACTAATAATTTCTGGGTAGTTCTACCCTGACTGACTATCTCAACCCACAATGATTCCACATGTTCAATACTATCATCATATATATCCCACAAATGAGGCAATAATGCTGGTTTGATATACAGACAGACCTCTCAACCATTTTTGTTTGGCCTATCTTTTATAAACAACATGTAGCACTCCAAATTGATTGACCAATCATGTGTGGCATCCCACTATTTTCTGTTATACTAATCAATTCATAGTGTTTTATTCCTGCTACCAGCTACATTTCCCCTATTCTACCAGTTAAATTATGGCATTTGCAAGCATACAAATTAATCCCACCACCATGTTCTATTTGTGATTTAATTTTGAAGTTGTTTATAACTTCCTCCTATACTCTGTAATAACCATGCCCCCAGATCAACCCACCTGGGTTCTAACTAAGTCGCCTTCTCTTCCTATACTGTCTAGCCCAGTGTTTATTGGTCCATGCCCTGCATTCCTAGTTTAAACACTCCTCCAACCGTCTATCCTCTTCACAAGCACATTAGCCCCTAGCAGTACTGTGGGTTGTCTCCTGAGAAAGGACACACATTTTGAAACCGTTACTCCTTCAATTCCTCCTCTATTTCCTCCTCTATTGTCCCTCTTATCTGGGAGCATTTTTAATTTGTATAACTTTATCACAGATTATTAATTTATGTAAATATAATATTTTATTCTTATTCAAAATTACTTTTAGTTTTTTGTTACCAATTGACCATACAGTCACTGAAAATGTTCTGAAAAATCCCCGCGCCCACAGCCACACCTTCAGCCACTCCCAAAAAATAAAAGGGTCCCTCTATGGCCATTTGAAATATTGGTATGTTAAACATGACCTATATCAAACTCACAGTGGCAAGGCTATGTGTTGTTTCAAAAACCGTGATTTTTTTATGAAAGGAATGGTTGTTTAGGAAAGGAAATTATGTTTTTGTATGTTTCCTTTTTCTGAGCTAACCTCTTTTTCTTCTGAGATACCCCAACTTTTTCTGCCCAGCATAGTGTGTTGCAATTAAATATGGTGTGTTTGAGGATAGAATGTGTGTCTTTTTTATTCCATAAATAAACAGTATATAGATATATATATAATGTGAAATTATGCCTTAGTGGCATAATATTAACCTACATTCTTGCTTTTTTATAATACTGGTTCATTTTCAGTAAAGTCAAGGATACTTTATGAATAAATGACATAACATTTAATTCCCTTTATTTCTAAGTTTCTATTTTTTTAATAGGGTATTATTATGTGAATGCTTATACCTCACATATTTTCACAATATTTTAATAATTAAAGCTTAAAAGGTCAGATAATTTTAGCTTCAAATTATCATATGTGAGGTAGGATTTTGTCAATCCATCTTTAAGGCAGTGTAATTATGTTTCTGCCTTCCTATAAGCTCATATTATGAGCAGGAGACGGAAAATATTAAACATCTAGATTTGTGGAAAATAATGAAATTGAAGTAATGTTAGGATATATACCCTACTGAGATGAGCTTGTGTTGTATATTTTAAACTTGTCTGTATAATCATTACTTTAATAATAAGACAAAGATAACATGCAATTGTTTGCACAATTTGGAATATGTTTCTGCCTCACTGAATATCTATCTATCCCATGAGAGGTATCAAAATGTCTGGGCAGGATTGTGCTCTAACAACTAAAGTAGATTCGGTGTAGATGTTCCTGTTATTCTGAGAAACTCAGAAGAAGCTAATTCCTTTTCCTCAGTTTCCAAAAAACAGTTGAGGCAGGTGATGAATACTTTGTTAGTCGTTAATCTTTATACTGCGCCAGTGAAGGACGGCATCACATTTGGATCAAATTGTCTGGAAGATTGCATTTTAACCGCTTACTGGCATTCATAAAGTTCAGAACGTTTTGTAGAAGCCTATCTACTGTTTCCAGATCAAGACCCCTGGAGTCCTGGAAGAAGCAGTGTCCAGTGGGTATCTCCATAAAGAGCACTATGCCAGTGAAAAGCAGAGTAGACAGGAAATATTGATTCAGTTACCCAAGGAAGACAAAAAAGAAGACTTTAGTCCTTTTGCCTCATGCCTGTAGATTCCTGGTAGCCCTCCTGACTTTATTCCATGCAGACGACTAGGAGCTTTAAAACATAGAATGGCTACTGACAATGGTTCATGTAACTGGCAGGCATTACAAAGCCACTTGAGATGTGTGCGATTATGCCCCTGCATTCTCAAGTGACTTCTCCCCATTTAGCGATGATGCAAATTTACTGTTGTGCCTTGGACTATCTGAGGAAGAAATCCAGCACAACACAAGGAAAAACTGTCTTGTGTGTCAGAATGGTACTTCCTCTATGTAGACACAAGTGTTTGTTTGACAGGTGCCTGACCTCCTAACTTCCAGTAGTGCACTATACAGTGCCCTATATGCCCTAAATGCTGGCAGTTTGTTCAAGAATCCTGTACATTCATCCACGAAAACCATCAGGTTGCTGATATTGAGTCAGGGCAAAGAGGGTTTTACATTTTGTGTAAATCTGTAAACTGAAATTAGACCTGGGCATCTGAATCAGATTATTGTGTTATTTCCTTGAACAAATAGTTCTAAAAGTGGATCAGTCACAATGGAAACCAATGGAATGTTTCTCTGGATTTTTTTTTTTTTTTTTTTTTACAAATAACCGCCATATTGGAGTGGAGTCCAACCCAGCATTGTAGTGGATTTATGGTTGTAGACGTGTATGAAAATAAGAAGCGTGCGCACAATGAAAAGCTATATTTTGGATCAACCTCTGACCTATAGCAAAAAAGAGTCCCCACATCTTGTTAAGGGTACAAGAGCAGACCAAGACATAATCATAATAAGTATAAGATTTATGTTTGGGAACATAAATGACACAGAAAAGTCGTTTGGGAGCTAAGATGGAACAGGCAAGCTGTTTGGAGACAACATTGGCATTTACAAACTGCTGTCTGTCTGTCTGTCTGCTCATCTAGCTAGCTAGCTATCCATCTATCTATAGTTCTTAATATGTGTCTGACCTTTTGTTTGTCTATCTATCGTTCTATCTTTATTTCTAACTGACTAATGTCTATCTATCAATCTATCAATCTGTCTGTCTGCTTATCTATCTTTATGTCTGTCTGATTAACATCTGTCTCTCCATTTGTTGGTCTATCTATCTATCTATCTATCTATCTATCTATATCTCTGTCTGTCATCTATATGACTGTCCGTTTGTCTGTCTATCTATCTATCTATGGATCTATCTGCCAGTAGACTGTTACTGCTGATTGCTTCACTTTTAGAATGGTGCCCCTCGATGTGACCTTTATAAGAAACCTCAATGTTTTAAATTGCCCAGTTACTTATAGGTTAATATCACATATCATCTTTCATAGTTACAGACTGCATGTTTGCTGTCCAGGTTTTATATTACTCAATTACCTCTACTGCTGAAAATCTTAGCTACACAAAGATAATGGGAACTTTTAATGAAAAAAATAGCTTTATCTGGCAATCACTGACAGGTGATTCAGGAGCTGTTTGGTAGCTGCAGCATTCTTTATGAAATATGTCTCTGTCATCATTACTGTTCACATCTTTTTTAAAATCTGTGCCAACAATGGGATATTATAACATTATGAGAGACTTCAAATATGTTTCTTGTGTATTATAACTGGAAGCCTTGGCCGTGTCTCTTTATTCTACTATTATTTTAAATGCTTATTTTGTTTTATATTCATATTCATTTTACAACACATCAATAAGTAGCGTATTAAAATGTTCTAGTGTCAGATGCAATAAGACTTTTTAACTGTGCTCTAGGGGGATGTACAAAGATCTGACATGATTGTATGCATGTGGCATGTACTTGACATAATTAAGAATGCATATGGTTGAATGTAATAAACAACAATAACTAATATGGTAATAAAGGAAATGTACTGGTACTAAAAAGTGTAATTGTTAGTCTCAGCAGTGATTATGCAAATGGCCATTAATAAGCTATTGCAGTTTAATTTGAGACTTACTTATAACAATTAACATGAAATTGAATTATATGCTTACTTGGCCAATAAGCAGGCTGAGGCTCTACTTACTAGAAAAAATATATATACCTCCTGCTTTTTTGATGGCCTATTATAATGCATTTCTGAAAAGTTTTAATCACATTTTTAAGGTCAGTATAATTTCAATTACTTCACATATGTGAACACAGTGATCATTAAAAATAAAAATTGATCCCAACATGTATTGCATTAGGGCTTTAATTCCTGGTTGTCTGTGGTGATTCCATGGGGACTCAGCTTGTGCCCCTTACAGTAAAGGCCTGCTCCTGGTGCAACCTGCCTGGCAGATATTGCTACACATTACTGACAGAGAGTTTGATGGAAAGCTTTCAAGTTGCTGGGTTCCTTCCTCCTAAACAATGGAAAGCTAATAAGTGGTGTCATGGCTTATGCAGTTTTTCCCATTAAACATCATACAAATAAACATTAGCTAATCTAAAACCAGAATCCTTTTTCATTAGCAATGTCAGTAGTAGAGTTGTAGTATATGTTTGAGGATCAAACTGATCGAGTTAAGTTTTCATTTTAGATGTAGCAATCATGTCTTCTTGAGACAAATTATCACGCAAGAAATGTTTGCCACCAATCAGATTACAGAAGGAAATTTGCGTACATAAATATGAGAGAAAACTGTAGGAGGACAAACATCAGGATACCTCACTAACTTAATGAAATGTATGCTTATTGGCTTAGCTTATGGTGCTTGTCCCTGTGATGAGGACTTGTAATAGGGGTGATGGGGGCATACAATAGCATTGATGGAGGTATGTAATGGGTGTGATGGAGCCATGTAATGAGGGTGTTGGATCATATAATGGGGGTGATGGTACATGTGATGGGGGCATGTAATGGGGGTTATGGAGGCATGGGATGGGGCATGTGATGAGGACTTGTATTAGGGGTGATGGGGGCATGCAATAGGGTAATGGAGCATGTAATGGGTGAAAGGGCATGTAATTGGGTGATGGGCACATGTGATGAAGCATTCCATGAGGCTGATGGGGGCATGTAAGGGGGTGATGGGTGCATGTGAAATTATATTTTCACTATTAGAGTGAAAGACAAGACTTTCTTGAGGAGCATTGCTACATTTGTTTTCATTTAAGAAATGTATCTGCACTTCCCCTTATTAATACATGTTTGCTGTTTTTCAATAAAAAGCATAAAGACAGGTTTTCATATATAAGGGACATATATACTGAATATTCATTTACTTCTGCTATTAATTCAAGGGAATGGGATACACAATCCCTGAGGCATGACATGCTTTTCTGACAAAGTATAATATTGCTATGATTTACTAAGGTATTAAGATGGAAATGATGATGTTGAACAATATTTTTCAATAGCTGCAAGTGTTGTGGGAATCGTGATTTCAGAGAATGAAAATTAGTTATGTAGGTAACATTATTGGATAATTTCCCATAGGACATTTACACTACAAAGCATTTTATTATACACTAAAATCAAGTTGTCTTGTACTCACTTTAGATATAATCTCTTATCAAAGCAAATCGCCATTCAAAGGAAGTTATATTGTGAATAGGTCTGAACCACAAGTGGATCAATGAAATGGTTTTAGAAACCATTTTAAAATTACAATAAATACGCCTACCTTGCCTCATCCATATAACCATATAAAGGGCTCTATTCACTAAACTGCAAACTGTTGAATTAACAAGCAAGTCCTGAAACTTAGACACACATACCAGAACTATTGAGTTGGGTAGTTCTTTAAACTCTGCTATCTTAGGTTTTTCTGTTGGGTTGTAAGTGCAACACCATAAGAAAAAGTATTACACCACAATTCACAGATCAGTGAACAGATTCTGTATATATTTTTATATAAAATTGTATGTAGAAATTATTCCTAATCCAAATGCCAGTTTTCCTTTGTGTGGGTCATAGTGTTCACTTCTTGGAAATCATTGGTTGCGTACTATAATGCCATTTTTTGCCAGCTGTGTAGCACCCTACATGAACTATAGGAAGTGCTATAATAGAGTTTTTTTTTATTACATTTTTTTAAATATGTTGACATCATCACAATATGGAAAACATCATCATCATGTGATAGTCGGTAGATAGAGGAAATACTAATATAACTATTTAATTATGTTCTTAGAAATATAACACTAGCATATTAGTATTATTATAAACAGATTATCCTAACAATTACTAATAGCGAAGGGCTTCATATGTGAGTTATCGACTGTCAAGTATAATCAGCATTAGAATCTTTTTTTTTTTTTTTACTGCATGGTTATTGCAAACAGCTGAGCTTGCACTGTTTCTATATTTACAGTCTCTGAGCACTGGTTAAGCAAGTGCAATGCCTCAGCACATAAGCTCACCTTATGAATATTATAATGAAACCAGCTGTTATGCTGAATGGTGTAGAATCCTATAACACAATCATACTGGTTTACAATAAGGAATTCAAAAAAATCCTAGAAATTATAGTCTGCTTCTAATGTGGATATTGCACTGGCTATATTTCTACAAAACATCTGTGTTATTCTGGAACACAATGAACCCAACAATGACTGTCATCGACATTCATAAATTGTTTTGCATCAGTTTGCTTGGCTTAATGTCTGGTTTACTGTTAGCATTTCAGTAGTTTAACAGAAGGGAAGGTAGTTTGTGAAAAGCATTCATTGGTTCCCTCTGTATTATACAAATAACCCATTTTGGATTTCTGCATGCATGGTTGGTGTTTTAGATATGTGGTACAGAGGGAGTGAGGAGGTCAATGACTGAAGAGTTGGTTGGATGGATAGAAATTGAGAAACAATAAAAAGAAAAAAAACAAGACAAGAAAGTAACAAACAAGGAAACACGTTTAGAAAAAAATTAATTGCAGAAAGAATGAAATGGCAATTTTCATACAAAAAATGGGGTGGGGGGGTAGACAAGGAATAGTGCTAATATAAATAATATGCTCTTTGTTACATGTGTTTATTTATCTTTATCTGTTATGCTTTATTTATCTGCATTTCCTTTTTATTTTCCCCAAAAATTGATAACTGTAAGAAATTATAGGTTTAAAGGAAAAGAGGGAAGGCAGTTGAGAGAAAACTGGATTGTTGCAATCCTCCCTGCTAGTAAGAAAAAAGTGCCATCAGTGGTAAATTAATTTAATGTTCGCTGCTAACAAGGTTAACAAGTGTGGTGATATGATTACTGCATCTGTTAAAAAAAAAAAAAAATACCACACCCGCTAAAAACATCCATACTTTCCAAAGAGCTTTAGAAGAGTCAGTAAACAAAATGGTAAAAAATACTGTTCTGTGAGGTAATCACAGTGATTTAATGTGATTTAATGGAAGCCAGTAAAACCCTTTCATTTTTGGCCATTTGTTTTATGAGGAAAAAAAAAACATAACTTAAATGTGCAGCAGATGCTTAATGCAGCCTCTATGTGCACATTTCAACCCTTTCAGTGCTGTAGTGAACACAAACAGGGAGCCTCCTGTACTGTACACCCATCACCCCAGTAAATTATCACATTTCATACCACACCCAACACCCACTTTGCATCCACAGGAAATGCCCCAGAACCTACAGGACATGTCCAAGCACATGCCCCTTCAACCACAGAACATTCCTCATCTCCCACTATGTTTAGTCAGGACATACCCCAGCACCCACATTGAACACCCAAAACCTGCCCCAGCACCCACATTGTACTCACATGTAATGCCCTAGCACCCACATGGAACACCCAGGACATGCCCCAGCACCCACATTACACACCCAAGACTTAATGCAGCACATGCCCCATCACCCCCACTGCACACCCAAGACCTACCTCAGCACCCCAGGGCATGCTCCATCACATTGTACACCCAGAACTTAGCTCAGTACTCAAGGACATGCCTCATCACCAACATTGCACACCCAGGACTTTGCTTCAGGACTTTTGCTTAAAGCCCAGCACTTGCCCCATCATCCAAATAGCAACACCCCAGGACATGCGTCATCACTCACATTGCACACCAGGACATTCTTCGACACTCCAGGACATGCCCCAGCAGCCACATGGAAAGCCCATGTGCTACCATACTGCCTCTTGTACTTCCCATGTGAGTTCTGAGTCCCGGCAGGTAACATGATCCCCAATGCTCAGAACTCACACGGGGAGTGTGAGAGGCAACATGGTATGATGTATGTGTACCTGGGCAGTGCATACACACTATATTGCCTGCGCATCACAAAGAGCCTGTTGAGGGGAAAAATTGCCAACTAGAGACAGATGGATTATTATTATTATTATTTTTTTGTCCAGATTGGATCATTTTAGGGACAGGTGGATTTAAAAAAGAAAATTTGGGTGGCTCCTTTCTCTGAGCTGTAAGATAAGGATTGAGGGTGTCGCTGATAGCCACTGTAACTTAGATACATGTAGTATTTTATTTACAGGGCACCCTTTGTATGCCTTGGGGGTAGGTCATTAATTTTAATTAAATGGGGCCACAGGCATCTTATGGGGCCAACATGAGCCAAACATTTTTAATTTTTGGCGGAGGAGCTAGAGAACTGTGACCTAGTTCTCTAGCTTACTTTTAACAGGAAATAGAGAATAACAATATTTTATGCTAAACGCCGCTATTCCCTTACCGCAGTGCTTTTAATAATGGTAATTCTGTGGTCCCCGTTTCAGTTGAATATCACGTTATTACACCAGAAATAATGGGCAGTATTCTAACCTGACCTTTTGCTGGTCTTAATGGCTACTATAGAATATTGCTACTATATAGACCAAAGAGGTCCATACCTAATAAGTGGCTCACTTTAAGCAGGACGGTCCTGACTTGGGGTCCCTATCCTGTGGTCCATATTTCATTCTCCGCAATTCACAATACTGGAGAATGAATACGGTGTATGAGGTTTGTCTATGTTCAGTAGCACTTTGAGTGAAAGTGCAACTACGGATGTGTGGCAGAGCTTGCACTGTTCCTCTCAAGCCATGCAGCATTACTGGCAGAGTATGCTGGGCAAAATGAATATGCGTGTTAACATAGTTTCCTGGGGGAACATATTAAAAAAATATACTTATACATGCGTGACTTTTGCAGGTCATTGTCAGTTCACCACAATTCAGAGGCCCTGGAGTGATATGTGGAGAAATAAGGTGAAAGAGGGCCGGCACTAACATTTGGCTGCATAGGCAACCGACTTTGGACACTGAAGCGGGGTGGTGGGGGGAGGGGAGAATGAAAAATTTGGATCCCCAGCCATGTGTTCTTCAAGCTGTGCCCTCCTACCAGGTATAGCATCCAAGTGATTCCGGGGAGGAGGTGGTTTGCTTTCACACTGGCATTGGTGGATGGGGGGTAGATGGGACATGCCCCCCCCCCAAATTGAACCATGGGAGGGGAGGGGGAAAGGAGGGCAGCTAGCTGATGTCTTTGCACTATTCGTAGGGGAGTTGGCTGAGTGGGGTGAATTGGTTAATGGGAGACATCAACTTGTACCTTTCCTTGTAAACAAATCCTTGCACCAACCCTGAGGTTGGATAATGCTTAAAGATAATAATGGATGATCTTTGACCCTCAAGCTGCTGCAAAGTACAATTTCCATGACAGCCAGAAGCATAGCTCATATAATATCTAATATAAAACATAAATTTTCTAATTTATAAATGGCATGAGGGGCAGATGGTATTTATTGTGTCATAAATGAATTTAAATAATCTAAAATATATATATACTAATGTTAATAATATTCCACAAGGATCAGTTGTAATATGCAATTAACATTAGACAATATTAGGCAGTGGTTTCAATTTGGTGTTACTAAACATATAGAATTGTAACTTTAGTAAAAAATCAATTGAGGTGAATGGATAATTTGTACGCTTCTAAAACATGTAAAAAATCAAACATTGGACGGCTTTATATATTTACCTATTTTCCTCCCATGACTTTATTTTCTATAGTAGTTTATGTCAAGCACTTTGATTGATAGTACAGTGCTCTTAAAAGAACATTGTAAATCTGTCAAGTGGAGCTGATGCATATATTACTTGCACACTTACTTTTGTCACATGCTGTGATATTGTCAATCTATTGCTGTGAAGCACCACCCCTTCTGTATTAACCTCATATCATTAATGTAGTTCAACTCACATGCACCGTATAGCATTATGAGTGCACTATGTGTTTGTTTAATAGGAATTACAAATGAACTACAAATCAGAAGCAGTATTAAATGTAACAGTGATAATAATTCACACTTTCTATCCATTACCATGTTTAATATTGCCCCTGCTAATGTGATTCATCAAGATGTGCTTACTGGGAGTTGCAGTCTAATTTTGTGAAAGATTGTTAAAAGACTATGGCAGGACTTTACAAAAATGTATGTGTAACCTAGCATCTGGAGAGAAAATCAGGGCGACACCTTTTCTTCAAATAAATATCTTGCTTTTGCCTTCATAGACTTAACACGTAAAATATGGGTTGGGTGAAACCCTAGAGAAAAGGTGCCTTTTTATAGGGAATACCTGTGATCCAGAAAACAAATACCTAAACAAAAAAAAATGAAGCACAAGCTTAGAATGAATCTGGAGATAAAGAGTAGAATAATTCAGCTGAGTGACCTAAGACTAGTGAAATCAGTTCTTCTAAAGCAATGCCTATACTGAAAGCAGAGGTTATGTTAGAAAGGACAGAGTAAATAGAAAAGGGGAGGGATTTGTCTATATGTAAATCATAAATTAAAGCCCAGTATTAAAGAAGGTGTGCATGATGTAACTGGAACTGATATGGAGACTGTGTGGGTGGAGATTAGCATAGACATTAAAAAGAGTAACACATTACTTGTAGGTGTATGCTACAAGCCACCAAATATTAGCATTGATGGAGAAGATCAGCTTTTATTACAAATTGAAAAGGCTGCAAATCTGAATGAAGTGTTAATCAATGGATATTTTAATTTCCCAGATATAGATTGTAATTGTGGCACAACTAGTTCTGCCAAGGGCAGCAAGTTTCTGAACCTGTTTAATAACAAATTTATGGCACAATTAGTAGACACCCCAACTAGAATGGATGCCTCTCTGGATTTGGTAATAATAAACAATGAGGAGCTTATCTCAAACATCCAAGTAAGAGAACACTTGGGGAATAGCCACCATAACATGGTTTTGTTTGAGATTAATGCAAAAAAAGCAAATTGGTTACTACGCCACCAAAACACTTCATTTTAGAAGGGTCAACTTAGACTGGGAACAATTGTTTTCTGGACTAAACACAGAAGACTAGTGGAATTCCTTTAGGCACACATTACAAAAGTACACATCCCATTATTTACCTTTCGGAAACAAATGCAAAAGACACAAATCAAAACCAATGTTGTGTACCGGTAACGTGAAACAAAAAATAAAATGGCATTCAAACATTATAAATGCAAGGGATCAACATTATCATTTATAGAGTACAAAGAAAGTAAAACTAACCCCAAAAGTATATATATGGAAAAAAGCTAAAGAGGGAAAATGTTGGACCCCTGTTATCCCAAATGGGAAATTTGGTAAGTGTGGACAGAGAGGAGGCAGACATTTTCAATATTTTTTTCTTCTGTTTATACTAAGGAAGAACTGATGGATGAGCAAACATGGGATTGGCTGACACAGGAAAAAGTGCTTAAGCAATTGAACTCTGTTAGGATAGACAAGGCCCCAGGGCCAGATGGTATACACCCAAGGGTCCTTAGAGAGTTAAGCATAATTCTGGCCAGACCACTATTTATGATTTTTAGGGATTCTTTCAGTTCAGGTATAGTGTCAACAGACTGGCGAAAGGTTGATGTCATTCGAATATTTAAAAAGGGATCAGAATCTCTGCCGGGTAATTATAGCCCAGTGACCTTGACATCTGTAGTGGGGAAATTATTTGAAGGATTGCTAAAGGTGTACACTCAAGAATACATCTTGAATCAGAATATAATTAGTAAAAGTCAACATGGTTTTGTGAAAGACAGGTCTTGTCAGACAAACTTAATAACATTCTATAAAGAAGTCAGTAAAAATATAGATCTAGGTGTGGCAGTTGGTGTGATCTATTTGATACACTTCCACACAACATGTTACCCTACAAATTAGATAAATAGGTTTGGGGGCAAATATATGAATTTGGATTGAAAATTGGCTAAAAGATAGAATGCAAAAAGGTAGGGTTGATGTAAATGGAAAATCCTCAAATTGGACCATGGTATTGAGCGGAGTACCTCAGGGGTCTGTTTTAGGCCCTCTTCTTTTTAATTTGTTTATTAATCATCTCCCACGTTCTGCTGAGAGCCATGTCTCAGTGTTTGCTGATGACACTGAATTAGGTAAGGTAATAAAGACTAATCTTGATGTTTTTTCTTTACAGGAAGATTTGGACAGAGTGTGGGAATGGGTAATTAAGTGGCAAATGAGGTTCAATATAGACAAATGTAAAGTTATGCATTATGGGGAAAATAATAACAAAGCAACATATAATTTAAATGATATTTCCATGGGAGTGCTAGTATTAAAAGAAGAAGCATTAATAATAGAGCATATTGATCCAAGGAGAAATCTGATTGCCTTTTGGAGTCAAGAAGGAATTTTCCCCCTATGAGGCAAAATTCGAAATAGCTTTCTTTGGAGGTTTTGCCTTCTTTTGGATAAAAAGCTGGAATGATGGGTAGAAGGGTTAGACTTGATGCACTTGTGTCTTTTTTCAACCTAAATTACTATGTTTCTATGTTACTATGTTACAACAAAGTTTCAGAAACATCAGCATGCACCCCAATTGTCCTGGTTTAACCGCGACAGTCCTGTGGTCCCACTTTTCATTCTCCAGTATCCAGGACACCAGAGAATGAATACTTTGCATGCAAAGTAGCACTGTTAGAGTGATAGCACAACTGAGCACACCTTAATGACATGGAGAGGATCTGCAAAGATGAGTGGGACAAAATCTCTCCTGAGATGTGTCAAACCTGGTGGCAAGCTACAAGAAACGTCTGACCTCTGTGATTGCCAACAAGGGGTTTGCCGCCAAGTACTAAGTCGAAGGGGTAAAATACTTATTTCACTCATTGACATGCAAATCAAAGTATAACTTTTTTTGACATACGTTTTTCTGGATTTTTTTTGTTAGTCTGTCTCTAACTGTTAAAATATACCTACTATTAAAATTATAGACTGATCATTTCTTTGTCAGTGGGCAAACATTCAAAATCAGCAAGGGATCAAATACCTTTTTTCCTCACTGTAGTTCCAGCCCTTTTGAGCAAATTCTCAAAGGATGCCAAAGAGAAAGAGGAGCGCAATTACAAATCTATTGGGAATGTGCATTCATGAAAATGGATAAAACATTTCTAAAAAAGACAGACAATAGAATTATTAAACAGGCTAATTTGTTAAATAGCATCATTAAGAAAGCCAATAAATATGAAAAATGTTACCTGTGTACATGCTACACACTTTAGAATTTACATAATTTTGAGAGACCTATTCGTATGAATGGGGACTCTATTTCGGTTTATAGAATTGCCAATAGCATTACATGTATTCTATAAACCGAAAGTCTATAAACCGAATGTCGTTCGGTTTATAGACTTTCGGTTTATAGAATAGCATAGAATTACATGTATTCTATAAACCGAAAGTCTTTAAACCGAAC
The DNA here is from genome assembly GCA_036172795.1 of Pelodytes ibericus. Taxonomy (NCBI): domain Eukaryota; kingdom Metazoa; phylum Chordata; class Amphibia; order Anura; family Pelodytidae; genus Pelodytes; species Pelodytes ibericus. The sequence continues at coordinate 108,608,186 of CM069863.1, read as the reverse complement.
GTCGCTCGGTTTATAGACTTTCGTCTTATAGAATACAAGTAATGCTATTGGCTATCTACAAACCGAAATAGAGTCCCCATTCATAAGAATTTCTTATGAATGGGGACTCTAGTTCGGTTTATAGAATAGCCAATAGCATTACATGTATTCTATAAGACGAAAGTCTATAAACTGAACGACGTTCGGTTTATAGACTTTCGGTTTATAGAAAGCCAATAGAATTACATGTATTCATAAACCGAAAGTCTATAAACCGAAATTCGTTCTCTAGTTCGGTTTATAGAAAGCCAATAGTATTACATGTATTCCATAAGCCGAAAGTCTATAAACCGAACGACGTTCGGTTTATAGACTTTTGGTTTATAGAATACATGTAATGCTATTGCTATTCTATAAACCGAAAGTCTATAAAACGAATGTCTTTCGGTTTATAGACTTTCGGCTTATGGAATACATGTAATTCTATTGGCTTTCTATAAACCGAAATAGAGTCCCCATTCATAAGAAATTCTTATGAATGGGGACTCTATTTCGGTTTATAGAAAGCCAATAGTACATGTATTCCATAAGGTGAACGTCGGGTCCCTATTGACTTCAATGGGGTTCGGGGTCAAGTTCGACCTTGAACCCGGACTTTTTTCCGAAGTTCGGCCGAACCCGGCAAACCAGAACATCCAGGTGTCCGCTCCACACTACTCATATTCTTATGTTTATTAAAACTTTGGAGGGGAAAAAACATACATAAAGAAATCAACAATAGCATGCAAGATAAATAAGGACAGAATAGACAAACTATTCATTAAGCAAATGGAGTAACAGGCATTGGCATTTCCCCCCGACAGTTGAGAGATGCTTGTAAATAATGCAAATGTTGTATATGCCCTTTTTTTGTGCCCCCTAAGAAAAGAGATCCAGCATTGTTTCTAAGGTAGAAACCAAAATGTAGTGGAAAAGGAAATGGCTCATCTTATTAAGATTTAAGAGGTGAGGTATTTGTCCAATTGTGTGTTGTGATATTTGTCCAATTGTAAGTTGTACAGTGTCTGCATTTTTTTTATAAGTCTTTTACATTTTGTATGGACAATTGTGTAATAAAATAAAATAAAAATAAAATAAAACCTAATTAAATACATTATGGCCAATTACTGTTTGTAAATGAACAGAAAACATTCACATTAATTAATAATTCGGTTATAATTGTAAGACGATAAACTGATGGGAGAACTGATGCATTAATAATGAGATATGCAAGAGTTATTAATTAATAATTAAACAAAGTTTCTATTCACTGGGTTATATCTTAATAATAAAAACTGCATTGTCTAATTGGGTATTATAATCACATAAGTATTTTACTTGCATAAAGAACATTACTAAAAGGTCAGGTAATGGGTGGAATGAATTTAAACATTAAATGCATATTCCTATTTCACAAATTAAGTCCAAACGTAAGAACCTCTTTATGGAGTTCTCTTTATACATTTTAGTGTATTTTATTTTTGAATTTTATAAATTATAATATTATAATAGATACTAGTTCAATAAAGACAATAGATTTACATTTACTAGCACTGCTTTAATAAATTTCATCCCTTAAACCTAACCTATATAAATCGATTTATCTGAGCAAGCATCATGTTCAATAAATGTTTGCATTTTATTTATGTTCTGGAGTATGTGATATGTCACACTAAATAGCCATACTTCTCAAAGGTACTCTTCAATTGGGATATGAGGATTGTTCAAGTCATTGGGGTATAGAATAAAACTATATGTGGTAGTAAACCGACCAAATTACATTCTGAGTGGGATGTTTGTTACTATTTTGAGAAGATATCTTCCTGAGAATTTATAATATTTATCTTCTTTTTTTTTTTTTTACAAATTTTTCCAGTGTTTATATTTGTAAGTAGAAATATTTTTGATATACAGTGGATAATTCACAGGAAAGTTAGGATTTTGGAAACATGGAGGACCAATTTAATTTAATTTAATTTTATTTCTGGGAATAGAAGTGCCCCACTCTCCGTGGTGGCTAGTGGGGTCAGCCCTTGACCTTCCGGCTGTCTGTCATAATAGACAGAAGTGACGGGAAGCAGCAGAGGATGTCTGCACATATGTGCAGACATCCACCAGCTGCCCCAATTGCCCTGGTGGGTAGTGATTGCAGCCAGTGGATGTCCGTACAGTATGTGCAGACATCCTCCGCTGCTGCCCGCCACTTCCGCCAGAACTTCTTTGAGGTAAGCTGGAAGGTCCCATGACCTCCCGGCTTCCGTCACAGAGGTCCCGACGAACATGCCGGGCAGAAGCAGAGGATGTCTGCGCACACCTTGTCTTATATTCAAGCAAATACGGTAAATGTATTTTTCCTTACATACTTGCACAGGCACATTTTTGAAAACACATAGATCCATGCCTGTAACCTGTAACCAAGTTTTATCCTGTTTCCTATTTAGTGGTACAGACATAAAATGGTGAGAGCATATTTTGCAGAGATGTAACTCTACGTGCAACATATTTCACCTTAAGATTTTCTGCAAAAGATTCTCTAAATTTTTTGTCAGCTTTCAGTAAAGGAAGGTTATTTTTACAATGTTTGTAATTTTATCAAACTCTGAGCTGTAATTAGTAATGAAGGTAACATATTCCTTATTAGTATTGCTAGTATTATTGGATTTTTCCTCCCTTTTCATATCTTTTCTGCTAGCCCCCAGAAGAGTATCTCTCTCTATGTTGAGCTTTTATGTAGGCCCTATTGACTATCTCTGCAGGGTACCCATGTTCTAAGAGTCTATTTCTCAGATGTTGAGCCCGTGTCTCAAAATCCAAAATTGACGTATAGTTATGTTTCATACGTAAAAACTCTCACACAGGTATAATTTACAGGGTTGTGAATGATAGTCAGCAAAGCATGAAAGGCATTCTCCAAAATATCCTATACCCTCTACGATAGGGCGTCCTGGTGGATTAGTACTGTTCTTATGGATCTTTGGGATGTGGTGATGGTCTCTCATTAAATATTTACTCTTTTTCACTCTCCGTAATAATCTTATCAGCTAGTGCCCAATCCAGCATGTTTCAATTGTTAATTATACAATTTGGTGGTATTAGATTTAAGTTCTAGGTATGTTTCTATGTCACTTAAATGATTCTTTGCCTCTTTCATATAGTAGATCTTCTCTAACACAACATTTGTATGTATTTGGATTAAAAATTTCAAAGGGTTGTTTTAAATGGTAAACCCTCAAATTGGGCCAGGGTATTGAGCGGAGTACCTCAGGCATCTGTTTTAGGCCCTCTTCTTTTTAATTTGTTGTGCTGAGAGCCATGTCTCAGTGTTTGCGGATGACACTAAATTAGGTAAGGTAATAAAGACTATTCTCGATGTTTGTTCTTTACAGGAAGATTTGCACAAAGTGTGGGAACAAGTAATTAAGTGGAAAATGAGGTTCAATATAGACAAATGTAAAGTTATGCATTATGGGAGAAATAATAACAAAGCAACATATACTTTAAAAGGTATTTCCCTGGGAAAAAAACTACTAATGAAAAGGATTTAGGAATAATTGTAGATAACAGACTTGGCAACAATGCTCAGTGCCAGTCAGCAGCTGAAAGGGCCAATAAGATATTGGCATGTATAAAATGAGGTATAGATTCACAGGAGGAGGATATCATCTTGCCTCTTTACAAATCAATGGTAAGACCTCACCTTGAATATGCAGTACAAATCTGGGCACCAATCCTTAAAAAGGATATTATGGAACTAGAAAAAGGCCAAAGGAGAAGTACAAAATTAATAATTGGACTGGAGGATCTTAGTTATGAAGAGAGACTTAAAAAATTGCATTTATATATATGTTAGAAAAAAGGTGTCTCAGAGGGGATATGATAACTTTACATAAATATGTGCTGGGACAATATAAAGAGCTTTCAAGGGTCCTGTTCATTAACAGAAATGTACAAAAAAACAAGAGGTCACCCCCTGAGACTGGAAGAGCAAAGATTTCATAGACAGCAAAGGTAGGGATTCTTTACGGTAAGGACAATAAAGTTATGGAACTGCCAAGAGAGGTAGTGCTATCAACTACAATAGATACATTACATTACTATTAATAATAGAATGAGCTTTAATAATAGAGCATATTGATCCAAGGAGAAATCTGATTGCCGTTTGGAGTCAAGAAAGAATTTTTCCCCCTAGGAGGCAAAATTCAAAATAGCTTCCTTAGGGGGTTTGCCTTCTTTTGAATCAAAAGCTGGAATGATAGGTAGAAGGGTTGAATTTGATAGACATTTGAATTTGAATTTGATGGTGTCTTTTTTCCACCTAAATTACTATGTTACTATGTTACAACCACTTCCTCCCCCTTTTCAAGACCAATTGTTCATGTTCCGTTAGATTGCTATCTAGACTACCAACTTTTTTATTTCTTTCTCTTTTTACTATCAAGTGCCACCAGTTCTTGTTCAACAACATTTTGGAAAAGCTGTATGCTCTCTCCCCGAGAGTTTATGGGATAAAACTTTAACCTGAAGCAAATCTTTACTTTTAACTAAAATGGATAGTCCATGATATAATGGCAAACACTCTAGGGTAGTGAGAGCACAGCTGGCCTGAAAATCATATTCTTTATCTGACTGGATATGCAAAATATTTTCTGTGCTATTAAAATTTGGCACACAAGTCTCATTAATGTTATGATCAAGACTCAATATTGATTCAGTTGGCATGGTTGGTGAAGCATTGGTAATATATATCTCATCAGCATTAACATTATCAGACATCCCATCTACATCAGCCCTTACATTCAAAATTATAACATTATCAGGGCATCATCTCCCCTTGTCCTCTTTGTGTTTTCTCGTAATGGTGTTTGTGTTCCTGGTGTTGTCTGTTTTTTGGACGTGCCCCGGCTTCATCTTCAGAGAAGGCTGAAACTACTCTCTGTGAGCATCTATCTTGTATTTCTTGTGAGTGGTTATTCTGTGATCTTAGTTGACGACCTCCACCTGAGGATAGGAAGGATGGGGAAACACCTTCCATTTCCAATACTGCACAGTCTGAGCTAGAGAAGTAGATTTTCCGTGTCTGACCCTTTAAGATAGATTTCTTTCTCATAAGATTTTGGTGTTTGAAATTTGTATTGGGCCATTTGTACTCAGTCCCTTCTTGGTAGTCCTGTCTATCACAAATGAAATTTCTCTTTTTTCATTCAGCCATTTCCAGTTTGTCTTTAAAATCACGTAGTTGCTGATAAGTTCCTTAAATGCATTTGCCTCCCTATAGGCTGTAAGTTCCGTTTGTAGATCCCAATGCTCTTTTTATTCTCCATTAAAGACTCCTCTTTATGTTCAATTAGGAGGTTTATGAGTCTGAACGAGCAGGAATCCAATTCTGCGTTCCATTTAGCCATAAATAGCTTGTTCTCTTGTTCACTAGTTGGTATTTTCTTGATACGCAAACGTCTTGGTATCCTCTGAACATCAATGTATTGCTTCAAACTCGTTATATCCCACCATAGAGCAATCTCTTTTCCCAGCAATTTTTGTATGCAGAAAAATAAAGTATCCAGACTGATGTATTGTGTCATGGTATCCTCACTAGACAAAAAGTCCGATTTTGTGGGATAGATAACAAAACTGCCACATAATTGTAGCGGGCAGCTCACCTCGTCGTGGGTGTTCTCCTTCTCCATATTAAGTCCATACTCTGCTTTCATTGTATTTAATTTTCAGGTTGTGTAGTGTGAGTTCTTCAATTTTCTTCAATCCATGGCAGAGACTCTGTAATTCGTGGAAGAAAGTTTGGAGGACTGCTTGCACAAAACAAGTGAAGATAGACTGAGTTCCCAATCCAATCCCACCGTTGTAGTAACACACCTGAGCAGGTAACATGCAGCTTGGGCAGCATCCTCCACTGTAGAAATCCAATATAATGAATAAAGCAAGCAAAATAGTGCACCTCTTCACCTGTTCCAATACTTTCAGTCGTAGAGTCCAGCAGAGTGTAAAAGGCAAGATTTTATTTGAACGTAGGTAAAAGCATGGGAGGAGAACAGTCTCACACTTTTAGCCCTGAGGCTTACTCATAGACATTTTACAGAATTTTTTGTACAGTACTACAAAGAGCTATTAACCCCTCCTTGCTCTACACATCAAAATTCCAAGTTGGAAAATCAAAAAGTGCATCTCTGAAATGAGCCTTTTTTTTTTTTTTTTTTAATCTTTTTTATTATCATTACTTTTTTCCATATAATAACATATATTATTCAATTTAACATTCATACATTTTCGGTAGAACCAATCACATATTATACAGGTCTTGCTTTTCCATATACATGCGTCTTACATTCCCTTCGTGCTGCAATACGAGTAAAAGAGATAGAGATATAGAGAGAGGCAGAAAGAGGAGAGAGAAGAGCGGGGGGAGGTTCCAACAAATATTAAATATATGTGATAAGTTAGTGTGGTTAATTTAGTTATTTATAGTGATTATGCCCTGGTTCAAACTGGTGGTTATTGTTATAAATATTGTGTGCTGTACGAGTGGATAAATGTGTTGTGTCTTATCAACTTCTTATCTCTCCCCTCCTTTCCCCCCCCCCCTCCCTCCCCTCACCTCTCGCCCTCTCTCATGATATAGAGAAGGGGGCATGTGTTTTTATTTTGAACCATAGTGTTAGCTCTGTTTCAGCTCTCCCTCTCCCCTACCACTCCCCGCTTCCTCCTCCCCTCCTCCTCCTCTCCCAGCCATTTCAATATTACATCTCCAGCTCAATTAGTCGTGTCATTTAAATTGAGGGTATCATTAGCTGTTCATTTGTAGTCGAAAAGATCTTTGTCTTTTTCACTTTTCCCCATTTCTGGTTCAAGAGAATGATTATTATCCATTATGTGATTCCATTTCTACCTCATATACGCAACAATTAGACATTATACATTTACATTTATGTGTGGCAGGCGGACTATCAGGGCTCCCCCGGTGGATCAGATAATATTTAGGTATCTGTCATTTACAACCTCAAGGACTCCCTCAATTAATTTTCTTTTCATTTCCCCTCTCTTCCCTTCGCTTCTTACAGTTCCTCTCCTCCTTTCCCTCCCCTCCTCTCCTCTCATCCTCCTCCCCCTTTCCTTTTCAGAATATATTTTTTTCAAAAATTTCAATCCATTTTTGCCAATAGGGTATTCTGTTTTTATCTTTCATAATTTCTAGAGATGTTATAATCTTTTTTTCCATTTGGATTTGGTGTAAAACTTGTATTCTAATTTTTGACCACTGTGGAATATTTTTTGTTCTCCAGTTTCTCGCAATTTCAAGTTTTGTTGCGTTTAATATATGTAATATAATCGGCAATGATTTTTTGTCTTCTGGGAAATTTAGATGTAAAATTCCACGGTCTGGGGTCAATTCCCATTCTAGGCCGAGTCGATTTGTGATCTTATTTGAAATAAATCTCCACAGGGGTCTAAGAGATATACAGTTCCACCATATATGTTTGTGTGTTCCTATACTTCTATCACATCTCCAACATTTTGGATTACTATCAGGATACATTTTTTGAAGATTAGTAGGGACCATATACCACCTATTAGCTATTTTATACTTCACTTCATTTAGGTTTAAACAGTGTATATTTTTATATATTGATCTAAGGGCATCACACCATTTCTCTCTGTCTATCTCAATATTCAATTCTTTTTCCCATTTTCTGATTGACGGGATTTCTGGGCTTTCCTTTAGCAACTTTACAAGAATGAGAGAGTTGGCTGTTAATTTTTTTATAATCCTCTTGTTTCATCATTTTAATTAATAGGGTCTGTGGTTCTGTGATTTTTTCTTTTATCACAACTTTATTCAAAAAATGTTTTATTCTAAGATATTTGAAAGTATCCTTTATTGGTATTTTGTAATTTTCTTTGAGATTTTCCATGGTTTTAATATTTATACCATTCATCATATGTTGTATTTGATTTATCCCTAAGGCATTCCATGGTTCTAAATCGATATTATCCATTAGTATGTTCAGTACCATTATAGGGAGGTCTGTTATTAGTTTGTTTTGTAATCCTATTTTTGTTCTAAATTTATTCCAACACTCAAGGATATCTATTATAGGGAGGTTATCTTTCTGTGTCTCGTTCTGGGGTAGGTCTTTATTTATGTGCCAAAATTTAGCCATAAGGGCGTACGGCTGTTCCCCTTTGTTTTCCTGTTTGTACCAGCTTTCTTGAGGGGCATTCTTATTTTGGGTTACGAATGCTTGGGCCAACATCGCTGCATCTATATGGTCTTGGATAATTGGGATTCCCAGGCCACCTTTATCCGGCTTCAAGGCTAATATTTGTCTATTTATTCTTGGTTTTTTGTTTAGCCATATAAAATTATTAAAGGCTGTTTGGATCATCTGTATCCATGGTGGGGGGATTCTCACTGGGATCATTCGGAAGAGATACATGAATCTTGGGAGTTCATATGCTTTAATTGTATTTATCCTCCCCCACCATGATATAGAGGAAGTTTTCCATCCCTTGAATCTAATATTCATTGCTTTTATCAGTGGCAGCAGATTAATCTGCATCCAGTCTTGTGGATTATATTTATGCCCAGAAATAAAATAGAGGATCCCTCCCATTTAAATTCGTATTTTTGTTTCAGTAAAGTGACCTGTTGTTGCTTTATTCCGATACTTATCGCCTTTGATTTGTTACAGTTAAGTTTATAATTTGATAATCTACTGTATACCTCGATCAGTTTCAATATTTCCTCCATTGATGTTATAGGGTCCTCTACTGTTATCAAAATGTCGTCTGCATACATTCTGATCTTTTGGGATACTAATCCTGCCAATCCTTTAATTTTTGATGCTTCTCTTATATCGTGTGCCAGGGGTTCTAATGTTATTATATATAATATTGGGGATAATGGACAACCTTGCCGGGTCCCATTAGACAGAGGGAACCATGAGGAACCTATCCCTGATCCCACAACCCTGCCTGTTGGGCTAGAATAAATCGCCATCACTGCTTCCAATACCTTTCCCCCGAATCCAAATGCCTCCATAGCCCTCCTCATGAATCCCCAGCGGACCCTATCAAACGCCTTCTCCGCATCCAAAGACAGGGCCAGCTGGGGGTTCCCGCGGGTCTGTAGGAGCACACCCATGAGACTCCTGATGTGTGCCGCTGAAGATCTACCCTGTATAAAGCCTGCTTGATTGTGGTGGATCAAATTTGGAAGGATAATGCTTATTCTATCTGCTAGGATGGAGGCATATATTTTTGCACCCAGGTTCAGAAGGGAAATAGGTCTGTAACTGGTTACATCTTCCTCTTTTTTTCATGGTTTTAAGATAGGAACTATATTTCCTTGTAGCATCTCTTCTGGGAATCCTCCTTTGTTAATTATCTCATTAAATACATCGGTTAGTGGTGTAGCTATTTCTTCCAAAAGTTTTTTATAGAAGGAAGCCTCGAACCCATCCGGGCCCGGGGCTTTTTTGGTTTTTAATCTTTGTATAGCTTTTTTTACCTCTGTTACTGAGAAGGGCTTATTTAGGTTTTCTAACTGATTTTTCGTTATTTGTGGCAATTTTTTATTTTTGAAGTATGTTTCCATTTCCTTCTCCATATAAGTTTTGTGGATATTATATAATTCTTGGTAGTATTTTGCGAATATCTGGCCAATTTTATGTGGGGCTAAATAGGTTTGTCCCTCATGTATAATTTTTGTTATTCTTTTTTCCTTCTGTCTTTTCTTTAATATATTAGTTAGTAATTTTTCTGCTTTATTACCTCTGTAATACCAGTTTGCTTTGATGGTCAATTGGATATTGTTTGCTTTTCTCAGGAGGATTGCATTAATCTCCTTTTGGATCTGTGCTATCTTCTCTCCTCTTTCAGTGGATGGGTGTGTTTTATTTAACTTCATTAATTGATAGAATTTTATATATAACTCTGATAAATTTATTTCATATCTTTTCTTTTTTATCGCTCCAACTTTTATAAGTATTCCTCTGATATATGCTTTGTATGTGCACCAGTTTATTTTAGCTGATGTATCTCTTGAATGATTTATAAAGAAAAACTGCTTTGCTTCTGTTATTATGTGTTCTAAATCTATATTTTGTTTTAAGAGGTTAGGATTAAGTCTCCAGTTTGATCTGATCCTGTGGTACTGATCCTTAAGTTCCAAGATAACTACGTTATGATCCGACCAAGTAATATCTTTGATTTGGATGTTCTTTATTTGTTGTATTACCTGGGGTTCCCCTAGGATCATATCAATTCTGGAGAAAGCTGTGTGGGTTTTAGAGAAGCAGGTATAATCATGGTCGCCTGGGTGGTACACCCGCCATAAGTCCAGGAGAGAGTAATCATCCAGCACTTTCTGAAATCTATTTGATTGCTGGAAGATATTTCTATCTTTAATCATACCTGTTACTGTTTTTTTATCCATCTTGGGGTCCAAAACGCAGTTAAAATCTCCCATTAACAACAGTGAGCCTAATTGGATCTTTTTTATTTTCTTCATCAGATTAGTTAGAAATTTTACTGGTGCTTTATTAGGTGCATATATATTTACTAGTGTGAAGGTTAATTGATTAAATTGTGCTACTAAGATAATAAATCTTCCCTCTGGGTCTTCCTCCAAGAATTTTATTTTTATTTCAATATCACGGGACGCTTTTATGGCAACCCCCCTTTTTTTTTTTCTTGTAGAGAAGATTTAAACACTGTGGGAAATTTCTGAGATTCTAATTTTAGCTGATCCAGATGTCTCCAATGGGTTTCCTGGATACAGCATATGTCTATCCTTTCCTTACATAGGAATTGGTATAAGATGGATCTTTTCGCTATTGAGTTTAGTCCTTGGGCGTTAATTGTTGCAAATCTAACCATCGTTTACTCTCTTGATCCCTCCGAGTGCAAGCCCCGCCAGTCCATTGCCAACCCAGTACAAATAACAAACCCAACAACAAATTACTTTCTTACAATACATGCAGCAAAATGTTGTGATTAAAAACAGTTTTATGCTCCCCCTAGATTTAAGAGGACGCATATTACCCCTCGGGACCCTATTGGGTTCCCTGGGGAAAATTTGCCAAAGATTAATTTTTCTCCTTGGCGGCAACGATGCCGAGGGTAAAGTTCTCCCCTTATCCGTGAGAGAAATTTTGAAATACAAATTATTTTCGTTTCACCTTCCTTCCCATTTCCTCTTCCCATATCTTAACCTTAGAGTGAATTAAATCCCTACCATTTTACTTAGCATGGAAAGAGGGAGAGCAGGAGGGAAAGAGAAAAGAGAAGAGGAGAAGAGAGAAAAAAAAAAAGAAAAGGAACATATATATGCTATATGGGAAGGATGGGAGAGAAGAGAAGACGGAGAAGGCATATGGGCCGAAAGGGGTAAAAGGACACCACTGTCCTCCCCACTGTCCACTAATCTCTGCACCAGACTCCCATCTACTACCCCTCTCCCTCCCCCCACCCGTGGATTCCCTTCACGTTAATATCAATTTCCCTATGACTCTCATCAAAGTGTCTGTAAATATTAGACTAGTGTCCTCTATTATCTGTTACCTTCTATAATTATTTAGTGGTCTATATTGCATTAGGTGTCTGTCTTTTATTTCCTTAGCGTCTGTGAGGTAGGTATTACTTTAGTGTTCTATGATATTATTACGGTTTTTTTTTAACTGTGTTGTGCTCCATATTGTAATAAGTGTTCTATGCGTGGTCTAAATTTTATCTAATATACCAAACTCCCCTCTTCTAACCCCCCCTACCCCTCCCCCCCATTCCCCTGTGTACTTAAGTGTTCTATTCTTATCTAATTGTTATTATGAGTTATTCTCAACTATTAATGTCTTTGTTGATTGATACTTTTTGTTCTTACAATCTGTAATCTATATTTTGGTGCAACTCAAAATCCCATGAAGAAGAAAAAAAAAAAAACCCCAAAACCTCTTTTTAAACCGACAGTCTCCCCCTCTCCCTCCCCCTCCCCAGCAATTTGCCGATCAGAAGGCTTTATATTATTTATCTTTATCTGTGTCCATATTATTTCTTTGTAACCAGTCTCTTAGTTTTTCGGGTGTATCACAGAGAACCGTTTTATGTTCATATGTGAATGTGATTCGCGTCGGTGTCCCCCATTTATATCTTATGCCCTTGTCTCTCAAAGTATGAGTATACGGGGCGAAGGAGCGTCTTTTGGAGCGTGTATAATATGAAAGATCCGGGTAGACTTTTATTCCCTCGTACGGAGTTTGCCAGGCGCCTTCCCTTTGCGCACGTAGGATACAATCTTTGATATTTAAGTTTGAGCATCTTATGAGGACATCTCTTGGTAGATCCTCTGGTAACTTTGGATATCTTCCTGTTCTGTGGCATTGTTCCCACGGTTTTATTTTGGTATCTATGTTCAGCTTTTGTTGGGTGCAAAATTCCAGCAGGAAGTTTTCTAGATCTGTATCCAAGACCGATTCCTGTATGCCTCTGAATCTTAGATTTGGCATTCTAGATCTATCTTCTAGTGCGGCTATTTTTTGTTCCAGATAGTCCATCTTTTCTTGAGTCTGCGTATGTTGGTCTTGTGAAGTAGTTGTTTGTCCCTCCAATTTTGTCACTTTTTCCTCTAAATTTATCGTTCTTTTCCCCAGGCTCATTAAATCTACTTTTAGGTCCTGAACATGAGTTTCTATCTCCTGTTTAATCTTCTGAAACTGATGTTCTAAGGCCTCCTTTAGTTGTTCTTGTAGGCTCCCTGGTTGATCCTTATAAAGGGGTTATGAAATGAGCCTTTTAACCACCAAACAAGCTGACAAACCTATGCATGGGTGGTATTGGGGTGTTGTTTGGCAGTAACACATACCAAAATCTGTGACTTTGTACAATGCAAGTGGAAAAACAACACAATAAAATTACTACCACAAACTTTGACAAAGGCTGGTGGTAGAATCGGTGCATGGAAAGTGTTAAAATACCACCATTTGGAATATCTTAGGACAGGGGTGTCCAAGTTTGTTCTGCAGTGGGCCACTTCACTACAAATGTGTTTCATCTAAGAGAAAAAAATATATATGTATATATATCTACTGTGACGGAGTAGATAAATAAAAAAAAAACACTGTTTATTCACATCATCATTGCTAACTTTTCTTTCTTTGTTGTTATATTAGGTGATCTTTTATTTTTCGACAGAGCTATGGAAGCCCTGGATGAACAAAATGATGAGGCGATTAAATACTTTGTTTCATTTGGAATATTGCAATATCACATACATGTTTAAAAAGTATATCAGAATGTGAAACTCAAAAACCAGGGTACAGTGCATACACACATTAGCAAAACTTAAATTAAAAATGTCAGAGAAAAGGGATTAGGTCACGATTGTCATTTAAACCTGACAATCTTGAATTTACAAGTCTTGCGGCTGACATACTGTAGAGCAAACGGGCACTACAGCATGTAGATCACAAAAGAAGAAGCACAGGTGACATGTTTAGAAATCTGAAATGTTCTTTTAGTCATGAAGCTAACAAAATATGAAGATTTTTTGGGGCATATATTGCAATAACCCCACAAACCGCATCTATAGCAGACTCATAATGAAGTCAAGAAATTCTTTGGATTATCTTCCCTAAATTCATCGGAAATATCTGTAAGAGCCAACATATTTTTTAAATTGTTATTCTTTCTCCAAAAATGTGGGGAGAAAAAAGACTTTTCCCAACAGAGGACTGTACTTAATTAAATGTCAGTATTAAGCAAGTATTTTCTTCATTTCTGGTACCGTAGCTGAATAAAAGGTTATAAAGCACATACCAAATATACTGTTATTGTGGGGAACTAAATCTACTCCATTAACTGTATTTTTTTAAATTTCTCAGGCTGCTTATTAATGTTCTGCTACTTAGTATAAATATCTCCCTCTCTGTATTCCTCACTTCCAACAAGGAATCCATAACTATCTCTTTATTAAATCCTTTATGAACAAACCTATCCCTAATCACTCTAGCCTGGGTGTCTAAATATTCTAGTGTTGAGCATCTATTCCTAATATGCACAAACTGTCTATCTGGGATATTATCATGACATATAATGGATAAATAACTGTTAGCTCTCAGGTAAGAATTGTTATCTACCGGTTTAAAAAAAGTAGAGTTTTTAATCTTTCTGTCTGAAAAAATTGACAGATCTAGAAAAGTGATGCATTCTTGACTCACTTCATATGTAAAGACCAGACCCAGACAGTTCAAACTTAACTCCAAAATAAAAAGTTTCATGGATTTTAAATCTCCCTTTCACAGTATAAAGAGATTATCAAAATACCTTTTATACAGGTATAGTTTGGCACGTAGATTGGGATTAAAAATATTGTCTCACTCCCATAATTGGAGCAGATACATAGTGCCATCAAACATAAAATAATTTGATACCAAAATAAATTTCATACTGTCTCTAATGAACATTCTATGTGGGACACCCAAAAAATAGGACTCCTCCAAAATCATGACACTCGCAATACCATCTTGGTGTATACAGACGTATTTAAGGCCTATATATTTTCCTTAACTAAAAAGACATCCTCATCCCAGGATGTCTTAGTCAATATGTTAAAAAGTAATATCTCTCAGGTAAGATGGCATTGAGGAAGCAGGTTAGATGTTAATGAACCAATCCCGGATACAACAAGATGACAGGGAGGTAACATTTTGGGAGGTGGTTTAACATTGCTAGTCTGGGTTCTCTAATCACTATACATTTGTATTCTTCTTTTGAAATAATGCCTTTCCTTAATGACTTTCTAGTAATATACATATATCTTCTTGTTTTTAAAGAGTTAGACGGGAGGCGAAAAAAGTCTTAGTCCTATTATTTATAAATAGCTGTATCCCTCTTTGTTTGTTTGTTTGTTTGTTTTTTGTTTCTAAGGCCCATTAATGGTTACTGCAGCGTATTGAATCACTTATGGTGCTGTAATTACCATTTGCTTCCATTATAAGTATATTGTTTTTTTTAACAGGTGCAGTACAATTTGAAAGGGTGCAATAATGATTTTATTGCACACCTTAACCTCATTAGCAGCAGGCACTTAATCACAGAAGGCCATTAATTTACCACTAAAGGCTGTTTCTCACTTAACATGTGCCACTGAATCAAGGCCAATGAATTCCACTTAGAAAGGACCAAGTACATAAACAAAATGCCCCTCCTCCCCCCGAGGACTGGGGGCTTTCCCAATCACCCAAAGAACCACACTAAAATCTTGCCTGTTCCCAGCCTCGGTCATGTTGGGGGAGGGGGGGGGGGGGGGGTGCAGAGCTTGTAGCAGGTGTATTTTATAGCGGGCTGGGAACAATTTGAAACTACATACACCGATCAGCCATAACTTTGTGACCACCTGCCTAAAATTGTGTTCATCCCCTTTGACCCAAAAACAACCATGACCAGTCGAGACATGAACTCCATTAGATCGTTTAAGTCCTGTAAGTTGCAAGGTGGGGCCTCCATGAATCAGACTTTTTTGTCAGCCACAGCCCACAGACACTCAATTAGATTAAGGTCTGTGGAATCTGGAGGCCAGTTTAAAAAAACATGTATATTGTGTTCCTCAAATTATTCCTGAAACATTTTTGCTTTGTGCCAATGTGCATTATCCTCGAAAATTCGCTAGCGCCATCAGGGAGTACAATTTCCATGAAAGGGTGTGCATGGTCTGCAACAATGCTTAAGTAAGTGTTGCATGTCAAAGTAACAACCACATGAATGGCAGGACCCAAGGTTTCCCATCAGAACATTGGCCAATGCATCACACTGCCTCTGCCAGTTGCCACCTGTCAGGGTTACATGTTATATGTTTTGTAAGATGCATAGAAAATATGCCATGAAAAATATTTTTTTAAACCAAATCTAAATATATATATATATATATATATATATATATATATATATACACACACATATACATCAGATAGAAATGTAAGAGGAGAATTGTTTTGTTATCAATGCAAAATCAATACTTTGAGTAATTTAAAACACAGAGAGATGAGTCTTAAGATATTAATATTTCCATCACAAACTCATTTAAAATGCCCCCATATCTTTTAAAGCTTTGTGATCCCTTTTCTATTATTCTATAAATGTATATGAAAATATTTTTTTTCCTTATAACTTTGGGTAAATATCTTGAAGATGAGTGCATTTAAAAAGGTCTTATATTTAATCCACACATTTAATCTTTTTAGTGCTTCTACAAAGTGCCTTTCACAGCTCATAATGTAATCCTTGAGAATTTAAAAGCAATATAGAAAAACAATTCTCATTTCGTTTGGTTGCTAATGGTACCAGTTATATTTGTATTTTTGGGTTATTAACAAGGATCTAGTTATTTTGCATTGAGTATGAATTGCTATCTGTAGAAAGGAAAGCTAGCTTTTTTACATTTAGTAATTTCACTACAAAGTTTGTAGTAAATTACATTTCTATTGGTTTATATATATCGATTAACCTTTTATATGACAGTAATCTGCAACTCTGCACTGTTTTTAATACTTTTTCCTAATGACCTAGTTTACCATTCAATGTACAATGTATAGTAGACTATTTTTAAGGGTTGACCTGAATCAGCAATGCAAAAATATTGCATTTGTTTCGAGTATATCATATACTTTACCACTGATAAGATGTATTGATATATGGGACACACGAACAATCTCTTTGACAATGACTATGCCTGCACCCATTATGTTTAAACACATGGTGTTTTCATTTCCTGTAGTTAGTTTAAAAAGTATTGCCAGCATGATTAATGGCCTGAAGAAGGTTTAAATGGACAATACATATTATTAGTGAAGCTGCTAATGAAGGTGTTTTCTTTTTTTTACTTTGTTTTGCTATATGATTTGTATAGATGGTATTCAGTAGCAGGGATAAATATAAAAACATAAGTCATTTGTAAAGAAAATACTCAACACATTATAATGTGACAAGCTGACATATTACATTTAACACAACATTATACTATAACATTTAAGGATATTTTTAAAGTTAAACAATGTAATTTAATAACATGAATAGTGTTCTTTTTGTATGACCAATGTAGAATCAGCATGTAATATATGAAATGATTATAACATTTGGAGCTGGTGAACCAGTTCCTGGTGAATTATGCATTTCATCTTACTGACTTAAATGATAATTATACCTTTTTAACCCTTGCTTCCTTTTAGGAAGAAATGGTTGCTTCCTCCCAAGGTTGAAAATATGTGTCTCCCTTCTCAAACCATATAGCCAATGTTTATCTTAACAGATACACGGGGTTTTGTCACAACCTGGGATAGGAGACCAGGGAGGAGCCTCATTGCAGGAACGATGTGGGGTCTGTCTGCACCCCACAATGCAAACTGTGACAGGGTAGAACCTCAGTGAGGACTGATAGTGCAGGCTGGCAGCTGAGACAGGACAGGCAGCTGAGGACAGGACTGGCAGCTGAGACAGGACTGGTAACCAAGACTAGCAGCTGAGAACAGGACTGGTAGATGAGATTTGCAGCTGAGGACAGGACAGCCAGGCGAGGACAGGATGCTGAGACTGGACTGGTAGCTTTCTGAGCAGGGCATGGGCCTGGATAACGGTAACGGTTCAGGTAGGACGAGGACCCGCAATGCAGGATAGGTACTGAGAATAACAACGGTTCAGAGTAACAGAACAGAATTCTCCTGCCTGAAGGAAATCCACCCTACGGTTGAGCCACAGGTATTATTCCCCCAGGTCTTTTGCACTCAATTTGTCAATTACAATAACACCGAAAGGTAACCCAAATACAACTGGTAGACAGGAACTCAGGAAGCAAAGAACCAAGGGCAAAGGTACACAGGGATCAGGCAAAAAAGAGTAGTCAGAAAATCAAAAGTTCAGGGCTGGCAGCAGACAGAGTCAAAGGCAGACAGATGGGTCAGGACAGGCAGCAAACAGGCTAGGTCGAGGACAGGCAAAATTCAACAACAGGAATCAGGAACAGAGATCAGGAATAGCAAGAAAGGCACATTGGCACACTACAGGCTGTAACCAGAGCAGTGCAAAGGCACATATTGCAGTTAGCTGCAGGATTAAATAGGGTTGGGCTCAGGATAACAAGACAGCTGACACAACAGGAGGAGAATGGAACTACTATAAGAGCGGCCACTAGAGTCTGAAGAGGAAACAGACACAAAACCTGAATACAACATACTGGAGCCAGGTAAATGGTGTAGAACTGTAACAGGTTTACTCTGAGCTCTGCAGAGATCATTTGAAGCTGACACATGTTGATAGGGTGAGCATGCGCCTAGCCAGTCTAAATTGAAGTTCTTCCTGCTTGTCTGATCTGGATGTGATTTGTGCAGGATTCTATCTCCTAAGGCCTTGCTCCTTCAATACATGTTTTTCAAAGCACTTTGAACGTTCATAACTTACAGCAATATCAGTTTATAATGACCTCCTAGATCATTTGTCACATGAAAGACTTTGCCATACTTTATTTCTCAGCAATTTGTAATGTATTGCCCCTTTTTATTTTAAAGTTATGGAGCTGTTTGACCTTTTCTATCTATGTGTGGTAGCTATTGTACATCTCAAAGTCTAACCACTTGTTCATTAACAGAAATCTACAAAGAACAATAGGTCATCCCCTGAGACTCAAAGGGCAAATATTTCATAGACAACAAAGGAAGGTATTCTTTATGGTAAGGACAATAAAGTTATGGAACTGCTAAGAGAGGTGGTGCTATCAAATACAATAGATGCATTCTATTTTATTTAGAAAAACAGGACATACAAGGTTTTAAATAACAGAATAAGGATTAATAATAGAGCT
The DNA here is from genome assembly GCA_036172795.1 of Pelodytes ibericus. NCBI lineage: Eukaryota > Metazoa > Chordata > Amphibia > Anura > Pelodytidae > Pelodytes > Pelodytes ibericus. The sequence continues at coordinate 108,589,315 of CM069863.1, read as the reverse complement.
TCTTGATCCAAGGAGAAATTTAATTGCTCTAATTGTATGGACACTACCACTTACATGAGATGAAACTAGATATCCTTGTAATTTAAAACAAACACACATATAAACCATTTACCAATTTTTTTTACATAATTGAATTAATTGCATATAAAAAGAAAAAGAAAATTAGGTGTTTATCTCCAGCATCCATTTTGAGAATATTGATGCAACATCATCCAAAATCGTCCAGCCAGTCTCACTTTACAACTGTTGCCAAAGCCTGCATGCTGATGACAGAAGATACTCTCCCTCTTACTGGCTCCTGTATATCATAGTGGGCAGGACTAGGTGGCTTTGTACAATTTTTTTACCTGCCTTCCAACACAAAGAGAAGAGATTTACCTGATCAATCAGGATCATAACTTTGCAATGTAATAGTTACATTACTGCCGAATTCAGTGAAAGTCTATGATCAGAATTCTGACTTATAGACTGCATTCTGTGTCCCAAGCCCCAAAGTGAGACATTTGTTAAATACATATTTTATTAAATACAGTCACATAAGAAAAACAAAAGACATATCTGGAAACAACAATACAAAATAAAAAAAGTTAGTGTTCCTTTAAGTGGCTAAATTGAAGATTATGCTAGCTTTAGTGTACTTATAATCTTAATTTTAGTAATGACAGGTGGCGACTATTTTGCATAATCTCTCTTTACTAACTCCATAGCAGCAAAGAAAAAACATTTGTAACAAGAACCAATCAAATGCAATAAGAGGTATAGTGTCCCCTGTGATCAGGCTCCTCCCCCTCTTTCAGCTAGCGACATCACAGACGGAACAGTTCCAATAACGATGAACAGTAATCCACATTAATGCCAACGGGCAAGATCCATCAACGAATAACAAAGAACCTCTGGAAACGCGAGGCAATTCAGACATGTCATCCTTGGAGGAAAAGGAGTCCCATCTGGAATTAAACTGAAACGAGAGTGTGGAAGAGTTAGGAACACGTCTTGAAACGAAACAAAGCGAGGATTAAACCTTTTTGACGCAAAGAATGATAAACTAATCATGCAAACATAAATTGATATTTACATAATTAATAGTGGAAGCCAAACTTATCAGCATAGAAATGAAAATACTAAATGTTATTACCATATATAGAATTTCCACATATTTAGAAAACACCATCTGATTAAGTGGAGAAAGTAAATGAAAGGCAAATGAAAGACAGAAAGGCAAAGTTAAAGCAAGAAGTTAGCGAAACCAGTGTTTCAGAGACCCATCCAGAAAATAACACAACCCCATGGGAGGGAAGAGTGGGAAAATAGTCGCCTCCTGTCATTACTAAAATTAAGATTATAAGTACACTAAAGCTAGCATAATCTTCAATTTTACCACATGACAGGAGGCTTCCTATTTTGCATTTTTAACGCTGGTGAATAAAAGAAAAAGCCGAGTTAGAGACCGGCCTATAGTAGAAGGTTCGAAACGTGGATTCACGAGACCAATCTGCCGTACGGAGGATATCTAACAACGATGCCCCGGCCGTGAAAGCCGACGAGGCGGCTGCACCGCGAACAGAATGAGCTTCAAATGAAGCCTCCACTCCTGCCAGGGACAAGAGCCAACGAACCCATCTGGCGGGGGTAGTAACCGAGACTAGGAGCTGTCCCGAGTGAGAAATTCTGAGAGGGGCAGTAGCCTCCACATAACTCCGAAGGGTAGAGACCACGCATAGCTGAGGGTCAGCGGGAAAGAAAGGGTAGAAGATGGATGAAGAATTAGACTTCGTGCGACGAGATATCTGAAAAGTGACCCCGTCCGGGGAGACAGAAAAGACCCCAACGTCGAAAGCCCGTAGGTCCGAAACACGACGAAAGGAGACGAGACAAAGCAAGACGGTGAATTTCGCTGAAAGTTGACGGAGAGATAGCCTGTCGTTGGGAGGCCAGTCTCTCAAAAAACGGAGTACAATCTCCACGTCCCATAAATGTGAGTATTTGGGTCCCGGGGGGCGACGCAGACGGATGCCCCTTAGGAGACGACATACCAGAGAATCATTACCCGCTAGAATACCCTGGAGTGGCACGTGAGCTGCCGAAATCGCCGAGCGGACTACATTAATGGCCCGGTAAGAATGGCCAGAGGAGAACAGGGATGATAAGAAGTTCAAAATAGATGCCCTAGGGGCTGTAAAGGGATTGAGATCCCGTTCCATGCACCAAGCGGACAAGGAAGCCCATGCAGAGAGGTAACAACGTCTCGTCCCTGGTGCCCAGGAATCCCATAGAAGGTCCTTAGCAGTCTGCGATAGTCCGCCGACCTGCCAGGCACCCCGGAAAGAGTCCAGGCCACCAGGGTTAATCGATCGTCCACTAGCAGAGGGTGAGGGTTCCCTTTCGGATCCGTGAGGAGAGTTGGATATGATGGAAGAAGGAGTGGATCCGCGTGGGACCATGCTAGGAGGTCCGGGAACCACGGTTGACTCAGCCATAGGGGAGTGATGAGCAGAAGAGATATCTGATGAGTTTTTAGATAATGGAGTGTCCTTGCTATCATAGCAAAGGGGGGAAATGCGTATGCCCCGGTGTGTGGCCATGTTTGCAGGAAGGCGTCTACTGCTCTGCATTCCGGATCTGGGAGCCAGCTGAAGAAATCCGGAGTCTGTCTGTTGTTGCGAGAGGCAAATAGATCCAAAAGAAACGGGCCTCTCTGGTCTGAGAGGATGTTGAAGATCCGAGGATCCAGCATCCAGTCGCTGCCATCTCGCCAGTGTCGGGAGAACCAGTCCGCTGTGAGATTCGTCTCTCCCGGTAGGTACTCCGCCTTGAGGGAGATGTTGCGAGGTAAGCAAAATTCGAAGATTTCCTTCGTGATTTCTGACAGAAGCCTGGATCGAGCTCCGCCTAAGCGGTTGATATAACGGACTGCTGAGATGTTGTCCATCCTGAGAAGGATGCAACAATCGGTACTATCCCTCGCTAGGCTGCGTATGGTGAAGGAGCCCGCCAGGAGTTCCAGGCAGTTGATGTGGAGGTTGAGTTCCAGAGACGTCCAGGCGCCTCCTGTTGAGTTGTCTTCGCTCGTTGCTCCCCAGCCCCATAAGCTGGCGTTCGATTCTAAGACGAAATCCGGGTTGGCATCTAAAATGGCCCGGCCGTTCCATGCTTGCATACTGTCCAGTCACCATTGCAATTCCTCTCTGACCTCCGGAACCGGTTGGTCGTAGGTCGGGTTCTGGCGAAGGAATGAGGCTTTGAGGCGTTGCATCGCCCGGTAGTGGAGAGGTCCTGGGAAGATGGCCTGGATGGATGCGGAGAGGAGGTCCACTATTCGAGGTAGTCTGCGGAGTGGAATGGTGTGGCAGCGTATGATTCTGCGCAACTCCTTGCGTATGGCTGAGATCTTTGATGCAGGTAGGCGTAGTGTGCTTGTCGTGGAATCTATCTCGAAACCCAGAAATTGTATTGTTTGAGAGGGAGTTAATGCCGACTTCTGGCGATTCACTACGAATCCCAGAGGTTCCAAGAAACCCACTGTGTATTGAGTGTGTTGTATAAGTCTGAGCTCTTCGTCCAGGTAAATAATGCAGCGAAAACCTCTTTCTAGAAGATGAGAAACCACAAGTTTCAGTTGCTTGGTGAAGCACCAAGGGGCCGAGCTGAGGCCGAAAGGGAGGCACGTGAACTGCCACGGAGAGTCTAGCCACATGAACCTGAGGAAACGTCGACAAGAGTGATGAACAGGTACCGAAAGGTATGCGTCCTTGAGATCTAGTCTGGTGAACCAGTCCCCCTCTTGTAATAGGGCCCTCAAAAGGTGAATTCCTTCCATCTTGAAGTGACGGTAAACCACGTGGGCGTTGAGTATTCGCAGATTTATAACCGGACGGAAATCCCTAGTCTTCTTCTTCACCAAGAAGATGTTGCTGAAAAATCCCTTTGGGAACTCTGGAGTGGGTTCGAACGCGCCATTTATGCGGAGTTCCCGTAGTTCGTCGTCGATGAGAAGAGAATCATCTGCGGAGCAACTGATGGGTCTGGGGGGTTCCGATTGGAAGGGGGCTCCGGTGAGGTCCATGATGTAGCCCCGTACAGTTTAGTAGAATCCACGCGTCCGTGGAAATGTTTGTCCAAGCCTGAAAGAAAAGGGAAATACGACCTGCAATACAGAAATGAGTCTGAGTTAAGTGGTAGCTTACCTGCTGAGGAGCGTGCTCTGCCACAACTTCGCGTTCCGCGGCCTCTATCGGATCCTCTGGAATAGGAGAAAGACTGTCTGTAGCCCGTTTCCGGATAGAATGGTTGGAGCCTAGAGGAACGGGCACCTGATGGCCAGAAACGGCTGGCCGCACGACCCCTGCAGCGACCAGCCCGTCCAAAAACTCCTCTCATAGGGTTACCTCTGAAGACCATCCTTAATGAGGTTTGAGCCTTGTTTAAAGAAGTAAAGACATTCACGTGTCTGTTTAGTTCTTTGAGGAATGCATCGCCAAATAATTTGCCCTGTGCCATGGGTCCAAGCTCTTTGGTTCCCAAATCCACCAACTTTCCGTCAATACGGAGTAAAGCTGCTTTACGCCTCTCCGAAGAGAGGGCCACATTCGTGTTCCCGACAAAACAGAAACAGCGTTGCGCCCATTCACGGATGTCGTGATCCCATTCTCTAATAGTGCTGGTATCAAACTCATCAGCTCTCACAAAGGCGTCTTCCGCCAAATACAAAATTCGAGATAGGGGGCCAATCGAGTCCAAAAGTTTGTCTTGGACCCCTCTAAATCATTTTTCCACCCCTCTGCGGGCTTCACACCCGCCCCTTGTCATGAAAGTGGACATTACTTGGTCGAACTCCGGGGTCTGGGCAACATTGTCAGGTAGAGAAGGGCGTGGGCATTCTGACCTCAGTCTGTTACGCACCGCCTTATCCAGGGGTTTGCATAACCAAAGATGCATACATTTGGCCAAATGCTCTGGGGGTGTCCAGTCCCCAGAATGTTCATTGGATCGAAAAGCTTCTGACCCGTCGGGTCTAGGATGGCATCCTCTTCCTCTAATGGGGCAACTAAGTCCCCAGTGATCTGAGTTTCCCCCAGTTTCTATTTCACCAGGGGGGTGCGATTTTGAATCCGATCCCCATGCATTGTCATCTGAATCTGCATTCCATTAATCTAAAGTGGCCATAGTATAGTGTGGCCCCTCATCCTCATCCGAGGAATAGTCCTGCTGTGGGATAGGTCTAGCAGCTGGAGCTGGCTTATGTCTTTAAGCAGGTGCCTTGCCCTTGCTTGTAGAGGGTTGCACTTTCTCACCCTTCCAATGACGTTTGTCAGGGTGGATTTCCCCTTTAGCGTGGTATTCCGAATCAGAATCTGAGTTATGACGTATAGGTTTTGAGGGTAGGGTCTGATCGGTTGAGACCGTCATAATTTTAGCCAGAGCCTTTTCCATGGAGGCAGATATAGCAGCATTAATCATAGCCTGGAAGTCCACAGGGGAATTCTGGGAATCTTCCATGATAAAATATTATAGAGCGTATGGCACAGAGTATAGCAGTGTAAGGTGACAGAGCTGTAGGTTTATAAACAGTACCAGCAGTACCAGTAATAATAGTAATAATAAAATAACCCCAGAAGGGTATGATAGCCTGAATAAAATGATTAGATAAAATTTCTGAGCAAAGTACTAACAGTTCTTTATGATCGATAATAATAACCCCAGCAGGGTATCAGTACTTTATGACATATAATAATAATATGACATATAATAATAACCCCAGAAGGGTATACAGGCTGTATTTGGGATTTTAACCTGGGTTACAACCAGGGATAGAGGTTGTAAGGTGTCCTCTAGTCAGCAGCGAAATCAGGTGCTTCACACCAACAATGCATAGGGTGATGAGCCCTAAATGCAGACTACAGCTGTCAGTAAAACAGAATGTAATACCTGAAAATCGCCTGGTAGTTTTGAAAACGAATAGAGACCAACGGGTCTGATAGTAGTGGTAGTAGTGGAGATAGCCGACAATACACTGAAAACAAGCGTGTGAAAAACGCAGGTGCTGTAAAATGGCGGCCGTGAATCTCGCGATAGATGAGATCCAAGATGGCGGCCGCCACGATAGAATCGCGAGGAGACGCGAAACCGGCCTTACTAAGAGGTATTTCTGTGGAGAAATTCTCCAGAGAGGCTGACCAGTAGGAGAGAGTCCAAAGGGACCATCGGGTAAGAAATAAAGATAAAATAAACAGTGCCTGACCGCATAAAGGAGGGGTGGAGCGCACAAATGACAGAGATAAGCTCTGAGGTAATAAAACAAAAAACAGAAAAATATAAATGTAATAAAAGCAAATAGCAACCAAAGACAGGAGCTACAGTCAACAGTCAAATATAATGATAATCAATAGTCATAAATACAAATAATCGCATATATAATTAAGAGATAAGAAGAGCCCAAAAACTCTGACCTGTCTGCAGCAAAGAAAGAGGGGGAGGAGCCTGATCACAGGGGACACTATACCTCTTATTGCATTTGATTGGTTCTTGTTACAAACGTTTTTTCTTTGCTGCTATGGAGTTAGTAAAGAGAGATTATGCAAAATAGGAAGCCTCCTGTCGTGGTAAAATTCAAAATAGCATTCTTAAGAATTTCTGCCTTCTTTTGGATCAAAAGCAAGAATTATAGATAGAAAGGTTGAACTTGATGGGCTTAATCCTTCTTTTAACCTAAATTACTATGTTACCATGTATAGAAATGTTGTTTTGATACACAAAATTTAGGCTTGGGGAAACAAATGTGTGTTGGACTGTTGTGTGTGGCAGCATAAACACTATTCTCACATAAATGAGTGCTGCATCTTTTGTTTACTGGCCATATAAATGCCAAGTACTGTCAAATTTATTTATGAATGTGCGTATAGTTTTGATTATTTATGTGTTTGGTACAAAAAAAAAAAAACGGATAATGTCAGATTACTAACGGAGCTCATGTTGAATGGATAACCCTAAACATACTAGGGATGAAAAGTGAAAAATGCTAAAGACAAGTATTTGTGGAAAATCCACCAATAGTATCATATTACGTCTGATGTTAATGGTCTACCATGGATCATTTTGTTGGTAAAATGAAATGCTCATCTCACCTCAATTTTTCTGCAGCTCACCTGCTCCTCAATTTAGTCTTCTATAATCTCCTTTAAATCTTCAATATTCTCTTTACTAGCTTTTATAAAGTACTGGGCTTCAGTAAGAAAAAGCATGTTTTGTCTGTGTTTTGACAGATGACATATGTATTTTACTCAGCTGTCTAATTCATTTGAGGTGAGATGTCATGATTTTGAGATGCCTCTAAGACAATTTACCTAGTACTGTATACCATGGTGTTTTGTGGCTCTGAAGTAATACTCATAAGAAAAAGGAAACTTTTGTTGTTTTTCATCATTTTTTTTAACACTTCTGTACACTCTTATCACATCAGTATTATATTTTGAAGTCAATAAAGCATATTATTCAAAATATACATTAGAGGTTCTACTCAACAAAGAGAGAATTGCAGGGAATTGAGAAGGACATTTTAAACTTAAGGACAATGTAGCCAATTTTGAGAAATTCTCACACTTAACTGAATGTGGGGAAATGTTTCCAACTTAGCTACTTTGGACTTAAGTTTGAAATATCCTTCTCAATTCGCTGCAATGCTTTTGTTCATAAAGAAAGCCCACAGTGTGCCTTCTTGTTTATTTGGAAGACAGAATATCTGGCCAAGCTGTACATACTTTGAAGCATTTTAGATAACATGAAACTGCTTCACAAATGTGTGTCAAGCATGGTCATTAACTCAGCTAGGAGAAGTATACAGTTTTATAGCTATCCCTGAGTAAGAGTAGAGTCTAAAGCCTTTCACAGGTCCTTAGACTGTGCACATAAATACTGGGATGGGACTCTTCATCGCGGCTGCTTCCGCGTAGCCGCTTCACCGCCGACTCTACAGCACAAGACAGATCGTCGCTGGAGATTTCATCGCGGGACATTTCATCGCTAAAGGTAAGTATTTTACCGATTTTAGTTTGTTTACAATTAGGGTTTAGGGGGTTAGAATTAGGTTAAGTGTTTAGTGTTAGGGGTTAATTTTACTATTAGGGGTCGGGGGGTTAGTATTAGGGTTTAGGGGGTTAATTTTAGTATTAGGGGTCGGTGGTTAGTATTAGGGTTAGTATTAGGGTTTAGGGGGTTAATTTTAGTATTAGGGGTCGGGGGTTAGTATTAGGGTTAGTATTAGGGTTTAGGGGTTATTTTTAGTATTAGGGGTCGGGGGTTAGTATTAGGGTTAGTATTAGGGTTTAGGGGGTTAATTTTAGTATTAGGGGTTGGGGGTTAGTATTAGGGTTAGTATTAGGGTAAATATTAGGGTTTAGGGGGTTAATTTTAGTATTAGGGGTCAGGGGTTAGTATTAGGGTTTAGGAGGTTAATTTTAGTATTGGGGTTAATTTTAGTGTTAGTATTGGGGTTTAGTGTTTAGTGTTACTATTGGGGGGGAATAATTTATTAAGGGGGGGTTATTTTAGTTTTACTTTTAGATTTGTAAGAGCTGACAGTTCAGCGCTGAACTGTCAGCTCTTACATAGCTGCAGCCGCGGTGAAACGGCCACGTTATACTTCATTGCTGACAGTTCAGCGTTCTAACTGCCGCGCTGAACTGTCAGCGATGAAGATGCGGCGAAGAACAGTCCTAGACCCCATAAATACATGGCAGTCAGATCCATCTGTTGTTTAGGGAAGCCTGTTCCTGAATTTCTTAGGAGTTCTTTTAATGAGAAAGAGAAGCTGCATGGTTCTGTAGATTGTCAGGAAGTCCTGTCTGACTTTCACATGCATAAATGCCAGCAGAAGAACCAACCATCACTTCCTCAGAATGCTGGATTCTCTCCAGCCAATCCCAGGCTTACTTTCAACCATTCAACAGCGGCTAGGTGGAGTTAATACTTCAACAAATGAATATGATTTTTATGTGAAAACTTCACACATTTGAATGAAAAAATAAATAATTAGCAGCAGATTACCAATTATATTGGTGTCATTAAGTACATTTTAAGTCTGGAATGTCCATTTAAGTAGGACAGTGCTAGAGTTGCAATCACTGGCATCAGCAGGGACATTAATCACTTCAAGTTCTATTATCACGTACTCTTCTTTGTATGCCTGCATCATATATTGATGGACAATACCTTGATCAGCCCATAAGACTTTAAATTTCAGGTTGCCAAAGCCAGCACAAAGTCAGTTTCCTGAGGTACCAAAATGATTAAATTAATAATTATGGCATCTGGTCTCATGAAGAGGCAAGAATGAGTGACACAAACAATGTGCCCTTTGTTTTCACAGTGTGGCTTAAATTTGACAAAATGCAAAATGAGGATCATGTTAAATCATACTGTTTATCCAAGGTTACTAACCAGAAACAAAAAAATCAACAACAATTTGCTATCTTGATTTCCTTTCACCTTAATTAGAACTACTTTACAGATCTTAATTCACACACATAAATAGCTTTACTTTTACAACCTTACGACATTAACAATCTTAAATTCTATACGACTAACTCTAAATTACATTGTAAATTTAAGCAGCATGCATGTGAAATCAATAACCATATATATTGTTTCTGTGATTAAATTAATTAACCATATCTCATCAATTTCTGAATTATTTAACTTTACTTTAATGTTACTTCTACAAAATGAGTGACCTGATTCTTTCACAAAACAGTCACTCTGATTACTCCATAAACATTAGTAAAGATTCACTGAAATTTTACATAATTTTACAGACATTTACAGACCAAACATTTAAAGTAAGTTTGAGCATTCATTATGGGCAGAATAGTTAGGCCAGTTAATTATTTTTTACCTTCATTATAATCTGTACTTCTGTGTATTAACCCACACTCTTAGATACTTTGAACTCTATAGGGTCTATTTAGGTAGCTCCAATTTGCAATGAAATTGGTACACATTGGGGTTAGTAGCCAATAATTTGACCCCTTTTGGTTCAGTGGAACTAGGCATGCCCCGTGTAAATGGGGAAAGAGATGGCATAGGTGGAGGAAGAGAAAACAAATGGGGACAATGAATAAATAGATTGCATGGATATACGACATTTGGATGTAATCTGTTGCTGTGGGGTCAGCTTGTGCTATCTGGGGCTGTGGGGTTGCATCTGTTGCTGTGGAGTTATGTCTAGAGCTATGGATCTTTATCTGGTGTAGTGGGTTTAAATCTTGTGCCATGGATATATAGCTGGTGCTTTGGGTTTTCAGCTGGTGCATGGATCTATATGTGTTGCAGTGGATCTGTATTTTGTGTTGTGGTGTTATATATAGTGTTGTGGGGTTATAGCTGGTCCTGTAGGTTTTTATGACTTAGCAAAGCAATAATATAGTCTCCACTGAAGTAACATAAAAATAAAAACCATATGTTATACTACATAAGTGACACATAACTTATTATTGTGGTAGTCCTAGGTATACACCTAAGGGCACAAATACAGCTTAGACATGTTCAAAACATATCAAACATGTACAAAGTTGCCAACTATCCCATTTCCTACCACCATCTCTGTTCTCTCCTCCTCTTCCTCTCCCCCATTTCAGTATTCTCCCCCCCTCTGTTCACTCCCCTTCCACCCCTCCTCTGTTCTTTTTCTCCCCCCCATGTTCTCTCCCCCCTTGTTCTCTTTCTTCCCCAGCAGTTAGTAAACCCGCGTAAATAGTAAATCTATTGAGAAACACGTCGGGTTTACTTAATTCTACCGGGGCATGTATTGTTTAACCCTAGCTTCCTTCAAGGAAGCTAGGGTTAAACAACGTTTAATTTTCCTTTAAGATGGACCCCCATCCCTCCGCAGTACTGTAAATGGAAATCATAAATAAATATCTATCGACTGTTTTAATAGAATTCAAAACAAATGTATAGATCACCAAGGGTAAAACTTGTGAACATTTCTGTGCTATGGCATCACAGGCAACTTGCACATCCCCCATTGCATTAGCTCATTTGCTCACTAAGCCAAAAGGTGATGTCACAGCAGATGTGGTACACACATTTGGTTTCCGTCAATCCATACATTTATTTGCAATTCCCCTTACAAGAAACCCTTTATTTCTGCACACAATGTAATGGCTAACCTCGGCATTGCAGACCCCCGGGAACTCCACAGGCCATGATACTGAGCCAACCTTATCATTGACATGAGCGTCATAGAATATGTAGTTCCCAAAAAATCTGCAGTGCCAATGTTAGCCATCACAGGTTTAGGGTTTCCCCTTTCTTCCTTAAATCGCAGTTCCACCTAGCTTATTCTCAGCGTGCATATTTTTTTAAAATATACATGAGAAGTATTTATTTTTACCAAGTTGTCGCTGGCTGTGCAGAGTAGGAGTTAAAGTCCAGAACTAGCTAGAGGAATAAAGCAATTGTATGAAGATTAATAAAAATAAATAAAAAATAAACAGGTGTACAATGAAACAGACTGGGAGGGGGCGGATCTCACCGGGAGGGGGTGGACCTCACACCCTGTGAGATCCGCCCCCTCCCAGGCTACTCCACAGAGGCCGTGTAGAGGGCAGGCGAGGGGTGGTCATCTCCCCAGCCAGTGCCTCTACCTGCAATTTTTTTTTCTTCCTCAGGGCTGGCGCCCCGTCGCTGTGGCGCCCTAAGTCGGATGCCTGAGCAGCCTTACGGTGGCGCCGGCCCTGCAGATAGGGTAGTGGAGGCATGGAAAAGCCTTCCAGCAGAAGTGGTAGAGGTTAATACAGTGAATGAGTTTAAGCTTGCATGGGATAAGCACAAGGCTATCCTAGATATAAGATAAGGCCAGGCTGAACGGATGACATCATCTAGAACATCAATAAATGGTTGTCAAGTTGGGAACATTTTTTTAGCTCTCTTTTCTTTATCTAAAGAGGCTTCCAGTTAATCCATCCCCAAAAAAACAAGCATTGTTTTAAATAGGGTTATAGTAAGTGATCTGGATGGATCCACTGATGCAGAATCATTTTACGTGCCGCTGCCAAAGAAATGTTAACAAATATTTTTTTTTACTCTTATATGAATATATTACATTTATTTACATGGCACTAACAAGTATAAAAGTATAGCTATACAGAAGTAAGTCTGTGCCCATGGGAGTATAAAAGTAAAGAGCATAAAGTTACAGAATAAATTAGGCAAACACACATAGATTGATACACCTGGTAGATTTCCCTGTTGGGAAACTTGCAATCTAAAGCAAATGGGGAACAGGAGGCACAAAATATAAGGGAAAAACATGAAACAGATGTGGTTTTGGGGGGACTGTGAGAACTGGGTGTGTCTGACCAGATGTTATGGAATGGGTGTTATGGATGGATGAAATGTAGGCATGCGCACCAAATAGAAAACCTAAGATTTTGATGGATACAGACTATTTCAGAGTATTGAATTATTGATTTTGTTTTAAATGCTTAATATTTTTCCATTTCCAAAAATTCTAATCACCAAACTAGTTATATTTCCTTTAAGTAACTTTAATTGTAGATTATAGAAAATGAAGTATGAAAAATGATTATAATGACTCTGAATAATAAAAATGTTCCATTTTAAATTTTACATTAAATATTTTCCTTTTTTCTGTTAGTTATTTGCATAGACATACTTAAAAGTCAATATCTCAGAAATATGAACGGAAAACAATTTGGAAAAGAATGCTTATTTTTAGCTGAGATGGCAAAAGTGTTCATACATACATTAAAATTGCAAGTTTTAGATAAGTAGCCTCCGGCATATAATTATGCTCCAAATAATGGACACAGAGTACTGATAAAGCTCACTCATCAAAAATGTATGAGTTTTTAACATGCACCATAAGCTAGTGGTGTAGCTTTTAGAGTACGGGGGGGGAAAATCTAATACTGAAAGATTTGTGCTTACAACAACACTTTAAAAAGTAAGAAAGAGATCAAATGAGAAATATAAGTTTGCATGCCGTGATGTAAGTTTTATAACTATGGCTTAATCAGTCTGAATTAGTAGGGAAGGAAAATAATATGGGGACTATTTACTAAAACTGACCTGACCTGAACAGTAAATATCTGACAACTTGTGATTTTTTTCATCTCAGCTATTAAAAAAGGAGTAAACACCAAAATTCATTATTTATATATGAAACGCCATACGTCTACGTGTTTTATACCATTTTTAAAGTGACATCAACATTCTTTGCAAGATCATCATCGATGAACTTCGTGCTTTAGGAAGACAGTCAATGGTCAGTCTTCCTCTCCTACTGATGCTAACATTCAGCCAGAAAAAATGTATGGTGGACATATCACAGCATGTAACAGATCACTTTCACTAACATAAGCTGTATATGCACCTCATGTAATATCAGTGTCCATTCATGCTACCTGATTTATGCCTCACAAGCATGAGAAAACTTATGCACCCGGCTACCAGTGACAGGTAAGCCTACAACTACCACTGTTCAATGAACCTGATCTATGGTATATACTTTTTCAATGGAAGCATGGCAGCTTTCGGTCAGAGGATAAACTGGCGTGTACTTTCAAAAGTAGAATGACGATGAAGAGAAAAATAACATTTATTATTCCTTTAAGATATTACAGCATTCACCCATCCTAAGATCTTTTACCGGACTATGTAGGGAAAGCATATCTCTCGATAATAAGCTAACCAGAGCTAACTAATATTGGTTTTTGTGAAACAAAACAATTTTATACCGTAAATAAAATAAATCTTGCAAGTAATACATATTAAATATTTATAAGACTGCTTAGTGTTTTAAGACAATCAAAATATACCAAAATATGCTGTATCTGTGTAAAAAAACAAATATTGCACTAAACTAGCATATACTTAGACTTTATATGCTTACAAATATAAAAAAGACAACAACTATGATGGATTCTCTCAAAGGAAAATATCTTTATAGCATAAATGATTATCTTACACTGTATTTGTACAAGATATTCAATTTTAATTATGCAAACCAATGTGTTTAGCATAGTTTTACTATGCTTATACTCTTAAGTATTGTGATTAAAATGTATATTGTTTTTCCTTGTCTGCAATCTTATTTAAAAGTTTGTTTCTTCTGTTTAGTTCTCCTCAGATTCTTACGAATATCTATAGTTCCATAGTAATTTTTCATAAATTTTAATGCATGTCATCAGTCTTTTGAAAATTCTAATCTCCTGTTTGACCTTCCCATATCACACAATCCACCTGGAAATTCAGTGTTTCTATAGCACTCTTAAAACATGATGAATTAATTATCCTTATTTTATTTATAAATACTATTTCTGTGTCAATCCACTACTATTTTTTATTTGGGAAATGTTAATGTTTTTCTAATAAAATAATAATAACTTCAGAAAAGGGTTTTGGTGCTTAAATGATCATAAAAAACAGAAATACTTGTCATGCTTGCAATACCGATAGTATAAGAGAATAAATGTTTCTCCCTGTGCTCTTCTGTATAAAATGCACTTAGGTTCTAGTCGGGTAGCTGTGATGTTCTGGGCATATTTGGATAATTTCACTGGTATTAGAACAGCTGAATGTTGGGCTACTCAGGTAAGTGTCATTTCTGATGCGAAACACAAATTGTCTTCTGTACCTCACCCTGACGTTTTTATATCAGCCTGTTCATCGAATAAAGCACTCATCTGGATTTTTGTGTGATACAAGCCTGTGCCTCAACCTCTATCAACAGCCTGGGAGGTGGAGCCCAGAGTTCCCTCATGTTTGAGGGTTCCTGAGAATGGATACAAGACTATTTGGTAATTAAAGTGTAAGTGAGGAGATATGGCCTTAACAAAAACCCCAAAATCCAAACCTCAAGCTAATAAGGAAAAAAAGATGGAGAACAATATAAGGACATTAGAGACCATGGGGATAAATATATGATGGACTCGTCAGTGAATCTTGATATTTAAAAAGTGTTTCCTACAAAAGACAAGAATGCTGTGACAATGGATCTATTGAATTTAAGCTAACAAGGTGTCCTTGAAGAAATAAACAAGGATATTTCAAACAACTTATTGGCCATCAAAAAATAAATGAACTTATTTTCTAAAAGATTCAAGATAAAGTGTTCCCCTCTCCTTGGAAATTGAAATTAAAAATCTGGAATTAAATAATGAAATTATATTCAACAATCAAACAAGGTGATTATTCAATGTATTCTTGATGGGCTAAATAGCCCTATAAATGCCTTAGCTATAATTATGATTATGATTGTTTTGTTAAATGTTTGTAATGTCCTTTTGCATTTTTGTATTAAGAAAAGAAAAAGTATGATCTAACAATGTTGTACATTTAAGATGGTGTTTTCAGAAATGTTTGGAAAGTAAAAGGCACTTGATCATTTTTTTAGTGAAGATTTTAAACAAATGTTTTGCACTTTTTATATATGACACAATTAGAAAATTGCTATATTTTGAGATTGTTCAAGCACAAAACAATGAATATGGTAGTTTTATGATAATTGTTGTTATGAAATCTGGAAATCTACAAGTCACTGAGTAATATTTGTTTTTCCTGAACTTTCCTGAATACTCTCCAATGAAGTATATGGGAGCATCTACAATCTATGTGCAGTTCTTCTTCATCTTGTTTTCTTTTTTCCTGCACAGTTCTTAGTTATGTTTGGCAATTATATTCAAAAATCTAAAAAAAGTTGTTTGACTTTTTAAACCACATGAAATTTGTTATAAGCCCCATTTTGGCTACATCTATTAGCCGCACCCCAGTCAGGAATATAGGACAGTGTCATTGTTTTTTCCTGTACGTGAACATAAATAACATCGTTTTTCACGGTTCTCTGGCAGCTAGAATAAACCAGGATGGCCACACATGAAAGCCTAAAAGTCCTGAAAATGTTGTGGACAGAGAGCTTTTCTGATTTATTTTTTCAGGATCTGCCAGCACTGCTGCCTAGTTGTCATCTCTCTGGCCATCCCTCAACCTCACGAATAGGTAATAACTAGGGCATACATTGCTGGGTCTCTCTCTCCAAGAAGAAAAAAAAAAGTGTCCCCCCATGTATGGATGTAGTCAGCGCTGTATTTAGCGTGAGGCAAACAAGGCAAGTGCCTAGGATGGTACTTACCCTGTATGCCGGTTGGGCAGCAAAAAACAAAAAAATGACCCTTTAAAAAAAAAAATAACTCACTTGCTGGCAGAGATGATGTCTGGGAAGATCAGAAGAATTTGCCACTTTTTATTTTTTTTTTACCTTTTTTTACATGGACATTGTTCCATATATGTCTAAATATAATCTTTTGAATAAGTATTGTAATCATGGATATTTGCATCAAATTTGTTATTAGGGGATATATTAAGCAATTTCCATATTTAAAAAAATGCTTTAACTGGAGAATTGATATGGGACAATTTCCGTGGATATTTCCAGCATTCGGGGCTTGTTCAGGGATAACCTGCACTCTGTATGCTTTTCATGGCAAAGTTTCTGTGATCCGAGGGATTAAATACTTCAGGTCATGAATGTTGCCAGTTTTTGACGATCTATGCTCCATTTCAAGCCAAATCGCTCTATTTGAAACAGACCCTATAATAGTTTTAGGAATCTGATACCTATATGAAATGAAAGTATACAAAAAACTAGCAGATTTATTTGAAGTGGTAATTTGTTTTAACATTATTGAAAGTGTAAATAAATTCTGAATGGTTAAAGTGACCATCCTGGAAAAATCACTATACCAGCTAGAAAAGATTTATATAGTGGTAGAAGAGATATTTTAACCTCATGACAGCTAAGCTCAGTAATCAATGACTGTTAAATATTTCATTTAGCATTTTACCATTTAAATTGCGTTTCTACTTAAACTGCAATATTTTAAGTTAGCATCAGTGCTTATTTATAGATCGGAGGGAAAATTTATTATCAAGTGTTGGCAGCTACAATGTATTGTCAAGCTCTGTTTAAAAGCGTAAACAGTAATGCATTGGGGAAATACCAATGATAGTAAATTACTCTCACTCATTACAATAAATAGTTATATGATTTTTGAAAATATTTTTATTTTTAAATTACCATATTATATTGAAATTGTATGACTAATAAGGTGCAATCAGAATTTCATTTTCCACTTAAATGAAAATGGCTATATATCTAGTAATGATTTAATTTGTTTTTCTATTTTCTGTTACAAAATGTTAATCTTGAGGCATGCTGTGTACAGTAGGATAGAAGCAAAAATGTGTGATATTTGGGTTTATGGTAACAGTAACTCAGCCTCATACTTGCGTATACTTCTCTACATTATGGAGAAGTTAGTCCTACTACATTGCAGCCTCAAGTAGTGAATTAAGTGTGTACCTAATGTGAAGGATAACATATAGTTACATAGGAACTTATATACATAGTAATTTAGGTGGAAACAAGACTTGCGCCCACCAAGTTCAGCCAATTTTCTATCCCTTGTTTACTGTTGTTGATCCAAAAGAAGGCAAGAAAAAACCTTGTTTCAGAAATTTAAAATTCTGCTTTTAATGAGGAAAAAATGCTTCTTGACTCTAAATGGCAAATCAGATTTCTCCTTGGATCAACAAGCACTAAATAAATATTAATGCCTATAGTCTGAGCTTAGCAACTTGTAAGACTTCAGAATCACCAGGATTTTACTAAATCTTTATACTGTCCATTCCTTAAAAACCCACAATTTTTTAACGGAAATGCAGAATACCCCTACACACAGTGTTGAAGGAAAGTAATTACCTCTATAGAAACCTTTGGTATATATTTCCCAGCACAAGCTGTTTAAACTGGATACATTCAGGAGTAGATTCCCAGACATAGACATGACACCCATTGTAAGGAAATATCCTCTGTCCCTTAATGCGACCGTCTTGGTTTGACTTGTAAATACTGGATCCAGGAGAGCTATCTCACAGTGAATAACTGAGACCGACACCAATGCAACTGTGAAACAACTCTGATTTTAATTGTTTAAACAAGCGTATATAAATGAAGGTAAAAGCATTAGTTACTACGATATAATTGGTTATTCTAATATTCTAATATGTAGAAAGGCGTGTTTTACAAGGAAATGCACTTAAAACGTAATATGTAAAATAATGTTACAAAAGTCGTTCTTATGGAAAATTACAGAACTTTCAGAGACAATATGTTGATGTTCCAGAAACCTCTGTTCTAGCCTTGGAATAGTAAGATAAGACCATTCTAATAACAATTACGCTACTGGTGTGATCTGGCCTTCCAGAAGGTGCTGCAGACATCAGCTTCTTTGACACACTGTCGGCTTTTAACCCTCACAGATCCAAATTAATCCTTTCAATCCCCTCTTAGAACCATATGATTCATATAATATGGTTCTTCCCCTTTTGCTTCTATAAATCCTTAAATACTGCTGATATCCTTCTGGGGTATGCTGTTGGGGATCGAGGGGCAGATTTGTTTCATACATAGTCTGTGTAATGCCTTTAATAACCAATTTATGAAAACAGGGAATTATGCACAATACTACTAGTGCAAAAATAACTAACACCACTAATATGATTATTCCCAATTGAGTTAAAGCCTTTTTCCAATCACTTAGCCAACCAAAATATTGGTCCCAAGGATTGGCAATACCTGAGTTCTTCTTCAGCTCTATGGATAAGTCCTCGAGTTTCTGTATAGCTATGGTAACCTTTCCATTAGGTCCTGTACTGTCAGGAATGTACGTACAACATGAAGTAGGGTCTGTTAATACCTTGCATACACCTCCCTTTTCAGCAAGGAGCATATCAAGAACCATTTTATTTTGGAATGTCATAATGGAGTCGGCTTGTAACTGTTCAGCTAGGCCTTTTAATGCATCTCTTGTATAATTAACAAAACGTTGTTGATTATAATAAATGTAGTTTATCCAGTCTACGTTTTTATTTACAGTGATTATAGGCCATATTGATTCAAAACCAGCAGCTACCTGATCTCGAGCCTTAAATTCATCGGGGACCCCTCTTGAGACTCCGATGGTATCAATATATACATGTAGGTCAAAACTACCCTGTGGGGTGACTGAACGTTTTGTTATGTGGGATATGCTCGGGTGGTGTACATTTTCTGTAAAAATATATATATTTATGAGTGCTTTGGCAAGAGCGCATTCACCTTGCCAATTACCTTCTAATCTGAATCTTATTTTCTTATCACCACAGATCCAATATACATCACTTATTGAATATATTTGGTTTTGAGTTGTATCAGTGGACATGTTGCTATAAGAACTACAATATCCTTCTGAAAAATTGCCTACCGACCTACCAGTACTGCCACCCTTGTAACAGGTGTTGTTACCTGGATATATGGTAATACCCTCACCATGGCGAGGGGTGTTGGTGAGGAGAGGGTATTTGTGTTTCCATCCTTGGCATGTAGAATCATTGTAACTCGTATTGAGGAATGTTTGTAAGAAACATTCCTCAATATCAGAAGGTAAATTTAAAAGAACCGTGCCAAGGTGAGGTCGTGCAGAACCACAAACATAACAATTTGATTTATTTACAGATGTGGCGCTGTATTTCATCCATTCTAACCATAAATTGATATCTGAAAACCCTGTTTCGGCTGCAAATGTATCTTCAAATGTTATTAAACATATCATCAATATAAAAAGGGCAATGAATGCTTCCATCCCCTCCTGGATAATAAATCCTCAATATGTATCTCCCTCTATCACTAGGGGATGAGTTTTCAATATTTAAGGAAAGTTGGATTGCATCTGATTTCCTCATAGTCTTACAGTTATCATAATTGTAGGTTGCTATGTTTCCTACTTTCATGAGGGTCATCCTGGTGAGTAGGGATTTGCCAAGTTTATCTTTTCGATCAAGGGCACTCCTGGATTTGTATCACCAGTCGTGTCCAGTGTTCCAACCTGCTGATTCCCAATATTTACAATCATCCCCCCAATAGGAATCTGTTACACATATGTATAGAGTGACGCATATAGGAACAGTATCCCTATCACATAAACTGTGGTTGAATCTAAAAGTAGCTACCTGGGTGTTGGATGAATTTTGTGTTAGAAAATATATTTTTACCGTCATCATTATTCCAGTATATGGGGGTGCCTCCCTCTTGTGTAATATCTACTTCAGTTTGGGTATTGTGTATGTTACAGAAAAACAAAATCAACTTAATCGTCCACCATGTTCCAAAACTGAGGGAGTCTTTCATCATCTTCAAGGTCAGGGCTGTCTGCCCCCCGTTAATACCTCAGCTGTGGGTGGGTTGTCTGCGAGGTCAAGACTGTCTGTCTCCATTCTTACCTCCTTTGTTTGGTGATTCTCTTCGAGGTTAGGGCTGTCTGCCCCCGTTATTACCTCCTTTTTCTGTACCAATTTCACTCTTGTGGCATGTATCCACGTAGGGGAGTTTTCAGTTAGCACAGCTGTGCGGGTGATAGCCACTACCGTTGTCGTGGGTCCGTAGGGAAAATCTCCAGGATTCTTCTTCCGAATAGCTTTCACTATCACTTCATCTCCGACCTGGAATGGGTGTGTTGGTTCCTGTGAAATAGAGGGAGACTTACAAGCAACATTTCCTTCAATTTTATCTAATGTTGTGATTAAATCACGTACATATTGTTCCCTTATGATATCTAAATCTCCTTCTTGAACTACTAGGGGCTTCCTAGCCCAAGGGGTGGGGAAAGGACGTCCCATTAAAATCTCAAAAGACCTGTCTTTTTATTGTGGGTCATTCTGATTTCTGCAAGTATTATAGGTAACATGGTTTTCCATTTCTCAAATGACCCTGCAGTAGCCTTTCTTAGTTTGTCTTTGAACGTTCTGTTCATGCGCTCTACAATCCCTGAACTCTGAGGGTGATATGGAATGTGAAATTTCCATTCGATGTGAAGGAGTTTCACTAGTTCTTTGTTTACTTTAGAAGTAAATGCGGGACCTTGATCAGACTCAATCTTGGTTGGGCATCCCCATCTGGGAATAATGTCTTATGTTAAAATGCGTGCAACTGTTTTGGCATCCTCTCGTTTGGTAGGGAAAATTTCAGGCCAACGTGAAAACATGTCCACAATCACTAAAGCATATTCCTGGAGTCCCTTTTTTCGTGGTATATGTGTAAAATCAATTTGTAAATGAGTGAATGGTGCTGTGGGATATTCCAAATGTTGATGTTTAATTGATGTATTGGTGTTAGGATTATTTCTGAGACATGTGATACAGCGTTTAATGTAATCATTGATTAATATGCGTGCGTCTGTCAAGTAAAAAGAGTCTGTCAGTAACGTGTGTGTTGTCTGTATACTGTTGTGTCCAATGCCATGAAAATGTGATATGAAAAGAGCTGCACTATGTTGGGGAATACATGGTTTTTCCCTCTTTGCAGATCAATCCACTCCGTGGATTTTTCTGCAGCACAGGATAACACCAGTCCTCGAGATCATTGTGAAGCTGTAGCTTGTAAATCAGTAATCATTTGGGCTTCCTCGAGGTATGGCCATTTGTTGGACTGCTGGAGCTTTAAGGGCAGCCTTTTTAGCTTCCATGTCCGCAAAGGCATTGCCTTGTGAAACATGATCTTTTCCCCCTGTGTGGGCACGGCAGTGTACAATAGCCAATTGTGATGGTAATTG
This sequence comes from Pelodytes ibericus, assembly GCA_036172795.1. Lineage (NCBI taxonomy): Eukaryota > Metazoa > Chordata > Amphibia > Anura > Pelodytidae > Pelodytes > Pelodytes ibericus. The sequence goes on along the minus strand of CM069863.1, from coordinate 108,567,653 downwards.
GATTGCTTGCAGTAAATCAGTGACTAGATGTGAATGTGAAATGCGCTTACCGTCAGCTGAAATGAAACCTCGGCGCAGCCATATAGTGCCGTGGTCCCAGACAACGCCATGGGCATACTTGCTGTCTGTGTAAATGGTGACAGGCTTACCTGTATAGTATTGGCAGGCGCGGGTAAGAGCAATAAGTTCTGCGGGTTGTGCTGACTGATAAAGAATAGAATCAGAATCAATAACAATATCTGGCAACATAACAATAGCATATCCTGCATGGTACGTTGTGTCATTGGGACGGCTACAGGAACCATCAACAAAAATTTCTGGGGCCAGTGGAATGGGGGTGGATGACAAATCTATTCTGGGGAAAGTTTCATGTTTGATACAGTGTAAGCAGTCGTGTAAATCGGGGAGTTTATCCTCTTCCCCTTTGAGACCCAAAAGGGCATTTAGGATAGCTGATGGTCCAGAATTATGTGCTGCGTGCTGAACTTCTAACGTGGGATTACTGAGTAAAAGGATCTCATATCGTTATAAACGTTGTGCTGACATGTGTTGTGTGTGTAGTCCCTTAAGGAGACCTAAAACATCATGTGTGGTGTGGAGTTCAGTGTGGTGTCCCAGAGTGAGTGGGGTAGATAATTCCACCATCATTGCAGAGGCTGCCAGAGATCTTAGACATGCCGGCATTCCTTGTACAGAAACTGGCATAACCTTTGAGAAAAATGCACAAGGACGCAACGTGCCTCCGTGAAATTGGGTGAGCACCCCCGCCATAGTTTTACAGTTTTGTCTGGCAAATATGTGAAATGACAATTTGTAGTCAGGGAGTCCTAAACCTGGGCTTGACATTAATGCACATTTCAAAAAATCATGAGCATACAACATTTCTGGTGACCATTTGATAAGATCTGGCATGTCTGCCAGAGTGGTTTGTCTCAATATGTTATCATAATATGAACAGTCGGGAATCCATTGTCTGCAATAGTTAATCATTCCGAGAAAGGACAGCATGTCTTTCTTGGTGTGCGGGGTGACCAGTCCCGCTACAGATTGGATTCTTCCCAGACTGATTTTGCGTACCCCTTTTGTGAGAACAAACCCTAAATATTCAACCTGTATTTGACACCATTGCATTTTAGTTAGAGAAACTTTGTGACCACATTCAAACAACCATTGTAACAGTGATAAACCATCTGCCAGGCAGTTCTCCTCTGACATACAACATAGCAGCAAGTCATCCACATATTGTAATAGGACAGAACCACAGGGGGGGTGCCATGATTGCAAAGTGGCTTGGAGAACAATACTGTACACAACTGGTGAATCAGTATAAACTTGGGGCATTCGTGCCCAAGTTAGTTGTCGACCCTCAAAGGAAAAAGCAAAAAGAGGTCTGGTCTCTTCGTCAACAGGGATCGAAAAGAAAGCATTCTTATGATCAATGACACTAAAATAGACAGCGTCTGCAGGGATAGCTGAAAGTAACTGAGTAACTGGGGATTTTTTTTTAGAGGGATCTTGTACGGAGCAGGAGGAGGAGGTGGACGTTTAGGATTGTGATAGTTCTGTAATCCCGGACGAGCCCCCAAATTGTAAGGAAATATCCTCTGTCCCTTAATGCGACCGTCTTGGTTTGACTTGTAAATACTGGATCCAGGAGAGCTATCTCACAGTGAATAACTGAGACCGACACCAATGCAACTGTGAAACAACTCTGATTTTAATTGTTTAAACAAGCGTATATAAATGAAGGTAAAAGCATTAGCTACTATGATATAATTGGTTATTCTAATATTCTAATATGTAGAAAGGCGTGTTTTAGAAGGAAATGCACTTAAAACGTAATATGTAAAATAGTGTTACAAAAGTCGTAGGGTGAGGACCTACTCTCACCTCCTATCTAGTGGGCACACAAATCAGTTTACATTGCTACCAAAACCTTTTTAATGTGTTGGAAGAGGTGCAATTAAGCCTCCTCCCAATTAACTCCTTGACAGCAAGCTACAACCAGACAATGAGGAGCCAACAACCTCAAATATGTGCAAGCAGGGAAAAGAAAAATGTTGGTGCGCTAGGCTCAAATATAATACATGTATAAAATGAAGCTTACCAAACAGGTAACCAAAACCTGTTTGGTAAGCTTCATTTTATACATTTATAATATTTGAGCCTGTGAGTAGCTTAGCGCATCAACATTTTTTATTTCCCTTTTCTATACTAACACACATAGCACTCTATGATCTGACTTATTAAAAAAATATTAAGGCCTCCTTTCTTCAAGTATTAACAGGTGACCTATTGTCCTTTGCACTGTTCTGTTAATGAATAGGTCTTTAGAAAGGCCTTTGTATGGGCCCTGTGCATATTCATATACCATTATCATATCCGCTCTAAGCGACTATTTCTCTATGTACAAATTGTTGGTTTTGTAGCTCTACTCTGCACTTCCATCATGTCTATTTTTTTTAGAAAGATGCCCAGAATTGATCTGTATTAAACTGAACTGGATATTCAAGGGACCTGGGATCCAGGTCCCCTGCATAGCAGTTGGAATGCTATAGTGATCACCTTCCTCCATAAAATTAGTCATAGATTCTATTGGTCTAGATAATGTGACCACTAAATCATCTGCATAGAGATAGATCTTTGAAGCTGCTTCAGCCAGAACGCAATCATAAATTTGCTGTTGGATTCTAATGCTATGAGCAAAGGGGTCCAAGGTAAGAGTATATAGAAGTGGCGAGAGTTGACAGCCCTGCCGAGTTCCAGTCTCACCACTAGAGATGTCGCGAACATAAAATTTTCCGTTCGCGAACAGCGAACGCAAACTTCCGCAAATGTTCGCGAACGGGCGAACCGGGCGAACCGCCACAGACTTCAATGGGCTGGCGAATTTTAAAACCCACAGGGACTCTTTCAGGCCACAATAGTGATGGAAAAGTTGTTTCAAGAGGACTAACACCTGGACTGTGGCATGCCGGAGGGGGATCCATGGCAAAACTCACATGGAAAATTTCATAGTTGATGCAGAGTCTGGTTTTAATCCATAAAGGGCATAAATCACCTAACATTCCTAAATTGTTTGGAATAACGTGCTTTAAAACATCAGGTATGATGTTGTATCGATCAGGTAGTGTAAGGGTTACGCCCGCTTCACAGTGACAGACCAAACTCCCCGTTTATTGCACCGCAAACAACCGCAAACAGTCCATTTGCCCAACCGCAAACTCCCCATTTGCACAAGGTTGGATACCAAGCTAGCCATGTCCCGTTCCTTGTCCTCACTGATGTCATTGAAGGTCTCTTCCTCCACCCAGCCACGTACAACACCAAGGGTCCCCGAAAGGTGACAACAAGCCCCCTGGGACTCCTGCTGTGTTTGGTCTTCCACCTCCTCAAAGCCACCTCCCTCCTCTGACTCCTCTTCTTCAGACTCCTCTCTCTGCGTTGCCTCTCTCTGCATTAATATAAGGTGTGTTAAGTAGTACTATTCCTATCACTTTTCAGGGGATGTGTATATGGCATTGATTTTAGGAACCGGGAGATGGAAAAAGATGCTTGGTCGGTCCTCCTACTTAAAATTTGGGGCACTGCGCGTGCAATCTAATGTGCCACCAGATAGGACTGGTGTGTTAAGTAGTACTATTCTTATCAGTTTAATCCCTGTTACGTCCTCTACCAGGGGATGTGTATATGGCATCGATTTTAGGAACCGGGAGATGGAAAAAGATGCTTGGTTGGTCCTCCTACTTCAAATTTGGGGCACTGCGCATGTAATCTAATGTGCCACCAGATAGGAGTGGTGTGTTAAGTAGTACTATTCTTATCAGTGTAATCCCTGTTACGTCCCCTATCAGGAGACGTGTATATGGCATCGATTTTTGGAACCGGGAGATGGAAAAAGATGCATGGTCGGACCTCCTATTTCAAATTTGGGGCACTGCGCGTGTAATCTAATGTGCCACCAGATAGGAGTGGTGTGTTATGTAGTACTATTCTTGTCAGTTTCATCCCTGTTACGTCCCCCTCATCAGGCCTTTTTTAGTCGAATGTATCGCCCACTGTCAGTCCCTTCGGGATCCATCCCTCATTCATCTTAATAAAGGTGAGGTAACCTAGGTGACTTCTCTTCTCAGTGACAATACCTCCTGCTGCACTGAAGGTCCTTTCTGACAGGACACTTGAAGCAGGGCAGTCCAGAAGTTCTATCGCAAATTGGGATAGCTCAGGCCACAAGTCAAGCCTGCACACCCAGTAGTCAAGGGGTTCATGGCTCCTCAGAGTGTCGATATCTGCAGTTAAGGCGAGGTAGTCTGCTACCTGTCGGTCGAGTCGTTCTCTGAGGGTGGACCCCGAAGTGCTGTGGCGATGTGTAGGACTTAAAAAGCTCCGCATGTCCTCCATCAACAACACGTCTGTAAAGCATCCTGTCCTTGCCGGCGTGGTCATGGGAGGAGGAGGATTACTTTCACCTCTTCCCCTGTTAGATTCCCGTTGTGCTGTGACATCACCCTTATACGCTGTGTAAAGCATACTTTTTAATTTATTTTGGAACTGCTGCATCCTTTCCGACTTGCGGTAATTCGGCAGCTTATACCGGGGGTCTAGTAGCGTGGACACCCAGTACAGGTCGTTCTCCTTCAGCCTTTTTATACGAGGGTCCCTCAACAGGCACGACAGCATGAAAGACCCCATTTGCACAAGGTTGGATGCTGAGCTACTCATGTCCCGTTCCTCGTCCTCAGTGATCTCACTGAACGTATGTTCTTCCCCCCAGCCACGTGCAACACCACGGGTACCAGATAGGTGACAACGAGCACCCTGGGATGTCTGTTGTGGTTGGTCTTCCTCCTCCTCCTCAAAGCCACATTCATCCTCTGACTCCTCTTCCTCCCAATCCTCTTCCAGCGTTGCCGCAGGTCCAGCAAGCAATGCTGATAAAGCTGTTTCTGGTGGTGATGGTGACCACAACTCTTCCTCTTCCTCTTCACGCTCATCTACGGCCTGATCCAGCACTCTTAGCAGGGCACGCTCCAGGAAGAAAACAAATGGTATGATGTCGCTGATGGTGCCTTCGGTGCGACTGACTAGGTTTGTCACCTCCTCAAAAGGACGCATGCGCATGAGCGTCCAGTAACGTGGCAAAAAAATTCCCAGCTCCGCAGAGGCTGTCCTTGCCCCCCGGTCATACAAATAGTCATTAACGGCTTTTTCTTGTTGGAGCAGGCGGTCGAACATTAGGATTGTTGAATTCCAATGTGTCGGGCTGTCACAAATTAAGCGCTTCACTGGCATGTTTTTTCGCCGCTGGATATCTAAAAAGTGCGCCATGGCCGTGTAGGAACGCCGGAAATGGCCACACACCTTCCTGGCCTGCTTCAGGACGTCCTGTAAGCCTGGGTACTTATGCACAAAGCGTTGTACGATCAGATTACACACATGTGCCATGCACGGCACATGTGTCAACTTGCCCAAATTCAATGGCGCCAACAAATTTCTTCCGTTGTCACAAACCACTTTGCCGATCTCCAGTTGGTGCGGAGTCAGCCACTGATCCACCTGTGTCTTCAGGGCGGACAGGAGTGCTGGTCCGGTGTGACTCTCTGCTTTCAGGCAAGTCAACCCCAAGACGGCGTGACAAATGGCATCGCTGTTGTCAGAGGCAGACACACAAAAAAAATGCCACACTGCTGAGCTCTGCAATGACGGCATTCTGGTGGTGGCAACAGCATGCGTTGATTGGCGTGCTGTCTGGCTGACCCCGGGGGCCGATGCATGCTGTCTGACTGTGCCACTAGCTCCTTGTGACGACCTCCCCCTGCTTCCAACTCGTCTCCTCCTCCTCTCTGTCTCCCCATCTGAACTTTCCCCCTGTTCTTCTTCTCTTCTAGCGGGCACCTACGTGACATCCACGGATGCATCGTCATCATCAACCGCTTCACGGACGCATCGTCATCATCATCACACCGTACGTCCATGTGTGTAATGCTGCCTGACTGAGACATATCCCTGTTATCTACATCCTTTGGCAATAATGGTTGCGCATCACTCATTTCTTCCAACTGATGTGTAAATAACTCCTCTGAGAGATCAAGTGAAGTGGCTGTGGTGCTAGTGTTGGTGGTGGCGGCAGGCGGGCGAGTGGTAACTTGAGAGGTGCCCGAAGCTAAGCTGGAGGAGGATGGTGCGTCAAGGTTCCAAGCGGAAGCTGTAGAAGATTGGGTGTCCTGTGTTAGCCAGTCAACTATGTCCTCAGAACTTTTCGAGTTCAGGGTACGTGGCCTCTGAACACTGGGCATTATTCTAGGGCCAAAGGGAATCACAGCACCACGACCACGACGGCCCCTGCGGGGTGGCCTGCCTCTGCCTGTCATTTTTTTCCCGATTAGTGGTACTATGCATGCAAGCTACTGTGACAACAGATATGAGTGGCACTGTGCACTGGCAGAAGTTGGCAGAGTAGACGCTTGCAGACAACTAACTGCTATTCAATCTATTACAGTCAAAATTGTATTTTTTTTTTTAAATGTACACTACTGTTACACCAGATATGAGTTGCACTGGTGTGACACTGTGCCCTAGCAGGCCCTGAAACGCACACGTGTGAAGGAAACTGACTGCTATTATTTCACAGTCAAATTTCTAGTTTTTTTTAAAATGTACACTACTGTTACACCAGATATGAGTTGCACTGGTGTGACACTGTGCCCTGGCAGGCACTGAAACGCACACGCGTGAAGGAAACTGACTGCTATTATTTCACAGTCAAAAAAGTGTTGTTTTTTTTAAATGTACACTACTGTTACACCAGATATGAGTTGCACTGGTGTGACACTGTGCCCTGGCAGGCCCTGAAACGCACACGCGTGAAGGAAACTGACTGCTATTATTTCACAGTCAAAAAAGTGTTGTTTTTTTTAAATGTACACTACTGTTACACCAGATATGAGTTGCACTGGTGTGACACTGTGCCCTGGCAGGTCCTGAAATGCAAGCTATTGTGACACCAGACATGAGTTGTGGCACTGGGCAAGTGGGCACAGTATACGCTGTGAGCCTGACACACACGCTGGCAGGCAACTGCAATTAGATTACACAGGAAAAAAAGAAAAAAGCAGACTGATGTTCTAGCCCTAAAAAGGGCTTTTTGGGGTGCTGTCCTTACAGCAGAGATCAGATGAGTCCTTCAGGACTGTAGTGGACACTGAATACACTAGCCTAGCTATCGATTTCCCTATTAAATCAGCAGCAGCTACACTGTCCCTCCTCTCACTAAGAATGCAGCTTCCGAATGAATCTAAAATGGATGCTGTCCAGGAGGTGGGAGGGTCTGGGAGGGAGGGTCTGCTGCTGATTGGCTGGAATGTGTCTGCTGACTGTGAGGTACAGGGTCAAAGTTTACTCAATGATAACGAATAGAGGGTGGACCGAACATTGCAATTGTTCGGCCGCCGCGGTGAACGCGAACACACTATGTTCGCTGGGAACTATTCGCCTGCGAACTATTCGGGACATCTCTACTCACCACAATCCAGAGGGAGGATATTCTAGAACCCACTGTCCTCGCTGTTGGCATGGGCGTCCGCAGGGGGGGGGGGCAAGGGGGGCGCTTGCCCCCCACTGGATTTTTGCAATTCCCCTTTAAAAAAAATAAAAAATAAAAAAAATGTACATTTATTTTTTATTTTTTTATAATTATTATTTTTACTCAGTGTGTAGCCTCTAGTTGTCCCTAGGGGACTGCACACCAGTTGCTGGGGTAGGAGGTGGCACCCAAAGCTGTTGCTCTCTGCAACTCTGCTTGCTGTAATACTGGTCTCCCATCCACATTGGTGCAGGTCTCTGCAGCTGTCAGTCATGCTGCATGGAGAGCCAATGACAGGGGTGCCCGGGGATATGAAGTTATAGCCCCACCCCTCAGCCCTCCATGTGGCAGCATGACTGACAGAAGAGAGCCTGCAGGGGAAGATACTCAGAGACCATAGCTGAGCATCTGTAACAGGTAGGAAGAGCTAATAATAGCTTTAAGGTACATGGCCGAGTGGGGAAAAATCCAAGGAGGTCCCTCCCATTTCCCTGAGGTCTCCATTTGTCCAGTCTGAGCAGCTCCTCTGACCAGGCTCTGCTCACATCAACATGGTGACAAGTGGCAGAAAAGATAATGGACGATAAAATGATGTGATAGATGGAGGCAGATTGCAAACAAAATGGGATGACATGGGGCAGAAAAGATAATGGAGGATAAAATTATGTGATAGATGGAAGCAGATTGCAAACAAAATGGGATTACGGAGCAGAAAAGATAAAATGTAGGTGAAAAGAGGTCACTGACATGGAGGAATAAAACACATAAAATGATGGGGAAAGAGATGGCAAACATGGAGGAATAAAACATATAAAAAAGGGGGAAAGAGATAAAGAAATGTCATGGATTTAGGAATTTGGGTGTTTAGGGAATCTGTTGCTTTGTGTTTAAATTGTGTGCTATAGTGTTGTATCTGGTGCTGTTGGGTTACATTGTGTGCTATAGTGTTGTATCTGGTGTTGAGGGGTTATATTGTGTGCTATAGTGTTGTATCTGGTGCTGTGGAGTTATATTGTGTGCTATAGTGTTGTATCTGGTGCTGAGAGGTTATATTGTGTGCTATAGTGTTGTATCTGGTGCTGTGGTGTTATATTGTGTGCTATAGTGTTGTATCTGGTGCTGTGGGGTTATATTGTGTGCTATAGTGTTGTATCTGGTGCTGTGGTGTTATATTGTGTGCTATAGTGTTGTATCTGGTGCTGTGGGGTTATATTGTGTGCTATAGTGTTGTATCTGGTGCTATGGGGTTATATTCTGTACTATAGTGTTGTATCTGGTGCTGTGGAGTTATATTGTGTGCTATAGTGTTATGTCTGGTGCTGTAGGGTTATATTGTGTGCTATAGTGTTGTATCTGGCGCTGTGAGGTTATATTGTGTGCTATAGTGTTGTATCTGGTGCTGTGGGGTTATATCGTGTGCTATAGTGTTGTTTCTGGTGCTGAGAGGTTATATTGTGTGCTCTAGTGTTGTGTCTGGTGCTGTGGGGTTATATTGTGTGCTATAGTGTTGTATCTGGTGCTGTTGGGTTATATTGTGTGCCATAGTGTTGTGTCTGGTGCTGTGGAGTTATATTGTGTGCTATAGTGTTGCATCTGGTGCTGTGGGGTTATATTGTGTGCTATAGTGTTGTGTCTGGTGCTGTTGGGTTATATTGTGTGCTATAGTGTTGTCTGGTGCTGTTGGGTTATATTGTGTGCTATAGTGTTGTATCTGGTGCTGTTGGGTTATATTGTGTGCTACAGTGTTGTGTCTGGTGCTGAGAGGTTATATTGTGTGCTATAGTGTTGTATCTGGTTCTGTGGGGTTATATTGTGTGCTATAGTGTTGTATCTGGTGCTATGGGGTTATATCTTTGCTATGTTGTTCTATCTGTTGTTGTGGAGTTTCAGCTAGAGCTCTGGATATTTATCTGGTGCTGTGGTTTATATCTTGTGTCATGTTTTTTTTAGCTGGTACCGTGGGTTAATATCTGGTGTTGTGGATCTATATCTGGCACAGTGGGTCTATATTTGGTGCAGTGAGGCTATATCTAGTGTGGTTGGTTTATATCTGGTGCTGTGGATCTGTATCTGGTGCAGGGTTTATCAACCCTTTGCATGCCTTCACTGATAATGACAAAGCTCCTCCACTTCGTGATAACTTGTCAAAAAGAGGCGCGGCGCAGAAAGGATGACGGTAAAATTACGCCCCCCCCTGAAAAAAATTCTGCGGATGCCCATGGCTGTTGGATTTGAGTTGCATTTTTAATTATTCCCAAAAAGCATCATTTTTGTCTACATTGAATCTCTTTTGTCATGTATCTTCCCAGTTACCCAATTTGTCAAAATCATCTTGCAGCAAAGATCTATCTAGTTCAGACTAGACATGTGCAAAACTAAAATTTTCGTTTCGTTTTCGTCCATTCGTACGAAAATGTTATTTATTTCGTCTAAAAAGAATTTAGTTCATTACTGCATTCGTTTCAGACGAAATTCGTTCATTATTTTCGTTTCGTTAATTTTTATTCGTTCGTTTTATAGAATACAATGTAATACTATTGGCTTTATGAAATTCTTATGAATGGGGCCCTCGTTCGGTTCATAGAAAAGCAATAGTACTACATTTTTTCTATAAGCCGAAAGTCTATAAACCGAACGTTCGGTTTATAGACTTTCGGCTTATGGAATACATGTAATCCTATTGCTATTCTATAAACCGAACGTTCGGTTTATAGAATAGCCATAGGATTACATGTATTACATAAGCCGAAAGTCTATAAACCGAACGTTCGGTTTATAGGCTGTCGGCATTTAACTATACAGAGACAGAGTCTCCATTCATAAAATTATGAATGGAGACTTTGTCTCCGTGTAGTAAAATGCCGACAGCCTATAAACCGAACGTTCGGGTTATAGAATAGCAATAGGAATACATGTATTCCGTAAGCCGACAGCCTATAAAGCGAACGTTCGGTTTATAGGTTGTCGGCTTTTAACTATACGGAGACAAAGTCTCCATTCATAATTTTATGAATGGAGACTCTGTCTCCGTATAGTTAAATGCTATTGTATTCTATAAACCGACTCTATTTCGGCTTATAGAATGCAATAGTACTACGAATGGACGAATGAACGAATGATTTTCGTTTATTAACCATTCGTTCATTCGGCTTTCGTTAGCTTCGCATTTTCGTTCTTCGTTTTTCGGACGAATGGACGAAAATGCTATTTTCGGACGAAAATGCATTCGTCCGAAAACGAATGCACATGTCTAGTTCAGACTGTATTACCCTACTTAATTTTTTTGACATTGGCAGATCCCCGAGGTACTCCACTTATCACACCTGTCCAATTTCAGAACTTCCCATTTACCACCACTCTTTGCATTCTATCTTTCAGCCAATTTCCAATCCACATGGAAAAAAGGTTGTCCATATGCATATTTAAGTAAATTTGTAAAGGAACATTTTGTGTGGAGCCATTTCAAATTCCCTGGCAAACTCTAAATATATGACATCCACAGCAGCACCCATATCTATATTTTTACTCACTTCTTTATAAAAGGCAATTAAGTTACTTTGACAAGACATGTCTTTCACAAAGTCATGTTGGCTCCGGCTATTGAAATACCTGTTCAAGATGAAATGTTGAATATATTCCTTTAGCAACCCTTCAAACTGTTTCCCAACTTCAATTTTGATCTCTTTTTTAAATATGGGCACCACATAGGCTTTAAGCCAATCTTTGGGCACCATGCCTGAAACAAAATAATTCCTGTAAATCAAAATCATGAGTTTGGATAGGGCCTCGAGTAGCTCTTTAAGTACCCATGGGTGTATACCATCTGCCCTAGGGCTTTGTCTGCCTTAATTAATTAATAATTTCATTGTTTTAACACTTTTTCTTGTGTCAGCAAATTACATGCTTGCTGTGAGTGTTCCTAAGTAGCTTGTAAGTTCATGTCCGTCAGTTCTTCCTTGGTAAAATCAGAAGGATATTTAAAATATCTATTTCTCTCCACTGGCCCAACAAAGACCCAACATTATCAACCTTTTTTATAATGTTTCAATGCTGCTTTTTGTTTATTTATTTACTGAATTTACCTTACTAGTTTACCACACTGGTTTTAGTTTGCTTCTTTTATATTGGTTTCCAATGGTTAGAAATGTATATGTATATTTTTTGTTGCGTTAGTGTGAAGATATTTCACTTACTTTCTGTGGTTTTTTTCCAGAAATAATCCATCCCAGTCAACAAGACCAAAGGATGTATTAAATCTGCTTAAGGTGTCCTTTCAGTGCTTTAGTGGGACCTGTGCCAATTTGCCTCAAATGATACCATGTTATGGTTACTATTCCCTAAATGCTCTCTTAATTTTATATTAGATATAAGCTCCCTTGCTATTTATTACTAGATCCAGGCACTCTTGCCCTCTGGTTGGTAGTAGCTGAAACAAAAAATTGTCATTTGGTAAATTCAGAAACTTACTGCTTTTAGCTGAATAAGTTCAATTTTTCCAATTAACCTTTAGGGTAACTAAAATCCTCTATAATTACATTACACCCTATTTGAGAAGAGTTTTTTATTTGCATTAATAGTTGTAGTTCTTCAAGTTTACCAATATTTGGTGGTAACAAATACCCACACAGATTTTCTGGACAGTTCTACTCCCACTGACCATCTCAAACCACAATGATTCCACATGTTCATTACAGTCATCATGTATGTCTTCCGGTAAATTAGGCAAAAATGTCAGCTTGACATACAGGCACAAATCTTTCCTATACAACAAGTAGCCCTCCAAATTGATTGTCGAATCATGTGTCTCATCCCCCACGTGTGTTTCTGTTATACCAATTAAGTCATAGTTTTTGATTCCTGCTACCAGCTCCATTTCCCCCTTTTCACCAGTTGAACTTCTGGCATACACTTAATACCGCTGCCATGATCCATTTGTGATTTAATTATTATTATTTTTTTAAGTTGTTATTGTTGTATTTTAAGTTGTTTATAAGCTTACTCTAGCCAATCGTTCATTGGACTATTCCTAGTTTAAACACTCCTTCATCGATCTATCAGTAACATTCTGAAATCTTGTGGAAAGCCTTCCATGAAGAGTGGAAGCTGTTATAGCAGATAAGTGAGGACCAACTACATAATAATGCCTATGTATTTAGAATGTAATGTCATAAAAGTCCCTTTTGGTGTAATGGCCCTGTGTCCCAATACTTTTATCCATCCAGTGTATATATGTGTGACTATATGTGTGACTATGTGTGTGTGACTATATGTGTGACTGTGTGGGTAACACTGACTGAGGTGTGACAGTGGGTGTGACTGAGGTTTGACTGTTGTTGTGACTGTGGTTATGTATGTGTATATTGTTTCTTTGTGTGAGCCCTATTGGTATTATATATTGTAAAAAAGTATATATTTTACAGGCACTATCATCATGCGATTCAAAATCCACAGCTAATGTTTGGCACTATAAATCCATGTATGCCTAAGTGCAAACTTGAATAAAAGTACAGAAGCACTATGTACTCACGGGGTCAAACAATACAGGGTCTACACAATAAAGAGATAATTGCAGGGAACTAAGATGGTAATTTCAAACTTAAAGTCAAAGTATCTGAGTTGGAAAATTTCTCCTATTCATCTGCATTGGAGAATGTTTCCATCACCTATGAAACTGCAGTGCACTTGCAAATAAAGATAATAAGTGTCCCTAAATGTCAGAAATTAAATGTGGTCATCCTACTTCTAGCAGACACCAAGGTAAACAAATTTTCCAGACATAGAAAATCAGTTAAAAGAATACAAAGTTTATTAGTAGTGTTGAGCGAACCCGAACCGCACATTACGGTGTTCGCACCCCGAACCCGAACATTTCACTGTATGTTCGGGTTGGAGTTCGAGATTCGGCTATTAACCGAAAGTCTATAAACCGAAAGACATTCGGTTTATAGACTTTCGGTTTATAGAATAGCAATAGTATTACATGTATTCAATAAACCGAAAGTCTATAAACCGAATGTCTTTCGGTTTATAGACTTTTGATTTATGGAATACATGTAATGCTATTGGCTTTATATAAACCGAAATAGAGTCCCCATTCATAAGAAATTCTTATGAATTGGGACTCTATTTGAGTTTATAGAAAGCCAATAGCATCACATGTATTCCATAAACCGAAAGTCTGTAAACCGAAAGACATTCGGTTTATAGACTTTCGGTTTATAGAATACGTGTAATGCCATTGCTATTCTATAAACCGAAATAGAGTCCCCATTCATACGAATAGGTCAATTGACCTATTCGTATAAATGTGGACTCTATTTCGGTTATTGAATAGCAATAGCATTACGTGTATTACTTCTGAGAGTCAAATAGAACCGTCAAATACTGTGCTTACAGTGCACTTTGAAAAATTCGATTAGTTTTGGGTGCTTAATAGTACATTTGCATCTTGCAGTGCACTTCATATCTGAGAGTCAAATAGAACCGTCAAATACTGTGCTTACAGCGCACTTTGAAAAATTCTGGCTACCTCCTCCTCCTCCTCCAGCGCCGCTTCCACCTACACTGCCACGGTCACCGCTTCCTCAACCTATGGGTCACTTAGTATAAACTGAAAGAGAATACCCTGCACTCCAACCCTCTCCCAAATGGATAATTCTGTTGATCCTCCTGGCAGCCATGCTTTAGATTTAGATTTATGTTCTTCCAAAGCTAAAATCAAAGATTCCATCAAGTGCTATTTTATGGCTCAGCTGTATTTTTAATTTGTATGTATTTTATGTTTTTTGAAGTTATTTCCCTATCCATATTTGTTTGCAGGGCACTTGTCCTACTCTTATCCATATTTTAATTCATTTTGCAGCCCTCTAGCCCTTTCCAGGACTTTTTTAGAGGCATTTTAGTGCCCAAAAGTTCGTGTCCCCATTGACTTCAATGGGGTTTGGGTACGGGGTCAAGTTCGGGGTCAAGTTCGAGCTCGAACCCGGACTTTTTTCCGAAGTTCGGCCGAAACCGCCGAACCCGAACATCCAGGTGTTCGCTCAACTCTATTTATTAGTATATAACTTTTAATATAAACAAGGTTAAATAATTAATATGCATCTCAACTCTTGTCACATCTTGTAGGCATGTAGTGCTTTACCTGAACATACAGGGGTATTAATAATAGAATGAGCATTAATAATAGAGCTTTTTGATCCAAGGAGAAATCTGATTGCCCTTTTGGAGTCAAGAAGGAATTTTTTTCCCCCTAGGAGGCAACATTCGAAAAAGCTTCCTTAGGGTTTTTTTTTTGCCTTCTTTTGGATCAAAACACTGAAATGATAGATAGAAGGGTTGAACTTGATGTACTTGTGTCTTTTTTCAACCTAAATTACTATGTTACTATGTTACTATGTTACCTACTTTGCCACTCTGGTATTGTTGGAGCTCAATGTTGCAGCTCTACAAAGGTTCCACTACTTTGGGCAGTCAAGCATGTTTATTCATTATGTTATTATTTTTTTCAAACTTCTTTGGCACAACCATACATGCCTAACAGTGAGTTTTTGAATACTACTTATGAAGCATATTCTGCTGTCTCATTAACAAGGCATTTTTATAGCAGTAGTTATAAAAACAGTAATACATGTTGCTGTAGATAGAATATAAACATTAACATTTGCTCAATCAGGGATCTATTCTCAACAGCTCAAATTATATAATTTGGTTAGTACTAATAAACTGAAAAAATAATCACATTGGGCCTGAAATCCAAACTACAAAGAGATGAGTGATACAATAATAAAACAATGACTTTAAACTCCATATGAACTCTCAATGAACTCAATAAAAATAGAAGTATATTTTAAATGTGTGTAAGTCAAAATGTAATATGCCTGAATGCATTGGGTACAATAATTGTGTCTGTTATACAATACAATTACTCATTTCTATCTGTGCTCCATGATTGTAATCACGAAATTCAATTTTTAATGACTAATCATCATTCAAAATGTATTTTAGTATTCATTAGGATGTAATCTACTAAATTACTCACAAAATATTTGGCAGTACATGTGTTATTTCTGAAATTAGGATGTGTACTTTAATGCACAGAGGGTACCACACATTTGACAAACTGTCCTTGTGTTGAACAGAAAACCAGTGAATCCATAAACTCAAAAACACAAATTGAACTAATGTCACAGGTGCATTAAATATTTGCTTTTACATTTTTCTATTTTAGATTTAGTTTTCTTCTGACTTTTGGACTTGTCATATAAACAAAAAAAAAATAATGTTGTAACACTTAGAAGTATATCTTCAGTCCTTGTCTTTGTCTTGTTGAAATTGTCTAGTCGAAAAAAAAAAAATCATCAAAATATCCCAACACAATAAAAGTTATCAAATCAACTGCAACAGAAAAATATAATGAAGATATTACTTGTCCTCTTCATAAGTTCATGGTAAGTCCCCACTATGATTATGCATATATTCATAGTCATATACATGATTTTGCATACAGCTAATGTTAAAGAAAGGTTCTTCTGGTGATAGAAATGGTTAATAGAACTTACGAACCAAGTAATCTACCAGCAGAACTGTCCAGAAGAATGTTCAAATATGGACATTGGTGCACAAATGAAGGATTCAAAAATAGATAGAGAGAATCCAAACTTAAGATGCAGATGTGGATTTCCCCCGAACATGTATATGAGGTATATAGCATTCATACATTATAAACAACATTGAAGAGGTTAGAGAATGGCTTCATAAGCATGTCCAAATCACTGAAATGTAAGTACCTGTAAATCTGTTAATATAGATGTTAGTGTTTGTTTACTTGGTTAAGTAACTTATAGAAGCAGATTTGGGGGCCTGGGGAAGAGGATGACTAGGGGAGTGGTTTTTTGTGTGTGTTATATTGATGCAGTAGGTACACTATGTTGGGGTGTATTATTTTTTTGTTGGTATGATAGTGCAGAATTAAAATTAGAGGAGATCACTAAGATGATTTACCAGTATATAGTTTTAATATTATGATATATATATATATATATATATATATATATATATATATATATATATATATACACTGCTTAGCCATAACAGTATGAACATTGACAGGTGGCAAGTCAATGGAGGCAGTGTGATGCTTTGGGGCATGCACTGCTGGGAGACTTTGGGTCTTGCCATTCATGTGGATGTTACATTGACATGTACCACCTACTTAAGCATTGTTGCAGACACATATTAGGCAGGTGGTCATAATGTTATGGCTGATTGGTGTAGATTCAAGTTCAGGGGAAGGGATCTATTATAATGTTTATTGTTTGTATGTGATTTTCCAAATATGGTTAGGACAGGATATTGAGATTATTATAATGTATTTAAGAAAGGGATAATCAGCTTTACTCTGCACGGTTGATCCGGATGAAGTTTAATTATTTGCATATCACATTATTGAGGGGACTAGGTACCACTGTAATTTTTTTTTATCTTTCTATTTACGATGTTTAGCTTAAGACATTTATACCGATATTACAAACATATATTATACATTATGTTGCTAGGAGCTAGGGGTTAATATAAGAGACGGGATATACAGGGAGTGCAGAATTATTAGGCAAATGAGTATTTTGACCACATCATCCTCTTTATGCATGTTGTCTTACTCCAAGCTGTATAGGCTCGAAAGCCTACTACCAATTAAGCATATTAGGTGATGTGCAACTCTGTAATGAGAAGGGGTGTGGTCTAATGACATCAACACCCTATATCAGGTGTGCATAATTATTAGGCAACTTCCTTTCCTTTGGCAAAATGGGTCAAAAGAAGCACTTGACAGGCTCAGAAAAGTCAAAAATAGTGAGATATCTTGCAGAGGGATGCAGCACTCTTAAAATTGCAAAGCTTCTGAAGCGTGATCATCGAACAATCAAGCGTTTCATTCAAAATAGTCAACAGGGTCGCAAGAAGCGTGTGGGAAAAACCAAGGGGCAAAATAACTGCCCATGAACTGAGAAAAGTCAAGCGTGCAGCTGCCACGATGCCACTTGCCACCAGTTTGGCCATATTTCAGAGCTGCAACATCACTGGAGTGCCCAAAAGCACAAGGTGTGCAATACTCAGAGACATGGCCAAGGTAAGAAAGGCTGAAAGACGACCACCACTGAACAAGACACACAAGCTGAAATGTCAAGACTGGGCCAAGAAATATCTCAAGACTGATTTTTCTAAGGTTTTATGGACTGATGAAATGAGAGTGAGTCTTGATGGGCCAGATGGATGGGCCCGTGGCTGGATTGGTAAAGGACAGAGAGCTCCAGTCCGACTCAGACGCCAGCAAGGTGGAGGTGGAGTACTGGTTTGGGCTGGTATCATCAAAAATGAGCTTGTGGGGCCTTTTCGGGTTGAGGATGAGTCAAGCTCAACTCCCAGTCCTACTGCCAGTTCCTGGAAGACACCTTCTTCAAGCAGTGGTACAGGAAGAAGTCTGCATCCTTCAAGAAAAACAGGATTTTCATGCAGGACAATGCTCCATGCATCCAAGTACTCCACAGCGTGGCTGGCAAGAAAGGGTATAAAAGAAGAAAATCTAATGACATGGCCTCCTTGTTCACCTGATCTGAACCCCATTGAGAACCTGTGGTCCATCATCAAATGTGAGATTTACAAGAAGGGAAAATAGTACACCTCTCTGAACAGTGTCTGGGAGGCTGTGGTTGCTGCTGCACGCAATGTTGATGGTGAACAGATCAAAACACTGACAGAATCCATGGATGGCAGGCTTTTGAGTGTCCTTGCAAAGAAAGGTGGCTATATTGGTCACTGATTTGTTTTTGTTTTGTTTTTGAATGTCAGAAATGTATATTTGTGATTGTTGAGATGTTATATTGGTTTCACTGGTAAAAATAAATAATTGAAATGGGTATATATTTGTTTTTTGTTAAGTTGCCTAATAATTATGCACAGTAATAGTCACCTGCACACACAGATATCCCCCTAAAATAGCTAAAACTAAAAACAAACTAAAAACTACTTCCAAAAATATTCAGCTTTGATATTAATGAGTTTTTTGGGTTCATTGAGAACATGGTTGTTGTTCAATAATAAAATTAATCCTCAAAAATACAACTTGCCTAATAATACTATGTGCTTGGATATAGTTTTTCTACTAAGTATAGGAGTAGATAATAAGATTAGCACAATATATCTAAGTGTGAGTAAATCATGTGCACGCTTCATGGGTGTTTTTTGTGTTGACAAGCACCACAACTTTATTCATCTGTATCTAACATTATTGTTGGAACTATGGAATACCTTTCCAATTGCAAGCATTTTATTGTATATTGCTGCCAAATAGGAGTATTACTACTTTTTGATGTTTTAGTTTAAACCAGAAAAACCTCTCACGCAAGACCAGACACAGTAATCTATGGAACTATTTTAATATGGCCATGTCAGTACCCATTTTCTTGTCTAAACCACTGAGGACTTTTTCTTGTCTAAACCACTTTCAAATTTGCAGTGGAGGCAATAAATCAAATTTTTCATTTCAGGGTATAGAAAAAAATACTAATCCTATAAGAGGTGGTAACAAACAAAATATACTAAACAAAAGAGAAATGTTTTGGATATTCAGGTCACAAACTAGACAACCAAATGGAATCAATTCAGAATGGGATATCAACCTTATCTTTAGACATTAATTCACCATTTGCATAACATGTGGTTGGGGTTTTCTCTTCTTCTCTCCCCTTGTTTTGTCATTTATTATCCTATTATTACCCAATAATCTCCTCCTCAATGCCTTTTCATCGAAGTACTTATCCAATAGTGCTCCCTGTCTATTACATATTATGTCCATCATTAATCCAAATAAGATTTTGATGCGGTAAAAATTAAATTTTCAACGCTAGAATCATGTAAACCATACAATATGTATTCATACTAAAGATATTATAGCCTTAATCATTGCTGTACTCCATGTAGTCATTTAAATTATTTACTTAGGTCCTTTTTCGATTGTATCATGTATAATTGTATACCGTATTTGCTCGATTATAAGACGACCCTGATTATAAGACGACCCCCCAAACTTTGGATATTCCATTAGGAAAAAACTAAAAGCCTGAATATAAGACTACCCTATAGGAAAAAAGTTCAACTTGTATATATTCACATGTAAATTGCTTTTTTAATAAAAAATTATGATATCAAAAAATGTATTTCTAGTTTTTATTTCTTAGTGTTGGCTCTCTCTCCCCCCTCCCCTTGTCTGTCTCTTAACCCCCTCACTCCCCTTGTCTCTGTCTCTTAACCCCTTCCCTCCCCTTGTCTATGTCTCTTAACCCCCTCACTATCCTTGTCTCTGTCTCTTAACCTCTTCCCTCCCCTTGTCTCTGTCTCTTAACCCCCTCATTCCTCTTCTCTCTGTTTCTTAACCCCTTCTCTCCCCTTGTCTCTGTCTCTTAACCCCCTCCCTCCCCTTGGCTCTGTATCTGCCCCCCTCCCTCCCCCTGTCTCTCTGCCCCCCTCCCTCCCCCTGTCTCTCTGCCCCCCAACCTCCCTTCCCCTTACCTTGATCCCTGGTGGCTAGTAGGGGCAGCCGGGGGATGTCTGCACGATACTTGCAGACATCCTCCATGCTGCCCGACACGGCAGTTTATTATGACGGACAGCTGTCCGTCATAATAGTCTGCCGTGTCGGGCAGCATGGAGGATGTCTGCACGTATCGTGCAGACATCCACCAGCTGCCCGCTTTTCCCTGGTGGCTAGTGGGGCAGCAGAGGATGTCTGCGATGAGCGCAGACCTCCGCTGCTGCCACCCGGCACGCTCGCCGGGACTTCTGTGACGAAAGCGGAAGTACCTGGCTTCTTCACAGAAGCCCCGGCGGTCGTGCCGGGCAGAAGCAGGGGAGTCTGCGCTCGTTGCGCAGACATCCCCTGCTGCTAGAGAGGGGGATCCAGGTCCCCTGCAGCTCTGCTGGGGACCTGGATCCATGTCTTATAATCTGACCTCAATTTGAGGTCAGATTATAAGAGACCTCGATTATAAGACGAGGGGTAGTTTTCAGATTTTTTTTCCTGAAAAAAACCTCGTCTTATAATCGAGCAAATACGGTACTTTACGTATGTTTTTAACTGAACACAGTATATAAGCAAGGGCATTACTTTCAATCCTTCTTATGTATGTTCCTCTTAATCACTTTCCTTCATCATTTTATTCGTTATTTATTCATCACCAATCAACACACACACAAAAAGTGTTTAAATAGAGAGGCACATCCCTAGGAGGTTAGCCTTGAGAAAACTCCAAATTTTGGCGCGAAATGCGTAGGCGTTTTGTTCACCGGATAGGAGGGAGTACTCTTTGGCAAACAGAGCTGTATATTTTATGTGGATTAAACTCACCTTTAGCATGATCTGTGTCTGGACTGTATAATTTCCTCCATTTGACCATCGCCCCTGTTTCCTTTGGATTTTTTCTTCAAAACTGACTATGGAATAATGCATTTGTTTTTTTTTCTTTCTTAAATTAGGTTTACAATTAAGAGGGCAGGTGTTAAGGATATGCATGGGGAAGGGATGTTTTGGGTTATGTACTGTTTCTCCAAGAGGGGGAATAAAGATAGGATTGAATAGTTATTTTTGTGAATTATAAATCTGTTTTATTATCCTCACATTAGAGGATAGGGAATATGGGGGTGTAGGGAATGAATGATAAATAATGGTTTTGATATATATTGCATAGTTTTGTTTGCAAAGGATCTGATATTTAAGGTTAGATTGGGGAGGTCAATGAGCATGAGCAACTGAGTTGAATGTTAGATTGGTAGATATCTGCACATAATAATATTTTGGATTCACACTTTTCCCTCTCTCCTTTCTTTTTTCATATAGTTTTTATCAGTTTAATATATGATTTAAAAGAAAAGGGTACAAAAAAAAAGAAGGGGGGGTACAGTGCAAAGATTTTTGTTTGTCTTGAAGCATCTTTATACAATAAATTCTAAAGTAGGTATCATTGCTCTTGTGAACGCTTTTTTCCGGCAAGCCGCATCCGATGGATGCGACGGCCGAAAAAAAAACAAAAAAAATAACTGACGCCGGATGTGATGTCGCGTCACATCCGGTGACTGTTTCCCTCCTCTGTGCAAGAGAGAAGACTGCACGGAGGAGACATCCGGCGGGGGACACGGAGCAGGTTCATGTAAGTACTTGGGGGGGGCGGGGGGGGGGCTGACTGGCACTATATTACTGGGCATCTGGCTGGCACTATATTACTGGGCATCTGGCTGGCACAATATTACTGGGCTCTGAGTGGCACTATATTCCTGGGCATCTGGCTGGCACAATATTACTGGGCTCTGGCTGGCACAATATTACTGGGCTCTGGCTGGCACAATATTACTGGGCATCTGGCTGGCACAATATTACTGGGCTCTGAGTGGCACTATATTCCTGGGCATCTGGCTGGCACAATATTACTGGGCTCTGGCTGGCACAATATTACTGGGCTGGGACTGGCACAATAATACTGGGCATCTGACTGGCACAATAATACTGGGCATCTGGCTGGCATAATATTACAGGCATCTGGCTGGCACAATATTACTGGGCATCTGGCTGGCATAATATTACAGGCATCTGGCTGGAACTATATTACTGGGCTCTGACTGGCATAATATTACAGGCATCTGGCTGGCACTATATTACTGGGCATTTGGCTGGCACTATATTACTAGGCATCTGGCTCGCACAATATTACTGGGCTCTGACTGGCACAATAATACTGGGCATCTGACTGGCACAATATTACTGGGCATCTGGCTGGCACAATATTACTGGGCATCTGGCTGGCACAATATTACTGGGCTCTGACTGGCATAATATTACTGGGCTCTGACTGGCACAATATTACAGGCATCTGACTGGCACAATATTCCTGGCCTCTGACTGGCACACTATAACAGGCATCTGACTGGCATAATATTACAGGCATCTGACTGGCACAATATTACAGGCATCTGACAGGCACACTATTACAGGTATCTGAATGGCACAATATTCCTGGGCTCTGACTGGCACAATATTCCTGGCCTCTGACTGGCACACTATTACAGCCATCTGACTGGCATAATATTACAGGCATCTGACTGCCATAATATTACAGGCATCTGACTGGCACAATATTACAGGCATCTGACTGGCACAATATTACAGGCATCTGACTGGCACACTATTACAGGCATCTGACTGGCATAATATTACAGGCATCTGACTGGCACAATATTCCTGGGCTCTGACAGGCACAATATTCCTGGTATCTGACTGGCACAATATTACTGGTATCTGACTGACACAATATTACTGGTATCTGACTGGCACATTATTACTGGGCTCTGACTGGCCCAATATTGCAGGCATCTGACTGGCACAATATTACTGGGGTCTGAATTTCACAATATTCCTGGTATCTGACTGGCACAATATTCCTGGGCTCTGACTGGCACAATATTCCTGGGCTCTGACTGGCACACTATAACAGGCATCTGACTGGCATAATATTACAGGCATCTGACTGGCACAATATTACAGGCATCTGACTGGCACAATATTCCTGGCCTCTGACTGGCACACTATTACAGGCATCTGACTGGCATAATATTACAGGCATCTGACAGGCATAATATTACAGGCATCTGACTGGCACAATATTCATGGCCTCTGACTGGCACACTATTACAGGCATCTGACTGGCATAATATTACAGGCATCTGACTGGCATAATATTACAGGCATCTGACAGGCACAATATTCCTGGCCTCTGACAGGCACAATATTCCTGGTATCTGACAGGCACAATATTCCTGGTATCTGACAAGCACAATATTACAGGTATCTGACTGGCACAATATTACAGGTATCTGAATGGCACAATATTCCTGGGCTCTGACTGGCACAATATTCCTGGCCTCTGACTGGCACACTATTACAGCCATCTGACTGGCATAATATTACAGGCATCTGACTGCCATAATATTACAGGCATCTGACTGGCACAATATTACAGGCATCTGACTGGCACACTATTACAGGCATCTGACTGGCATAATATTACAGGCATCTGACTGGCACAATATTCCTGGGCTCTGACAGGCACAATATTCCTTGTATCTGACTGGCACAATATTACTGGTATCTGACTGGCACAATATTACTGGTATCTGACTGGCACATTATTACTGGGCTCTGACTGGCCCAATATTGCAGGCATCTGACTGGCCCAATATTGCAGGCATCTGACTGGTACATTATTACTGGGCTCTGAATGGCACAATATTGCAGGCATCTGACTGGCACAATATTACGGGCATCTGACTGGCACAATATTACTGGGGTCTTAATTTCACAATATTCCTGGTATCTGACTGGCACAATATTACTGGTATCTGACTGGCACAATATTACTGGTATCTGACTGGCACATTATTACTGGGCTCTGACTGGCCCAATATTGCAGGCATCTGACTGGCCCAATATTGCAGGCATCTGACTGGTACATTATTACTGGGCTCTGAATGGCACAATATTGCAGGCATATGACTTGCACAATATTACAGGCATCTGACTGGCACAATATTACTGGGGTCTGAATTTCACAATATTCCTGGTATCGGACTGGCACAATATTCCTGGGCTCTGACTGGCACAATATTCCTGGGCTCTGACTGGCACACTATAACAGGCATCTGACTGGCATAATATTACAGGCATCTGACTGGCACAATATTACAGGCATCTGACTGGCACAATATTCCTGGCCTCTGACTGGCACACTATTACAGGCATCTGACTGGCATAATATTACAAGCATCTGACTGGCATAATATTACAAGCATCTGACTGGCACAATATTCCTGGCCTCTGACTGGCACACTATTACAGGCATCTGACTGGCATAATATTACAGGCATCTGACTGGCATAATATTACAGGCATCTGACAGGCACACTATAACAGGCATCTGACTGGCATAATATTACAGGCATCTGACTGGCACAATATTACAGGCATCTGACTGGCACACTATTACAGGCATATGACTGGCATAATATTACAGGCATCTGACTGGCACAATATTCCTGGTATCTGACTGGCACAATATTACTGGTATCTGACTGGCACAATATTACTGGTATCTGACTGGCACATTATTACTGGGCTCTGACTGGCTCAATATTGCAGGCATCTGACTGGCCCAATATTGCAGGCATCTCACTGGTACATTATTACTGGGCTCTGAATGGCACAATATTGCAGGCATCTGACTGGCACAATATTAAAGGCATCTGACTGGCACAATATTACTGGGGTCTGAATTTCACAATATTCCTGGTATCTGACTGGCACAATATTCCTGGGCTCTGACTGGCACAATATTCCTGGGCTCTGACTGGCACAATATTACTGGGCTCTGACTGGCACAATATTACTGAGCTCTGAATGGCACAATATTACTGGCATCTGAAAGGCACAATATTACTGGCATCTGAATGGCACAACAATTATGGCATATGTGTGTGTGTGGGGGGGGGTAACATTGCGATGGATGGTATCTGACAAGCACAATATTACAGGTATCTGACTGGCACAATATTACAGGTATCTGAATGGCACAATATTCCTGGGCTCTGACTGGCACAATATTCCTGGCCTCTGACTGGCACACTATTACAGCCATCTGACTGGCATAATATTACAGGCATCTGACTGCCATAATATTACAGGCATCTGACTGGCACAATATTACAGGCATCTGACTGGCACACTATTACAGGCATCTGACTGGCATAATATTACAGGCATCTGACTGGCACAATATTCCTGGGCTCTGACAGGCACAATATTCCTGGTATCTGACTGGCACAATATTACTGGTATCTGACTGGCACAATATTACTGGTATCTGACTGGCACATTATTACTGGGCTCTGACTGGCCCAATATTGCAGGCATCTGACTGGCCCAATATTGCAGGCATCTGACTGGCCCAATATTGCAGGCATCTGACTGTACATAATTACTGGGCTCTGAATGGCACAATATTGCAGGCATCTGACTGGCACAATATTACGGGCATCTGACTGGCACAATATTACTGGGGTCTTAATTTCACAATATTCCTGGTATCTGACTGGCACAATATTACTGGTATCTGACTGGCACAATATTACTGGTATCTGACTGGCACATTATTACTGGGCTCTGACTGGCCCAATATTGCAGGCATCTGACTGGCCCAATATTGCAGGCATCTGACTGGTACATTATTACTGGGCTCTGAATGGCACAATATTGCAGGCATCTGACTTGCACAATATTACAGGCATCTGACTGGCACAATATTACTGGGGTCTGAATTTCACAATATTCCTGGTATCGGACTGGCACAATATTCCTGGGCTCTGACTGGCACAATATTCCTGGGCTCTGACTGGCACACTATTACAGGCATCTGACTGGCATAATATTACAGGCATCTGACTGGCATAATATTACAGGCATCTGACTGGCACAATATTCCTGGCCTCTGACTGGCACACTATTACAGGCATCTGACTGGCATAATATTACAGGCATCTGACTGGCATAATATTACAGGCATCTGACAGGCACACTATAACAGGCATCTGACTGGCACATTATTACTGGGCTCTGACTGGCTCAATATTGCAGGCATCTGACTGGCCCAATATTGCAGGCATCTGACTGGTACATTATTACTGGGCTCTGAATGGCACAATATTGCAGGCATCTGAATGGCACAATATTACAGGCATCTGACTGGCACAATATTACTGGGGTCTGAATTTCACAATATTCCTGGTATCTGACTGGCACAATATTCCTGGGCTCTGACTGGCACAATATTCCTGGGCTCTGACTGGCACAATATTACTGGGTTCTGACTGGCACAATATTACTGCGCTCTGAATGGCACAATATTACTGGCATCTGAAAGGCACAATATTACTGGCATCTGAATGGCACAACAATTATGGCATATGTGTGTGTGTGGGGGGGGGGTAACATTGCGATGGATGGCGGGATTGCATGCAGGGGAGGGGGCAGGGTCCAGGGGGCCCAAGCAAATGCTTGCCCAGGGTCCAATCACTATTAAAGACGGCCATGTAGTAGGGTGACGTATGGGGTATAAGGAAGCTAAAATCTTTTTATATACATTTTTCCAGAAATTAGTGAGTAGTGGGCATTCCCACCATATGTGTGCCATTGTGCCTTTTAATCCGCAATTTCTCCAACATAAATTTGATGTGGATTTGAACATATGAGCCAGTTTTGCTGGTACTAAATACTAGACAAAAAACGGGAGTGGTAAGTGGGCTAAAAGCCTTCCACCTACAGAAGCATATTGTCACGAAATGGATTTGAAGATCCACTGTGACGGGGGTTCTTGGAGGGGCCTGGCAGCCAGAAGACTCCCTGTGGACTATGGACCCTGTCTGTCAAAATATTAGTTTGAAGGTACACACTTTGAGGGCGCCAGTGGACCCCTGTTTTCAACTGGACTTCAAATACAGGCTCATTCAGGATGTGAGCCAAGCTGTGTACTCAAGCCTTCAAGCCTTTGTCCCATTCAATGTGTTGACACAATCCTATCCTGTAAACCCCTGTAATTATGTCACCTTACCCATTGTCTTCATGTAAGTAATTTAGTTTCCTGTTGTACAGTGATGTCACTTAGCAAGTTACTTTAATTGAGTGCACTCTGTATGTATCTGTACTTGACACCTTTGTATCCTGAAAGGTGTGAGGCAGGATTTCCCCAGTGGATGTCCTTCTGTTAAACTGATTATATTGTGTTCACTATGTGTCTTACTGTGTGTATTGTAATTAAGTTTGCTCATGGTAATTCCTATCTGGATTACTAATATCTGTGATGTCATGTTTATGTGTATATAAGTCTGTGCTGTTGCACAAATAAAGTGAGTTGTTCTTCTTGCTGTACCTAACTGCTAGATGTCCTGTCTATTTGGGTACAAAGAGCAAGGGTCCAGGAAAAACTTGCTGGGTGAATGCTGAGCTGTTATCGGGGGCTATGGAGGTGATTTCACACAACGGACAGAGGGTCTACTACGTTGGGTAGACGGTCCGTTACATTGGTGGCAAGCGGTGGGATCCTCCTTGCAAGAGCCCAGTGGATTAGCAGCAGAGCACCAGCAAGGGATTGCGACTGGCACGATGGCCGTGGATATGGATTATCAGTTTTGCAAAGCTGGCCCGTTGGCCAAGGAGTACCAGAGTGGTACAGTAGCCACGATGGCTGGGATTTGCAAGTTGAAGACCGGACAGGTCCTGCAAGGATTTTAAGCATGCGTGGGATAGACACAAGGCTATCCTAGCTATAAGACCGGGAACGGGGGACTAATAAAAGTACTCAAAAAAAAAAAATTGGGCAGACTAGATGGACCGAATGGTTCTTATCTGCCGACACATTCTATGTTTCTATGTTTCTATGTTTCTATGTTTCTAAGAGGAGCTGCCGCAGCGAGTTGGCACCTACCAAAAATTATGGATGAACGCTCTCATTCGGGACCAGGATTACCGGGGAAAGGTCATCCCCAGCTCCCAGGAATGGTACATGCACCAGCTGCGTGAGAGATTGCCGTACCTGGGGGAGCACCCACAGGGAGACTGGGTGGCTGAATTAGGGGAGCTTATCTCTGCTGAGATGGTCGTGGATTGTGGATACCGGGCACTACGGTGGTATGCCACACAGCTATACCATGAGCTGGAGGATGACACAGAGGGCTATGATTTTGGTGGCCCAGGATTGTTATTGGAAAATCTCCAGCAGGTTCCAGACTTTGGGAGTGCCTCAACAGACCATTGGGGAGATCTCTGGGAGTTCCGGGTTGCAGATAGTTTCTATATGCCTGAATTGGAAGCCGACTGGGACTACTTGGTAACCCAAGAAGTGGAGCTGGAGAAGGCATTCCTACAGCTACTCCACCACATACAGCCCCCTGCTTATGAGACTGTGAGTATCAGTTAGACATGTGCATTCGTTTTTGGACGAATGCATTTTCGTCCGAAAATAGCATTTTCGTTCATTCGTCCGAAAAATGAATAACGAAAATGCTAAGCTAACGAAAGCCGAATGAACGAATGGTTAATAAAAGAAAATCATTCGTTCATTCGTCCATTCGTAGTACTATTGGCATTCTATAAGCCGAAATAGAGTCGGTTTATAGAATACAATAGCATAGTAAACTACATTCCATAAACTGAAATAGAGTCGGTTTATAGAATACCAATAGCATTACATGCATTCCATAAACCGAAATCGTTCATTATGTTGGTTTATGGAATGTATGTAATACTATTGGTATTCTATAAACCGACTCTATTTTGGTTTATAGATTGCCAATAGCACGAATGGACGAATGATTTTCGTTTATGGACCATTTGTTCATTCGGCTTTCGTTAGTTTAGCATTTTCGTTATTCGTTTTTCGGACAGATAGCCGAAAATGCTATTTTCGGACGAAAATGCTATTTTCGGACGAAAATGCTATTTTCGGACGAAAATGCATCCGTCTGAAAACGAATGCACATGTCTATTAAGAACCTCATGAGACAACTAAAAAATATATTTGAAATTAAAAATAACTCACAGGATGTTTGTGGAAATAGTACTTGCTCATTGGTAGCTTAAATCAAGACCATATCTCTACAGAATGGAACAATGGGAAATGATTAGAGAGATGGTCATTAATCCCTGAATCAGACTATATATAAGACTACCCTATAGGAAAAAAGTTTAACTTGTATATATTCACATGTAAATTGCTTTTTAATATTTAAGAAAAATTATGACATTAAACAAATGCTGCCTCTCTCTCCCCCCTGCGTTGTCTCTCTCCCCCTCCCACGTTGTCTCTCCCTCCCCCAAACTTTTCTTTCTCTGCCCCATTATCTTTCTTTCCCCCTCCCCTTGTCTTTCTCTCCCCCCTCCCTCCCCTTGTCCTTCTCTCCCCCCTCCCTCCCTTACCTTGTCTTTCTCCCCTCCTCCCTCCCCCTCCCCTGTCTCTCGCTCCCTGGTGGCTAGTGGGGGCAGCCGGGGGATGTCTGCACGATACGTGCAGACATCCTCCATGCTGCCCGACACTTCCGTCTATTATGACGGACAGCTGGTCCGTCATAATAGATGGCAGTGTCGGGCAGCATGGAGGACGTCAGCACTATCGTGCAGACATCCTCCGGTTGCCAAATATCCCTGGTGCCTAGTGGAGGCAGCCAGAGGATGTCTGCACGATAAGCGCAGACATCCTCCGCTGCTGCCTGGCACTTCCGCCGGGACTTTTATGATGAAGCCGGAATGACCCTTTCCCTTGTTTCTATGTTTTTTTGAGGTATCAGTTGATTTCAATATTTGAAATTATGAGGTTGGCAGCTATGTTAGTTTAATTTGCAGACACTGTAGAAGCTTATTGCATCTTTTTGATCTGAAGTAATGCTATTGTCAGACTGTGTTTAAATTGTTCTATTGATGTTTTATCTGAACTTTTGTAACTTTACTACCTAACATGAAAATTTGTTCCAACGAAAAAAAAAAAAAAGCTTCTAACAGCCCAATAAGGATCTTTAAAAAAATAAATAAATAGTGACTGTGTTAACCAGGCTTATGTAGCTGAGCAAGTGGGGTGTTTGGTTACAGGGTCTTCCTAGGAGATCTTCATTGTACATATATTCAAATTTTAGGGATTGTTTGTATTGAAGTGGTCATTCTGTTAACTTATTTTTAGTGTTGAGCGAACCCGAACCGCACTGTTCGGGTTTGTACCGAACATTACGGTGTTCGGACCCCGAACCCGAACATTTCACTGTATGTTCGGGTTGGAGTTCAGGGTTCAGCTATAAACCGAAAGTCTATAAACCGAAAGACATGCAGTTTATAGACTTTCAGTTTATAGAATAGCAATAGCATTACATGTATCCTAAAAAACCGAAAGTCTATAAACCGAATGTCGTTCGATTTACAGACTTTTGGCTTATGGAATATATGTAATACTATTGGCTTTCTATAAACCGAACTAGAGTCCCCATTCATAAAAATTTCTTTCCTACTAAGAAATTTAACAAGAGCTACTAACTTAGCTGTATTAGATCTTTTAATTACAAAGGAAGAGAAGGACTATATTTTCAAAGAAAAGCCAATTACTCCAATTTTTCACCATCTACTTAAGAAACACAAAAATCCAACCTCCCCACCAGGAAGACCCATTGTTGCAGGCATTGGCTCTATAGGGTAAGGCCTATCTAAATTTGTAGATTTTCATTTACAGTCCTATGTATAAAAAAAAAACCTGTAAAGGTTACATACATGATAATAAATATGTTTTGGGGCAGCTGGAAAGTGTTGAATGGCAAGAAAATGTTATCTGGACCACAATGGACTTCACTTTATTTCCCCATGAGCATGTCTTACAAGCACTTAGTTTATTTTTGAAGATTTTGCATCAGGCCGTTAATTTTATACTCACTATACTTGATTTGGGATGGTAGGAGTTGTCTCACATCATTGGAGAGGACAACCTCTGTGGTCTGTGGTCTGGTATGGCAAATACATCAGTGACCTGCTTTTTGTTTAGCAGGGTAGTCTTGACACCCTGAATATCTACATTACTTTAGCCAAAATACTATTCATTTATCATTTACATTGGATTATAGTTTGGCAGTATTTTTCCTTTTTGGATATTAAATTATCACATGACAAGAACAGAGTGACTACTTCCAGCTACAGAAAAGCCTACAGCGGTGTTACACTGTGTTACACTATACCAAATGCCATCTTGAACATGTAACTAAAAATTTCCCGTTTGGCAAGTTTTAGAGGGCAAGAATAAATTGCTCATCAATAGAGTTCAGCGGACACCTGGATGTTCGGGTTCGGCGGGTTCGGCCGAACTTCAGAAAAAAGTCCGGGTTCAGGGTCGAACTTGACCCCGAACTTGACCCCGAACTTTTGGCCACTAAAATGCCTCTAAAAAAGTCCTGGAAAGGGCTAGAGGGCTGCAAAATGAAGTAAAATGTGGGAGAGTGGCTTTCTACAAACCGAAGTAGAGTCCCCATTCATAAGAATAGGTCAATTGACCTATTCTTATGAATGGGGACTCTATTTCGGTTTATAGAATAGCAATAGCATTACAGGTATTCCATAAACCGAAAGTCGATAAACCAAAAGACATTCGGTTTATAGAATTTCGTTTTATAGAGTAGATGTAATGCTATTGCTATTCTATAAAAAGAAAGTCTATAAACCGAATGTCGTTCGGTTTATAGACTTTCGGCTTATGGAATACATGTAATGCTATTGGCTTTCTATAAACCGAACCAGAGTCCCCATTCATAAGAATTTCTTATGAATGGGGACTCTATTTCGGTTTATAGAAAGCCAATAGCATTACATACAATGTAATCGCCGAACCCCGAACTCCAACACGGACATACAGTGAAATGTCCGTGTTCGGGTCTGGGGTCTAAAAAACGTAAAGTTCGGTACGAACCCAAACAGTGTGGTTCAGGTTCGCTCAACACTCCTCATCAATTATAGAATTCGAGAAACAGGCTAGTGATTTAAGGGAGAGATTTGCAGGATGGGGCTATCCACTGAACATTATTATTAACACCTATGTTAAAGTCAAATACAGGTATAGACACTCTTCTTTATCAAGATAAATCTTGATAAAGGCAAAACACTTGAGGTTCATGTTCTACATTTCCTTTCAATACTTTTAAAATATATTACTGAAACAGCAGATATTATCCATAATTATTAAGCATTAACTTGCAATTATGAAGATACATAATTACAGTTGAAGTTATTCATTTATACATCATATCTGCTCTTTTGACATTTCTCTTCTTTGGATAAAAACAATTGTTTTGTAATCCTTCTAGAAATACAACATGTTTCAACAAATGTTTTACCTAAAACCCGTAACATCTTACACCTCACAAAAAGAATCAGGCAAAGTGGATAAAAGGTATAATTATTTTGGCTATATTAAGATCCAGTCTGAGTGACTAAGTACTTTAAATACCTGATTTATGAATATCTATCCATTCTGTCCACAAGATATTGTGTCAAATATTGTGTATTTGCAAAGACGGACTTTGCACTGTAGTAACTATTAAAACATTTAAAAGGTTAGGCTCCTCGCTTAAACCACAAATATCTATAGGCTCTTAAAATGTCATGCAAAAAGATACAAATTTATTGACCAAAATTGTAAATTCCAGCCAGCTCACATGAGTGGAATAAATCAAAAGTGAACAGATATTTAAAAACAAATAAAAGAGAAAAAAACCTGACTATGTAGTATAGCAAATCACTACCTATCGCTCAGTATTCATAACAATGTAACAAACTAACAATCAAAGAAATGTAATTTAGGGCAAACATCAGTGACAATGCTCCAAGCAATGAAAACCATAAAAACAATGTAGAAATGATACATAAACATAGTAACAAATACATATAGTGGTTTAAAACAAATTACCTCAGAAACAGAATTCAAATCCAATGGAATGGAATGCCAGTAGAAGTGAAAAGTCCAATTAACTTCTATGGTGGCATGAAAAAAAAATATTTACATACATGATACTAAATATGTTTTGGGGCAGCTGGAAAGTTTTATACTCACTCATATTTTTTTTTCTTATTTGATGGGGGGGGGGGGGGGGGTATCTCCAAAGATGTGGATCTGTGATGGGAACATGTTTTGCTCCCTCCTATGCCAACCTTTTTTTAGGTTGGTAGGAGTGGTCCCACATCTTTGGAGAGGACAACCTCTGTGGTCTGTGGTCTGGTATGGTAAATACATCAGTGACCTGCTTTTTGTTTGGCAGGGTAGTCTTGACACCCTGAATATCTGCATTACTTTAATCAAAATACTATTACTTTATCATTTACATTGGATAATAGTTTGGTTAGTATTTCCTTTTTGGATATTACATTGTCACATGACAAGAACAGAATGACTACTTCCAGCTACAGAAAAGCCTACAGCGGTCTTACACTGTGTTACACTATACCAGATGCCATCTCAAACATGTAACTAAAAATTTCCCGTTTGGAAAGTTTTTAAGGGCAAGAAGAAATTGCTCATCAATTGTGGTATTCGAGAAACAGGCTAGTGATTTGCAGAACGGGGCTATCCACTAAACATTATTATTAACACCTATGTTAAAGCCAAATACAGAGATTAGACACTCTTCTTTATCAAGATAAATCTGCGGCTTTTAATACAGATTTTAGTGCAGAATATTATAAAATTAAATATATTGTTCAAAGTAATCTTCACTTGCGAAAAGCTGACAAAAAACTTTGTGATATCTTTGATAGGAACCTTGAAGTAAAATTTGTATCAATGAGAGCTTGCTCCTTACAAAATATGTTATCTCCCAGGGTTTAGTCGAACACAGGGGTGCACCTGGATAAGAACTGTAGGCACATATCCCTGTGGTTCTAGAAGATGTGCATGTGGTGAATTTGTTAATATATCTTTGAACTTTAAATCAACATCAAAAGAAAGGGAGTTTAGTATGACAGAATACATTAATTGTGACACCAGTGCAGTAATTTATCTCATTACATGCACCAAGTGTAAAATTGAACATATTGTCCAGCAAGTAGGAAACTTAAAGCATGTATGAGTGAATATGTATCTGACAATAGATGCGAACAAAAAAATTGCCTTTAAATTGCCACTTTCAAACATGTGGGGGAAGCAACACTGAATATTTTTCTTGCACGGGAACAGAAAAATGCAGATTGGGACCCCGTGCTGGCCAAGAGGTAGGTTTTCTGGATTTTTAAGATGGGTACTAAATCCCCTCATGGTATTAACAGAGAATGGGAGCTTAATTTATTTATAGAATGATGTATTGCTGTACCCTTCATTTTCTGTATATATTTTTTTTTGGTTAACTCCCTTGCCTAATATCTATAGATTGTAAGTTTCCTGTATAAGTAAGCTTGTATGCTTTCTCTAATTAGAGCTACTAAATATTAGTTAAATGGGATCAATTAAACATGCATTTATGATAATATAATATATATTGATACATGTGTTTTAGCCACTTTGTAAACTTTAATATGTATACTTTTACATTTTTGCCATTCATGTCTGGCTTAATTGCTTTTATTTACTATCAGCTGTGGAGATTGAATGCCAACCAATGGGTGGTCTCTCTATTGTTTTTATAGCACGCTCCTACGTTATTACGTTTGTCTATGATTAGGCCTCATGGGGGGCAAAGTGCATGACACTTTACTTTTTCCTTCAATCCCTTTTCAACTTTACCAATAAACTTCAAAATGTTTAAGAGTATTCGCCATGTACTATCTGTTTTTGAGGTGCACAGGTTGCTGAGGAAATTTGGTCCGGTGTTGCTAGTTGGCTGCTTGGGTGGTTGCGTCCATATATCTCCGCCACCAAGATTTGTAATGCTAGGTAATTATTTAATGGATTTTTGGCCAGCCAATGTTTAGGAGATACGATTTGGGATCCTTGTTCAGATATATTTTTAGGAGCTCAAACCATATCTAATTTTAGATATTTCCCAATTCTCCAAAGCAAAGCTTGACTCCAATCATAGCACACGTTAAACGTTTCATATATTGAATGTGGACTCTATATTAACTACTGGAACATATTAAATAATTAACATAAATAGTTAAATCATACCTCATGGCAATAATACCTCATGTTTTAGTCTGAATTGGTTTGCCTAATTTTGTAAATCCATTTTTATGCACTAAACCAAAGCACTGCTTAAATTGCTGGTGCTATATAAACAAAGGTTAATGCAATTGTCCTATTATTTTAATTTTATTGCATCAATAAACATAAATATATGTTAAGTAAATGTAACACCTCGGTTGTATCTAAGATTTTCATACAATTTATTTTTTGCTATGATGCATACTATCATACAATACACTATAATGACTTTAGTGGGACACATTGAGAGCTCCTTTATTTTAGCACTGCATATTGTAAAGAGTAATTTTGCTGCAAAATTAAAATTAAAATTGCCCATGCTTCAATATATAAAGCACAGGCAAACACTTGAGGTTCATGTCCTAGATTTCCTTTCAAAACTATTAAAATATATTACTGAAACAGCAGATATTATCCACAATTATTAAGCATTAACTTGCAATTATGAAGATACATAATTACAGTTGAAGTTATTAATTTATACATCATATCTGCTCTTTTGACATTTCTGTTCTTTGGCTAAAAACAATTGTTTTGTAATCCTTCAAGAAATACAACATGTTTCAACAAATGTATTACCTAAAACCCGTAACATCTTACACCACACAATAAGAATCAGGCAAAGTGGATAGAAGGTATAATTATTTTGGCTATATTAAGATCCAGTCTGAGTGACATAAGTACTTTAAATACCTAATTTAGGAATTTCTATCCATTCTATCCTGAAGATATTGTGCCAAATATTGTGTATTTGCAAAAGACGGACTTTGCACTGTAGTAACTATTAAAACATTTAAAAGGTTAGGCTCCTCGCCTAAACCACAAAAATCTATAGGCTCTTAAAATGTCATGCAAAAAAAATACAAATTTATTGACCAAAATTGTAAATTCCAGCCAGCTCACATGAGTGGAATAAATCATAAGTGAACAGATATTTAAAAACAAATAAAAGAGAAAAAACCTGACTATGTAGAATAGCAAATCACTACCTATTGCTCAGTATTCATAACAATGTAACAAACTAACAAAGAAATGTAATTTAGGGAAAACATCAGTGACAATGCTCCAAGCAATGAAAACCATAAATACAATGTAGAAATAACACATAAACATAGTAACAAATACATATAGTGGCTTAAAACAAATTACCTCATAAAAAGAATTCAAATCCAATGGAATGGAATGCCAGTAGATAAGTGAAAAGTCCACTTAACTTCTATGGTGACATGAAAAAAAAAATATTTCAAGCTACTCGGGTAGTTCCAATATGCCTCTTAGTACATACACAATTTGAAAATCAAAGACGATTCCACACAGATATCTTCCAAAACCAAAAGCATCCGAAACATGCCTGAAATGCACAAAACCGAAATGATAGCCTCAAAATCTCCATTATATCCTATGTTATCCTATAACTTAAGAACACTGTTTAAATGCAAGCCCACAATTAATGGGACTGGGAGCCTGCTCAATGGCTCCAAGCATCCCCCATTATAATACTGTGGTTGGAAGCCCTATTTCTATGAAATGTTCAGATATTGGGAATAGGCCGCTTGTATGTGGTTTACCAGACATAAGCTATAGAAGAATTGTAGCCTCTGTTAATAAATATTATTCTTAAAAAAAAAATGCAATTATGATTGATGAAAAAGTGTTACTTAAGAGGTACGTTAGATCAATACAGTTCCATTAAATTGTCTTGGTCCTGAAGCA
Source organism: Pelodytes ibericus (assembly GCA_036172795.1). NCBI lineage: Eukaryota > Metazoa > Chordata > Amphibia > Anura > Pelodytidae > Pelodytes > Pelodytes ibericus. The sequence goes on along the minus strand of CM069863.1, from coordinate 108,530,558 downwards.
TTTCAATTTTATATTTATCCAAAAATTGACATAATTATTTTGGACATTATCAAAAATGAAGTGCTTGAAAGCATTAGCATAGACAGTTAGCTTTCAGAGCCTAATGGAAATATTATTCATAATTTTAGTTGTCATTATACATTACAATGGGTAGTGTAAAAATCAAAAGAATCATTCTACAGATTTCGAATACTAAGTATTAAAGGGATTCTTGCCAAAGCAATAATTGCAAAGCTTATTTGAGATGAAAACATTTAATATGGTCAGGAAGCATCTTGTAAATAAAGTTCCCTATTTTAAAAAATGAAAAACCTCCTTAGTAAGTGGCAAACCTGAGTTTAATAATGCTTACTTCTTACATGTCTAAAATAGTTTTAAAAATCTGATAATAACCCTTTATACTATAAAACAAACGAGATTTGACTCAATGACACCCCTTTAACACAAAAGGAACAGAAAATAATCATTAAAATAACAGGGAAAAGAAAAATGTTGTCATGCTAAACTTGTCACAGATAATATACTTGTGTAAATGAGGCCTACCAAAGAGGTGTGAGCATGCTGCAAATGCAGTGAAATTGGCTATACAGTAGATACAGAAAACAAACAGTTCGCGCTCCACATCCCCATCAAAAACCCTTGGAATGAACTGGAACAGAGATTGCGAGCCAGGCCTTCTCCCAACATCAGTTGGGAGACATAAAAATTCAGACAATCACTACAAAATCTTGGGGAAAGACTTCCTAGACTGCCTCCTAGACTGCCTTATAGTTACAAGGAGGCTAAAATTCAACTTTGGAGGTCGACTTTCATTTTGAGACTAAGTAAAATTTGGCACCCAAGTTTGATTCCAGGTTTGACTCTTCCCCACCGAAAGTAATGGGCGGCAAAAAAATGTATCTATTATTGAGAATAAGTCAAATTCAGTACCTGATTTTTACTTAGTTTCAAAAACAGCTTCAATCATTTTGCCTCCCATTACTTTCAATTGGCAAGGTTCAAACCTGTTTTTTTTTTCTAAGTCTAACTCAGGTGCTGAATTTGATTTAGTCTCAAAAATAGATTTGATCCTTTCACCTCCCATTGCTTTCAATGGGGAAAGGTCAAACCTGGATTTTTTTCTAAGTCAAACTTGGGTGCTGAATTTGACTTACTCTCAAAATGAAAGTCAACCTCCAAAGTTGAATATTAGTGAATAGGCCCATCTGTGTTTAGAATGCAATATCCTAAGAGTTCCTCTGGGTGTAATGATCAGGTGTCTGAATCCTTTTGTCTTTATAGTGTATGTTGGTTTACTGCACAGCTTCACCAAGGATTTAGATTCTTGTTGCTGCTCCTCGGTTTGGTGAATTTCTGTGTGCTTTTGGTTTCATAATAATTCGGCATGTATTCTCTTTGCTCTGTCTTGTAATATACATGTTTTCTGCACTCTCAGAATGTCCTCCTAATGAAAGGAGATTATGAAATCAGCTATAGTTATCTACACATACCCTTGATGATTCTCTGTTTGTGACAGCCATTTTGACATGTGCAACATTCCCTATGAGTGTAGATTCCTAGTTATCCTTGACACAGCTTGTTACATAAACTGCAGGTGTTGGTTCAGTAACATGATGCCTATTTTAAGTATTTAAAATGCACTTACCTTTTCTTCACAACCTCCTGGGACCTGTTATTCCCACCTACTGCATTAAGAATATCCACAATCTGCCGTCAGAGTAAATTTTTCCTCCTCTTTTCTGCTGCCCTATTACATGGTTGTAATGTTGGCATAGCTGGTGTCGTCACGTCAGCATTCGTGTTGCTCTGTCTTGTAGCAGTTAGCAATCATTCTGCAAGTTTTGTTTTTACTCAAAACGTAATTAACTCATAACGTGGGAAAGGAACAATGAAGACATCTGAAAATAGTTGTGATGACCTAGAAATGCAAGCCTTTGAACCTGTAACATAAGTTCTTCAGAATAGAAATCTAATATTCTGTCATTGTTATATATCACCATTGATATTATAATCTTCTGATGCTCATCTCCTATGTCCATACCGTTCATATACATATATATATATATTTATAAAATCCAAAGATCAGCACACTCACATCAAACCAGGTGGGTGAAAAGCTATAGGTTTCGTTAAAGCTACTTAAAAACACCTTTCCACAATATAATTGGACATTTGGTTACACATATGTCCATATTATGCTAAGCCCACCACTATGTCAAAGTACTCCAATATTGGTGGGTTCTAACAATAAATACTTTTGTTTATGGGGCTTAATCTCTTCATGTGTATTGCTTACCAGGCTAAAAGGCAATACTATTGTATGATACAGTCATTCCCGCAATTTATATACTTATGGAGTAATATTATAATTTATGCTAGTTTACATTAGTGCATTCCTTGTGGATTTGATTATATGTGTGTATATACATATAAATTATCAGTATAAAACTAAATAGTTTTAATAATGTGTAGTTACATAAATCTGAATTTAAACATTTTATGTTTTTTGATTCTTAATAAATTGATTGAAAGAAAAAATAAATAAAATATTTACAAGAGAGAGAGTAAGAAAAGGGGGGAGGTTTAGGGATGTATAAATTGTCTGTTAATTGGTTTATTTGAGTATCGAGAGATAGGTGTATTTTAATATTAGCTATTGGACTCTAAAAATGAAATGTTATCATTGTCAACATTCTTTGGTCTTAAAGAAGAAATTATGTATTCCATTAATCTTACAGATTCTATTCTATCCTTCTATTCCCTATAATATGATGGTTGTGTTTTCCTCTAGTGCAGAAGGATTAGGGCTTTCGTCAAATTAAAAGAGTGTATAGTTGTATTTTTTTATAGTTTGTAATAGTTTGGCAAGTGAGATGAAGTAGTACAGTGGTTAAGATCAACTAATTGTTGTCACCTATTTTGCGTATAGCTATCATAATTTTATCCCACTATTCTCTCAAGCTAGAGCAGCTCCACCGATGTGAAGATAATCTCCTACATCTGTTTTTAAGTCTCTAGCAATTCTTTAGTTCTAATAAGCAAAATTGATGTATGTCAGCTGGCACCAAATACCACCTCATTAATAATTTGTAAGCTGATTTCTGTGTCTTACATGAAATAGACACCATTTGTGTTTGAATTCACATTTTATTAATTTGAGCTTTTGAGAATGTGAGGCTGAGGTCTCACTACCAGAGCCGTATAAAGTATGGAGTAGTTTTTGGTGAGTCCGTTAACATTACATTATAAAAATACTAAATAGCATAGAGCATAGCGTTTCAAGAGTTATTATATAGTTAAGAAATGTATAAGTTATACGTAGGGACACTATAAAATGTTTTGATGGTATAAAAACAAATTTTGAAAATAATTGATAATTGTTATGGGATTTTTTATCTGAGTCAAAAACATGTTTTATTCTGTTCTAGTTTTACTGATTCTATAGATTGTGGTTCATATCCAGGGGTAAAATCCTTATTATCTAACAGGGGCAGGAGGAGGCTTGTGAAAGACATAAGATATCCAGCTTGAGTTATTGTATTTCATATTTTTAGGGTTTGATAAATTGTAGGGTGATTTTGGTCAGTACATTTCTGAAGATATATTGCTAACCATGATAGGACATTTGCAGTGACTGACAGATAATTTAGTTCTAATGAAACCCAAGGATTCTCTGTTTGGATAGACCACTCTGATAGCCTTGTAAGCTAATGGCTTTGGAAGATCTCGGTTGATCAGGTACATCAAGTCATCCCTCAGATCCATATTTAATTAAATAGTAGTAGACCAGTCTAAGTGGTGTTTACCTGTACTTTCTTTCTTATAGTTAGATTGAACTGCTATGTGTTGAAAAATGCTTCCCTAAACAAAATGTGCTAAGTTGTTCTGTTTCTTTGGTGGTTGTCAACATGGGAAGCCTTTGTGTTCTGTTTCTCCCTTTGGGTTCTTTGAAAATTTCAAATATGCGTATCAAAATGTGAAGCATACTCTAACATTTGACAGTAGTCACACTCTAAACTTGGAAAATAAGAAGAGACAAAACTATTGTGTAATCCATGCAATAAATATATTTAAAAGATGTAATTTAGACTGCTATGGTCTATGAGGGTCTAGGTAATGTTTATGTATATTATCATATTACATTTTGAGGTTGTCATGTATATGTCCTAGTTAATTTGAATTAAGCACTGTCAGGATGACGTGGCAAAGTCAATTCAAGTCTTAAAGGTACTTATAAAACATTGTTTATACACTGTGTTAGCAGAATTGTAAGTACATGCATACGTTAGGAGAAACCTTTGTTTTAAATGTGTCTTTGGTGTCTATGACATCACCTGTGGCTTCATATGCAAATAAATGCATTCAATTGGAAATGTGAAATTTGCATATTAAACTAAAACGTTATGTGATAAAAAGGAATAACCACAGACACATTTTCATATATACATGTGCTTGCCATTCTGTTAATGCCATTTATAGATATTCCTTGATAATAATGTTTATTATCTGCAGTAACTGTGTAAACAATGTGAAGTGAAAATGTTCCTTGAAAGAAAGTCACATTTTGGACCCAAGTCTCACCCCTTAAAGTACAAAAGGGGTGATCAGTGGCAATTCTTAAACAATGTAGGCTACATGTTTGGAGAAATGTGCTATGAGATCTTACATTATCTTCAACTCTGAGTGTCCCCACTTACATCTTGAGACCAATGTCAATACAATTACACATTTTATTAAACAATGTTAAAAACAAGTGTTCTGCTATCTGTGCTGATTGTAATCACCATTCAGTTTTCTGTCTGAGTAGGCACATTTTCCTATTTATGCTACATAATCCGTCAGTGTATTCGTTTGGCTGGTACATTTTGTTATTATAGAAGGATACTTGATGCCATCAAATGTATTAGTTGTCACTCTGCATGTGTGGCTTTTATGGCCATTTGTCATTGTGCATATCAGTAGAGAAAATGAAACAATTTTACATGGTGGATATTAGATTATGTCAACAACATTCTGAACATCTCAGATTTAATAAAGTCAAATAATCTGTTAAGTGTATTACACGCAGCTATTTCATGATAGCACAGAATATACAGTTCTTGTAAACAAGGAAACAGAAGGCATAACTTAGTAGGTATATACTTAAAACTGCTATTTTATAACATTATTAACCTGGATTTTTGCATTAGCTGCATGGCTCCAAATATGCATCATCGTGTGGGCCAAAACAGTGCCACAACAGGGAAAGGTTTAATACGTGTGCAACATTAGCCAACTCAGCTGTGGTTTACATCTGACAGTGCTTGCCCTGTGATCACGATTTTTCCCTGGTTGATACACAATCAGATAAATTCCAAAATGCCTTACTGTCAAACAGGATGTCATTTTGTAGTGGTTTGGGAGGAACTTTCAGTGCTTTATAAGCATATGTGCATCAGTCAAAACTATGCACATATTTAGTATTCATTCTTCATTGTCCCGCTTGACTACCAAATAAACAATCCATGAAGCTCTTTGCTTATCAAATCAGTTATTAATAGCTTCTTGCATACTTCACAGTGAATGATAATTATGTCCAAACTCTTATTTGTTACTTTATCTCAACAGACAGTTATATTTCTGTACATTATAGCAGTTGTGCTCAATAAATGCATGCCCAATTTTTTTTAATTTTAAAATTAATGTCTCCCTTGATTCTAAAGAATAAGTGCCATTCCACCTGAAAATATATTCAAATATATTTTTCTGCTCAGCAGTTGTATTTTTGAAGTGAAAATGTAACTGCCCAATTACATTACCTATTATCATTATTACACTTACTATAGTAGTACCACATTTACTAACACTATTATCTGACTGGTGGGATACTGGACGATAACCGTCCATTACAATAGCTCTTATTTTAAACAAATTGTCTTTGCGTATGTTATATTTCAAGTTATTACATATGTTCAGAAAATATTATACTATTTAGACTCCACTAGGTGGCAGCTTTGAATTTACAAACAACACTGTAACATTTTCCAAATAACAGTAAATGTATGAGCTGACTTAAAATAATAATTGTGTTACAGTTTGATAACACAATTATTTTGATATTTAAATTTTGGGGAATGACACATAGGTTATTCAAAGGTATTCAATAATACCAGGAAACAATGAGGAACTGCACTCATCAACAACATTTGTTTGTAAAGTATGATTTTTATATACATGAACCAAATATAAAGCTTTGTCGCATTCATAGAAAAGTATTCAGTATAAATGAACATAGTAACTCAATTCCCACAGAGCCTTTTCTAAAATAAGCTTAATACCAGGTGTATAGTCAGTCATGAACGCCAAAAGACAATATGTGTGCCAAAAACATAATAGTCTCAGAAAAAAACAAATAAGTGCATACAGAAAAATATATAAAAATTTACAAAGTGCCAAAAGGATCCTGCAGCCACCCTGCTAAATGTCCGTAGGCAGAAGAATGTTTAGTCAGAGTCAAGTGCAAGTAGTGTTTGATCTAATATACACGCAGTCACATAGGAAAAACAAAGAACCAGCCGCCATCTCTAAATGGTGTACAAAAAAATTGTCCATTTCATATGCATATCAGTAAAGCAAAACAATGGTAAGATCTCACTCATCTTGGATCAGCAGCTGTGGGTAATTCCAGAGTGAACACAGGGATGGAAAGGTGCTCAAAACAGGTGAGTATATAGCAAAACGGCTTGAGCTCCATGTAGATAAAGGCATAAATCAAAGTCTTCCTGCACATAGTGCAATTTAGATTTCCTGTAGTTTTCAGCAGTAGTAGATTGAAGAAATCAACTAAGCACTGCAAGAACAAAATGAAGGCACAAACGTGGATGCGCGCTCAGAGGAGATGAACCTAGGCCTACAATGCTTATAGTACTTATCATCTAAGCATGGTTTTGACAATTAACTTGCTCATATATTCAATGTTCACTCTTCAGGTTCAGCATCTTAGCAGTCATTTAGTCTTATGTGTGACATGTTAAAATGCCGTTACTGTCACCATTTTAATTTACTCAATTTATAATGCATACTTTATCAATCATGGTTTCCACCCAAATATCCCACCTTAATTATAACCAAAGGCTATTTATGTATTTGAACATAGGGCTATCACTGTGCATGCAAACTGATTATGTTGTGGGGTTTGTGATACAGGAATCCAACTACTTTTTATAAATTTATCTCGATTTTTAGAGTCTAAATATTTATAGCACAAATAAGGGTCAAATCAATATGTGACAAAATTCGGCCCCCAAATGATGCCTCCGAAGACCAGACTGATTCAGGGCAAATCAGGGAAACACATCCACTCCCTAATATGCCCTGATGTGTCTCCTGAATTCGGATATCATAGCCAATTCAACGGCGATTCATGCCAAAACTTAAAGAAGCTGATGGTTAATGCCCCCCCCACACCCTTACCTTGGCAAGGTAGTGGTGGGGGAGTATTTATATTGGGTCCACCTGCATTGAATCAGCCCATGGCACAATAGGGGCCATAATTATTTTTAGTCAGTGACTTTGGGCATCATGCTGGCCACATTTTTTAAATGTCATGGGCCAGCAGGAGGCGACTGGCTCCAGGAAGGTGGTGGGGGACATTGGGGTAGCCTCAGTTTCTCCCCCCAACATTTTTCACAGGTTAACCCTTTCAGTGCTGTAGGCAGTACGGTTGGTGTTCCCTACAGCACTGAAACAGTTAAAATGTGCATATATCAGCTGCCCCGTTTGGGGGTTAAATTGACAGGCAAAAATTAAACAATTTCTTTGCCTGTTAATTTTTAATGGCTATCATTAAATCACCGTTTTTCGAGTTATTACTCTTTAATTCATCTACATTAATACCATTAACATGTATATATATGTAAAAAAAAAAAATGAATGACCTCCTTGATAGTAGGTTAAATTTATTCTGGATATAAATACTCATGTGTTAACTGATCTAAATTTAATGGGTAAGCAATACATTAAACTCTAGTTTATAGTGCCAATAGCTTGTTGGCTTTTTGTGTAGTAAGAATTTTATCAACTGACCTGTAAAAATTACTTTTTATTTATGGCTGGATTAAATATTGCTGTGAACTGCATTGGTTGATTAACAATCAAGCTTAAACATTCAGTCCATTAATGTTTTATGATACAAATCTTCAAGCAATGTGAAAATATCTATTACTATTTTCCTACTAGTAAGCTATAGACAGCTACCAAAATCAAAAAAAAAAATCAAGAACAATTGTTAATTGCCTAATTATTTTCTTTCTTAAGCTACCTCTTTCTCAATCATGTAACTTCTACTAGTTTGTAATTAATATGCGTAGCAGTTTTCCCCAGAATATCATAAAGGTATAGAAGTTGTAATGGCTGACTACATTTTTGAACTGTGTTAGTTTTCTTGCCCTAGGTTTTATAACTTTATTGCCAAATCACCACAAGTCACTGTTTAGTGAACTATAAGAGTTATGTAAAAGGGAAAAAAAGGCACGTGAGGAGTCCAGTCTGATAGTGACATTATTGCCAAATGTGAAAACGTATAATTTTATCACAGGCCAGGAGGCTTCGTATTTGCATTACTTACTTTACTGAAAAATCTTCAGCAGCAATGAAAGTGTTGAAAGTTAATAGAAAAAAAATCTAACCAATCAGGAACAAATACGGTGTATATAACATTCAGTAACTCCTCCCTTCTCCTCTTTCTTTGCTGCTAGCCTCCAGGTGTTATGTCCATATTTCTCCTTATTTTCTTCTGTATTTATACACACAGTCTTGGTCCAACCTATTCTTTCAATACTATTCCTATCATTTGTGTAGGCCCTAGTCATTCCCTATTCCATTCCCTTTTTTCCCTCAGTGGCAATACTGTTGATTCCCTATAGTCACTTACTGTGCGCTGCGCGTGTGGCTTTGCTACCCGCACAAGACTCTACTCTCTGGGATAGGCCTCCAGAAGGCTACCAACGATTTCCTAACTTCAAGGCCCAATGGCGTGTGAACTGTAGCATGTGCGACCGGCAATTCCCACTGGAAATTGGATATATCGGCCTTTTTTGACCCTATTCCGACAAATTTCTGACTTTGTTTCTGATAATTTCAGAAGGATTCAGCTCTATTCTGCTAATTTCACCCTTAATTCAGCTATACGTGTATCCTATGGACTTTTACATTATTTCCTTGTGATTTTACTAATGTTCCAAAATGTAAGCACAATATTCTGGGTGACCTCCTCCACATACAATGCTGGTATATACATATATGTTGCATACATTCTTAAAATGGTACCCTGCAGGTTCTTACTTTACATTTTAACCCTATTCTTAGGGCTTGTGTCCTGCGGTGAACCCCCATACAACTTTCGTACAGCCTTCAATGTTTTCTATACTCAGAGGTGACCCCCTTCCTGTATGGGCAGGCTCTATTCACAGGCCTCTGACTTGCCAATAGGTGACCCCTATAGGGTATTTGGGTGAACCCCTGATCCCTAAACCTCATATATACCCTTTGTATCTTTCAGATATATAATACAATACACTACAGCCTATACATTGCCAATAGAAGATGAGGATGAGTTCAATATACCAGCGGTATACTGCAGGCTTGGCTACAATCAACACTGGCAGCCTCACTACCAGCAGCTGTAGCTGCCTGCCATCAGGAAGAACCTGCCTCTTCCCCCTCATGAATGGGATAGAATCAGATGATTCCCAGAATCCCCATGACCAAAGCCACATCCGGGGACGATGAATTTGACACCCTTGACAAACACCTGGCAGGGTCATCTAGACCAGTCTCCCCCTCCTATCTCTAACCCCTGCTCCCATGCACCTGACTCATTCAGCTTCTCTCCTAATTCACGAGGAAGTAACCTCTCTTCTAGCCCAAGGGACAATAGGGTGCTCCCCAGCCCCCCAGTTATGGGGAGCATTGGCTTCTGTGGCAGTCAATTTCTGGTTGTTCCCTAGCAGACATTCTCGAAGCCTCGGATTGGGCAATGGAATCTACCTTCCGGACCTTTTATTTCTGTCCCCGGGTTCATGTGTCTCTTGCTCTTGTGTTAGGATGGGAGTTAAAATTGCTAATAGAAAGCCTCCTGTCCTGTGATAAAATTAAGGATTATCCTAGCCTTGTAGCAGTGATAATCTAAATTTTAATAAGGACATTTCCCTCCCTATTCTTGGTTTTTGGTACCATCCCTTTTTTAAGCTTTGGTCTCTGGGATTATGTATTATATTTCTATGAAGGTTATGTTACCTTCATTGTTGTGTTGTTGTGCTTGACTGTATGTAATATTCTCAGAGATCTGCCTACCTTCACGACTTTTGTTTCTCTCTTAGTGTAAACTTATTGTGGGATTTCGGATATCTGGTTCTTCTATTGTTGGAGTTAGTTGGAGGAAGGAGGAGTTACTGATGTTATATACAGCTTAGTTGTTCCTGACAGGATAAACTTTTTTCTGTTAACTGTTAACACTCTCACTGCTTGCAAGTAAATATTTACTTCAATATTTTTTATTGCACTAGTAGTGAATACAGCCTAATACTCCTTTTTTTTGTAAACACAGGAAGTAAAATTGTTTAACTTCATGGTGCCTGTGGGTGTCAAAATCTATTTCCAGTATTTTCATTCACTCTGAAGACGCTTCATGAACAAGCATGTTACTATGGCAACACAGCACTTTAGCACTTTCCATGCCACCATAAATGACTATCAGTCTCGATGGAAGAGGGAGGAAAGTGCAATGCCAACAGCAAGTTGGTTTTTGTTTTTTTTGCTACTGAGCGATATAATTAAGAGATATAGATATAGTGACTGTCTGATGCTAATATTGCAACCACATTCTAGATAAAATTATTTTATCATTCAAGAAACATTTAGCAACATTAATGCTACTTGTTTATGTTGTCTTATCACCATATTTTCACATAAGTGCAACAGAAGACAGAAATCTATAAAATAACCACTTTTTGTAAAATGAATGAGCAAAAAATGTAGTTATGATCAAGAAAAACAAATTAGTTAACTAAGTAAACTAGCCATACAGAACTTCATACAATATAAATTATGTAGGACTTTATACATATAGTACCAAATTTCTATGACAAATTCAAGTATTTCTAATAGTACATTTGGTTCAATCCTTGTCAATTTGCTGATGAGAATTACTTAAAAAAAATAGCAATTCAGGTACCAGAGAACTGGACCTGGTTTAAAAGGAATTTAAACAACTGGTACCAAATTTCACATTTGCTGAATTGAACCTATATGACTCGAACTGCACCAAAACGACACAAATAGCATTAAATGTCTACTTTTTTCATCAACAAATTGATTAGATTAGTTTAGACAAATTGACCCAAATTGCACCACAATGCACAGGTTTGCCATAATATTGAAAGCAGTACCTAGTTCAATATATTAATTATAAATCATTAGATTATTTTATATGTAGAATATAAAAAGGATAAATGTACATTTATTTTATATATTATAATTATATGTTGCAATGTGTTTCCACATTGACTTTGCCTCTAATTCAATCCCTGTGCTTCACATACTTATAGTGAAGCACAGAGAGTAACCTGCAAGTTAAAAATAAATAAAAATTTCCTGTTAAAAACAAACAAAAAAAGTTAACCCTTGCTGATCACAGTTTGTTACTGTGATCAGTTTCCTTCCCACTTTATGGCCTTCATTTTGTTTGTTTTTTCCAAAATGTATTTATTTTTTAAATGTTAAAGTTCTTTTTAATAAATAAATTATGTTATTGCAATATATTAATATAATTACAGTTAACCCGTGCATGCCCATTCTGTGATTCTTATGGCTCTGACTAGTAACATCTTAAGCAAAGACATTTATTTTGCAAGATTTACCCTTTGTTCCTAGCACCAGTTATGCACCAATAATGGGGATGCCCATCTCTATGGAGAGTCATTGAATTGCCACAGCCCCAGATATCTAATTTAAAAATCAAACCTAGATGGTGGTACATACTACTTTAATAGATTCTAAAATATTCAAAAACTACTATATAGAATGTAATAGGACATACTAAAAGCCAACCAATTGCATTGGCCCAATGTTTGTTTCCAATACTGGCAAAGACCTCACACTTTATACTAAACCAGTACAAAGACTTTTTAAAGCAACGTTCCAAAAATATTGCTTCATGTTTTAATAATTATTTAATATTTTAAACATACAATTTTTTTACATGTAGTTGAATATACAAGATTGCTGTAGCTTACTACTAAAAAAGGTAAATGAATTGCCACTTTAATGCCTATTCACAGTAAGCACTATGGTGAACTGGAAAAATCAAGCTTTAATGGCTTATTTGGAAAATATCTCTAACTTGCCCATTTGCCCAACTCTACTATAAACATTGGATTTTTGTAAATCATTTGCCAGTTCACTACAGTTCACTGTTTAGTGAATAGACCCTACTATTTACTTTGGGTAAACTATCCAATATACATGTCTGTCGGGGCTATTCACTAAATTTCAAATTAGTTTCAAGGTGGACGCGTTGGGAGGTCATATTTGACTTAGTTTAAAAACAGTGTCCAAATCGGACTCCCATTTTGAACAGAAGGGAGTTCGATATTGCAACTGGAGGCTGGCGATAATGTCCTGGTCCCCCTAACAATGAATTGGGCAAGGGGCTAGCAATGTGCTCCTGGGCTCTGGGAAATAATGCTCCCTAATACTGGGAATAGCGATAATGTCCTCTAATAATGACCAAAGTAGCTGAGTGGAGAAAATTCTCCCATTCAGTTGCACTGGAAACCTTTTCCAACTCTGGTCTAAAATTTCACCTGAAGTTTGAAAGTCCCATCTCAATTCCCTGCAACTCACTGAAATTCTCTCTTTATTGAGTAACCTATTATATCTAGCTTACATAGGAGGTATACAGTAGCACCCTTATTGTTTTTCCAGTTATTTACTGACAGGCTTTATTAAGTACTATTATGTTTTTTTTGTTATTTATGGACATGTTTCAATTTCTTCAAAGTAACTGCCATGGAAGCCTAGAGGGATCAACAAGGGTCCAATGCAAGGCTAGCAATTCTTAATTCATAAGATATGTAAGTCACATTTAACAAGGTAGGCAAGAGCTTGCACAAAGCAAAGGGGCCTTACATGTTTTAAGCATAAAAATAATTCTTTTATCGAAAATTATTAAGACCATATATGGTCATCAAAGCTTAGCTCTATTGCATCAGTGAAAGGGACTGTGGTGACCTGTTATCTCTGTCCTTGGTTTGTGCACTCAATCATTCTGCAATATTGTGGCCCCATATTGAATTAAAGAATGTAGAGTAGTTAAAGCATTTCAAAGGAACAAACAATGTGTCAGGCAAAATAGTTAATCAAAGTAATTGGTTGAAATATTTTACATCACTTCACAGGGCTAAAAACAGACAAGCTAATCAAATATTGGCCAACACTGAAAAGGCATTTAAAGTTTCTATAGCAAGCTCAAGTATTGACCGTTTAGCATTTTCAAAGCCAAAGCACTTTACAATAGAAAATGTTCGATAAACAAATTTCAAACTGTTACATAGAAAAACAAACAGGCATGGGGGACTGAGGATTAGGATTGCATGTTTAAATATTGCTTTTTTGTGTTTGTAAATGAATAAAATAACTTTTAAAGAGAGGTGCCTTAAGTTAGTCTGGGTAATAAAGTGTTTCTGCTAGTGTGAGATAAAGAGAATATACAGATGACAAAAAAAACCCTTAATCCTAGAGGTTTTTTTCTTATAAAAAAAGTAATCTGTGTGTAAGCATGTGTGTTAAGTGCATCTATCTAACTGTCTGTAAAGTTGTATCTCTGTGTGCAATTGAACAGTCCCCCCCAAAGCCAACTATATTATGTACATATTAAATGAACCTGAGATATATAAATATTGGAGTACTTTGACGTAGTGGTGGGCTTAGCATAATATGGCCATATATGTAACTAAATCTCCAATTTTGTTATCTTAGAAAGACAGGTGTTTTTAAGTAGCTTTAATGAAACCTATAGCTTTAAGAGTTTTTCGCTTACCTGCTTTGAGGCGAGTGCACTGATCTTTGGATTTTGTAAATATGTGTGTGTATAGAAAATATATACATAAATAATATAAATATTATATAAACCACCCATTTATATATAAATATATATTATGTAAATATTAAATAAAGCCACATATATATATATATATATATATACAGTGGATATAAAAAGTCTACACACCCCTGTTAAAATGTCAGGTTTCTGTGCTGTAAAAAAATGAGACAAAGATAAATCATTTAAAAACTTTTTCCACCTTTAATGTGATCTATAAACTGTACAACTCAATTGAAAAACAAACTAAAATATTTTAGATAGAGGGAAGAAAAAATATAAAAATAAAATAATGTGGTTGCATAAGTGTGCACACCCTCTTATAACTGGGGATGTAGCTGTGTTCAGAATTAAGCAATCACATTCCAAATCATGTTAAATAGGAGTCAGCATACACCTGCCATCATTTAAAGTGCCTCTGATTAACCCCAAATAAAGTTCAGCTGCTCTTGTTGGTCTTTCCTGAAATTTTCTTAGTCGCATCCCACAGCAAAAGCCATGGTCCACAGAGAGCTTCCAAAGCATCAGAGGGATCTCATTTTTAAAAGGTATCAGTCAGGAGAAGGGTACAAAAGAATATCCAAGGCATTAGACATACCATGGAACACAGTGAAGACAGTCATCATCAAGGGGAGAAAATATGGCACAACAGTGACATTACCAAGAACTGGAGCTCCCTCCAAAATTGATGAAAAGACGAGAAGAAAACTGGTCTGGGAGGCTACCAAGAGGCCTACAGCAACATTAAAGGAGCCACAGGAATATCTGGCAAGTACTGGCTGTGTAGTACATGTGACAACAATCTCCTGTATTCTTCATATGTCTGGGCTCTGGGGTAGAGTGGCAAGACGAAAGCCTTTTCTTTACGAAGAAAAACATCCAAGCCAGGCAACATTTTGCAAAAACACATCTGAAGTCTCCCAAAAGCATGTGGGAAAAGGTGTTATGGTCTGATGAAACCAAGGTTGAACTTTTTGGCCATAATTCCAAAAGATATGTTTAACGCAAAAACAACACTGCACATCACCAAAAGAACACCATACCCACAGTGAAGCATGGTGGTGGCAGCATCATGCTTTGGGGCTGTTTTTCTTCAGCTGAAACTGGGGCCTTAGTTAAGATAGAGGGAATTATGAACAGTTCCAAATACCAGTCAATATTGGCACAAAACCTTCAGGCTTCTGCTAGAAACCTGAACATGAAGAGGAACTTCATCTTTCAGCATGACAACGACCCAAAGCATACATCCAAATCAACAAAGGAATGGCTTCACCAGAAGAAGATTAAAGTTTTGGAATGGCCCAGCCAGAGCCCAGACCTGAATCCGATTGAAAATCTGTGGGGTGATCTGAAGAGGGATGTGCACAGGAGATGCCCTCGCAATCTGACAGATTTGGAGTGTTTTTGCAGAGAAGAGTTGGCAAATCTTGCCAAGTCAAAATGTGCTATGCTGATAGACTCATACCCAAAAAGAGTGCTGTAATAAAATCAAAAGGTGCTTCAAAAAATTATTAGTTTAAGGGTGTGCACACTTATGCAACCACATTATTCTATTTTTATATTTTTTCTTCCCTCTACCTAAAAGATTTCAGTTTGTTTTTCAATTGAGTTGTACAGTTTATAGGTCACATTAAAGGTGGAAAAAGTTCTGAAATTATTTATCTTTGTCTCATTTTTTTTACAGCACAGAAACCTGACATTTTAACAGGGGTGTGTAGACTTTTTATATCCACTGTGTGTATATATATATATATATATATATATATATATATATATATATATATATATACATATATATGTATATGGCTGGTTTTATATAATTATTTATATAACATTTACATACTATACATAATATTATATAAACCAACCATATGATTGATCATAAGGCTCAGGTTTATATAATATTTCTGTAATATATATATAAATTTTCCTTTATTTAATATATTAAATATATAAAACGGATGTATATGAAATATTCTATAAACAACAAGCCCTATGATATATATAACTATAATATAACTATTATATATTATGTAAATAATATAGAATTATAGAAAACGATCCATATATATAAATACTAAATACTAAATACTGTTGCTTATGGGGCTTAATCTCTTTATATGTATTACTTACCAGGGACCAAAAGATATCAATCATATGGCTGGTTTTACACACTATTTATATAATATATATCATATGGCGGATTTATAAAATTTCACATATATATATATATATTATATATTATATATTATAATATAAACCACCCATTTATATACACATATATATATATATATATATATATATATATATATATATATATATATATAAACTATCTCTCACATTTTATATACTCAGTGCAAGTGTGTGTTTTTCTAGGGAGGTATTAGGATGGAGGGTGTGATTGCATGCCGTGGATGAGGGGTGGGGTCCAGGGGGCCCAAGCAACTGTTTGCCCAGCGTCCAATCAATGTTACAGATGGCCCTGGTGTAATATATGGCTCTCACTTGTCCTCTGTTGATGAAAGACAGATCTATTAATGCATCTCTAATAGACATCACACATGACTGTTTATTGGCTCGCTTTCCCTGGAAGCAATGTGTAGGAACGGAGCTGTATATTGATAACACACAGATCTACTTAGAATCTAAAATAGTCATCACACATGACTGCCTATTGGCTCTCTTTTTCTGGATTCCATGTGTAAGAACGGACCTTGTGAGCCTTTCCTACAGTAATGGCTAAGTTTGCCCTGCATAATATTAACTAGTATTTATCCCCCAAGTGGGGCTCAAGGTGCTTTTTAGTGCATGCTATCAGAATTAACTGAATCTGCAGCTGAATGATAGATAATATTGCCCAATTGATGGTACTCATTTATTGACCTCAGAAGGATGAAGGGCTGGGGTGACTCAGTCAGGATTCAAACCAATGACCTCAAAGTTTCAACAGGGTCTTTAGTCATTTATCAACTGAGCTATCTCTATGGCCATGCACAGCTAATCTTTAAATATTGATGAATTATCCAAGTATGTATTGTACAAGGTTACACAGGTGGTTAGAATGCTCAATTATTGTGTTTTGGGTGCAAAATAGGCTTCTATGATGCTATCTAGTGCCAGCTTCAATCATAAAACATTGCACAAAAGCATTCCACTGTTCATAATATAACACCATCAATAGACAAAATGTATTATGTATGATTCAGTGCACTTTATACAAAAAAAGCTTTTAACATCTACTTTTATCATAAAGAAATTATAATTTCATGGCTTTAATAAAGGTTTTTCATTAGGATGCTTTGTTCCGCTTTAGGTATATTAAAATCTTGGAAATATCTGACCATTGAATTTTACTTGAAGAATACTAAAGCCTATATGGACTAGTATGTACTTTTATGTAAAGAACACCTCTCAGCAAAAAAATAAGTTGTGCTTAATTTAACGATTGCATCAAGTATGGGCATTTTAAATAGAAATGTTTTAATGAAAGCATAGCAACATGTAAACATAGAATGTGTATTCAGCACATCTAATCAGCCCAATTTTCTAAATACTTGAATTAGCCACTGGCCTTATCTTAGATTTGTAATAGCCTTATGTCTATTTCATGTGTGCTTAAACTCCTTTACTCCAAAGATAGGTGTGGTAAAGGCAGCACAGATGCAACAAATTAATGTAGTTTCTGAGCCAAAGGCTACACCAAACCTCCACAGTTCTCGAATAAACACACAGGCAGCTCAGCACAGGTACAGTGAAGTGAATTTTTAAACCGGAAAAATTGGTAACGTTTCGACCTGTTAGGTCTATGTCAAGTAAAATGAACAAACAGTATTTGTGATTATGTGCACATATTGTTAATATAAACAACCAATATTATGTGAGGAAACTTTGACTCTAAAAATAAAATGGGAGAATGGGGTAGAGGGAGAATAACCAGATCCCCATATAGAAGATATGATAGAAGCCCGGGAGATCAATACAATCACTCTAGGAGACACACCAGGTATAACCATAGGAGTCCTGTTGAAGAGAGATGGAATACCTCTGATAGGAGACCTAGAGACATCACAAATAAGAGGGATTTTTTAGAGATAGGCCCATCAACCCCAGAAAGAATGAAACCGAGCCTAACAACAAACTCCCCAAAAAGAGGGTAAAAAAATGAAAGCCAACCTTTATACCTAAAAACAAAAGACGCAGCAAAAAGTAAAAGGTGGGAGCACGGACTACAGGGAGTGCAGAATTATTAGGCAAGTTGTATTTTTGAGGATTAATTTTATTATTGAACAACAACCATGTTCTCAATGAACCCAAAAAACTCATTAATATCAAAGCTGAATATTTTTGGAAGTAGTTTTTAGTTTGTTTTTAGTTTTAGCTATTTTAGGGGGATATCTGTGTGTGCAGGTGACTATTACTGTGCATAATTATTAGGCAACTTAACAAAAAACAAATATATACCCATTTCAATTATTTATTTTTACCAGTGAAACCAATATCACATCTCAACATTCACAAATATACATTTCTGACATTCAAAAACAAAACAAAAACAAATCAGTGACCAATATAGCCACCTTTCTTTGCAAGGACACTCAAAAGCCTGCCATCCATGGATTCTGTCAGTGTTTTGATCTGTTCACCATCAACATTGCGTGCAGCAGCAACCACAGCCTCCCAGACACTGTTCAGAGAGGTGTACTGTTTTCCCTCCTTGTAAATCTCACATTTGATGATGGACCACAGGTTCTCAATGGGGCTCAGATCAGGTGAACAAGGAGGCCATGTTATTAGATTTTCTTCTTTTATACCCTTTCTTGCCAGCCACGCTGTGGAGTACTTGGACGCGTGTGATGGAGCATTGTCCTGCATGAAAATCATTTTTTTCTTGAAGGATGCAGACTTCTTCCTGTACCACTGCTTGAAGAAGGTGTCTTCCAGGAACTGGCAGTAGGACTGGGAGTTGAGCTTGACTCCATCCTCAACCCGAAAAGGCCCCACAAGCTCATCTTTGATGATACCAGCCCAAACCAGTACTCCACCTCCACCTTGCTGGCGTCTGAGTCGGACTGGAGCTCTCTGCCCTTTACCAATCCAGCCACGGGACCATCCATCTGGCCCATCAAGACTCACTCTCATTTCATCAGTCCATAAAACCTTAGAAAAATCAGTCTTGAGATATTTCTTGGCCCAGTCTTGACGTTTCAGCTTGTGTGTCTTGTTCAGTGGTGGTCGTCTTTCAGCCTTTCTTACCTTGGCCATGTCTCTGAGTATTGCACACCTTGTGCTTTTGGGCACTCCAGTGATGTTGCAGCTCTGAAATATGGCCAAACTGGTGGCAAGTGGCATCGTGGCAGCTGCACGCTTGACTTTTCTCAGTTCATGGGCAGTTATTTTGCGCCTTGCTTTTTCCACACGCTTCTTGCGACCCTGTTGACTATTTTGAATGAAACGCTTGATTGTTCGATGATCACGCTTCAGAAGCTTTGCAATTTTAAGAGTGCTGCATCCCTCTGCAAGATATCTCACTATTTTTGACTTTTCTGAGCCTGTCAAGTCCTTCTTTTGACCCATTTTGCCAAAGGAAAGGAAGTTGCCTAATAATTATGCACACCTGATATAGGGTGTTGATGTCATTAGACCACACCCCTTCTCATTACAGAGATGCACATCACCTAATATGCTTAATTGGTAGTAGGCTTTCGAGCCTATACAGCTTGGAGTAAGACAACATGCATAAAGAGGATGATGTGGTCAAAATACTAATTTGCCTAATAATTCTGCACTCCCTGTAGACGATGTAGAGGACAGAAAATATTAAGAAACAAACAGAACATTAATATGAGTATATTCAACATTAGTGGATCAAAACTCACAGAGGATCAGGAGAAAGTCCTAAATAAGGGTCTAACCTTTGCCCCCACAAAGATGCCTAACAAGTTCAACTTATTCGTGGATGCCCAAAAATGTATAAGGAAACTGGCAAATAAAAGGCTTTTTGCCAGAAATAATAATAAAGATCATATCCAGAGACCAGAGTGTAACAATATCAATTCTCACATAAAGGAAGACTCTCCACCAAAAATTAGCTGGTACTTGGAGACCTAGATTCTCTAGATCTCACAAAAATCAAAAACAACCATAACCTCGCACTAAAAGAAAAAAAGCTCTAAAAGAACTTAAAGAAAACCCCAACATTATTATTAGATCAGCGGATAAAGGAGGTGGGGTAGTCGTAATGAGCAGGGAGGGCTACTTAAATGAGGCCAACCGACTTTTAGGAGATGTAAATACATACTAAAAACTACGAGGGGACCCGACTCTCAAATTTCAAATAGTCCTAAACAATTTGATTTATAAAGGCAAAGAACAGGGTGTTCTAAACAAACATGAATATGACTTTTTATCTTCACCTCACCCAGATCGTCCTATTATCTCAGGAATTGAGTCTATGTCCTGTAATCTGTCACATTATGTGGATACGTTTTTACAGAGATATGTTGTACATATTCCATCATACATCAAAGACAGTACGGACATAATTAATTCGCTCAATGAAATTCCCTGGGAATCTAATTTTATCCTAGTCACAGCTGATGTATCAGCTCTATATACCTCTATTGACCATTCAAAGTGATTAGAGGCCGTTAAACAAACCCTAGATAATGATAGGAACATGGATCTGAACCAATCAACATTTCTTCTAGAAAGTCATTGAATTTATTTTAAAATATAATTATTTCTAATTTGAGGAGACATTTTATCTACAGAAATGTGGTACAGTCATGGGGACCAGGTTTGAGTCGAGTTACGCTAATCTATGCATGGGCCAGTGGGAGACCCACTATGTGGGGGACAGTAACCCCTTCGGCACAGACCTGGTCTTATGGAGAAGGTACATAGACAACGTCATCCTCATTTGGAGGGGCACAGAGGAAAATCTGCTACTGTTTGAGACTTATTTGAATAAGAATAATTATAACCTCACCTTTACACACAGTGCGGTGACTATTGACTTTTTAGACCTTAATCTCTATGTAGAGAATGGCTCCCTAAAAACCAAGACCTTCTATAAAACAGTAGATAGTAATAATTATATTGATAAGAGGAGCTGTCATCATCCCCAATGGTTGAACAACATACCAAAGGGACAATTTAGAAGGATAAGAAGGAATTGCAGTGACATAGAGATTTTTAAAGAACAAACCCAAACTCTCAAAGATAGGTTCAAACAAAAGACCTATAAAAAAGAACATCTATATAAAGTATAACAAGAAATAGAACTACTCAATAGAGAAGAAATCCTGAAACCAGTAATAAAAAAGAAAAATGGGACTAAAGATTTCTAGGTATCTTTTATATCCGAGTACAATACAGCAGCCCTGCCAATAAAAAGGATTTTGTGTAAACATTGGAATGTGATTCAGGAGGATGAGATTCTTGGCCCCATCATTGATAGTAGACCCACTGTCATCTTTAAGAAGGACCCGAATTTAAAATCAGAACTAGCAGCCAGTGTAATTAGAAAAATCCCATAAAAAGATGGGTCCAGTTGGTTGAAAAACAATAAGATCAATGGTTTTTTAAATGTGGAAATTTCAAGGCATGTACCAACCAAACAAGCAAAACAGTTGAATTCAAATCCAATAGTACAGTAAAAACTTATAAGGTCAAGAGATTTATCAATTGCAATACCACATATGTTATATATCTAGTGGAATGTGGATGTGGTGCCCAATATGTGGGACAAACCAAGAGACCTTTAAAAGTTAGGATTTTGGAACATTTTGGGTTAATGGGAAAATAATGTGACAGATTCAAATACAGTCTCCCAAATCACTGGCACAATTGCCCAAAGGGGGGTGTATAAGAGGTCAAGTTCATGGGAATAGAGTCTATCCCCATGACTTGGAAGAGGGGAGATAGATCAAGAGCGTCCAAAGAGAGGCTTTCTGGATATATAATCTACACACCCTCAATCCAGATGGAATCAACTTGGATTTTGAATTAAAAGCTTTTCTTTAGATCACATTTTGTTCATATATATTTTTTTATTTTTTATTTCATTTTATTTCATTTTAATGAGAGTTTAGCTCTCATATTTAATAATATTTACCCATATTACCACTGGGTTTTTTATTGTCTATATGCCTATTTTCACTATTTTTATATATATATTTTTCATTGTTTATATTATATATGTTGTGTGTATTTATTAATAATAATAAATTATTATGTCTTTTTTAATGAATTTGGTATAAGAAGAGAGGTTTCTTTTCCCCTCCTTTTCACATATACACCATTTTTTATAAAGCATGTATTAATAAAGTTTATGAAACATGTCCGTCTGATATTTAAAGCACAATCATATTTTTAAAAAGTGTGGGCTTTTAAGACGAATTGGAATCCTGTAGATGAATCCCATATTAATGAATGAAAGTCGTTATATGAAAAGAGTGAAGACTTCATACGAACTCAATATCAATGAATAGGAGCCTTCACACAAATTGAACCCACATGATTTAAGTCTAATTGCTATGTCTCATACATACACGATAAACCGAATTAAGAACGATATAGAGAAAATTTTGTTTTTACATAAGGGTGATCGGTTTTACTGAAAGCCAAACTGGAACTTTATAGAGAATTTTTTTCGGCTTATGCAAGGAGAAACTTTCGGATTAACTGTTAATACGAATCAGTGGAGAGGTATATAAGCAGAATACGCTGCCGCTACTGACATTTCCCCTGATGAAGTCCGGTACTGGACGAAACACATTGGGTTGTATTGTGAACTCTGAGAGCCACCATACTAGCTTGTTTGATTGAACCAGGAAGTCCAGACAAGGCACCGAGGCGCTACTCTCATGGTGTTTCCCTTTTTTTCTGCCATTATTTTTTATTGCATTTTACCTATTGGATTAAAGAGGATTTCATCTAAAGATACGGATCATCCTCTTTATTTCTATTACCTGGAGGCTGTCATTCTGGGAGGGGTCAAGTTTACATATATACACCTGTGCCAAGCTCCTATGTTGATAGGAGCTTCATTTGTGAGTTAATTTCCTTCTGAATAGAAGTTCCTCCTATAGTAAAATATATATTGCACTATTTGGTATCCCATTTGTATTTTTACAGGTATGCCAAAAGGACTACTGCTCCTGTAATAAGTATTCATACTTTTTTCATTGCATCATTTTGCTTATACATATTTTTTTATTATATCAATGTTTCCTCACATAATATTGGTTGTTTATATATTCACAATATGTGCACATAATTACAAATACTGTTTGTTCATTTTATTTGTTAAAAAGTTTTATTTCATTCACTTTTTTTTTCTCAAAGTTTCTAGGCACTGTGCGCTGGTACTACCCTTTGTTCACATTTATTGCACAGTTTTTTTAAGCTCTCTGTTGCTACTGTTTCAGCTGCCGGTTCTAAGTGGACACCGTTTGATCACTGTACATTTCACATTGTTATTTGCAGCACATATTTTGGTTTGCTCGTCCAGTTCACCCATTGTTTATTAGGTCTTTGTCAAGCCATACACACAACTCAATAAACTGCAAATTTATAGCATGTAACAATCACAAAGGGCGTGTGTCAATTAAAGAAGATTCAATGATTTAAAGTGACAATGTGCAACAAAGTGATACAATGTTTAAAGTGACAGTGTGCCTGATTTGGATCAAAGCAAACTTTGCTTTATTGTCTATCTACTCCTTAAAATTGATCAACTAATGCGCTCTCCCCTAGAAGTAATTCACACCGGAGACAAAGTTTCTGATCAGTGAAAAACCTGAGGCAAACCTTTATTTTCCAGAGTGGGGGATTCCTTTTAAAGCAGGAATACGTCACAGTACAGTCATAGTTTAAAGATACAATATAAGTTCAACAATTGGCTAAAAGTTGGAGGGTCTTCTTTTAAGCCCACCCTACAGAATGTGATGTCCTCTTTATAGAGTTCTCCCACCACATTCCAGCTCCATCTTGGTTACACGATGGGAGGGGGAGTGAGTAGTTTACTGAACAAAGAGGGGCTCCAGGGGGAACAGTTACTGTTACTTTAACAGTGATTCACGTGGCATGTAATAACTTGTACAAGAGAAAGTGGGAGGAGTTAGTACCGGAAGCTGGTCTTTATAAGAATGTGTTACATGAGACTTGCTCCTTAGCAGGGGGGAAGGGGTAGCTTGGATGGGAGGAGTTTCCATAGGAAGTAGCTTATTTGAATACATGTGTAAAAGATTAAACAGACAAAGGAATGCAATGCTTATACGTAAGCATCTGTAAGAAATTATGACCTTTTAGAGAAGCGTGCCAAATAAGACATAAACACAAATATATAATAGTAAAAGAGACATTGTATCCACAACAGTCCCCCCTATAAAATGGCTCTGTTTACTAACAGCTACTATCTCTACCCCTAATACTGTCCCTATAGAAAAATAACAAAAGGCTATCTTGCACATCTGTCTGAACAGGCCTCGAACGCTTCACTGCGCGGGTGGCCCATAGCAGCTTGTCCACTACTTCTCCCGCGACAGACTTTTGCCCGTAGAGACAGACGCTATCCCTAAATGGCCTTAAGAGGAAGTAGCTGTTGACTTAGTGCGGTGGGACTGTAAGGGTGTATGTGGTGTTTCATAGTCAATCTCTTGGTGAAGGAAGGTCGGGGTGGTTTGATCGATTGTCTGATCAACTGTCTTTTGTAGGCATTTCCTAAGACAGGGTAACACACAACAAACAAGAAGAACAAGGATGATTATCATTATTAAAATGGCAACACCTATTTGGGCTAGAGCACCTTGCCATCCAGACATCCATCCAAAACATTTTTCCCATGGAACCGTGGCCCCAGAATTCCGTTTCAGTTCATTGAACAAACTCTTTAACTTTTCTATTGCCAATGTTACCTTACCATTAGGGCCTGTATTATCTGGAATATAGGTACAGCATGTCATGGTGTCTGGGAGTATTTTACATACTCCCCCTTTCTCTGCCAGAATCATATCTAAGGCCTTTCTATTCTGGAAGGTCATCTGGGAAGTTGCTTGTAATTGTTCCGCCAAACCCTGGAGGGCATCTCTGGTATAATTCACAAACCGTTGCTGATTATAATATATGTAATTGATCCAATTTACATTTTTATTGGCCGTAATGATTGGGAAAATAGATTCAAACCCTGCGGACACTTCATCTCTTGCTTTGAATTCATTCGGCACCCCCCTTGGCACTCCTATGGCATCTATATAGATATGGGGATCAAAACTGCCTTTTACAGGAGTATCTCTCTTTATTCTAGAATATGGGTGTAACGTACTTGGGGTATCTTGGTGTCCGTCAGAGATTATGTGTATAGGCATAATTACCTTAGCTAGAGCACATTCTCCCCACCAAACACCTTCCAATCTAGTTCTAATCCTGCATATCCCCACAAATCCAATATATGTCTCCAAGTGATTTTACGTGTTGCTGGATTAGGGCGGCTGGAATTGGGCTATATGTGGCACAGTACTTACCAGTGAAATTACCAAAGAATTGGCCTACCCCATCATATATACCGTAACAAGTGTAGTTCCCTGGATATATGGGAAGGTGAGTAGACAGCGCTTGGCAGTTAAACAGAGTAAGTGGAAATCAATATAAAAAACCAAAGATAGTAAATTAATATAAAATATATAAAATTTAATAATATATAAAAACAAATGCAATATATAAATACATATAGAAAAAATATACACAAATGTAACAAAAAAAAAGACAAATTGTTAAAAACAAGAAACAATGATATGTGCCTTTAAATACAAATCAACAGACACAGATACAAAGGTAACCACAGGCAGAGTGTCAAATTACTCACTTGCTGATTGGGTTAGCAAAATACCATGAATAGTACATGGATATAGAAACGTGCTGGTCAGTAAAGAAGGAAGAATTGAGAACCTGGCCAGGTAACTTCACTTTAACAAGAGGGACGCGTTTCGTTCGGGGAACTTCTTCAGCCTCTAAGCAAACAGACCAGCATGCTGACATCAACCAGACACAGCTCTTTTAAATAGAGCAGCTAATGGCAGAAACATGTGTGAGGGTGGGAGTGTCTATCAGTATGTAGCTGCATGTGTCGTTACCCAGGCAACGCATCGCAGAACCACATAGCCGGCAAACGTATCAGGGAATACATAAAAGACATCACACATAGTGATGTCTTTTATGTATTCCCTGATACGTTTGCAATTTATTAAACCAACTTTTCTGTGTAGGTTTCCTTCCCCTCCCCCCTTTTCCCTTTTTTTTTTTTTGTATGGGGGTTTGACAATCTCCAATCCAGCAGTCAGCTGACGTTTATTAACATCGTTATAAATCAAGTTCACATTGCATTTGTGTAATATGCCTGTGATTTTATTGGCTAATTGATTATATTATTTTTTATGTAAATTAACATTTGTGATACTTTGTCTGTGGTTATTATTTTTTCGTTTTCAATGTATAATTGTATCAATTGCCTGCTCTAAACAGTGCTTCTCTTGCACTGTTTAACTCAGTGTAGTATTAACCTTTTTTCTTGCTATCATATGTCTGCTTGCCTCTGTCCCAGGCACGCACCGAGATACCACTATGCCGGCTATGTGGTTCTGCGATGCGTTGCCTGGGTAACGACACATGCAGCTACATACTGATAGACACTCCCACCCTCACACATGTTTCTGCCATTAGCTGCTCTATTTAAAAGAGCTGTGTCTGGTTGATGTCAGCATGCTGGTCTGTTTGCTTAGAGGCTGAAGAAGTTCCCCGAACGAAAAGCGTCCCTCTTGTTAAAGTGAAGTTACCTGGCCAGGTTCTCAATTCTTCCTTCTTTACTGACCAGCACGTTTTTATATCCATGTACTATTCATGGTATTTTGCTAACCCAATCAGCAAGTGAGTAATTTGACACTCTGCCTGTGGTTACCTTTGTATCTGTGTCTGTTGATTTGTATTTAAAGGCACATATCATTGTTTCTTGTTTTTAACAATTTGTCATTTTTTTTGTTACATTTGTGTATATTTTTTCTATATGTATTTATATATTGCATTTGTTTTTATATATTATTAAATTTATATATTTTATATTAATTTACTATCTTTGGTTTTTTATATTGATTTCTACTTACTCTGTTTAACTGCCAAGTGCTGTCTACTCACCTTCCCATTCTGTTTCCCTTTACAGTGGCTTGCTCCACCGTTTTCTTATAAAGACTAGCAGCTTATTTTTTCAATGCGACTCATCTGTCCAATCCACTGAGATATTTCATTGTCAATATCCTCAATCAGTGTATCGCTGGGTTTGTATACATTTATAATAATTATTTTAATTTGTGTTTTTTTTTTTGGTAAAGGGTTCACTTTGATTTCACATAATAGGCGCTGTGTATATCACATTTCTACTTTCCCTGGATATATGGTGATACCTTTATCTGGCTTAACATCTTTAAGGATAATTGGGTATTCCTTTGTCCATGATTCACATTCCGTCCGGTCAGTTTTAAATGCAGTATAGAGACTTAGGAAACACATCTCTATCTCCGGAGGTATGTTCAAAGGGACAGTACCTAAGTGAGGCCTCGCTCCTCCACAGACATAGCAGTTAGATCTGTTGTGTTTGTTAGCATTATATCTCATCCACTCAAGCCATAAGTTAGTATCAAAGAAACCTGTCTCTACAGCCATAGTGTCCTCATACGTGGGGTTAGCTATAGCTATCATGTCTCTTAGAGTTTTGATGTGTGGCTTAAGAGGATTAATAGTCATGTGTGTGGCACCTACCCAGTCAGGTGAGTCATACACATGTATGGGTCCTTGATGTTAGGTATATCTTCGTACACTGTTGACAACAATGACGATGGAAATGCACAACTTACGACATCACAATAATCAAATGCAAATGTGTCTACCCGTGTACTAGAGGAATTTTACCAAAAACATGATTGTCTTTGGTTATAGCCACTTGTTGGGCTTTTATCAGACCTAGCAGCAAGAAAAAATACACGTTAATAATTCATGTTATAACAGGATCTGCTTCCTCTGGAGCTGGACATATCTGGGTTCAAGGGTATGTTTACTCAGGTACTTTTTAACCAGAACCCAATCCCCAGGAAGCAACCTGTATGTGCCTGTATCAGACTTTGGATCGGACACTCTTCTGTCCACTTCACTTGATTGACATGCAGCATCCTTGATAGCTTATGATTGCCACACGTTTCATCCGAATTCCGTCTTCCATGAGTTTTTACTTTCAATATGGCCACTTCTTCAGGTCCTCGATAGCTGTACCAATAGTGTGGTACTCCCCCCTTGGGAAGAGGCAGAAGAGTGGCAGGATTCAAAGTGTATCTGAGTAGTAAGGAGACATTATCGGGTAACAATAAAGTTTTGAAGACGAAGTTGTCTCTGTGCAGAGAGATGTTTAGGCTGAATTTGATTGAGTATTGCAGAAATATCATGGGGAGCGAGGATGGTAAGCCTGTGACCAAGAATTAGGTCATTCGTCTTGTCCAGCAGAGCACTTGCTGCAAACACAGCCCGAAGACAGGAGGGTCCTCCCCTAGCCACCGGATCCAGCTGACAGGAGTAGTACCCTATTGGACGCTGACGGGATCCATGAGACTGTGTGAGAACACCAGATGCATGACCCATCTTTTCGTAGACAAAGAGCTTGAAGGGCTTCTGGTAATTTGGAAGACCCAATGCAGGAGCAGAAGCAACAGCACGTCGCAATGCAAAAAAACTGGTAAGGGCTTCAGGAGATAAAGCGAATGGTTCAGTCTTGAGGGCATCGTAGAGAGGCTGCATGAGGGAAGAGGCTTCAGGAATCCACGGTCTGCAGTAAGAGAGAAGACCCAAAAAGGCATGGAGGGGCTTGTGAGCTGATGGAGGACAGAGAGATGTTATACCCCGCACTCTGTCTCTAGTGAGGTGCCGGGTGCCGTGAGAAAGACAATGTCCCAAAAATATCACTGATGGTTGGCACCACTGCAATTTCTTCTTAGAGGCCTTACAACCTTGGGTGGCCAGAAAACAGAGAAAATCTTCAGAAGCATGTTCCGCAGTTGTGAGATCGTCAGCACATAGGAGGAGATCATCCACGTATTGCAGGAGGACCACATCCGTGTGAGACTTCTGCCATGGTTCCAGTATGTATGCCATTGCTCTTGCAAACTGGCTTGGTGAATTCTGTGCTCCCTGTGGCATGACAGTCCAGGTATACTGTTGGCGGTCGTGAGTAAATGCAAACAGGTATTGACAAGAAGGATGCAAAGGCACGCTGAAGAAGGCATTGGCCAAATCCACCACCGTGAAGAATTTAGATGAAGGAGGCACCTGGGACAGAAGAGTATGAGGATTTGGAACAATGGGAGTTTCCAGGATAGTAACATCATTTACCGCTCTGAGGTCTTGCACCATCCTGTACTTGTCCGGTTCACCTTTCTCGGTCTTTTTCTTAACTGGAAACAAAGGAGTGTTTACATGGCGATACACATTTAACCAGAGCACCTGTAGCAAGTAGATTTTCAACTTGTGTTGTGATAGCGCTGGCCTGAGCAGGTGTCAATGGATATTGAGGTCTTCTGGGCGGACTTGCTCCTTGGATCAATTGCACCAGTAATGGAGGGACCTCAAGACGTCCAATATCATCTGGACCAGTAGACCACAGTTTCACAGGAACTCTGTCAAGGGCACTGGGGGAATTGTCTGGGACCCTTGCACTCCCATGGGGCGACTCCATGTGGAGTAGGAGGGGCAAAGAACAGAGGGCTGAGGTATCATCACTGGATAGAGGGGTGAATACCTTAACCTTACCATCTGGAGTGAAGGAGATAGAGGCCTGTAGTCGGGAAAGGACATCAGCTCCTAACAGGTTAAGAGGACAAGAGGAAGACACTACAAACCGAGTAAGGAGATCTGGGAAAGTACCCACCCGTAAGGGCTTGGTTAATAGGTTACTACGAGGGGTACCATCTACACCTATACAGGAAACATCAATATTAGAGAGGAAAGAGGTGTCAGGCAGGTCTCGTTCTCGAAGCACACTACGGGCTGCACCTGTGTCAACTAAGAAGGTGGTTGGGCATCCTTCCACAGGTAGGACCACTGTAGCTAGGGGCCCCCCTTTATCCCCTGAAAACACTGCCATAACAGGGGCGTTGGACACAGGTTTGCCAGTTACCTATTGGACGAGATCAATATGAGACTGGTCTGGACCAGGGTATGGACGTGTAGGTGCAGCTGAGTAGTAAGGTCGTTGCGCATGCTGAGCAGGACGACGGTGCCTAGGCATAGTATGGTTAGCGGGCAGAGAATTAGCCATGGTTAGTTCATCAGGATAATAATTAGCATATTTAGCATAATTAGAACCAGGTATGTCATAACCTTGCGCCTGGGCAGGAGGATAACCGGTCACAGGATATGGTGGGCGTAAAGCATATGTGCGCTGCTTAGATGCTAGAAGGCTTGGACAATCATTTCTAAAATGACCTGGTTGCTTACAGTGAAAACAAGTTCCAAATTTTGGTCTTGAGGCCTGATCCATAAAATGGCCCGGAAGCGCGGGAATAGGGAACCCACCAGGGGCAGGCTGAATTGCAGGGTTATACAAAGAAACCATTAAGGGATTGGATTTCTTGTGCTGGGGCAATTGGGCCGACTCCAGGCCTTTAGCAACCAGGAGGAGAGTATCCAGGGGAATAATCCTGAACTCGGGCCGGGATAGGATTAGGCCTTTCCTTATGGGTTCTTTAAGGCCTGCAACGAAAGCAGCTGCTAGCATCTGGGTGTGGGCCTTACTACATGTATTGAAACCCAGATCAGAGAATTAAATCTTTCAACCGTTTCTGATTTGTCCTGAACAATATCATTAATTGAAGTAGCCTGATCAGCCAATTTATCTTGAGACCATGCATGGAGCTGTTCACAAAATGTGATACCAGACTGAAAATCTGTGTCAGTAATGAGACGATCATCATCAAAGCTCTTTTCCATTATGGGCCAGTAGGCATCCCCTGCTTTAATCTCACACAGACTAAACAAATCGAGCCATGCAGCAGAGTATGTTTTGCGGATCTGAACAATCCGTCTGTAAAAGGGCATGGGCTGCTTTTCTGGGTCTGGAAGTGAATTCACCAGGGTTGCAGCTTGGGATGGATTAAAGGTAACATACATCACAGGGATCCCCCCATACCCTGCTGGGTTCTGCCAGGACCTGCTAGGGGCATACAAGGGAGATTATTTGATGGCTGTCCCTCCTGGATATTACCATCATTGTGGAAACCGGCTATTTCAGAGCGAATGGAACCTGGAACTGCTGACTCAAGGGGAGGAACTGCATTATTAAACTGGGGCAAAGCAAAGTGTGAGGTATTGGGATAATGGCCTGATGCAAAGGGGGATGAGGAAGGAAGACAGGCTGCTGCAGCAGGAACAGTTGAACCAACAGTCATAATAGGGAAAGATACACTGGGGGCAGCCATGATAGGGGCAGGACTAGAAGAAGAGATAGGGGTGAGGGAGGAAGTGACCATCATGGAAGGGATGGGTGTGGCAGATACAGGAAATTGTGGCAATGAATGGGCAGAAGTGGAAGGAGCTAAAGGAGAGGTAAGGGCGGAAGTGACAGGGAGAGGTGGAAGGAATTGGGCGGGGACAGAAGAAACTGGAGCTGAAAGAGAGGGTGTATCCACAGAGACAGGCAAGAGAGAAGAATGCAAGGCAACAGGAAGGGAAGGCGTGACTGGGGTTTGAAGTGGAGAAGGAATGGGGGCTGGGAAATAATAGGATCCGTCTGTCCCAAGGACAGGGTACAAGGGGGTAGGAACTGGAGAGGGTGTGCTCACAGGTGTGGGCTGAGTGGGGGCTCTAGAGGTAGCCATCTTCCCTTTGTGCCAGGCTCCATCATAAGGAGGGGGATGGGAAATATTTGTAACAGTTCCAACAAAATCATCTCTCTCATGATACACAAAGACTTTCTGCCCCTTTACATCTATGTCCTCCTCAATCCAGCCCTCCTTCTTAATCCCTTTAGCCACTTTATACCAAGCATTTGCAGCTTTCATTAATCCATTATCCAACAATATCCCATTCATATCATGTAAAAGTTTGCTCCAATCCTCTGCCTGCAGTCTGCCCTGAGGAGACATAGTAATTCCACAAATCTTAACAATTTTATCTAATTTTCCTACAGCTAATTTCCCAGCTCTTTCCCTCACAAGATCACAGGCCAACCGACCTTGGAAGGAGCTAACATTTGATTGACCCATGTGCACACTGTAATATTACTGGGAAAAGCAACTTGAAAAGAAATGCAAACTATTCCTGAACAAACCGAAACCTGTAAACTATAAATTCAAGACCAAGGAAAAGTGAATAGAAACTTACAAGGAAACCGATTACAGGAATTGGAAACAAAAGAATCAAACCGTGCACACACACAAAAAAAAACAAAAAAAACTTTCTACTACTTATCCACCAAGAGGAAGGAGGGGTGAACAGCAGTGAGGGGGAGAAGGACAGTTTTCAGCCAACACAAAGGATTTTTAACCATGTGACTGCTGCAGCACAGCTCACCTAAAGACAGAAGATAGAATAGGAGAGCAACAAGACATAGACTTATAGTTCACAATTAACATATATGGTACCCAAAAAGACATATACAGACAAATACACAATACACAGCTGTAATTAAATTACAAACACCTTAAACTAAATGCCGGCTAATAGTAAAAAACTCAGGTCACACACGCACTCAATTTCACATATAATATCTGCCGATGCCTGTTTATATTTCTGTTTACCAACAAAAACCGCTCAAGTTTCTTAACCAAGCAGAGCAAAGAACGCCGAAAACACCCAATCTTCAAACCAAAGTTGAGCAAAATAAAAAAAAGCACTCAAACTTATTTTCTTAAGAAGAGCCAATAATGCTGAAAACACCCAATCTTCAAACCAAAGTTGAGTAAAATAAAAAAAGCACTCAAACTTATTTTCTTAAGAAGAGCCAATAATGCCGAAAACACCCAATCTTCAAACTAAAGTTGAGCAAAATAAAAAACCACTCAAACTTATTTTCTTAAGAAGAGCCAATAAACCACTCAAACTTCTATTCCCGAAGTGAGCTAAATAACACCATTAAAATCTCAACCGAGTTTTTTCCTTAATGGTAAGCAAGTATTACAACAGAAGTACAACAGATTCTCAGGCAAGCAGACTCTTCCACACATAAAACACAAACTCAGGAATGACTAAGGCAGTAGATAGACAATTGACAGGTTCTATTCAAATAAAGGGGACATTTGGGCAAACTATATACCTGTTCAGTAGTTATCCACGAGAACCCGGGCACAGACACGGAGTGCAGGCCAAGACCAAAGACAGGAAA
Source organism: Pelodytes ibericus (assembly GCA_036172795.1). Lineage (NCBI taxonomy): Eukaryota > Metazoa > Chordata > Amphibia > Anura > Pelodytidae > Pelodytes > Pelodytes ibericus. The sequence goes on along the minus strand of CM069863.1, from coordinate 108,497,007 downwards.
ATATATAGGTAATTTACCATATGCAGAGGTGATCAGGCTCCTTTTTTTCCAGTCTCTGGGGGTCTCCTCTCCGGTCCTCAATGCGGCTTCCGTAGCAACAGAACCCAAATGTCCCTGTTCGGGCGCCAACTGATTTGGATCAAAGCAAACTTTGCTTTATTGTCTATCTACTCCTTAAAATTGATCAACTAATGCGCTCTCCCCTAGAAGTAATTTACACCGCAGACAAAGTTTCTGATCAGTGAAAAACCTGAGGCAAACCTTTATTTTCCAGGGTGGGGGATTCCTTTTAAAGCAGGAAAACGTCACAGTACAGTCATAGTTTAAAGATACAATATACGTTCAACAATTGGCTAAAAGTTGGAGGGTCTTCTTTTAAGCCCACCCTACAGAATGTGATGTCATCTTTATAGAGTTCTCCCACCACATTCCAGCTCCATCTTGGTTACACGATGGGAGGGGGAGTGAGTAGTTTACTGAACAAAGAGGGGCTCCAGGGGGAACAGTTACTGTTACTTTAACAGTGATTCACGTGGCATGTGATAACTTGTACAAGAGAAAGTGGGAGGAGTTAGTACCGGAAGCTGGTCTTTATAAGAATGTGTTAGATGAGACTTGCTCCTTAGCAGGGGGGAAGGGGTAGCTTGGATGGGAGGAGTTTCCATAGGAAGTAGCTTATTTGAACACATGTGTAAAAGATTAAACAGACAAAGGAATGCAATGCTTATACGTAAGCATCTGTAAGAAATTATGACCTTTTAGAGAAGCGTGCCAAATAAGACATAAACACAAATATATAATAGTAAAAGAGACATTGTATCCACAACATGCCTCTACACAATAATCATCATTTTGTACAATATGAGTAATGTGTAATATTTAAAAACAACAAAAATCTCATCATGAATAAACAAGATTACCACAGTGAAATTGAAAGACAACTGAATGACAATAACACATATCGAGAATTGGATACTGACCCTTTCCCTCAAGTTAAAAATAAAATCCAGTGTTTAATAGACAGTGGATTTCACAATGAGATAATTGATAGCAATCTAGAAAAGTTTTTGTTAAAGGATTTTCCCATGACCCCTGTACTATATACCCTGCCAAAAGTGCATAAATCTTTGACACAGCCCCCGGGATGTCCGATAGTCGTAGGGGGTTGATTCAATTTTAATAATTTAAATATTTCCTCTTCATTATGTCACTTTTTTATTCATGTTATTACATAAACATTTTTACAGTTAACAGGGCTATATATTGTATAAAATGCAGATTATTGCGTTGAGGCACACTGACACTTGAAATAACTTGAATCTTCTTTAATTGATATACACCCTTTGTGATTGTTACATGCTATAAATTTGCACTTTATTGAGTTGTGTGTATGGCTTGACAAAGACCTATCTGATTGCCAATTTTAAAACTTCACTTCACTGTATCTGTGCTGAGCTGCCAGTGTGTTTATTTGTGAACTCCTTCACTGTGTTAACCACTGGAAGGCTAATCCATGCATCCACTACCCTTTCCCTAATACTTCCTGATATTATTTTTAAACCTTTGCCCCTCTAATTTAAGACAATGTGAGCTATTAAGAAAAAGGTAAGTTGCAGGTGAGATTATGTGAGTTCAGGTGAAATGATCATTCAGTGTATCCATTTTATCTATACATTGTACAGGGGCCAACCTGGTGAGTTTATTTAGTGGGGAAACTCGCCAGGTTTGTACCTGCACAATGTATAGTTAATGTTCATCTCACCTCAACTCACCTTTAACTCATCTTTTAATGATCTTGTTAAGGGTTGTTGTTTTTTTCATTTAAATAAACTCTCCTCCTTTACACTGTTATTTTTCTTTTTAGGTGCAGTGTGACTTTTTTTCTGGTACAAATCAATTTATACATGCAGGTAATGCAGTAATTATGGGGTGTAAATGTGCAAAACTAAAATTTTTGTTTAATTTTCGTCCATTCGGACGAAAATTTTATTTATTTCGTCTAAAACGAATTTCGGTCATTACTGCATTCGTTTCAGACGAAATTTGTTCATTATTTTCGTTTCGTTTTATCCGTTCGTACGAACAATTGACCTACACATTCCATAAACCGAAAGTCTATAAACCGAATGTCGTTCGGTTTATAGACTTTCGGCTTATGGAATACATGTAATGCTATTGGCTTTCTGTAAACTGAACTAGAGTCCCCATTCATAAGAAATTCTTATGAATGGGGACTCTAGTTCGGTTTATAGAAAGCCAATAGTATTACATGTATTCCATAAGCTAAAAGTCTATAAACCGAACGACGTTCGGTTTATAGACTTTCGGTTTATAGAATAGCAATAGCATTACATGTATCCTATAAACCGAAAGTCTATACACCGAACGTTGTTCGGTGTATAGACTTTTGGTTTATGGAATACATGTAATGCTATTGCTATTCTATAAACCGCACTAGATTCCCCATTCATACGAATAGGTCAATTGACCTATTTGTATGAATGGGGACTCTATTTCGATTTATAGAATAGCAATAACATTACAATAACAATAACATTACATGCATTCCATAAACCGAAAGTCGTTCATTATGTCGGTTTATGGAATGTATGTAATGCTAATGTAACGAAAATGCATTTGTCTGAAAATGAATGCACATGTCTAGTGTAAACCCTCAATGTGTTAGCAGTCCACAACATCTGAAGTGCTGAAGGTTGCCTACTCCTGCACTAGCGCCACCTTTTTCTCTTAATTTGGTGCAGTTGCTTATACTTCTTCCATGAACAATGTATAGGTACATTTTTACTCTCCTCAAATCACAATATAAACAATGTTTTGGTGACAGGCTCCTTCTAACTGTGATAAGATGTGCATATCACTTACCATAGTCATCATACAGGGAAAATTACACCTGCAACAAAGCCAAACCTGCTTATGCATTATGAAACCTATATTATTTATTTCATTAAAGAAAGTTTAATAACTTTTTTCCCATTTGCTAGACAGTTGTAGGAAATATGGGAATGGGGAAAAATATATAATATTTTGTAATATAAGAGACCAATTATGATTCTTTAGGAACAAATATTTCATCATCCATGGAGCTACATCTGTAATATCTACAATTCTAGCGTAATTTAGCCTTTTCTGACTAACTACTTTGGGGTTGTGGAATGATTTTGCAAAATAATAATAATCAAGTGTAAATAAATATGTTAATTCCCTCTAACCAAGCAGACAGATACAGTGTAATTTGCTGGAGAAAACCAAGCTGGACCGAAGCAGACAGAAAGTAACAGAGACATGATAGTAAGAGGAACATTTATTATACCACATTTTTGATTGGAACATCTCTCTGAAGAGGGAGAGCTTTGCAAAAAAATCTCAAGAGAACCAACATACATGTAAGGGATATAATACTTCTCAGAACAGATACATTTAGATATAGTTTTAGGCATCAAATACTTGTAGGAAGAAGGAGATCACAAGTCAGTGTGATTTTTATTACAGTGTTCCTCATTTGCTAATAATCTATACAAAGACAGGGCATGTGTTCAATTTATTTGCAGATAAACCAAGCTCTAGTAAAATTACGAGATATATCAGTGAACCATTAAGAGACATATTTGTGTTCATTCATGTAGATAACTATCCAGATAGGTATACGTGTACATTTGTTGGCAACGTTGTGTTTTCTCCAATGCTTCCCAAATTTTATGCTTTCACTCACATTTATCAAAAGTTGAAAATATACCTATACAGATAACAAACCACACATTTAGTTATTAGTTAGAAAAACAAAGCACCTTAATGCATCTTTTTTGTGTGGTTTGCTATATCAGGAGACAGGCATGTTGTTTAGATCTTGGGTCAGATGGGTGAGATGTCTGCCCCCTGATAGTGCTATACAAGCAAAAAGTGCTCAATAGGTTGCTTTATTTCAAATTCCTACATTTTCTGTAATCTTTCAGTTAAACATAACTTATTTTTTCCCCAACAGTAATCCTTTTAATTCATTCATTAGCATTGAAATTGTAGTCTAAAAGTTACCTTGTTAAAAGAAAAATTTTGTTTTAGTCACTATCCTATGCAAATTATGTTTAAATGGTGATATGAAAGTTCTTCCTTTATGTATCTGGTGATTTTTATTTTACAAAATATAACTGAACTGTGAAGCGTGTTCTTAAGAGACAACTCACTTTCAATCAGGATCAGTTATCCCTCAGGAAAACCAAACTTGTGCGACAAGTATTTTCAGTGATATGGAAATGTGTCTGGGTTTATTCATCCTTTAAAAAAGATGCCCATTAAAATAAATGAAAAAATGATTAAATATTGTTCACTAGTGATAGTATGTCAACAACTTTCATTGTGAATCTTGTTAGGTTCATGAAAATACGATAGTGGTTTGGTTATTTGACAAATAATGATGTATCATCCTACTAAACTTTGCTTCTTTGAATTGCATATTGTGTGCATAAAAATGTTTTCAAGATTTTTTCCCATTATTGGATGCTGATGACCAGTTTTGCAGTTCCCTGAACTCATAAAAAAAAGTATTTTCTCCTTTACAAAATGAAAGTCATATTACACCGTGTAATGTACCTACTCGGCTTAGCCTTGGTATTAAGGCCAGTATATGGAATGTCTAGACTGTAAATCAGATAATATTACCTTATTCAGTAATAAAATTTACATTGTGTTATTAAAAATTTATAATGTGTTATTAAAATAGTTGAGGGTTTGTTTCTGATTTGCAGCATGCAGTCATAATAAAGCACTCACAGCTGATAAACTGCTGTTTTATTTTCAGTTTAGCAAGTGCTGGCATTTTGTGAAAGATATAATGACCTTCATGTAACTTCTGCTTTGAATACAAAGCAAATAAAATTTGACCAGTTATTTTGCCTCAGTCATAAAATATTAGATTTTATCTCTGAAGATACAGTGTAAAGGTTACTTATCAATGCATTATGCAAACATTTCTGCTAGAATTATTATGGCTGTCATAAAGGTGTACTTTTATTTTTCATTGATTTCTCTTCCACTACACCATTAAGAGCAGAATCAATGGAATTAATATGTATACAGTGTTTTAAACTACAATATCAGCAGGATATCCGGTACTTAGGGTCTTTGTCTAGGAACGCCTACTCTTTCTGCCCCAGTCAGAGACAATTTTGCCATACAAAGTATCCGTAGACAGGTTTACCATGGACAGTCTGAAGATCCATAGAACATCATTACATCCAATACATGTAAACAATGTTGATGCCAACAATGGATTACTGCAACCATATTTACTGAAGGGCAGTTGATGTATGTGAGCAGGAATGAGGCTATATAATAGAGAGCAGATTAAAACTTACTGAGAACTAGCAGAGATGTACATGCACAGATGTGAGAAATATGTGCAACATCACCCATAATGTGTGTACAATGTGCTTTAGGATTTCTTAACTATTTTGTTTAAAAATATTGTCATTCACATAAATTACCTGGGAGTTGGTATTTTGCTTGTTGCAAAGAAGAATTATAGGAATAGGTGTTTTCTGTTATATATATATCGTACCTGCAATTAAATAAACTGTCCATACATACTATTTGTTTTTTCAGAACCAAATGTTCGAGACCCCTTTATTGTCAAGCTTAGTCTGATACAATACTAAGATCCAGGCCCACTGCAGAGCTACAAAGGACCTAAATCATCCTTGATGTTACACCGCTGACATCTGGATGTTTGTGTATAGACATCATTTGTGGCTGTCTCACGCTGCCTGTGCCTACTAGCACTCTGTGTCCTGAGATGCCTGGTGGAGTGAGGTAGTGACAGAGGTTGTCTGCTCACTTGGGGAGCTTATTTAGATCCAACTACCATGACTGGATGCCAGGGATGTCATCATGGGTATTCAGAGGGAGGCAAGAGGGAGCATTTCCTCACTTGGAAATTCCAACAGTCCCACCTAAAGCAGTAGCAATGAAACAAAAAGAAAATGTAGACTTGTTATGGCAGGTTGACCAAACATAGAGAGCAGGTCAAACACATAGTGGCAGTAGAGAAAAGCAAAAATAATTTTATTTCAATACTCCTGTAGCAGGTCTCCCCTTCTTCAATCTGTCAGCTACTCCTTTACAAATACACAGTCCTTGAATGGGCAGAGATGCGGCTTGCAGCCACAAAGTAATTTATTTTGCAACATGTATTGCAGCTTAGTTAAATCTACAGTTGTTGAAACTACATTGTGAATACAAACAATTGGTGTGCCAAAGGCTAACCTTCATACCATTATGGATTGGTACTACAACTGTTGTGGAATGCTCATGATTCTCAGCTATTCATTTGGTTGGCTGACATCATAAGAAATGTAAGCACTTGGAGTGCCAAAGGTCAGCCACAACTCATACATAACTATCAAGTGTCCTATTTTGAATCCAAGATAAAATATACTACATTACAGAGGAGTTGCTAGGTCTCCAAAAGATCTGGGGCTGGAGCCCGTGCCAGATTTGATAATGGAGTAAAGTGCAGTAAATTTAGGTGGCATACAGATGGATATATATGATGCCAATGAATAATAGGTATATATGGTTATATATCAGAGCTCAATAAATCCTGGGCACCAGGTCATCCTGACGAATAGAAAATGAGATCTGGTCTTTTTTTGTTTTGTTTTATCCGTTGTTTTATCCCTCCAACGTAAGGGAGAACCACACTATAGTGTTCAAGCACCAGGTTTGCTCAGCAGGGCTAGAAATGAAGATGGTCTGTGCCTGGGTGAGAGGCAAAGACCAGGCAGAAACCAGGCTGGAACAGAAACTTTCTACCAAAATAAATACCTAAATGATTGGGGGTATCTAATTAAGGGTTTCTAATTATGCCTCTGTGGATGTTCATGAGGGTTAAGTACTATATTACATAAGACTCTTCATCTAATTCTACTCTGAGATATGTAGGTTGTAACTTTTTATTTGCTAAAATGCATAAACTTTGTATATCATGCCAATGAGCAGTGAATGCATAATCTTTGTATATGATGCCAATGAGAAGACATCCATGCACAGTGTCTCACACAGACACACACAGGGGTCTATTCACTAAAAGATGAGTTGCTGGTGAGTTGAGGTGAGATAAACATGTAATCTCACCATTTTAGCTATACATTGTGCTGGGATAATCCTGGTGAGTTTGCTTAGCAGGCGAAACTCACCAGGATTGTCCTTCACAATGTATAGCTAAAATGGTGAGTTCACATGTTCATCTCACCTCAACCCACCATTTTTTCGTGAAAAGTTCCCACCCACAGTGTCTCACACAGACAGACACACACACATCATCTAACACAAAAATACATGCTTTCTCCAACAGTCTCACACAGACATACTGTCTCACACACACCCCACTGTCAGACACACATAACAAGCACCCTGTCTCACACAGACCAAGCACGCTGTCTCACACAGACACACAAGCATGTAATGTCACAGAAACAAGCACTCACCAGGGCAGGTCCAAGACATAGTGCTGCCGGGGTCAAAAATCAAAATGTTGCCTCCTCTCCCCCATGCATGCACATATATAATCACACACAGATACAGCCAAACACACACATGCCAGCAGTGTGTTTTTAGGAATTTCATATTTAAAAAATAAAGCACTATATAATAAGTTTTTAAATAAAAAAAAACTCAATAATTAAAATAAAATGAATGTAATCCAAACCTCAATATTATGTGTATAAAGTACCAACCAGTATAGAGAGGGTTGAATACACTCCTAGTTAATGTATAGCTGGTAGTGCTGCAACATATACTCCCTGCTTAAAAAAGAGGGCCTGTAATACAATTTCTAATGATTCAAATGATCATACCATAATTTAATACATATAAATACAAAATATAATAAATAAAAATATACACAAACATATGACAAATACAATTAAATAAACATATGTATTCTGGCATAAATATACTAGTAAATGCATAGGTGTGGCGCGGTCTGGCCACGGGCCCCAGCACTAGCTGTCCCCACCAACTCCATGGAAATGTTGCAAGTGGTGTTGAGCCAGGCTTGGGCCACAGTGAGGCTGAGCCAGGCTTGGGCCTCAACAAAAACATGGCAAGTATAGCCTATAGGGGGTGAGGAAAGAGGGTTGTGTGCTCACTTTCTACAGAGTGTTTCTGGGAAAGCATTTCATCAGGCAACTTGCGAGGGCGAGAAACAGCAGTGCAAAGCACCCTCCTTCCAATGTTAGGTTGCGTGCTGTCCTAGCACAACATGGGACCACACGTTAAAACTTTCTTTTCACTTTTGCTTCTAATATGGCACACAGGAAGCAGGCAGCCATCTGGTCGGCGACTGGCTCTCTCTGCAGAGAGAGACCCTCGTTTTTGCATGGGTTCACCTTAACTAGGTCTGCCCTTCTGATCCCATGCAAAAACGATGGTCTCTCTCTGCACAGCAGTGAGAAACCCTCCCTTTCGTCAGTCAGAGAAGGGTGAGCCCCCACTCTGATTGGCTGTGCGTGCACTGAGGTTGCATGTGAGACACAGCAGTTAGTAAACCAGCGTGTATCTATTAAGATACATGTCGGGTTTACTTTCAAAGTGCGGGACATGTTTTGTTTAATCCTTGATTCCTTGAAGGAGTCAGCACACAAGGCTTCTTTCAAGACTTGAAAGGCACACTCCGCTTCTGGGGTCCATTTAACCATAACTGGGCCTTTTGCTTTAGTAAGCTCAGTCAATGGTTTGGCAATGGTAGCAAAGTCAGGGATGAACCTGCAATAATAGCCAGTTAAGCCTAAGAATGCCCTGACTTGCTTCTTGGTTACAGGACGTGGCCAATTAAATATGGCTTCTACCTTGCTCCCTTGTGGTTTAAGGAGCCCCTGCCCAATTGTGTAACCCAGATATTCAGCCTCTTCTAACCCTAAAGAACACTTAGCGGGGTTAGCTGTCAAACCAGAAGCACTTGCACTATCCACAATTGCCTGAACCTTCATCATGTGTGTTTCCCAGTCTGCACTATGAATAACCACATTATCCAGATAGGCAGCTGCATACTCTCTGTGGTGCCGAAGTATCCTATCCATCATACGCTGGAGGCTGGGGTGCCATGCCACCCGCATGTCAGTACTTTATATTGGAATATCCCCTCAGGGGTAGAAAACCCCAGGGGTTTCTTTTGCTCTCTCTGTCAAGGAAACCTTACAATATGCCTTGGCCAGGTCCAAGGTGCTCAGATATCTGGCCTTACCTAATCGCTCTATAAGCTCATCCACTCGAGGCACAGGGTAGGCATCAAACGTAGAAATTTCATTTAACTTACGGAAATCGTTACAGAAAAGTATTTCCCCATTCGGTTTGGGCACTAACACATTTGGGTTGTTCCACTCACTTTGTGACATTTCAATCACCCCCAGCTCAAGAATCTTTTTTACCTCTGCACTAACTGCTTCTCGTCTAGCCTCAGGTATCCTGTAAGGCTACAGACTGACTTTCTTCCTGGGTTCTGTTATGATATCATGTCTGATTATGTGTGTTTTTCCTGGTATTGGGAAAACACATCTCTATTTTTAGATACAAACTTCATAACTTCCTGTTTTTGATGGGAGGCAAGAGTATCAGCGATGGATATTTGCAAAGATACAACATTTTTGGTGATTTCTTTTGACACCAATTGTAATTCAGGTATGTATTTACTGAGAATTTACAGGGGTACTGCCAAACACCACCTAAACATGTGTTCAGCAACATCTCCTGAGTACATTGATACCCCCCATGCATAGGTTTGTTGGGTATTTTGGGGCTAACAGGCCACATTCGGGAGGTGTGCTTTTCAGTATTTCAGCTTGGAATTTTGACATGCAGATAACGTGCACCCATGTACTACTTTGGACATTTTTGAAGCCGCCCAATGTAATATACCCCATCAAACCATATATTTTTGAAAAGTATACAACTCAGGGTATTTCAAATTGTGGTATTTTAACACTTTTCATGTACTAATTCTACCACCAGACATTGTCAAACTTTGGGGTTGAATGTGTGTGTTTTTTCCACACATACTGTAGTTTAAGCATGAATTCACAGAACCTGTTATGTGTGCCAAAAAAACACCTCAACATGTGTTCAGAAACATCTCCTGAGTACAGTGATACCCCCCATGCATAAGTTTGTCAGGTTGTTTAGAGGCTAAAAGGCCACATTCGGGAGGTGTGCTATTCAGCTTGAAATATTGACATGCAGATAATGTGCACCCATGTCCTACTTTTGACATTTTTGAAGCAGCCCAATGCAATATACCCCATCAAACAATTTTTTTTTGAAAAGTAGACAACCCAGGGTATTTCAAATGGTGGTATTTTAACACTTTCCATGGACTAATTCTACCAGCAGACATTGTCAACTTTTTTGTGTTTTTTCCACACACCTTGTACTTCAGGCATGAATTCACAGATCCTGTTATGTGTCACTAACAAAAAACACCTCAACGTGTGTTCAGTAACATCTCCTGAGTACATTGATACCCCCCATGCATAGGTTTGTTGGGTTGTTTGGGGGATAGATCATATTTGTGATAAAAAAAAATCAAAATGTTAAAGATTTGGGAACAATTGTATATATGCATTTTAAAATTGGGTTTCTGAGTGGTAGTTTTTAAAACATGTGCCAATACACAGGCCGGGTTCTGAAGGGCAATCGGGACAGTAAAAGGGAGTGTCTGTTCTTTTTCCTGTACTGTAACACACACGGCAGCGTTTCTGGGGATTTGCTTTTTTTTTGTTGGTGGTATTTTAAATATAAAGTGTGATTCTGAAATCAGCTTCAGCTGAAATTCAAGAAACGTGTGTTTTTCAAGACTTATCTTTTTCAAAATTAAAAATGCATTATGTGTTGCCACCTGCATTAGATACATTGCCACCTTTTTGTAAAATAAGATATGGCTCTATGAGTTGATGGGCCAAATCAACACCCCCCATGTGTCTGTTGTGGGCCCTAATACAAACAGGCTTGGACTCGGCTCTGCCTCGGACAGTGACAGCAGACACTGACTGTATGGTTGTAAGCATATTAACGTCTTTCCTGTGCTTAAATTTTAACGCTAACAACTCAGCTTTGCGCAGAGCTTTGGACTCTCCTTTTTTTAGTTTGGCCTTTACTATTACTTCGCACAGTGCCGCAGGCCACTGTCTCAAATAGGTACAACATCTGAAACAAGGGGACACTGGTATAAAAATTGTCAAGATAAAGGTGATAACCCTTATTGAACAAGGGGAGCATTAAATCCCACACAATTTTCCCACTTGTCCCCAGAATGTCAGGGCAGCCAGGGGGGTCCAGGTGACAATCCTTTCCCTCATAGATTCTAAAAGAGTAGGTATAACCACTCTGACTTTCACAAAGTTTATACAACTTTATCCCATATCGGGCACGCTTTGAGGGAAGGTATTGCTTAAATCGTAAGCGGCCTTTGTACTTCATAAGGGACTCATCCACTGAAATATGTTGTTTGGGGGTGTAGACCTCGGCAAAGGTCTTTTGCAGATGGACTATGAGGGGGCGTATTTTATAAAGTCTGTCATAGTCGGAGTGATTCATAGTAGGACAGAGGCGGTTATCACTGAAGTGAAGAAAACGCAGCAGCAACTCATATCTTTTTCTTGACATAGTTTTAGAATATATTGGGGTACATATAATAGGGTTAGTGCTCCAGTAAGAGCGGACTGTTGGCTTTTTTATAATTCCCATCAGCATTGTAAGTGCCCAGAATTTTTTAATCTCTGGGACATCTGTGGGGTACCAATTATGTTCCCTAACTATACGCCTACGTAGATTGTCATGGATAAATTGGGTAGCATACAGATTTGTCTGGGAAACAATTTCCTCCCAAAGTGTATCCCCTAAAAATAAACCCATATACTGTATATGGGAAAAATTAGTAACATCAACATGAATGCCTGCATTGGCACTAAAATGGGGGATGTTGGGCTTCTCAAACTGTGGAGGTACCCACTCTTCCACATTAGCGGTAGCACGGCTTCTTTTAGCCACCGGCTCACAAACAAGTGGCACCTCACTAGAATCATCAGTAAACTGACCTGCATCAAAATCTGATGCTGTGTCCGTGGCATCAGAATCAAATGCCAAGAAGGCATATGCCTCCTTTAAATTAAACTTGGGCTGCATAACTCAGCAACACACTAGCTACCTATCTAACTAACCCAAAGACAAAATTACTAACACACAATTTTTTCTTATAACTAACTGACTTATCTACCTACGTAACTAACTGACTTATCTACCTACGTAACTGACTTATCTACCTACGTAACTGACTTATCTACCTACGTAACTAACTGGCTTATCTAACTACGTAACTAACTGACTTATCTATCTATCTAACTGACTTATGACCTACAGACTAAATTACCAAGTAATTACTAAAGGATCAACAGACAAAAGTAAAACAAATATATATATATATATTTTTTTTATAACCTACAACTAAACTAACTAAAACTGACTAAAACTGACTAAAGCTAACTAAAATGAATACATTTATTGTTTGTTTAAAAAAAATTAACCCCTGAGTGTAAAAAAAATATATACATGCAGTAAAAATGCACTGCAGTAAAAGTATTTGGCAGGGAAGGGGTTAAAATAAATTTTATTAAGCTAAGAAATAAACTGGAACACTATGGAACATTGGGTTATACAATTTATGAATGATCTCTGTCTCTCTCCCTCACAAAACGCATCTGAGGAGAAAGACAGAGAACACTGAGTCAAAGGCAGTGTTTGAAAACACCGACTTGACTTTAGCCAATCAGAAGCGATCCCGTGACGCTTCTGATTTGCTATTGGCTGTTACTACTCTGCCTCGATGTGAGACAGAGAGTAGCAGCCTAAAAGCAGCGAGATCGCGCTGCGATCTCTTACGCTGCTTGTTTTAGTTCATGACGGTCCTGGACCGTCATCGGTCACTAAGTGTGTTTTTACCGATGACGGTCCAGGACTAATGAGTTAATGAGAGAACTGAGGTATCAGCAAGAGAGTGGCAGTAGATTTGAAATTACTAAAATTGATGGTAAACTAGTATACCATCAAAAATATACTAGACAAGCACTGGCATATAATTCAAACTGACCCAATATTAAGTAAAGTACTTCCACAGACATGCACAGTTATTTGTAAAAAAAAAAAAAAAAAAGCTAGTTTGAAAACATTACTGGCTCCAGCAGGATCTAACCAAGAAATTTAAGAAATCTCAGAAGCCCAAATTTTCGAACCATGGTACAATTTTAGGAACTAATAAAGGATGGTATCGCTATGGTCACTGTGGCCATTGTGATGTATCCTTAGAAAAAAAGATAGATTTCTTTGTTTCAATACTGGTGTAAAGTATGATATCCAGATACATCTCCTATGTATCGAAATTTGTGATATCCATGTTGGAGTGCCCCTTTGGCAAGGGTTCATCCATCCAGTTATTTTACGGACAGGAGCAGGTTTCTTTTTTGTGGCTAAAAAAGAAAGCTCTCTGCAGCAATGTGTTGACTACTGTTCTAGGTAGAGATGGCTGACAGTCCCCGACATGCAACATGACAGAGGGAGAGTAATCAGAGGAAAAGGGGCGATCTGTGTGTTATCTATCACATATAATAAGTAGTCACACATACTGTATACAGATGTACAACAATGAATACATTTCAGCTCAGTTTAATAAAACATATAGTATGTCTTCATAACAAACAATATCCACATACGTTAAAAGTAGTTTTCTTAAAGCATTTACTACTATCTGTCAAACTAACCTGTTGGACTTTTGTGCACAGTTAACGTAGTATAAAATGCAAATTAAATACATTGTTTATTATAATCTTTATTTCCAAAAGAATATAAGAAAGTGAAATTGTGATGCAGGCCAGCTTCTTGGCAAATAACTATACAAGACAGATGGTTTTTCATTATCTGTTATACAAAACTACAAGGCTTGCGACAGTGTGTTTGTATTGATGTCTATTCATCTGTAAGCAAGTTATTTTCAGGCTCCTTGTCCAGAATACATTTTAAATCTTTCTTTGCATCAGTAGAACATCTGCTAAAACTGGGATTGTCAATGTCAATGTTTTATTGCAAGTAAGCTACAGACTGTCTTAATCTCCAACAAAGCCAAAGAAATGAGTGTGAAATAAGTTTTTAGGGCTGGTGTCCAGGGTGCACTGTCTAAATATGTTCTTCACTTTGCATGCAATCTAAAATCGTCTTCAATACTCATTTGGTTGTTGAAAGCATATGGTCTGAACAATTATCATTGAGAAAAGCAATTTCTTCTTGCAGGAATTTAGGTATAGTAGGAAAGATTATTCCCCAAGCTATTTATTGAAAGAATGGTAAGAACATCATACCTATCGTTATAATGGATCACATGTTCAGTGCCTCAGAGATTCAAAGCATGCCATAGTTAATTATGGCAAGTGTCAGAGATCTAAGAAAATGTTCTGTTCAATAATAGTTTATATAAAGCTACCTCCAAGCAATAAGAGAAGTTTACCAGCAGGAAACGCCATGCTGTTCTTTTAATGACAGAGTACATAACACCCTCTAATTATAGCAATTATATGTCAGAGTTTCTTGTTGTTGCTTTTTAATTTATACTACATTTGTAACTAAAATGTCTTTGAGGCAATGACTTTCCATACTTAACTTATTACACACTACCTCATCTAATCGTAGAAATGTGTAAAGAGTGATACCGTGTGGCGAGATTGCATAACTGTAGAGGATATGAATGCAAGCTTTTAAGACCACTTATGCAATGGAAAGTCTCCTTCAAGTACATACACAGCACTTTCGGAGGAGGGGATAAGAAGCAATATTGTTCATAGTAAATATTAACTGGACTTTGTGACAGATTATTTAATATTATTATATGACCCATCATAAGCATTGCCCTGTAACTCTGGTGTCCTTGCATAGACATTTTATCTATTCCTGACTTGAGCTATTTATTAAAAGTGAACTACAAACATAAGGCATTAGTAACTGAGTGTGACGCTCATCGAGGCTTGTATCATTGGTGTCCCATCTGTGTTTTTCTTTGTTCCTTTCTTCTCTGTGTCCCTTGTTTGCTGTGTTCCCTACTGTTGTGTTTCCTTCTGTGTTGTACTTTATGCTTGATTTTGCTTGTTTTGCAATGCCTTTGTCCATTCCTGATTTTCCTTTTTTTCTCTTGCCTTGTTTCACTTCTATTATTTACATGTGCCCCACCTGTTTGAACAGAATGGGAATTGAAAAACATCGAACACCTAAAAACAGTTGTGTGTGTGTTCTGTGTCTTTTCTGTTTAGTTCAGTTACTAGTTATTATCTAGGTATGTTTAAGTAAGATAAATTTGCTGTATCAAGCCTATCGTCAAATAGCAATTTGGTGTAACCAAACCCTCATCATTTCCATCTTAGAGTCCTAGGCTAGTCCTGTATTCTGTGTCTGTTCCTTGTTTTGGTTCCTTATCCTCTTTCCAAAGTAGCACCTGAGAATTCCAGCCCCTCTGCCATCTCCCCGTGTCCCTGTTCTGGTTTCTCTTTAAAATCAAAAAATAGAGAAATGGTGTAGGATGAAAAAAACAATCTAGTATAAAAAATTTATAGAAATAATGTGAATGTGATGAATGTGTCACTAGAAACGCCGGCAATTATTGTGAAAAATACAAGCTATTCTGACTGCACAAAAATATGCAAAAACAACAAGGGTCCCCAATAACGCATAATGTCAAGACACTTTATATACAAAATGTAATAAATCAACCTCAAAGGCTGTATACAGGATCTCACAAAAGTTAGTACACCCTTCACATTTTTGTAAATATTTTATTATATCTTTTCATGTGACAACACCGAAGAAATGACACTCTGCTACAATGTAAAGTAGTAAGTGTACAGCCTATATAACAGTGTAAATTTGCTGTCCCCTTAAAATAACTCAGCACACAGCTATTAATGTCTAAACCGTTGCCAACAAAAGTCAGTACACCCCTAAGTGGAAATGTTTTCCAGCACTGCCTTAACCCTCATGGGCATGGAGTTCACCAGAGCTTCACAGGTTGTCACTGGAGTCCTCTTCCACTCATCCATAATGACATCACAGAGCTGGTGGATGTTAGAGACCTTGCACTTTCCCACCTTCCATCTGAGGATGCCCCACAGATGCTCAGTATGGTTTAGGTCTGGAGACATGCTTGGTCAGTCCCTAACCTTTACCTTCAGCTTCTTTAGCAAGGCAGTGGTCATCTTTGAAGTGTGTTTAAGGTCGTTATCATGTTGGAATACTGCCCTGCGGCAGTGGTGTATCTTGATTTTGTGCTGCCCTAGGCAGACAAAATCCGGGCACCCCCCTACCCAAGCTGCACACCCACGTTACACACCTAAGACATGCCCCATCATTCAGACTCACATCAAGCTCACACTCCCATCACACTCAGTCACACACTCCTACTCCCATCACACTCAGTCACACACTCCTACTCCTATCACACACACTCTGACTCCCATCACACTCAGTCACACACACTGTCTCCCATCACACACACTCTGACTCCCATCACACTCAGTCACACACTCCTACTCCCATCACGCACACTCTGACTCCCATCACACTCAGTCACACACACTGTCTCCCATCACACACACTCTGACTCCCATCACACTCAGTCAGCCACTCACACACACACACACACAGTCTCCCATCAGCACTTACCTTTCCCTGGCAGGCAGGCAGCATGGTCCCTCCATGCTGCCTGTTCGGCTTCCCGGCGATTGTGCCGACAGGTCACGTGACCGGGCGCGCGTATGACGTCAGCGAGCCGGTCACGTGACTGTCGGCACTTCCGTGTCGGCACACTGCACGGGGAGCCTGAACAGGTAGCACGGAGGTTTCTCTGTGCTGCCTGTTCGGCTCCCCGTGCAGCCTGGCAGGCAGAGAGATGGTGAGGGGGGATCTTCCGATCCCCTCTCACCTCCGTCTCTGCCTGCAAGCGCGGTGGGGTTTTTTTTTGTTTTTTTTTAAAGGGCCGGATTTTTTTTTTTTTAATTTTTTTTTTTTTTTTTCCAGTGCTGGGGGGCGTTGTCGCCCCCCAAAATTTGCCGCCATAGGCATCCGCCTAGGATGCCTCGCGGTAAATACAGCACTGCCCTGCGGCCCAGTCTCCCAAGGGAGGGGATCATGCTCTGCTTCAGTATGTCACAGTACATGTTGGCATTGATGGTTCTCTCACTGAACTGTAGCTCCCCAGTGCTGGCAGCACTCATGCAGGCCCAGACGCTTGTCTTTGTACTCCTCACCTGGTTGCCTCCACACACGCTTGACACTATCTGAACCAAATAAGTTTATCTTGGTCTCATCGGACCGCAGAACATGGTTCCATTAATCCATGTCCTTAGTCTGCTTGTCTTCAGCAAACTGTGTGTGGGCTTTCTTGTGCATCATCTTTAGAAGAGGCTTCCTTCTGGGACAACAGTCATGCAGACCAATATAATAAAATATTTTAAAAAATGTGCGGGGTGTACTCACTTTTGTGAGATACTGTATACACACCTAAAGATTTATTTTGGACTATCTCTTGAGGACTCTAATTATTGTAATACATAGACATATGAAAAGAACCCATGATAGACACTTTTCATTCCCCTGATGCAGTCTGTGAACTTAGAGACAAAACAAGTTGTTATTTTTGTATCCATCTGTACCACACGAGTACTGATGAAATAGGACTGAGCATAGCGAGCCAGCGTGTAGTTCCTATCCAGTTGTACCCCTGCAGCTGAGTGCAATAAAGGTTAAAGTGGCTGTACTTGTGAGTCCATTTCTGTGCACTGATCTCTCTTTTACGTGCACTGAATTCTACATACTGTACTAGGAAGTATGAAAGCCTCGGTTATGTGCGAGCAGTGTGTATATTTATATATGTATGCACTGTATATGTGTTTTTATTTTTTAGAATTACATCATATTTTCATAATGTACAGATAATAGTATATGAGCAGGCACTACTCTGTACAGTACAATTTTTTTTTTTTCAATATAGTGCATGATTTTGACGATAGTGCACTGATTTTTGTGCTTTCATTTAAATATTTTTTTATTAAATAATAATAAACTCTTCTCCAATAGAGTTCACTTTCATTTCTAAATACATTTACACTAATCGCTAAAAAGGACAGTCTAGTCCCCAAACTCACATTGGTGCAAGATGCAGATTAGTGCTTGTATAATGCACAGATTTTTTCTCCAGTGTGATTTGATGTGATTTTTCTGCCTAAATCACATTTTTAATATTTGACTCAAGCCCTCCCCCAGTGATTATCCTGCATGTTTATTGCAGGTGCAGTAGAAGCAGAAACAGCACTTATTATATAGACACTGAGAATATAAAGTGTTTTTCATTTAGTCACTTCCTGAGCTCCTAGAATAGAATAGATTGCATGGACTCTGATAAACTTGATCTTGTACACAGTAGGATCTCTTAACATTGCAACACATTGTCTGATGACATCAAAGAGAAAAAAAAAAGGAAATTGACTTTTACTCAGCTAGAGTGGGCAGTTCTGGTTTCTTGCAAACTGCTATAATTTCACAATTTCATTTAGATGTAAGTACATTAATATGCATTAATATTTTGAAGCTGCATTTTTTCAACCATACAAAAAAAAAACTTTTTTTAAATACTACAAGATGTTTCCATCTACAAATTATAAATAATACCCCTTTGAACATTTTTATGTTTGTGTAAAACTTGTGAGGAAGCGAGAAACACTCTTTAGACAACAATATTCAACTACTCAGATATCATTCTATCTATTAAATGATTTCAAGCCTATTTCTGTGATAAATAAATTACCTTTACCCTTCATTCCCCTTCTTCGGTCTCCTCAACCAAAAAAAGACCTCTTATTAAACTATTTCTTGTCCTTTAACCATGCTTTTGCTCTCTCCATTAATCATAACACCTCCAATTGACCCTCTAAATATACCAGATCCTTCAAACATATGTAACATCCACAACTTCTAAATTTAAAACACTACAGACAGAATGTAAAACCACACATAAAAAATGTACGTGCAAACACATATACTTCTATAATTGATCAAGATCACTTTCAAACCAATGGATACAGTTAAAATACAACCTCATTAATACCCTTTTGCATCTAGGAGAGAGAGAAATAAAGAAAATAATACCACATTTTTTACACAAAAAAACACCTCACTAATTTGAAAAACATTTTGTTCTTTGAGCAAACTCAATATATAATACCACCGTGTACAAACTTACTAGGATGTACTAGGATTACTTTAAACCCAAAATGCAATATAGGATTTATAAATACATGGAAAATAAATATATATATTAAAAAAACATACATTTATAAGAGAATTACAGTGGAATCAAGCTTTTTACATCTGTGGTTATACTGGAGAGAAAACAGGGTACAAGGATGTCACTGTCTTTATTTGTCATATGTATTTTAGATAAAGATACATAGAAACATAGTGTTTGTATTTATGTGTTTATTTTATTATTAGGATTTTATTGTATATATGTTATGATTTTATAATATATTTTCTTATGTTATATTTTTTTATTGTAACATACATAGGTATATTAGGTATATTTACTTATTTTTTTAAATTTAAACACATATTATTACTAATTTAGTATAAACTGTTATTGTTTTATTATTTTCTATCGTGTTTTGTTTTTTTAAGAGAAAAAGTAGGCGTGAATGCACCATAGGAAATAATAGATGAAGTTTGGGCTAATTCAGGAACATTTTGGTAATCCCTGAATAGTCCAGCTTAAAGGGTTATTTGGATCATTGTAGTGACCTGAAATTTGGAGCTCCAACTTTTTAATAGAATTTGGAGCTACCTGAAGAAAGCCCTCAACCATTCATTTATAGTTACATTTTTAACAAAAGGTAAACCAATACTATTAAACTACTTTGTGAGTACTGTAATATGCATTAAAGTTTGTGTAGCTTGATTTGGTGACCAGACCCTTATTGAGAAAAGGCATATGGTAAAAAGCAAAAATAGGAATAATTTGCACTCATAGTAGTATTGTATGTAGTAAAATATTTTTTTTGTTTTATTTAGATTTACATGTCATCAACAACCTGCCAGTCATCTCACACTCTTAAAAACCTTTTGATTTCATTTTACCTCAGTCACTACAGTTTTTGATGGAGTCCCCTTTGGTAGTCTTTGGTTCAGCAACACACACAACACACACAGAGAATGATAACGTAAGGTTAGCATCTGTCCTAATGTTTTCTAGTTATGAATAATGAATGTTTTCTCACTTGAATTTTTATTTTATGTGTTAACTGTGAGCAGCAAAACTTCTAATTTTCAGTATTGGTTGTTTAAAAAACATACCAGCAACATTGGACATCATATCTATACTCTTTTTTAAATTTCAAATGCACTTTCAGCATTTTGTCTAGAGTGTTAAGTTAAACCTCAAGATATTGCCTCTCAATTCAAGGATTATTGTCCTGCAAAACATCACCAGCAAAGGTAGTCACCAACATTGCTCATGGTGGACATTTACTTGACTTTGGGATGACCAATATACACTTTGCCATCCCAGGTTGTGTTCTAAATTTTTTTATTCATCAGTTCAATTTATTAATCAGTTTTTTGGGTTTGGATTCAATAATATTATATTCCATTGCCACTGTTACCACAAATGGTTTTAATATCCTCATTGAAAGCCAATATTATGTTGGCTCCGCTCACTGAAAAAAATGTGTGACATGCCATGGATTGAGAATACCATAGCATATTGCCTACTGCATTAAAGCATACATATATTTGCTGTTCCTCACCAGACATATAAACATATGGGCACCCAATTTTAATTTTTAAATCATCTCTTTTTAGGCGGCAATTTGCTGTTTTAACATGTGACCTTTTCAGTACCCACTCAATTATTATGCAGTGCAACCTACAAAGATTCTTGAGATAAATATTATAGTATTATGACTATGAATTTTCATTACATCTTCCAAACTCTGTTTCATACAAAGGGGAATGTAAATTCATTAACACAACATAAATCTTATTATTTTCTTTTTTGCAAGCACATCAACTTGTTTGTGAGTAGTAATAAAATATTGCCTGATCTATATAATGAGTCAATATATGCACACCAATAAATATGGAGAAATAGCACTGCATGGGTTTAAAAATTTGATGCATACATAGAAATTAAACTGTCAGATTTTAGATGTGCCGTTTGTCACAATGCTGTTTGTATGAAATAATTCAATATCTCATTATTGCTTTTTCTGCTCTTGTATCAACTTTCAAAGAAAGTGTTTGGTGCATACCAGCACTTTTAAGTTTATTTGTTCATGTCTCATGTCACAATTTGTTACATTTATAACTTTAACCAACATGATATTTAAACAGGCTGCTTACATTTCCTGGCATATTGTTTACAATTCATTTACTTATTTCTTTTAATGTTTTTTTTCCCCATAGATCATTTTGTTTTGCAGATTATTGCTTCAAGGACAAACAATAAACTGTATGCAAATTTTCACAGAGCCATTATGCAAAGATATAACAAAGAGAATATGAATAGGGTTGTATTTTTTTTGAATTAAATTTTGATTCAAAATAAACTCTTATTTATTTGCATATTAAAATTATAGCATTGCTTGGTAAACAGAACATTGTAACAGATAGCCCCAGGAAGTGTCTGATGAATGAAAATCAAATGAATGTTTCAGTACATTTTATTATTTTTGTATTTATGTAGTGTCACTGGGGCACATGTGATGTACATTTTAATAAAATTAAAATTAGTGAAATATTGGAGAGCGCTAAGACTCTCTCAAAGTAAATACTCTTTCTGTGTTTATTGTACAATAATGTTACATAATTAATCTTGTGGATAAAACAGCAATAACATTTGGATACATTTATTAATTGTTAAATGTTTGATATCATCTAATAAAATATATTTTTTTTTATTTGGCAAACTTTCTGTTTTTCCATGTAAGAAAGACAGTTGAGCACAGTATAATGGAGAGTATGTAAAAGCATCAACTGCACATCAGAATTTGACTCGCTGGTTCAGGCAACATCCCAGTGGCATCTCTGACAAATTTGGATTGTCTAAAATATGTTACAATTGCAATTAAATAGTTTATATGAAGAAAAAATATTGTCCTACATTATGAGGGAACAAGTAAAACTCAAATAAAGGAGAAGACAATGACATTCTGCCAGCTCAAAGATATGTAGAGGGCGTGCCAGTAGTGATGTCCAATATGCTTTTAGCTCATACTGTGCCTACTCCATATGATGAAGCAAATTGAGAAAAAGGTGGAAGCAGTGACTAGGCCCAAATGAAGGCTACAGGTTTTATAATATATACTAGTTTTGGTGAGTGTATTCCTTTTGGATTTGTTTGTATAGTAGAGGCTATGATCAGGCCTCTGGATTAGCACCCCTCCCCATCACAGGTGCTCCATAAGTGGTGTCCAGACCTATAAACTGCAGGAATGTCTCTGTATTGTACAATATGAAGGCCTTTTGGTCCCTGGTAAGCAATACACATGAAGAGATTAAGCACCATAAGCAACAGTATTTACTGTTAGGACCCACCAATATTGGAGTACTTTGATGTAGTGGTGGGCTTAGCATAATATGGCCATAAATGTAACCATATCTCCAATTTTGTGTTTAAGTGGTTTTAATGAAACCTATAGCTTTGAGTTTTTCTCCTACCTGTTTTGACGTGAGTGCGCTGATCTTTTGTATGTGTATATATGTATCTAACTATCTGTCTGTCTGTCTGTCTGTATATATATATATATATATATATATATATATATATATATCTCATAGTATAATTAAAACCATCCTAAAATTATATATTTACATTTAAATCATGATAATAATAATAATAATAATAATAATGCAAATAGTTTTACTGTATACACATGTTAAAATGGATTTAAAAATAAATAGTAAAATAACAAGGAACAAATGTGTCAAGGTAAGTGCATAAAAGTTGTATTTAATGTATAACATTTCTTACATGGAAATTTGCTGGTCAAAGACATGGAGTACTGGAAACGTAAAGCGTTTTGCCCATCGCAGCAGGCTTCCTCTGGACTCTCCAAAGTGTTAGTTCATTGTTCCTGTCAGCTGACTTAGAGGAGCTAGCTACCCATTTGTCAATGTTGCAATGGTTATGACTAGAAAAATAAAATTACGGTAAGTATGAAACAATTTTCCCTTTTAATGTTGTAGCACTGAACACCAATTATTCTTCTATTCCAAAGAGAAAATCCAACCAGAAACAGAGACTACAAGTTTTCTTTAATCTTGACCTCAGGTACAATACGACTCAGTTGTGCAGTAGGGTTGTAGAACAAGATAGCTCCCTGCAATTTGGAAATAGTCCTAGCTGGAACAGGCTATGTCAGTCTGCAACTAACTTATACATTAACAAAAAAACAATAAATAGTTACTTATCAATGCTCTAAAGTGACTTGAGTCATAATTATGTTTCAAGCATTACATTACAAGTGGGGCCCTTGACTCCATGGATTCTGCATACACAGGAGAAAATGAACCAGTCGTCTAATTCAATTTCTGCAGAAAAATAAATTAACCCTTTCCATCAGCGGTTGTATTTATGTATGAAGCTTTTAGCATTCATGTTTTATTACATTTTTCATCATTTAACTGTTGGTAAAATGCATTTTTCTAATCTAAGCACATTTAACTTTATTTGCAATACACTTTTTTCAAGAACTGATTTTTCTTTAGTCTACTTATGTTTCTTACATATTATATTATACTTTGCTAATGCAATGATCCAAAGCATTACAGTTACCAAAGTGTTTCTTTAATTTTTGTATCTAAGCCAAGCTACTTGCTTGGCTTCTTTTTTTGGGGGGTAAGATTGATACTTAATACTCTTATGTAGTTAATGGTTTGTGTCGTTTTAGTGACATTATTTTGATGCACGACGAAAGAAAGTAAATCTAAAGTGACCTTTTGTATAAAACAATATGCATGGCTTAAAAGTGTTTTGTTCCACCTTTATGACTACCTACTGGGAGAAATGATGAGGAATAAATACAGGAATGTCACTTTGATGCTGCTGCTAAACTGTCACTCTGATGCATAATGGATAGCAATGTAAGATACTGCTGTAGGTCACTCTACCACTTATCTTCTTGGAAGTCATCTTGGGCTGTGCATAAATGTATAAAATAAGCAGAGTAGATGTGTATATATGTATTTAGACAATGAGATTGAAAAATAAAGTGGTTTTAAATTAAACCATGGATATTTAATTTGCAGCTTACATTTAAAATAACTATACATACATATTATTATTTATACATGTCTCAGATTAATGGGCTAGCTTAATTACAATTGATTAGTATACTTACCATTGCAATGCATCTGTTGATATTCTATATACATTTAAAGGCTGCATATTTTTCAAGAGAATATATTTTTAACTATGGTTGTTAATTAGCTGCATGGCTTATAGCATGTGTTCTGTGTGGGCTTTAACATTTTGATACCTCACCTGTGTGCTCAGATATCACGAACAAAAAATCTCACTTGGCATGGATAATGCATTCTTAAATCTTTAAAAATTTGCACTTTTTTTGTTCTTCTTGCAGGAGGAACGCATCAGGTTTGTCCATGCATGGTACATAGTTACTTGGTGAGATTTAATGCTCATCTCCCCTACAATTAGTTTTTCTTGAATAGACCCTGTTATTCTTGGTAGAAATATGAGTTAGTATGCATGACTTCCGAGTGTCCATATCAAGGTAAAGGGATAAAAGGTGGTAGTGCAGTGGTGTCAGAGGAAGGTGTGGAGGAGGGGGCAACCAGGCCAGGGTAGATACTATACAGACAAGAAGATAATCTCCTGGTAGCAACACAGTTAAACATAAGGACAAAAAGCAACCAGCCTCTGATGTCAAATCTCATCATGACCTTATACATAGCCATGCACAACCCTTGTGTTTAAGGAAAGACTGACCAGGATCAGCATACAATGCAATACAGCACTAGGCATTGTCCCTAAGCCTTATACTTGCAAACAGGTTTGTTCATTATTCACAAACATAACTGGACTATAAAAGCTACTTATACAAACAGATCAGGGCTGGCGCTACCAACAGGGTTCACCTAAGGCACCAGATTTATGAGGGGTGGAGGAGTTTTTTTTTAAATAATGGCGCGTGCAGCACTGGCAGAAGACTGACATGGTAGTAGAGGAAAAGACAAACATGTAGGAGAGAGACAAAAGGGGTAAAGATACATGGGGGGTGGAGAAAGGCAAAATGGTGACAACAGGCAGATGAATGGCAGGGGGAGAGAGACAGACATTGATTGCATGGGGAAGTTCAAGACAGACAGGGATAGCATGGAGGGATGCTGAGAGAGACAGGGTTGGCAATGGAGAAGGGGGTGGCAAAGATAGGATCACATTGCCTATGTGGCTGCATGTGCATGTGACATTGCATGTGTTACTGTGTGTGTACGTGGGGACTCTTGTACTGACCCTGGAATAGATCTACACTTTCAATAATATCATATGCATTTCAAACTATGTTACAATGCAATCAATCTACAATAATCACATTTGTAATGCTATTAAGGTCACCACACTTACATTTTAATGCAGCATTAATCTAAATATGTTAAAATGCTAAATAGAGATTGCTAAAACCTAAAGTACTATCATTTTTTTTTAGCAGATTAACTTAATAATGAACTTAGTGTTCATTTTATGGCATCAAGGTAAATGATAAAATCGTTTTAAGAGTACCACTTTTATAAAATATGCCATGGAAATGGACATAGAAGGGCTATGGAATGATTAAAAACATTAAGAAAAAATACCAAATCCTCAAGCCAAAGTAGTTGCATTTACATTGAAAGAGACATTCTAATGTGTATAAATATATCAGTAAGATGATTGCCCTTGCTGATTGTCCTTGCTGGTCACGCTTTGAAACCAGCATTGCAAACCAAACGGTAGAGTTCTCTAGTTTTAGAATTCAGTCTCAGCTTCAGCGATAGTGTGCTTGCTTAAGCCTGTCCACCATTTTAGTTTGTTGATGATTGTATACAGTGCAGTTCATACAAGATCCAGTATTATTTTCTATTGAATTTCATTATGGAACCACCTTAAATTTTTAACAATATTACAAAATATGTTATGGTTTGTAATGTTATTAAAGATAGATTTTTAAACAAATTGCATTTTTATTTTCCAGTTTTGATTTCATGGGACTCAAAGGGCCATTCATTTTAATATATTAATCCCAGTGATTCTATCAAGTCATAATTTATTTGAAGTACAAACACAATTCCAGGTATTATATCAAGTCATTCTTTACTTGAAGCCTTTTAGTAATTAGATTTTTCTCTGCTGAACAAAATTAAAACATGTTTTAATTGTATTGTGTATGTGCTGCTGATTACAGAAAAGTACTTCAAAGTGCATCCATTTCATTATATAAGAGCCATTTTAATTGTTTAGGCATGGTATGGGTGGGGTAGCTACTGACAGTACGTAACATAGAAACATAGAATGTGTTGGCAGATAAGTCCATCTAGTCTGCCCAATTTTCTAAATACTTGTATTAGTCCCCA
The DNA here is from genome assembly GCA_036172795.1 of Pelodytes ibericus. Lineage (NCBI taxonomy): Eukaryota > Metazoa > Chordata > Amphibia > Anura > Pelodytidae > Pelodytes > Pelodytes ibericus. The sequence goes on along the minus strand of CM069863.1, from coordinate 108,470,292 downwards.
GTTCGCTATCTTATATCTAGGATAGCCTTGTACCTATCCCGCGCATGCTTAAAATCCTTGACAGTGTTTACCTCTACCACTTCCACTGGATTCCATACATCCACTATCCTCTCAGTAAAGTAATACGTCTTGATATTACTTTTAAATCGTTTCCCCTCTAATTTAAGACTATGTCCTCTAGTTGTGGTAGTTTTTCTTCTTTTAAATATACTCTCTTCCTTTACTGTGTTGATTCCCTTTATGTATGTAAATGTTTCTATCATATCCCCCCTGTCACGTCTTTCCTCCAAGCTATACATGTTAAGATGCTTTAACCTTTCCTGGTAAGTTTTAACCTTTAACCCATGAACCAGTTTATTAGCCCTTCTCTGAACTCTCTCCAAAGTATCAATATCCATCTGGAGATACGGTCTCCAGTACTGTGTACAATACTCCAAGTGAGGTCTCACCAGTGCTCTGTACAATGACATGATAACTTCCGTCTTTCTACTGCTAATACCTCTCCCTATGCAACCAAGCATTCTGCTAGCATTTGCTGCTGCTCTATTACATTGCCTACCTACCTTTAAGTCCTGTGAAATTATTACTCCTAAATCCCGTTCCTCAGATGTTGAGGTTAGCACTGTACCAAATATTCTATATTCTGCTTTTGGGTTTTTACGCCCATTGTGCATAATCTTGCACTTGTCCAAATTAAATGTCACTTGCCACAGCTCTGACCATTTTCCTAGTTTAGCTAAATATTTTGCATTTGGCTTAACCCTCCATGAACGTAAACCCTGCTGCAAATCTTGTAGTTTTTACACTTTAGGGGCAATTTACTAAAATATGAGTTGCAGGTGTGTTAAGGCGAGATGTGGTGAGATTAACATTTCATCTCTCCATTTTAGCTATACAGTGTGCAGGGCCAAACCTTGTTTCTACCTCTTAGCAAAATTGGTGAAATGAAATGTTCATCTCACCTCAACACCCCTTTTAGTGAGTAGTCCTGTTGTGACCTCTTACCACTGGAAAAAAAGCTGTGGTTATATGCATGCAATAGATATAATTATGGATGGGATTAGCCTTGTTGATATTAATAGTAATGTGGCTAGTAGAATGTATATCTTTTAGACAAATGATCAATAAGGGAATCCATATAACCACAATTTTATTAGAAATACAAAGATAAAATTCAACTAGTCACATGAGAAAAAATTATATAGACATGAACAACATTATAGAAAACAAATAACACTGTATAAGCACTCACTTAACCATCAGTGAGTGACATAATGTGACAGCATGTATAGCAAGGGCTGACCACAGAGGTACAGGGTGGAACCCACAATGTTTCAGCTAAAAGCCTTTATCAATAGGTTCCCTCTTTCAATTGTTTGTTTGCATGTCTAATAAAATTGTGGTATATATTATTTCCATTATTAATTATTTGTCTATATGATTACTTTGGTCGTTTGTGGACAGAACCTCTTAGGATTGAGTCAGTTACGTTTTTTTTGCATATATATTGATTTTTGATTGGGATAAAGACACATTTCAACTGGAACCAGATATGGAACAATATACTACAAAAAGAAGAGCAGTCTGCATCACAACTTAGTCTGAATGGGGGCAGTCTCCAGTCTCACACCACTCCTTTAAAACTCAAGAGGATGGGGTGGGTGCCTATAGGTCTATAAGCATTAAGGACAATAAAGGTAGGATTAAATAAACTGTACCAAAGTAGACCTATTAGAATGGCACACACAAGACATAAAAGAAGAGAACTACTGCGGTTTAGCAAAATTATAAAGTGATAATTTATTGAGATCCCATAGAGGCCCACAGGGTCATAATATAATAAATAACAATTGAACAACACCCACAGAGAGTAATACACAGGAAAAACATACAAAAGTATTATACATAAAAAAACTCAGACTCTGCAATAAAAATAGATAGCAGCTAGATGGTAAATAGAAGAAAATCTATGGAGAGGAGAGCACAAATGGCAAAAAAATAGCAAAAAAAGCCAAATAAAAAAAATTGAAAAATAGAAAAAATTATTATGAGCACAAAAATAGTAATAAACCACCTGTAAGCAAGCAGAAAAAAGGAGACAAAAAAGTAATGCAAGGCAAACTGAATAGTGCAAAAAATGATAATAAATAAAGTAAACAGTCCAACCAAATTAATAAATAAAAATGATATATAGAAATAAATCTCCTCTTCCAAAGTATGCAGTGCAGTTCCTACCTTCATTGTCAATATAGAATAATATCTATAATATGTAAACCTCTCAAAATTAACCCATTTCTGATGCTAGGACATACTATGCCATCCTGATTTTATAGTGTCTAAAAGTCGCTAAGACGGCATAGTACGTCCAGCCAAAAAGAGCTCGGATCCCGCTGCAGGGACTTGCAGCAGGATCCCACCTGTCAGATGAAGCCACTTTGAGTGGCCTCAGTCTGACAGGGAAAATGTAGCTGGTGCTCAAAGCGAGCACTGGCTACATTTCATTAAACTTCTGACTTTAAAATAATCTTCAAAAATTGATTACTGAGCAAGAAGTCTCCCGTGTAATTGAGGATTCACCTCTTTTTTAAATCACCAGGACCATGTGGGCACATTAATCAATGTTAACAATGTTTTAAGTGAATTTTAACACCATATCTAACATTGCTATATAACACATGTATGCGAATGGGGAAATGTCCTGATGAGATATTCAGAGCAGTTATAGTGGCTATCCCAAAACCTGGAAAAAAGGCTGAAGTGTGGCTGAAGACATTTTGGCCAATGTTGTTATTGAATACAGATTTAAAAATATATTTGAAATTACTTGATAATAGAATAAAAAATATATTGCCAGGAATTGAAACAAGATCTAAATAAATGGATGAAAATGGAGATATCATGGTCTGGCAGAATACCAGCTATTAAAATTATACCAAAAATCTTGTATGTATTTAGAGCATTACCTCCTAAAATACTAAATATTTTTTTGGGGAAGCACAGAGAGATATCAGTATCTTTATAAATAGAGGAAAGACATCCAGAATGAAAGCATCAATCGTATATGTACTAGACATAAAGGAGGAGGAAGGGGGCTTCCTATTTTAGAATGGTATTACTAGCAGCACAGATGGCACAAGAAATTCAATGTTATGCACCAGTTGGTAGTGTGGCATGGGTGGACTTATAAGACTGGCAGTTTCAACCAAATAGATTGTCATATTTTGTGGAGTAAATCCAGTAAGAACAGTGTAAAAAGACACTTGTTCCATGTTACTAAAGAATACATATATGTGAGTAGGAAGTTTTCTAGATTAACAGCGGTGTTTAACTCCTTCCCGATGCTAGGATGTACTATGCCATCCTGATTTTACAGTGCCTAAAAGATGCAAGGACTTGGAGCTGGATCCCACCTTTCAGATCCAGGCCACTTTGAGTCACATGTGACGTCCGGAGGTCTCAAGATCTTTTGGCAGGGACACACAGGGTCTGTTAAGACCCTGATAGGGTCTGTGCCATAGTGTTCCTAGATACTGATCACCTTGTGACCTGGGACGCAAGCACCATGGATCATTAAAGGGGTTAAGGCAATATCTTGGTATTCAACTCTGCAGGAACTGGAAGCTCGTATACCTCAGTTGAGCTTGAAGACCTGGATAAGTAATGTATAACATGTCAACAACAGATCATTTGACATAATTTACAGAAATTATAATAAATACAATATACAAAAGTCAGAATTTTATAAATACTTATAAATCAGATATATATGTAGAGGAGAAAAAATACTCTACAAAGAGATCCCTAAAACACAAAAGAAAGTGCAGGATTTATGTATTGGGTGGGGTAGAAAAAAGAAAGGTATCTTGATTTTATATTATTGCTTAGTATCAAAGGAACCCCAGGAAACTCAAAAGTATGCAGCACTGGGAATAAGATTTGTAGGTTACAGTTTTCACAGGGGAGTGGTTAAGAGCAATTAGGAATTATAATGTCATTTTCATGCTGCACAAATTATATAGCATGCCAGACAAAATCATGGTGGTATATAGATCCAATAAAAATATATACAATGTTTAAATCCTCTTCTGCGGATTGCTGGAGAAACTGAAGGTCAAAGGGGTTAAGTACTGCATATTTGGTGGGAGTGCCCGGTGGTGGTGGACTATTTGGATAAAATATTATTGCTATTAAGGAAAATAGCTGTGATTAATTTAGACAAAAGACCAGAAAGAACTTTGTTTACTGGAAGTCACAAAATCTGACTGACATTAAGGGAATAAAGGGAACTGTTAATATGAATAGGTACTATGAACAACTAAATTACTCAAACTCTATGGTTAAGTATAACGAGATATGTGGCATATGGGAGAATAGGAGAGGGAATGAAGTGGGGGGAGAGAGTAGTTATAGAGAGAGAATTCTCTTTTTTGTTGTTTCATAAATTATAGACTGGGAATATGGAATAATGTGTTTACATGTTTAAGTATAAATGTATTGTATCCAAAATGTGTTTCATGTTAGTATGTCTTAGGTCATATTGTATTTGAGCACTCTTATTTGATGTAGAACCACCTGTGGAAACAAATGTTAAAGGCTATGAGAAAAATGATCAATAAAATGTGATGTGTAAAGCAAAACTTGTAATGGGTAGGTAAGCAAAAAAACACAATGAATTGTTTTCTTGGCCATTTGAATTATTTAATTACTCACCAAGCTGTTTGTGCTAGGGTTTAAATTAACCTTCTTAAGCGTGAGAGGGATGAGTAATTAATTTGGCCATTCGTCTGGATTTAAAAATGTAGTCTGACACCACTACTAATTAAAATAAATGTGGTCACAATTTTACTGCCAGGCCAGGGAGGTTAGCACCAACACTGCTTCTTATCTTTCTAGCACTCAAATAGTGTATCTACCCCTCAGAGAGGAATGGGGAGGGCACTTGTAAAAGCAATTTAAATACACCATAAAGCAAGAAAAGGTTATAGAAAAAAAAATAATACTCACCATTAATTCACAATCATTTATATACCCTGTATCGTATCTATTACTGTACATTTGAGCTCTTATAATCCTTCCTTAACCTTACTTCTTCTGTCTTACATCTATATCTACATTTCAATTAGTCCATCCATATATCCATCTTTACCTTGTTATCTGCTTGTATATTTACCCTTTATTATTTTTCTTTATTAATTTTACTTTTGTTGTGTGCCTTTTAAAAACAGAAAAAAACAACTACACAAATATGATACTATATAAGATTGCAAACATGTAACATTGTAAAGAGGAAGCATCACTCACTAACTCAGATCAATGTTCCATCCGCTGCTTTATTTATCTACAGAGAGTCCTCTTAGTTTGTTTTTAATTTGTATTGCTGTGTAAATTGAACTAAAGCCTAGTAATGCAAGGAATTATTTTGCTTCTTACATTCTATCTCAGACAACTAACTACTAACACCATGTTAAATCACAACTGAACTGAGAGAAGGATGGATTACCAGTTCCCCATCTTGGATGCTACGTCTGTATTCTGTTTACCAGGGCTATGTTTGCGATCAAGTTATTTGATCAATTACAGGTCATTCCACTTTTTATGCTACACACATTCATTCTCACTCTCATGCTATTTGCATGTTTATGAGTTTATTTATTCAGTAATGGTGTTCTATGTGTAAGGATTGTTTTTATTGTCCTAGCATAGTTATAACGTGCTTATCAGATTGTATAGATACATCACTATGAATGATTCATAGGAAACATTTTGACCTGATACTTGGCGTAACATTACACTATACCCAGGTCTTGACTAACAACCAGTAAGATTGGTACCCACTTATCCATATTTCCATAAAGCCTAAGATTTCAAGATGCTGTGTGATAATCATTTAATAGACAGTGATTTTTGTTCCTTGATGTAACAGCAACATTAATGAATTAGGTGTATAGTGCACATACTCAAATAATAATGCTCTTAAATATCACTCTTTGAAAAGCGACATATGTCTGTTACTTTGTTCTGTGCACCGCAATTACATAAGCCATCATTATAGATGCAACAAATTCTTACAGTTCAGTCTTTCCTTTAATCCCTTGTTATTTGTTCTCTCCAAAGACCAACAGCTAGGATCAAATGCAATCTTTTTAATACTCTGCACTACATATCTAGTGACTTTGAAAGGGTAGCTCTGAAGCTTATGTCACATTAACCTTAACCAGGACCTTGCAGAGGAAGGATTACATCCTGGAGGCAAGATTTAAGTTTGTAAACCAGCTTCAGCACATCTATATTTTACAGGGATTGTCCAACACTTTGAAATAAGAGAAATCCCTGAACCAATAAGCCATGTCGATTGATAGTTGATAAGAGCGAAAATATAATTTAGATTAACTGACCATACGCTTCAAATAAAAGATGTACTTGATAACTACAGCTGTGTAGAAACTAAAAAAACCTTGTAGTTTTCGTTTCCATTGTCTTTTCTTGTAACACAAAACTTGTAACTCAACAAATGGGTCTCTTCATTACACTTACACATTACATGTAGATGTTGCCCATAGCCGATACAGAAACATAGCTTTACATATTCTATTGCTGCAATGATTTATTTTATATTTTCCTCCTACCAGCCCTTATGTGAAACTCAAGTCAGAGGTCCATAAACCTCTCACATTGTAAAATACAGCTTTCAAAATTATAGACACAAAGAGCAGTTATATAGACACTTTACTTTGAAAGACTGCAAGTCAGAAAGAGTTTTAAAGTTATGTCAACTAATGCCATGGTACTATCTGAAGTTTATGGGGGGGGAAAGACAGGCTTCTGTTGTGTCATCATAGCTACAAGTTCCAGATGTATGTTCACACGCATGTAGTACTGTGCATGCATGTGTTCTGCCTTGCTCTCCTTCTATATCATCTTATTCATTCTGCGTGAACCTGCATGCTGAGATCTTGTGCTTGTCTTTACTAATCCCAGAAACCAAAGATGAGGGGATTTATTTCTCCTTTAATATTAATAGAAGTTCAGGAAATAATGATGTGTTATTTTCATATGATAGTGCAAAATATTGGAACTTGAGATCATAATATGTGTTTCACATAATGGAAAAGCTTGGAAATGTAAGCAAGCCTGCCATACAGTTATGTAGGAAAATGAAACCAGAATAACAACAGTATATCAATATCGAAATAGAAGTGGGAGCGCTGTACTGCATTTTAAATATTGCTACTAGTGAATCAGGTTCATCATCAACTAATATTAAAATAATATTAACCCCTTCGCGACCGATGACGGTCCTGGACATACCGCGATCGCGCAAACAAAGACATGGCTGAGTGTCTCGAAACTTCAGCCATGTCGGAAACATCCGGGCACTGTGACAGCCAATCACAGCGCACGGATGTTAATAGCTGTCAAAGCAGGTGCCTGCTTTGACAGCTATAGTCTCTCCCTGCTCCACGGTGATCGTGGGGCAGGAAGAGACTAAATATAGTGTGTCAAGTCTCCCCCTGGTCCCCCCCAGTAACAACCAGCCCCCCCCCCCAAAGGATTTTTTGTAATTTAAAAAAAAAATTTTTTTTTAAATTTTTCTATTGTGCTAATCCTAACTCTTGGGTTAGGGTTAGAGTTCATCAAAACCCTAATCCTAGAATTATAATTAGGGTTTGTATTAACCCTAACCATAGGGGTTAAGGTTAGAGTTAAATAAAAATAAAAAAAATGTAAAAAAATTAAAAATTAAATAAATTAAAAAATTAAAAATAATAATAATAAATTGTATACAAATAAGAAGTTATTCCGTAGAGGACCAATGACGTTATGTCTGTCTGTGGTTCTCTAGGGATATTTTATTTAAAAAAAAAAGACTGCTAGTGGGGTCAGTGCTTTGCATTGGCCTCCAGCAGTAGATAGGCGCCCGCAGCAGCTGGATACATGATCCATGCAGCCGCAGGATATCAAGGATAGCAAAAATCGGTGCTTCCTACTATAGACTACATTTCCTATTCTGCTACGGTAGCTTTTGGCTTGCTGAGCATGATAGGAAATGTAGTCACAAGCATTACATAATAAATACACATTTTAAAGCTGCAATAACCGTATCCTAAATTTTGCCCTGTACCCAGAGGCGTTGCTAGGTTTCCAAAAGATCTGGGGCTATAGCCCATAAGACTTTTTTAATTTTTTAAATGGAACCATATGGGCACTTACCAATATATGCTCACCGCTCTGAGCTTCATGCCAGTTTTGTAATTTAGGAGCCTTCACAGGGCCGGTACTTCAATGGGGCAGCTGCTGCAGGCAGCACTCTGGCAGGGGCGGCACTTTGCTGCTCTATTTTCTTGTGTCCAGGGGAGCTTGATTGAAGGAGGTCTCAGCCAATCAGTTCCGAAGCCTCCCATGATTGGCTGAGACCTCCTTCACACTGAGCTCAAAGCAAAGAGATGCCTGCAGCAGGTAAGTTAAAAACTGACAGTGTGTGAATGAGTGTGTGTATGTCAGTGTGAGTATGTGCATGACAGTGTGAGTGTGTGCATGTCAGTGTGAGTGTGTGCATGTAGTGTGAGTGAGAGTGTGTGCATGTCAGTGTGAGTATGTGCATGTCAGTGTCAGTGTGTGCATGTCAGCGTGAGTGAGAGTGTGTGCATGTCAGTGTGAGAGTGTGTGCATGTCAGTGTGAGAGTGTGTGCATGTCAGTGTGAGAGAGTGTGCATGTCAGTGTGAGCGAGAGTGTGTGTCAGTGTGAGCGAGAGTGTGTGTCAGTGTGAGCGAGAGTGTGTGTCAGTGTGAGCGAGAGTGTGTGCATGTCAGTGTGAGCGAGAGTGTGTGCATGTCAGTGTGAGCGAGAGTGTGTGTATGTCAGTGTGAGCAAGAGTGTGTGTATGTCAGTGTGAGCGAGAGTGTGTGTATGTCAGTGTGAGCGAGAGTGTGTGTATGTCAGTGTGAACGAGAGTGTGTGCATGTCAGAGTGAGTGTGTTGTGTGTGTATGTATGTAACTGGCTGTGTGTGTGTGTGTATATGTATGTAACTGGCTGTGTATGTGTTGTGTGTGTGTGTGTGTATCTTTGTAACTGTCTGTGTGTGTGTTGTGTGTGTATGTAACTGGCTGTGTATGTGTTGTGTGTGTATGCATGTAACTGGCTGTGTATGTGTTGTATGTGAATATGTATGTAACTGGCTGTGCATGTGACGTGTGGGACACATTAAGGAATAATTTTTTTATAAAAAAAAAAAAAAAAACTTGCTGACTGGTGTGTGTGTGTGTGTGTTACTGGCTGTGTATGTGACTGACTGGATGTCTGTGAGGTGTGTGCATGTGAATGTCTCTGTGTATGTATGCTTTTCTGATGTGCCATTGACTGGCTCCTAAATTTTTTTGCTGGCTCCTAAAACTAAATAAAATTTGTCAAGCCCTGATATAAACATAAATCCTTCCTATGCTGTTTGGCAGTCCTGTAATAAAACATGTCACACATACACATAACACACGTGTGACGTTATTTATTACAGGACTGCCAAACAGGATAGGAATGATTTATGATTATATATATATATATATATATATATATATATATATATATATATATATTATAAATATTATAAATCATTATGCATATATAGCATAAATCACTTATTTACATCCACCTTTGTGTATTTAAGCTATATATTGTTGGTTTGAAGTTCCTTATTACAGGACTGCCAAACAGCATAGGAAGGATTTATGTTATATATATATATATATATATATATATATATATATATATATATACACACAAATGTAACATGAATCATTCCTATGCTGTTTGGCAGTCCTGTAATAAGGAATCTTAAACCAACAATATAAAGCTCAAATACACAAAGGTGGATGTAAATAAGTGACCCCAACCCTCCCTTCTCTCCACCATACCCAGAGCTTACCTGAATGGAAATAGACCTGCTCTGCATCTCCCACAAAGTGACAGCCTGCAAGGATATCTTCAGAGCTGCTTCACTGTCCCACGTGGAGCTTCCTTCACATCCCTGGTATGATGCTGTGTAAAAGCCCTGCACTGATAGGATGCTCAGTGATGTGTCAGCCAATCAGTGCAGGGCTTTCACACACAGTAATGATGCTGTGTAAAAGCCCTGCACTGATTGGCTGACACATCACTCAGCCTCCTATCAGTGTAGGGCTTTCACACACTGTCTGTGTGATGTCAGGGGGCGGAGCTATAACGGAGCTGCAGAGACTCGGGGCTTTGCTCATTACATTCGGGGCTTCAGCCCCCTTAGCCCACCCCTAGCGACGCCTCTGCCTGTACCTGCCACATAAACCTAGCAAACCTATACTTGTGGGGTACCGCTATACTCAGGGGAAGTTGCTGAACATATATTGGGGTTTTGTTTGGCAATAAAATAGAACAGCCCCTTGAAATTCATACCTAAGTTTCAAAGTGTGTGGAAATAAAACACACACAAAATTACTACGCCAAAACTTGTCAAAGATTGGTGGTAAAATGACAGAGTGAAAAGTGTCAAATTACCCCAAGTTGAATGCCCTGGGATGTCTACTTTATAAAAAATGTGTACATGTGGGGGTTATTCAGCGATTCATGTCCGATATCGGTGTTACAGTGTCACTAACGCTAATTTAAAAAAAATGTTTTTGAAACAGCTAAATGCTACTTGTATATATTAACCTAAAACATGCAAAAAAAGCAAACAAACATATAAACATTGGGTATTTCTGAACTCAGGACCTATAGTTGAATCTATTTAGCAGGTTTTTTCATTAGCTTTTGGAGCTTAGTAAAATAATTTACAAAGAAAAATCAGGAAAAGTGTTTATTTTTTAAATTTTAACCATATTTTACTATTTTTTTCACAATACAATAAATGATATGAACAAAATAATGTCATGAAAAGAAATCCCTTCTTGTCCTGAAAAAAACAATATATAATATGTGTGGGTACAGCAACCGACAAAGAAGAAAATTAAAGCTAAACACCTCAGAAGTGTTAAAACAGCCTCGGTCACTAACGCACAACATTCCAAAAACAGTCTGGTCATGAAGGGGTTAATAATGTTTCCAAACCAATTGTGTTGTATTGTTGAGCATATAGCAATTTAGTGTGATAGGCAGGGCCGGTGCAAGGATTTTTGCCGCCCTAGGCAAAATAAAAATTGCCCCCCCCACATTATCATTCCCCTCAATATCCCAGGATTTAGCCACCCGATATGCCAGGATTATTCCCCTCAATATCCCAGGATTATGCCCCTCAATGTCACAGGATTATGCCCCTCATTATCCCAGGATTATGCCCCTGAATATGCCAGGATTATGCCCCTCAATATCCCAGGATTTTGCCCCACAATATGCCAGGACTTAGCCACCCAATATGCCAGGATTTTCCCCCACAATATGACAGGACTTAGCCACCCAATATGCCAGGACTTTCCCCCCACAATATGCCAGGATTATGCTCCTCAATATGCCAGGATTATGCCCCTCAATATGCCAGGATCATGCCCCTCAATGTCCCAGCATTATGTCCCTTAATATGCCAGGATTATGCCTCTCAAAATGCCAGGATTATGCCCCTCAATATCCCAGGATTATGCCTCTCAATATGCCAGGATTATGCCCCTCAATATGCCAGGATTATGCCCCTCAATATGCCAGGATCATGCCCCTCAATATCCCAGGATTATGCCCCTCAATATCCCAGGATTATGCCCCACAATATCCCAGGATTATGCCTCTCAATATCCCAGGATTATGTCCCTCAGTATGCCAGGATTATGCCCTACAATATCCCAGGATTATGCCACTCAATATCCCATAATTTCCCCCCACAATATGCCAGGGCTTAGCCACCCAATATGCCAGGATTTTCCCCCACAATATGCCAGGATTTTCCCCCACAATATGCCAGCCAGGACTTAGCCACCCAATATGCCAGGATTTCCCCCCACAATATGCTAGCCAGGATTTAGCTACCCAGTATGCCAGGATTTTCCCCCCCAGTATGCCAGCCACCACTTAGCCACCCAATATGCCAGGATTCCCCCCCCCCCCCCCAGTATGCCAGCCAGGACTTAGCCATCCAATATGCCAGCCAGGACTTAGCCACCCAATTTGCCAGGATTTTTCCCGACAGTATGCCAGCCAGGACTTAGCCACCCATTATGCCAGGATTTTCCCCATAGTATGCCAGGATCATCCCCCTTCTCCCTTACTTACCTCGTCGCTGCTGCTCTCCCGGTGCTCTCATCTGCCCATCTGTGGCTGTGAGGGAAGCGTTGTGCGCTCCCCTCCAGCCAATGCTCATTCAGTTAAGTTTTTTTTTTTTTTTAAACAAACTTTATTGAATGCGCATTGGCTGGAGGGGAGCGCACAACGCTTCCCTCACAGCCACGGACGGGCAGATGAGAGCACCGGGAGAGCAGCAGCGACGAGGTAAGTAAAGGGGGGGATTTTTTTTTTTTTTTTGAAGCAGGGTTCCGGCGCCCCCAGCTAAGATGCGCCCTACGCAGCTGCCTAAGTCGCCTTACTGCTGGCGCCGGCCCTGGTGATGGGAAACTGTGAGTAGTACAGATGGGAGAAAATTGCCACTTACATGCACTCAAGAGAGAAAGCCATGTTTTAGTGAAGAAAATTAGCAAAAATGTGTAGTTTGGTGAATGTGGTTACAGTGCTGGGTGTTAGGGAATCGAGATGAAGTTCAGGTGCAGGGAGATGTTTACATGCAATTTCCCTCCCACTGTAATTGAGTTCATCTTTTGAGCGGCCATACACATCTTAACACCTTTAGCCAGTGACATGGTATGAATTCAATGAGACAATCCTGGTGACAGATTATATAGATAAGTAACATTGAATCAGAGAGAATGTATTGAACAGTTGAACTCAAATTTGGGTTCTTGGAGCCATGGGCAGACTTTGCAGTCGGCTACAGACTCTGCATCTCCCACAAAGTGACAGCCTGCAAGGATATCTTCAGAGCTGCTTCACTGTCCCACGTGGAGCTTCCTTCACATCCCTGGTATGATGCTGTGTAAAAGCCCTGCACTGATAGGATGCTCAGTGATGTGTCAGCCAATCAGTGCAGGGCTTTCACACACAGTAATGATGCTGTGTAAAAGCCCTGCACTGATTGGCTGACACATCACTCAGCCTCCTATCAGTGTAGGGCTTTCACACACTGTCTGTGTGATGTCAGGGGGCGGAGCTATAACGGAGCTGCAGAGACTCGGGGCTTTGCTCATTACATTCGGGGCTTCAGCCCCCTTAGCCCACCCCTAGCGACGCCTCTGCCTGTACCTGCCACATAAACCTAGCAAACCTATACTTGTGGGGTACCGCTATACTCAGGGGAAGTTGCTGAACATATATTGGGGTTTTGTTTGGCAATAAAATAGAACAGCCCCTTGAAATTCATACCTAAGTTTCAAAGTGTGTGGAAATAAAACACACACAAAATTACTACGCCAAAACTTGTCAAAGATTGGTGGTAAAATGACAGAGTGAAAAGTGTCAAATTACCCCAAGTTGAATGCCCTGGGATGTCTACTTTATAAAAAATGTGTACATGTGGGGGTTATTCAGCGATTCATGTCCGATATCGGTGTTACAGTGTCACTAACGCTAATTTAAAAAAAATGTTTTTGAAACAGCTAAATGCTACTTGTATATATTAACCTAAAACATGCAAAAAAAGCAAACAAACATATAAACATTGGGTATTTCTGAACTCAGGACCTATAGTTGAATCTATTTAGCAGGTTTTTTCATTAGCTTTTGGAGCTTAGTAAAATAATTTACAAAGAAAAATCAGGAAAAGTGTTTATTTTTTAAATTTTAACCATATTTTACTATTTTTTTCACAATACAATAAATGATATGAACAAAATAATGTCATGAAAAGAAATCCCTTCTTGTCCTGAAAAAAACAATATATAATATGTGTGGGTACAGCAACCGACAAAGAAGAAAATTAAAGCTAAACACCTCAGAAGTGTTAAAACAGCCTCGGTCACTAACGCACAACATTCCAAAAACAGTCTGGTCATGAAGGGGTTAATAATGTTTCCAAACCAATTGTGTTGTATTGTTGAGCATATAGCAATTTAGTGTGATAGGCAGGGCCGGTGCAAGGATTTTTGCCGCCCTAGGCAAAATAAAAATTGCCCCCCCCACATTATCATTCCCCTCAATATCCCAGGATTTAGCCACCCGATATGCCAGGATTATTCCCCTCAATATCCCAGGATTATGCCCCTCAATGTCACAGGATTATGCCCCTCATTATCCCAGGATTATGCCCCTGAATATGCCAGGATTATGCCCCTCAATATCCCAGGATTTTGCCCCACAATATGCCAGGACTTAGCCACCCAATATGCCAGGATTTTCCCCCACAATATGACAGGACTTAGCCACCCAATATGCCAGGACTTTCCCCCCACAATATGCCAGGATTATGCTCCTCAATATGCCAGGATTATGCCCCTCAATATGCCAGGATCATGCCCCTCAATGTCCCAGCATTATGTCCCTTAATATGCCAGGATTATGCCTCTCAAAATGCCAGGATTATGCCCCTCAATATCCCAGGATTATGCCTCTCAATATGCCAGGATTATGCCCCTCAATATGCCAGGATTATGCCCCTCAATATGCCAGGATTATGCCCCTCAATATGCCAGGATCATGCCCCTCAATATCCCAGGATTATGCCCCTCAATATCCCAGGATTATGCCCCACAATATCCCAGGATTATGCCTCTCAATATCCCAGGATTATGTCCCTCAGTATGCCAGGATTATGCCCTACAATATCCCAGGATTATGCCACTCAATATCCCATAATTTCCCCCCACAATATGCCAGGGCTTAGCCACCCAATATGCCAGGATTTTCCCCCACAATATGCCAGGATTTTCCCCCACAATATGCCAGCCAGGACTTAGCCACCCAATATGCCAGGATTTCCCCCCACAATATGCTAGCCAGGATTTAGCTACCCAGTATGCCAGGATTTTCCCCCCCAGTATGCCAGCCACCACTTAGCCACCCAATATGCCAGGATTCCCCCCCCCCCCCCAGTATGCCAGCCAGGACTTAGCCATCCAATATGCCAGCCAGGACTTAGCCACCCAATTTGCCAGGATTTTTCCCGACAGTATGCCAGCCAGGACTTAGCCACCCATTATGCCAGGATTTTCCCCATAGTATGCCAGGATCATCCCCCTTCTCCCTTACTTACCTCGTCGCTGCTGCTCTCCCGGTGCTCTCATCTGCCCATCTGTGGCTGTGAGGGAAGCGTTGTGCGCTCCCCTCCAGCCAATGCTCATTCAGTTAAGTTTTTTTTTTTTTTTAAACAAACTTTATTGAATGCGCATTGGCTGGAGGGGAGCGCACAACGCTTCCCTCACAGCCACGGACGGGCAGATGAGAGCACCGGGAGAGCAGCAGCGACGAGGTAAGTAAAGGGGGGGATTTTTTTTTTTTTTTTGAAGCAGGGTTCCGGCGCCCCCAGCTAAGATGCGCCCTACGCAGCTGCCTAAGTCGCCTTACTGCTGGCGCCGGCCCTGGTGATGGGAAACTGTGAGTAGTACAGATGGGAGAAAATTGCCACTTACATGCACTCAAGAGAGAAAGCCATGTTTTAGTGAAGAAAATTAGCAAAAATGTGTAGTTTGGTGAATGTGGTTACAGTGCTGGGTGTTAGGGAATCGAGATGAAGTTCAGGTGCAGGGAGATGTTTACATGCAATTTCCCTCCCACTGTAATTGAGTTCATCTTTTGAGCGGCCATACACATCTTAACACCTTTAGCCAGTGACATGGTATGAATTCAATGAGACAATCCTGGTGACAGATTATATAGATAAGTAACATTGAATCAGAGAGAATGTATTGAACAGTTGAACTCAAATTTGGGTTCTTGGAGCCATGGGCAGACTTTGCAGTCGGCTACAGACTCTATGGATGGGATCCATGGGACTGCACCTCAATGATAAAGGGAGTGCAGTGTTAGGGAAGATGGCTATAGATTTAGATGAGCTTTTAAACTAGGCTCTGGGGGGGAGGGTCAAGATCACAATTAAGTAATGGTAGCTAGAGTAGATTGAAAGGTGGGTCTAGCTATGGGAAAGGAGGAGGAAAGCAGTGGTGGGGTTTACATAGCTAATAGGGAGGTACATACAATTAAACCTGCGGGCATTAAGTGTCAACTAAACAGAAAATGGGTAGCAAATGCAAGAAGTTTGACAAACAAAATGGATGAGCTGGAGATGCTGGTAAGTGCTGAACAGTAAGATTTAATCGAAATCACAGAAACGGAGTGGTATGAGACCCATGACCGGTCAGTTAATTTACAAGGCTAATCACTTTTTAGAAAGGACAGAGTAAATAGAAAAGAGGGAGGGATTTGTCTATCTGTAAATATTAAATGAAATCCCAGTATTAAAGAAGGTGTGCATGATGAAACTGGAACTGATGTGGAGACACTGTGGGTGGAGATTAGCATAGACACTAAAAAGAGTCACACATTAATTAGTAGGTGTATGCTACGAGCCACCAAATATTAGCATTGATGGAGAAGATCAGCTTTTCTTACAAATTTAAAAGGCTGTAAATCTGAATGAAGTTTTAATCATGGGGGATTTTAATTACCCAGATATAGATTGGAAATCAAACATTATAAAAGCAAGGGATCGGCATTATAATTTATAGAGTACAAAGATGCCAACAAAGCCTGCAAAAAGGCAATTAAAATTGCTAAATTGGAAAATGAGAAAATTATTTCTAATGAGAGTAAAACTATCCCAAAAATTAGTATCTAAATGGAAAAAAGTTAAAGGTAGAAATTATCCCTTGCTATCCCAAATGGGAAATTTGGTTAGTGAGGACAGAGAGAAAGCAGACATTTTAAATACCTTTTTTCCTTCTGTTTATACTAAGGAAGAACCGATGGATCAGCCCCTAATACCATAAGTTATGGAACAGTCACCACAAACATGGGATTGGTGCTTCTGCAATTTAACTCTGTTAAGATAGACAAGGCCCCAGGGCCAGATGCTATACACCAAAGGGTCCTTAGAAAGTTAAGCATAATTCTGGCCAGACCACTATTTATGATCTTTAGGGATTCTTTCAGTTCAGGTATAGTGCCAACAGACTGGTGAAAGGTGGATATCATTCCAATATTTAAAAAGGGATCAAAATCTTGCTGGGTAATTATAGGCCAGTGAGCTTGACATCTGTAGTGGGGAAATTATTTGAAGGATTGCTAAAGGTATACACTCAAGAATACATCTTGATTCAGAATATAATTAGTAAAAGTCAACATGGTTTTGTGAAAGACAGGTCTTGTCAAACAAATTTAATAACATATGAAGAAGTCAGTGAAAAGATAGATCTAGGTGTGACAGTTGGTGTGATCTATTTGGACTTTGCTAAAGCATTTGATACAGTTCCACACAAAAGGTTACTCTACAAATTGAGAGAAATAGGTTTGGGGCAAATGTATGTATTTGGATTGAAAATTGGCTAAAAGATAGAATGCAAAAAGGTAGGGTTGATGTAAATGGAAAATACTCAAATCGGACCAGGGTATTGAGAGGATTATCTCAGGGGTATGTTTTAGGCCCTCTTCTTTTTAATTTGTGTATTAATCACCTCCCAAGTTGTGCTGAGAGCCATGTTTCAGTGTTTGCTGGTGACACTAAATTAGGTAAGGTAATACAGACTAATCTTGATGTTTGTTCTTTACATGAAGATTTGAACAGAGTAGGAGACTGGGCAATTAAGTTGCAAATGAGGTTCAATATAGACAAATGTAAAGTTATGCATTATGGGAAACATAATGACAGAGCAACATATACTTTAGGTATTTCCCTGGGAAAAAATACTAATGAAAATGATTTAGGAATAATTGTAGATAACAGACTTAGCAACAGTGCTCAATGCCAGCCAGCAGCTGCAAGGGCCAATAAGATATTGGCATGGATTAAACGAAGTATAGATTCACAGGAGGAGGATATCATCTTGCATCTTTACTAGTCAATGGTAAGACCTCACCTTGAATATGCAGTACAATTCTGGGGACCAGTCCTTAAAAAGGATATAATGGAACTAGAAAACGTGCAAAGGAAAGCTACAACATTAAGGGGATTGGAGGATCTTAGTTATGAAGAGAGACTTAAACAATTGCATTTATATATGTAAGAAAAAAGGCATCTCAGAGGAGATATGACAACATTTTGTAAATATGTGCAGGACCAATATAAAGAGCTCTCCAGTGACCTGTTCACTATCAGAAATGTACAAAGAACAAGAGGTCACCCCCTGAGACTGGAAAGCAAAGATTTCATAGACAGCAAAGGAAGGGGTTCTTTATGGTGAGGACAATAAAGTTATGGAACTCATTGCAAAGTAGTGCAATCAACTACAATATATGCATTTAAGAATGGTCTGGGTTTTTTTATTTTAGAAAAGCAGAACATACAGGGCTATTAACAATAGAATAAGCATTAATAATAGAGCTTATTGATCCTAGGAGGTGTTTTTTTTCCTTCTTTTGGATCAAAAACTGCAATGAAAGGTAGAAGGGTTGAACCTGATGGTCTTGTGTAATTTTTTTAAACCTAAATTACTATGTTACTATGTTACGATGCTGCATGAATGTTGCAAGGTATGTGAAAATTGTGAAGATGCTCATATGATGCACAGATGCAAGTAACATAAGTATGTCCACATGCTGAGGTGTTCTAAATAGGCAGAAATTAGTACATTTTGGAAGAGTGTTTTAAAAACATAAACAACTATTTTCTACTTTGTACAAAAACAAAAAAAAATAACAACAAAATGCATAAAACTTAGTTTTTTTTTATCAATCTCAAGTAAACCGACACTGTTTTGTTCTAATATATTTTTCAACATCATGTAAATCCTATGGATAACTTGCATTACGTGCATAATTAAGTTCCATGGATGGTAGATGATACCTGATTACATGGTGAGGAACAAAACATGCGTCTGTAACCAAATTTTCAATGAAGCCATTGTCTTCATTACATAAATTACCGTATTTGCTTGATTATAAGACGACCCTGATTATAAGACGACCCCCCCAAATTTTTACATTCCTTTAGGAAAAAAACTAAAAGCCTGATTATAAGACTACCCTATAGGAAAAAAGTTTAACTTGTATATATGTAAATTGCTTTTTAATATTTAATAAAAAATGTATATTATACAAATGCATTTCTTGTTTTTATTTGCTTTTATGTGCCAATGCGGCCTCTCTCCCGCTTCCCCAGCTATCTTTCCCCCCCAGTGTTGTCTCTCTCTCCCCCAAAACTTCTCTCTCTTGTCTCTATCTATTCCCCCTCCCCTTTTCTCTCTGTCCCCCTCCCTCCCCTTGTCTGTGTCTCCCCCCCTTGTCTGTCTGTGTCCTCCCCTCTCCCCCTCCCTTTGTCTCTCTATCCCCCCCTCCACTTTTATCTCTGTCCCCCTCCCTCCCCTTGTCTGTGTCCCCCCCCTTTGTCTGTCTGTGTCCTCCCCCCTCCCCCTCTCTTTGTCTCTTTCTCCCCCCCCTCCCCTTGTCTGTCTGTGTCCTCTGTCCACCCCCTCCCCCTTACCTGGTTTCGTTCCCTGGTGGCTAGTGGGGGCAGCCGGGGGATGTCTGCACGATACGTGCAGACATCCTCCATGCTGCCCGACACGGCAGTCTATAGACTGCCGTGTCGGGCAGCATGGAGGATGTCTGCACGTTTCGTGCAGACATCCCCCAGCTGCCCGATTCACCCTGGTGGCTAGTGGGGCAGCAGAGGATGTCTGCGCGATGAGTGCAGACTCCCCTGCTGCCGCCCGGCACGATCGCCGGGACTTTTGTGACGAAAGCGGAAGTACCCGGCTTCAGCATAGAAGCCCCGGCGGTCGTGCTGGGCGGAAGCAGGGGAGTCTGCGCTCATCGCGCAGACATCCCCTGCTGTTAGAGAGGGGGATCCAGGTCCCCTGCAGCTCTGCTGGGGACCTGGATCCCTGTCTTATAGTCTGACCTCAATTTGAGGTCAGATTATAAGAAGACCTCGAATGTAAGACGAGGAGGATTTTTCAGAGCATTTGCTCTGAAAAAAACCTTGTCTTATATGCGAGCAAATACGGTAATAATTATATTATTTTTCTAATTGCCATAATATATCAAACTTCATTATAATTCATTTAAATTATTTTGAAAAATAAACATTCTTAGTTACTATTTATAATGAAAATGATTAGTTAGCTAATGTTATGTGACAAGAAGTAAAATATTACAGTTCGATCATTGGTATTTTTTATTATGTAACATGTATGGACAACATAGGCATAAGGCTAGATATGTATAATTAAGAAGATTGATGAAGCTCTGCTCCAGAATCACATGTCTAACCGGGCATTTTTAATAATCCAAAGGGAGGATGGATCCAATAAAACATAGCTTTGATTTATTCCATTGTACAAGCAGATACATGCAGGTAGAATTGCCTACAATTAAGTCGATTGAATGAAACACATCAGGCGGTATTTCCATCCTTATTGGAAATCTTGCAAATTCTAAAACCATGTAAAAGGTATTCTCTTAAATAAATAGGTATCTGAGGCTAACTCCTAACATGCAAACTCTATGGGAGTTATAGATTTAAAAATCGTTCATTTCACAAAATTTTACAATAATGTCAATATCTTCACATATATAAGTTAAGTATAAACAGTGAATAATGGTTGATTGACAACAGTTTTGCCAAAATTAAGCCAAAAGTGGAAATATTATCCATTTTGTGTGTTTATCAAACTCCACTATTTTGCCTTATTTGTGATAGATTCAATATATTTATAAGTACTATCTAATGTGGCAATATATGTCATGCTTACTATTATATTTGTTTTTAAAAAAAATACTAAATATTATAGATATTTTTTTCAATTAATGTTGATAAATTGACAATATTCCAGTTCTTCTTTTTTAAGTCCACAAAGACTCATTTGTCCGATTGAGTTTTGTAAATATCATAGAGGCGATTAATACAAATTGATCTGTAAAAGGCCTCTGGTTTATATTTACATCTGGATGGATTTGTATTATTTATTTATTGAATACTTTATTGACAAATTAAGTCTCAGTTTCACCTTGGTTACATCACTTTACTGAGAACAGGATGTTTATGTACAATATGCCATCAGGTGCATTACAAATATGGTTTACTTAATGTCTGGCATTAATCTTTTTTTAGATTTAAGTAAGCACTTTTACATGTAAACTGACCTTTAAATGCAAGTATCATATCCCAAATGCTCTTCAAAGTTATGGAGACCTGGTATTACTATTTCTTTAAGTTTTCAGTTTATTATATTTTCATGACTTTCATCATATATAACCTTTTTTTGTTGGTAACTAAAGACTATCTGTTATCACCAGTCCAGCATTTATTGAATTTATAATGTACATAATAACAAAACTGTCTGTGAAATTAGGACTTTTAGAATAAATATAAATATAAAAATAAAATAATTATATTAAGAAAATAACAGTCACTAGAAACTACCTGCCTTACACAATAACATACACAGAATAAAGTTGTTCTACAGAATAAAGGGCTACAATTCAATTGTTAATGTCTGAGTCATTTGCATAAATCCTAAAAAAGGGAAACACTGCACATTGCAAATAAATTAGTTTTTACAATAATCATTAAAATATAATTTATTATAGCTTTTACCACACATTATATTCTGAGACATATTGATAAGACATACTTTAAAGGCATATATCTTTTTCTTTATGAATTAAAACCAGATTTTTATATTTCTCATGATAACACTTTTACAGTCTAGTTAGGTGGCGGTAGTCTATTTAAAAAACGACAAGGGGATGGAGTGTACCTTGCATATCCATTGCATGAGCCAAATTGATGAGAGCAATAGGAGCAGAGTAAGGGGATTGTGGCTCACAGACTTCTTCTTATCATTGGCACTGACAAGTTGGCTTTGATGTTTATTTTCAAGATTGCTCACTGTCATTCTAATGAAAAGTAGAAAAAATGGTGGTAATTTACTTAGGTTGGAACTCTATCCAAGCACATCTCCTGTCCCAATATAGAAATGTGTAACATCTAGAGATCTATAGCACAAAGAACGGAATGTGTCCTTCATGTAGGCTAGAACCCCATATAACTGAACATGGATATGAAAGGGAAAAAAGAAGTGGCATTTAGGAAACATCAATGGATAAAGACCAGTATGTATACAAATTCTCTGAACTCTCTCTAAAGTATCTATAATCTTCTGGAGATACAGTCTCTAGTACTGTGTACAATACTGCAAGTGAGGTCCCACCAGTGTGTGAAATATTCTATATTTTCCCTTGGGTAATACGCCCAAGGAGCGTTATCTTGCACGTATCCACAATAAATGTCAGTTGCCACAGCTTTCTAGTTTACCTAAATCATTTGACATTTGGCAACCCTGTTGCAAATCTTTATGTCATTGGCAAAAATACCATCAAGACCTTCTGCAATATCCTTAATTAAAATATTGCAGACAATGGGTACGAGTATAAATCCTTGAGGTGCACCACTGGTAATTATTATTTGCTCCAAATATACTACATTAACTACAACCTTCTGATTTGGACTTAATCTTTGCCTATGAGCGAAACGCGATAAATGAAATGTTCATCTCACCTCATTCCAGCTAATGAATAGATCCCAATTCCTCAAAAATATGTAGGAATTAACTCAGGTATTACAGAGTTAGTATAATTTTATTAATATACCTTTAATGAATTGGCAAGTACAATGAATAACTAAGTAAAATAATTCACAGTAACATAATTCAGCAATGCTTGAGATGTGCTTGCCCAGTTGTTTCAAAAATGGCCCATTTGGTTCTCATATGCCATAACAAGTTATGACTAAAACACAATATTTAGCTTTAAGAACATTTTGTTCACATACCAGTAGCTTAAAAAAGTACACTAACTGTGGGAGTAAATAAATTATGTACTACCATAATGCTGAAAAAATAAAATAAAAGAGTATACAAACATGTTTCAAATGTTTCAGTAAATTACACAAAACCCATTAACCATGCAACATTTTTCAACCACTCATGCATAATTAGCTGATGTTCTGATACAAGCATCAATAAAGAAAGAATGATCATTAGTTTAATTGAATGGTGAAGAACTCTAATGGCAATGCTTTCTGTGATAATTGAATAATTACATGGATGAATCAATATTTTCCAGCTCAATTTCCTGACAGAATTCTTTATTGCAGGGAAGTTTTGGTTATTTTTTTTAAGAAACATGTACTTGAAAATAGGTTTTGGAACAGGGAAGTCAGTTTATGTATGGCTTGAAATATATCGATGTAACATACACCTACATGGAGTGTATGACAAAGGACCCCAATTTATACAAATGTTTTTTCTACTGAATATGAATTAGTTATATGAATGCACTGTGATTGATTGATTTAAAATCAATTTTAGCTATTTCATTTTTTTTTTTTATAATTCTCTTATTATTAATATTTTAAATGCATACAATAATTACCCAAAAGTAGTAACATCAACACAGGGATCTATTCAATATACCGTGAGCTGGCCTAAAATGGGGCCAGGTCTGGAAAAAATAGACAAAAACTGGAAAATTGCATATTTCGGATATTCAAAATAACTGATATCTGGACTAAATAGGCTAAGTTAGCCAATTCCATAGAGACACATTATAATAATTAGTTTTGGGAAATTTAGCAGTTTAAAGTATAAGATTTTAGCTATTCTAAAAGTGCGATTATAATCCAAATTTGGGAAAATATTCAGCATTTCGTCCATTTCAAGTATCCAATTTTTAGGTGCAGAATTCAATTTTAAAGGCCCTAAAAGTACAGTAAAAAAGTGTTTTTTTTTCATTTTGCATTCCAATGCCTCATCTTGTCCAAGGAAAAACTCTAATCCTGGCTCTAATCCTGCTATAAAACGGTGCTCATTATCTATACTTTATATTATCTGCCATTAATTGGGTGTGAGTTAAGTGCAACAATAATTTGTTTTAATTTCTTGAATTTGTGCCTATTTCCCATGGAATGTTCAGTATATCTTGGTTGAATTTCTGCTAATTTTCTGGATATTGTGGTTATTTTTTCAATCTGCAAAACCTTCCATAGGATATAATGGAGTGTTTGAAGCTACCACTTGTGTTTGGCCCTTTTCAAATGGATTTCAGACACTTTTCATATTGATCTCCATTTGACAGTCATAACCAACTTTCAGCCATATTTGGAGGCATTACGCTGAAAGGCATGATTTTTAGGACAATTGGTTTCACCAACATGCTCCAAATCAGTCTGAAATGTAGGCGTCCGATTCGACCTCTGAACATCGTAGCTACCTGAATAAACCCTCTACAATAAAGACCACTATGTAACAGTTAAAAAAAATTAACAACACATTTAATTGTTCTTTTTATGCACCATATACTCTAAATATAAATACTGAATATTGAATTTAGTAAATACTTTTTGATTTGTGTTTTTTTTTTGCTAGTGCAGTTTAGAAGATCAAATGTCATAGAATTTGAATACAAATATGCTTTTTTTCAGTACTACTGCCATAAGGAAACAGATTTCTGAAATCAAAATTATAATTTGTATTTGTTGCTAAATTTATATATGGAAATGAACCACAAATTTAGGATGCAATAGATTCTAAAATAAGGTACATTGTTCATATACATGAATATGAACTACAATTAGTATAGCTAATTTTGAAAGCTTTTATTTCCTAACAAAATGCTAGTACATCGCAGGCATTTGGTCATAAATGCTTCATTAAGTAGATTAGGTTTGAGGCTGGCATAGAGAAATATTGTCTTCCTCATCCCTTTGGCACTCAAAGGATTAATAAAACCTAGAGAAAGTTTACATGAAATGTAGAAAGTGGAGCAGACAAAAAAAAGTCTTCTTGATACAGTCAAATGAATTCATCGACCAATGATCATGTTAATACAACATCAATTTACTTTTTATCTGCTTTAGTAACTGAATCTTCTGTAATTCAGTATTCTTCTGATCAAATTCTGCTGTGTGAGGAATTTCATTCAACATTTTGTTTAAACATATAAATCTTGTATCGGGAAATCTGGATCACTTTCCATTACAATATATTGTGACAAGTAAACAATGTCGGATACCACAGGAATAGGATATGTAAAGAAAGAAAGTCATATGCTAATACATCTTTAACCCTTTAAGGACCAGGGATTTTCCTGGGCCAAGGACCAGAGCGTTTTTCAATTTTTAATACGCGGTTTTTGAAACATAAATTTCCTCTCTCTCATTTAACGTACCCATACAAGTTATATGTTGTTTTTTAGAGGACAGTTAGAGCTTTCTTTTGATACCCTATACATAAAAATGATTTACATTTTAGTATTAAAAAATACATATAAAAGAGGAAATTTTTGAGGAAAAAAAAGTTTTTCCCCATTATTTTCCCAATAATAAGCTACATAACTAGTGCAACACTAACCCACTTATCCCCCCTAATTAACTAACTAATAAAAAAGAAAAATATTGGTTCCCAAACCCCCCATAACAAAAAAGACAGAAAAAAACTCTGAAGAGTGCGATGTCAGATCAGTAAAAATCATGCAACAGGCATGCAGGGGTTAAATTTTATTAAATAAATATATTAAAATTACCTTTATTTATTCAAAAAAACTTTATAAATTGTAAAAATAAAAAAATCTGTTAAAAAAAAAACTAAATGAGGGCCATAAAGTGGAAGGAAACTGATCACAGTTAAAAACTGTGATCAGCAATGAAAGGGTTAATTTTTTTTTTTTTTTTTTAACCTATGTGTGTATAATTAATTTATTTTTACTTACAGGTCACTCTCTGTGCTTCACTATAAGAATGTGAAGCACAGAGAGTGAATTAGAGGCAAAGTCAGTGTGTGAACACACTGACTTTGCCATCTAATTTGCATGTTATCGCAGTGATGACTAAATCACCGCGATCACATGGCCGGAAACTGACCGATCGGGTCCAGGAGCTTTGCCTCGGGTGCGAGGCTTAGTCCTGGACCCGTTGCAGACTAGCTGGCGGTGCCCACGGAGCGCACCGCCGGCTAGACTGCATGACGAGTTAACTCATCATAAGGTCGCTAACGCTGCGGCTCTTATGACGAGTTAACTCGTCATAAGGACGGGAAGGGGTTAATAAATCTTTAATAGAAGTGTAAGTGTATTCTGTATACTGTTATATTAGTATGTATTAATACTGTATCAGACAAGAGCCATCAAGTCAACAAAGGGTGCAATAAAGTTAAAAAAGCACAATTTTTTGGGGATATATGCACATATATACCATTTTTATGGTATATTTATAGGTATTATAAATAATTAAAGTATAAATGATACACAGCACCTACTGAATAATATTTAATAATAAACTGATTTGACTCCACAACCATATGAATGAAAATATTAATACAAAGCCCAAAATTTGGACAGAATAGGCATACGTATACAGTGCCTTGCAAAAGTATTCACCCCCCTTGGCATTTTTCATGTTTTGTTCCCTCACAACCTGGAATTAACATGGATTGTTTGAGGATTTGCATCATTTAATTTACAGAACATGCACACTTTGAATTTGTTTTATTTTTTTTTTACTGTGAAGTAAACAACAAATAGGACAAAATAACAGAAAAAGTCAATGTGCATAACTATTGACCCCTTTTGCGGCAATCACAACTCCAAGTTGCTTTGTATAAGTCTCTATGAGCTTGCCACATCTTACCACTGGTATTTTTGCCCATTCCACCTTGCAAAACTGCTCCAGCTCCTTCAAGTTAGATGGTTTGCACTTGTAGTACAGCAGTCTTTAACCCCTTAGTGACTGAGTGCTATGCTGCATTTGATGTGCCTTGAAGACCAGAATTCCATTATTTTTGTAATACGTCTACTGAACTGTCAATTTCTTTCTTTGTGTTCAGTCCACCCACACAAATTATATATCATTTTTTAAAGGACAGATAGGGCTTTCATTTGATACTATTATTTTCATCATATAATATAATTTACTATAAAAAAAAAATATATAAAATATGATGAAAATATGACATAATAAACACTTCTTCTAACTTTGACCTAATTTTTTTTTACACAATTACAAATGGTAAAAAAGACCCCATCTATATATTTCTAATATTTGTCCTGAGTTTATTAATACCAATGTTTCCTTGTTTGTCTATGTTTTATTTCAAGTAATAGGACAATAAACAATATTAGTGTTTTTTTTTTTGCTTTCTAACCATTTTCTTCTACAGTGACTTTTTTACCCCAACCCTAAATTTACCCCAACTCTAAATTTACCCTAACCCTAAATCTACCCCCACCCCTTAATCTAACCCTTGTAATCATCCGAACCCCCTGTAAACCAAATTATGACCCTAATTATGACCCTAACCCTAGATCTAGGTTTAGTAGATCTAGGGTTAGCTTTTTCCATGTATTTATTTATTTTATTTATTTATTTAATTCATTTTTTCTTACAGACTGTGATATACTTAACTGCCTCTAGGGGCAGTCAAGTAGCGGTTTCAGAGCGACGGAATAGATTTTTTTTTCTCTCTTCCGTCGCTCTCCTCTGGGCACGCTGTATTGGAGGAGCATTGGAGGATCACAGGGTGATCGCGGTGCCCAGGGGGGCTCAGAAGGTTTTGCATGATGCCTCTCTTGAGGCATCATTGCAACACTTTAACACAGATAGGCAATGATCAGCTTTCACTGTCTATGTGTGTAACGTGCATACGATCACATTCGCGGTGATCGTATGCGAGCGGGGGGGTTAGGGGGGGCTGAACCACTAAAGTGTTGCTTTAGCAGTGTGTTTGGGGTCATTGTCCTGCTCAAAAGTGAACCTCAGTCCTAGCCTCAAATCACGCACAGAGTGGTACAGGTTTTGTTTAAGAATATACCTGTATTTAGCACCATCCATCTTTCCCTCAACTGTGACCAATTTCCCAGTCCCAGCTGCCATCTCTTGGCAGGTTTGCTTTTGTGCCATGTTCTTTCATTTGGTTATGATAGATCTGATGGTGCTCCTGGGGATCATCAAAGATTTGGATATTTTCTTATAACCTAACCCTGACTTGAACTTCTCAACAACATTGTCCCTTACTTGTTTGGGGAGCTCCTAAGTCTTCATGGCAGTGTTTGGTTAGTGATGCCTTATGCTTAGCTTCATTTCACTAATTATGTGACTTCTGAAGGTACTTGGTTGCACCAGAACTTTTTATGGGCTTCATAACAAAGGGGGTGAATACACACGCACATGGTAATTTTCTATTACTATTGTGTTCTGATCCATCACATAAAATTCAGATTAATAAAACATTGAACTTGAGGCTGTAATGTAACAACAAATGTAAAATGTGTCAAATGTGTCAAGGGGGGTGAATATTTTTGCTAGGCACTGTACGCAGATGATCCCAGATGATAGGTGTTTGGAATCATAAACACTTAAGCCTCTAATAGTATTGCAAAACCATACAGTTTACTGATTACTGTCAAAGGGCAAGGGAGAACTGGAAAACATATATAGAAATTAGACAGTGCTTAAATAATTATAGTCATGAAACAGATGTATATTTAAATATATTTAATAAAATAGAGTTTTGGAAAATACTCAAAACCCACAGAATAAATAAGAAAGATGGGTATATTATATCTTGCTGTTTTATGCAATTAACAGCTTGAACTCTAAAGCATAAACAATTATTTGGGCAGTCATGTGTTTCGCTGAAACAGCTTAGTTGGGTAAAAGGGGCTAGTCAGTGCTAGCCCTTCATTGGGTCCAGGTTGGTCCTTTCGACCATCCCAGTCTCTTGTTCTGCTTTGTTTACAAATAATTTATCCCTAGTGCACTGTCCCGCAATACTACAAGACCGCACTCAAGCTAACTTCTGCATGGGGAAACGTTTCTGTACAGACTGTAATCTATGCTTCTGACACAGAGCACTGTGACATAATGGCACTCAGAATGAAGGAGTTCCTTGGCATTGTCTGTGCCAGTATTTAAGGCACAAACCACTCTGGACAACAAAAGCAGGTCTCCTTGCCAGCCTCCTATCTGGTATTGGTGATTTTACAAAAAGACAATGGATGACTCACATAATGACAGGAAGACTCTTTGCACCTATTGTCTTGATATGCAAACATGTACACATTTCAACCTCCAAAATAAACACTGCACACAGCTTCTCACAATAACTTGCTCCTCAGAGGATATACTTCCATGCTGGCTGTCACGTGGCTGCCAATTCCAGGTTTGCAGCAATTTTTGGCAGCGATTATGATTATGGGGATCTTGGCCGGAGGAAATTAAGTGAGTCCCACATCCACCTCTGCCTTGTTTGATCTATACCCAATCGTGGCAGCGGCAGTAACATGGAGCGCGTCTTGGTCAGGTAGGTCAGTAAGGTGTTTTTCCAACGACATGGCTACATTCCAGGTGTTCTTAACATTGTTGCTGATCACTTATCTCGATCTCGATTGGAGGAATTCCAAAGAGCATTACTTATGGCAGCTCAGGCAGCTACTCCAGCACCACTGTAGTGAGACATGACTATGGACTAGACAATCTATTAGCTCAGGGTCGGCACCTCACACACTTGCCATCAACACTAAAAAAAATCGTATGATAGGGATTTCCACATTTTTAACAGGTTCTTGCTAGAGTTCAATGCTGTTGAAACATTTTCCATGGAGACAATGGTCGGTTTCATTTCTTTTTGCCACCTTCGCTTAAAATTGTCCTTTGATACTATTAAATTATATTTAACCGGCATACAACACTGTATCCTCACTTCATGGCCTAACAACCACAGTTTCCTATTATCCTATCAGATTAAACAATATTTAAAGGTATAAAAGACTACAGACCTATTGCTACACCCTCTAGATTACCCATCCATGGTCAACTGTTCCAGTCACTTTCTGATCTCAAAGATACCTCACTGTTTGAAACACAAACAAATCACACCATTTATCTGGCTTTCTATGGTTTTCTCAGGCCAAGATTATTCACTGCCATAAACACTAACACCCCCGACTACATCAAAAGAGCTCTCCTCATAAAGACACACGACCATTATGTATTATCCCTAAACCATACAAAAACTAATGGAAGGGGTCAATCAGTAAAGATCCCTTATTACCCAACCAACAATCAATGGTGCCCGTCAAAGTTCTGGATATATACCTAACATCAATTCAAGGTTCTCTACCTCTGCTAGCTCTACACGGTAATACTCTGACCACAAGTAGGTTCATGCTTTATGTCAGAATGTTGTTGGCAAAGTCTTAATCTAGCTAGTTACTCTGGTTACTCCTTCAATATAGGAGTCGCTAGAATGGCCTACAACAAACATATACCTGTGCATATCATTAAGCCCTTCAGACAGTGGAAGTCCTCTGCATTTTTCAGATACATACCTCAACCAGTTCAGGAGACACGTCAAGTTTTCTGTGACGTGAATATGTAATGTATCATAAGATGTTGTTGTAGAGAAAATAAATGTTGGGATTGTTTATTCCTTTTTGCCCTCTTTTATTACAGGCCATCCGCATCGTCGGTTCCGGTACACCACAACCGACTGTTGTCATATTTGTGTTTGTCTAACTTAAGGAATTGCATAACTACTTCTAACATTCTCATTATGGCTTTAATCCCCAAACACAAATATATATATATATATATATATATATATATATATATATATATATATATACTGTATATATATAAATATATTACATATTTTATTTATTGTGGGTGAAAGGTAACAATGTAAAAGTTAGAAGAAATTTACACTTGTATATGTATATTTTCAAATAATGTAGATGTGACTTATTTAGCCTATGGAAAAGCATTTGACACAGCGGCATACTTGAGGTTACTACATAATTTGAATTATGTAAGACTAATAGAAAACATTTGCAATTTAGCAGAAAACCAAATTAAGGTTGTCACTGTAACCTTTTGAAATTGGACCAAAACTGTTAATAGAGTAAACTCGAGTGAAGTACTTGGCTTTTCATGTTTAATTTGTTGATTAATTGCCTTAAAGTGAGATGAGAAGACAAGTCTGAATCTTCACAGGTAACACTGCTTACTGATAGAACAATATGGCAAAGTCCTTACTGAAGTATAGGGCACATGTAAAAAACCATAATAGATGACTGTATGGCATTAAATAGCAAAAAATATGTACTTCACTCCTGATATGGTGACAAATGTATTAATTAGTCATGTATACCCTACTGCAATAAGATACTGGAGTGGTCCTTTGACTTGGTCGAGATCAATGTTAATCTCTCTTTGCCAGTTCTACATAAAAATCTTTTAATGCAATAACAATATTGTGTCTCTGCTACTAATAAAATGCATGAATAAAGGTGTTTTATTATTGATAACAAATATTGAATATTTGATTTAGAATAAACGATGTGTTGCTAAATTTACCACTATACTTAAAGGGACACTCCCACCAAAAAATGAAAAGGTTTAATTTTTTTATTTTGTATTGTTGATTTCATATATGTCTTTAATTTTTGTTATGTGACTATATTTAATAAAATATGTAACTAAACGAGTGTGATTGGGTGCCTCCTTTTTGTGAAATAGTGTTTTTCGGTGCCACCCCCTAGTGACTTTACTGCACACATTTCTCACTTTGGGGCTGGGGACACAGAATGCAGAATTCTGATCATACACTTGCATTGAATGGGATGGAAATGTAACTATTACATCACAAGGTTATTAACCTGATCAGGTTAATCTTCCCTCTTTGTGTTGGATGGCAGGTAAAAAAAACTGCCAATGGTGCCCATATTCACCCTTACAGTGGATATAAAAAGTCTACACACCCCTGTTAAAATGTCAGGTTTCTGTGCTGTAAAAAAATGAGACAAAGAAAATTTATTTCAGAACTTTTTCCACCTTTAATGTGACCTATAAACTGTACAACTCAATTGAAAAACAAACTGAAATATTTTAGATAGAGGGAAGAAAAAATATAAAAATAAAATAATGTGGTTGCATAAGTGTGCACACCCTCTTGGGGATGTAGCTGTGTTCAGAATTAAGCAATCCCATTCCAAATCATGTTAAATAGGAGTCAGCATACACCTGCCATCATTTAAAGTGCCTCTGATTAACCCCAAATAAAGTTCAGCTGCTCTAGTTGGTCTTTCCTGAAATTTTCTTAGTCGCATCCCACAGCAAAAGCCATGGTCCACAGAGCTTCCAAAGCATCAGAGGGATCTCATTGTTAAAAGGTATCAGTCAGGAGAAGGGTACAAAAGAATTTCCAAGGCATTAGATATACCATGGAACACAGTGAAGACAGTCATCATCAAGTGGAGAAAGTATGGCACAACAGTGACATTACCAAGAACTGGAGCTACCTCCAAAATTGATGAAAAGACGAGAAGAAAACTGGTCTGGGAGGCTACCAAGAGGCCTACAGCAACATTAAAGGAGCTGCAGGAATATCTGGCAAGTACTGGCTGTGTGGTTCATGTGACAACAATCTCCCATATTCTTCATATGTCTGGGCTATGGGGTAGAGTGGCAAGACGAAAGCCTTTTCTTACGAAGAAAAACATCGAAGCCAGGCTGCATTTTGCAAAAACACATATGAAGTCTCCCAAAAGCATGTGGGAAAAGGTGTTATGGTCTGATGAAACCAAGGTTGAATTTTTGGCCATAATTCCAAAAGATATGTTTGGCGCAAAAACAGCACTTCACATCACCAAAAGAACACCATACCCACAGTGAAGCATGGTGGAGGCAGCATCATGCTTTGGGGCTGTTTTTCTTCAGCTGGAACTGGGGCCTTAGTTAAGATAGAGGGAATTATGAACAGTTCCAAATACCAGTCAATATTGGCACAAAACCTTCAGGCTTCTGCTAGAAAGCTGAACATGAAGAGGAACTTCATTTTTCAGCATGACAACGACCCAAAGCATACATCCAAATCCAAGGAATGGCTTCACCAGAAGAAGATTAAAGTTTTGGAATGGCCCAGCCAGAGCCCAGACCTGAATCCGATTGAAAATCTGTGGGGTGATCTGAAGAGGGCTGGGCATAGGAGATGCCCTCACAATCTGACAGATTTGGAGTGTTTTTGCAAAGAAGAGTGGGCAAATCTTGCCAAGTCAAAATGTGCCATGCTGATAGACTCATACCCAAAAATACTGAGTGCTGTAATAAAATCAAAAGGTTCTTCAACAAAGTATTAGTTTAAGGGTGTGCACACTTATGCAACCACATTATTTTATTTTTAGATTTTTTTCTTCCCTCTACCTAAAAGATTTCAGTTTGTTTTTCAATTGAGTTGTACAGTTTATAGGTCACATTAAAGGTGAAAAAAGTTCTGAAATGATTTCTCTGTGTCTCATTTTTTTACAGCACAGAAACCTGACATTTTAACAGGGGTGTGTAGACTTTTTATATCCACTGTATATACCTAAGGATAAAATATCCGAAATGTGTAGCCTTGAAGCTAACAGAACCGTAAGGGAAATACCTGAAGTGACCGCATAGTATTAAAAATGCATACATACAGATTTAAAATTGATCATATAAAAAAATAATAATAATAATTTCATACGTTCACATAGGTTTTTTTTTTTTAAATGTCTCAAATGGCGGGCACTGGTAGTAGAGTCTGAAATATAAGTTCAGGATATTTATGTAGGTTACTGTGAATGTCTGAGTGCACCATTTGATACATTTGAAAAAATACCATATGCATCTATGAAAGGTCATTTTTTCACCCTATCAATTTTACTGTATTTGTTAATTTTGTAACAAATTGTTCTTTTTATAAACAAATCTGCCCTAAATATCATTAGCAGCGTTCATACCATATTATTACAATTGTTAGTTCTGTATTGTAAATACTGTCTGTTGGCCTAAAAAATAAATATTTGAGTACATTTAGGTTTCCCCACTGTTTTTATTATTATGCATAACATGTCTTACTAGTAGATACATTGATTCTGTCCAAAACATCTCTTGGAAGCTAAATGTTAAATAAGTAATTGAAGCCACAATTGGTAATGTTATATCATCTGTTAAAGCAAAAACTAGCTGGTAAGAGAATATGTTTTGCAGAAGAATGCCCTGTGGGAATATTGGATTGAAATATAGATTTATATACCTCTTTATATAAACTGTATTTAATTGGACATTTTTCTCTTTCCTGAATTTGCAACTTGCTTTTACAATATATTATTACATATTAAACAATTTTATTAAATTGGGATTGCTTAGCAGCAGTCCTGACCCAGTTTGGCCAATCTCTTTTAATCAAACTACATACACATCTGCCTTTTCAGGCTCACTGTGCAATCTTTTTATCTCTGACGCAGCAATAAATACTATGAGTTATGTACATTTCGTTAGGGAAGGTTGTAAACTATCTGGGATAGTTAAATATATAAAGCTAAATAACAATGTATGAAGTCCAGCACTCAAGTGAAAAGTGGGAATTTTAATTCAGAACACAAGAGACGTTTCAACTCTCACAGGTTTTTTCAGGTCTGAAAAAAACTAGTGAGGGTTGAAATTTCACCTACATTCTGAATTAAATGTCCCACTTGTCACTAGGGTTGGTGTCACCTCCCTGGATTTCCTCCAATACCATGCCAAATAGATTCCTAAGTAATGCCAGTCAGATGGCCCATAAAATATGCCACATACAGGAGCCCCACAAATGATGTCACACACAGGAGCCCATTAACTATGCCACACCCCATAACTATGACACACACAAGAGCCCCATAAATTATGCCACGCCAGAGCCCCATAAATTATGCCTTACCAGAGCCCCATTATTTATGCCTCACTTTGGAGCCTAATTAATTATGCCACACACAAGCGCCCCATAGTTATGCCACACACAAGCGCCCCATAGTTATGACACACACAAGCATTCCATAATTATGCCACACACAAGCACCCCATAGTTATGCCACACACAAGCGCTCCATAATTATGCCACACAAAAGAGCCCCTTAATTATGCCACACATGGGGCCCAATAAATATGCCAGACATGGGACTGCCATTAATTATGCAACAGACAGGAGCCCCACAAGGTGAAAATTGTACAATTCTAAAACAATACATATCTATACACACAGACGTCTCTCTATCTCTCTATAACTTGTTGCATTTATACTTATTTGAATGTTTTAATGTTATATTCAACTATTTTCATATGTAATAAAAATGTTATTGAAAATTTGCATTCCTAAGTTTATTAAATTCCTCTGCACCCACATTGCACCTAAAGGACTTAACACAGCACCATACAATACCCACAGGACTTGGCTTGCACTCATATTGCACCTTCACAATTTGGCATGCCACACTGTCAATGCCCGACAGAACATACCACAGTGACACTTGGCCCCACAGAACTAGCCAGTGTCACTTTGCCAATTAAAATAAAACAGTTTTCCCATTAATATGCCAGTGTTTGCCCATAAATATGGCACATCCAATTTGCCCAATAAAATGCCAGTATTTAACCATTCAATATTCCAGTATTTGTCACTCACTATGTCAGTATTTTGTCACTCAATATGCCAGTCTTTTGTCACTCAATATGCCAGTATTTTGCCACTCAATATGCCAGTATTCAACCATTCAGTATGCCAGTATTTTGCCATTCAATATGCCAATATTTTGTCACTCAATATGCCAGTATTTGCCATTAAATATGCCAGTATTTTGCTCACAACCTACTCCACCCTCTCTCAGTACTTACCTCCTGGTTGCTCTGTCTCCTGGTCGTCTCCTCTGTGCAGTCTTCCCTCCTGCAAGGGAAATACAGCCACCGGATGTGACATAACGTCATATCAGGTCGCATTGATTTTTTTTTCCTAGCAGCCGAACCTAACAGATGCAGCTGGCATAATAAAAAAGTTAAGCAACACAATGCATTGCGGGGGATGCTGGGGGTGTCACCTAGTGAGGTTCACACCCCCCGCACCCCCTTCGGGATGCTACTTTCCTGGTAGGCTGCCTCCAGCTCTGGGCTAAGGCATAATAGGAAATAAGACATTTAAAGAGAGAAACTACTGTAAGTGTGATGAAAACACAAAGATAATCAACAGGAAGTAATTTTAGAAAAAATGTGAATGTGGATTGAATGATATTGTGTTTGCTTGCACTGAAAAACAATGATGTTTTATGGTCTCTATTGCATTAGGGGATCTTCACAAAATATATATTTATTTTAATCATGTCCATAAATAATTCAAATAATTTTATCGGTTTTCCTCCCATATAATAAGATACTCAACAAATGCTTTCAAAGCAAAATGTTCTTGTAAAAAGATCTTCATCACATCACATTCCATTTGTAATTTATAAGATTGCCTAAGTATAGCTGAAGGTCATTTAGAACATGTGTTTACCAGTTTGTGTCTGGAGAGCTTTATTTTTGGTACACAGTCGGCCCTTTAATTAATTTTTGAGTAAAAGCAAAGTGAACCTGCAAAGTATGCAGTATGCAAATATTTATTATGATAAATACAATTTTACAAATTCAGGTTATAAAATATACATTAATCTAATCTCCTATGACAGTTTTGTTTTAATTTGATGATTATAATCAAGTAAGTCTAGAACTATACACAAACAAAGGAAAGCACTCTCCTCAATTTGCAGTCTTATTTCCTAAAATATTCACCCAAAAACATATGATTTGAATTAAATACTTCCTTTCCAAATGAAGCACAGCCTCGAACAACACTCTCACCTGGTGAACAAATAATACTAGAACAAATAACCCAAAGAAAATCTTGACGCAAGGATTATTTGTTCAAGTCATTAAAATCCTGCAGTGTTTGTGCTCACTATCTTAATTATATATATAATAATCTTATATATACATTTTTGCAGTCATATTGCATTATTATTCTAGTTTATTATATGTACCCAATGATTCTGCGCCATCCCTGTTGTGAATGCTGTGCAAGCTTTGTGCTGTCTTTTATTTGTGATATTCTTGATGGACTGTAAGTAAAAACTTAAATGTTGCATATCTTGGGTAATGGACCCCAACATTCTATCTGTATGATTTTCTATGCTTCCTTTATTTTTTATTTTTATTTTTTTATTTTTTATTTTGTTAACCCCTTAAGGACAGAGCCTTTGAAACATTTTTGTCCTTTCTGGACAATGGCTATTTTAACATTTCTGTGCTGTTTGTGTTTAGCAGTAATTTTCTTCTTCGTCATATTATATATTGTTTTTATCGGGACAAAAAGGGCTTTCTATGGATGCCATATTTTTGATCATATCTTATCATATTATTAAAAAAAAATAATACGGTAAAATATGGTAAAAAAAAAAATGTCTTTGTTTTTATTTGAAACAACTTCTCCTCATCGACAATAGCGAACGAAAAAACATGCTAAATAGATTCTACTATTTCTCCTGAGTACAGGGATACCACCCATGCATAGGTTTGTTGGGTTGTTTGGGGGCTAAAATGCCAAATTTGTGAGGTGCAGTTTTTTGTTTTCCAACTTGAAATTTTTACATGCAGACAGCCTGCATCCATGTCCCATTTCGGACATATTTGAAACCAGCCAATGTATTTTACCCCATCAACCCATATATTTTTTAAAAGTAGACACCCTAGGCTATCTCAAATGGTGGTATTTTAACACTTTCCATGCACTAATTCTACCACCAGCCTTTGTCAAAGTTTGTGGTAGTAATTTTTTTGTGTTTTTTTTTCACAAACCTTGTACTTCAGACATGAATTTACAGATTTTGGTATGTGTCACTGCCAAATAACACCCCAATAAGTGCTCAGCAACATCTCTTGAGTACAGGGATACCCCCCATGCATAGGTTTGTTGGATTGTTTGGGGGGTAAAAGGCCAAATTTGGGAGGTGAAGTTTTTGGTTTTCCAATTTGAAATTTTGACATGCAGACAGACCTGCACCCATGTCCCATTTGGGACATATTTGAAACCAGCCAGTGTATTTTACCACATCAACCCATATATTTTTTAAAAGTAGACACCCTAGGCTATCTCAAATGGTGGTATTTTTACACTTTCCATGCACTAATTCTACCACCAGCCTTTGTCAAAGTTTGTGGCAGTAATTTTTTTGTGTTTTTTTTTCACAAATATTGTACTTCAGACATGAATTCACAGATTTTGGTATGTGTCACTGCCAAACAATAACCCAATATGTGTTCAACAACATCTCCTGAGTACAGGGATACCACCCATGCATAGGTTTGTTGGGTTGTTTGGGGGCTAAAAGGGCCACATTGTGAAGGTGCGCATTTTCAACTTGGAATATTGACGTGTAGCCAGCCTGAGCCCATCTTTCATTTGGGACTTTTTTTTAAAGTAGGACAGTGTATTTTACCCCAAAAAGTATATATTTTGTAAAAGTAGACACCCCAGGCTATTTTAAATGGTGTTATTTTAACACTTTCCATGCACCAATTCTACCACCAGCCTTTGTCAAAGTTTGTGGTAGTCATTTTATTGTGTATTTTTTCCCACATACATTGTACTTTAGACACAAATTCACATATTTCGGTATGTGTCACTGACAAACAATACCACAATATATGTTCAGCAACATCCCCGAGCACAGGGATACCACCCATGCATAGCTTTGTCAGCTTTGTTGGGTGTTGAAAGGCTACATTTGAGAGGTGCGCTTTTTGATTTTCAAACTTGGAATTTGAACATGTAGAGCAAGGAAGGGGTTAATAGCTCTTATAAGAGCCTTTGTAGTACTGTACAAAAAAATTAACCCCTAAAAATGCACAGACAAGAAAAAATGTTCTGCTGTGCAGTGATCAGTGGCAGGGAAGGGGTTAATACACTACACTATACAAAGGGTATGGCTTTTATAAAAGCCCTTGGGACTCACAATTTTTTAACATTTTATTTAATTTATTACAATTAATAAATTATGTTATACAGATCTGTCTCTTTCCCTCACTAAACGTCAAGTGAGGAGAGGGAGGCAGATCCATATGGGTCAGAACAATATTTACAAACCAGACGAATGGTGATGCTCATCTGAGAAATCACCAAACCACCTTTGCACTGATCGGCTGTTACTGATCGCTATACATGCGTTCAGACAGCTTCAAAAGGAATACACGTAATCCCCTAGTGGGTATAACTAACCCCTAGCGAGTCTGACAAAAAAAATGCTGATAGCAAAAAAAAATCCTTCTGCGACTAGATTGCTCCATATGCGCTGCTTAGGCAGTGACCATATGTGCTGCTTAGGAAGTGATATACGGCAAGGAAGGGGTTAATAGCTCTTAAAAGAGCCTTTGATATACTGTAATAAATCAAAGTAAAAAAAAATAACCCCTAAAAAAAGACACAGACAGCAAAAAATGTGCTGCTGTTTAAGATCACTGCGTACACAGCGATCAATTGCAGGGAAGGGGTTAAATACTGGAAACGGCTTTTATAAAAGCCTTTGGGTCTCAATTCTATTAAATATATTATAATTAAAAACTTACATTATACAGCTCTGTCTCCCTCCCTCACTAAAACTCAAGTGAGAGGGAGGCAGATCTACACGGGTCAGATCAAATATTTACAAATATTGATCTAACCAGACGAATGGTGATGCTCATCTAAGCAAACGCCAACCCGCCTTTGTCACTTATCAGCTGTTACTGATCGCTATACATGCGGTCAGACAGCTAAAAAAATTTTTTTTACGTTAAACGTAGTCCCCTAGCGGGTATAATTAACACATGACGGGTGTAATAAAAAAGTAAAACATTTTTTTAAAATGCTTCTGCAGCAAGATTGCTGCATTTGCGTCAGATCGCTGCTTAGGCAGTGATCTACAGCAAGAAAGGGGTTAATCTCTCTTAAAAGAGCTTTTTTTTTATACTGTAATGAATTACAGTAAAAAAAAAATTAACCCCTAAAAAATGCACAGACAGCAAAAAATGTGCTGCTGTGTATGATCACTGCGTACACAGCGATCAATGGCAGGGAAAGGGTTAAATGGCTTTTATAAAAGCCCTTGGTGTTTAAAATTGTATTAAATTTTTTTTTTATTATTTTATTTTATTTTTTTACTTTATCTGATCTGTCTCTCTCCCTTACTATAACTAGTAAGGTGAGGGAGGCAGATCAATACTTGTCAAAGGCAATATTTGCTAATATTGCCTTTGACTGTATGGTAAGTGCTCATCAGAGCACTTACCATACATGCCTGCACACAGATCCCATAGATCTGTTGTGCCGGCATCGATTGGCTCCCCCTAGAGGATCGGAAGTGAAATACTTTCACTTCCGATGCTCTTGCCATTAGAAGGGAAGCGCTGCCTGTACAGGCAGCGTTCCCTTCTACTGAGCCGATGGGGTCGCTCAGGAGAGCGACCACCATCGGCTCTGGGCAGCCTGAAGGTGTTGTTAAGTGCCTCGCTGGCGAGGCACTTTAACAACACCGGAGATGCTTAGAAAGCGAACGATTTTTAAATGGCTGCTACGATCACTCCGTGGAGTGATCGTAGCGCGCCCCTGCACATTTGGGGGGTGTTGCACAATGCCTCTACCTAGAGGCATTGTAGCAACACCGTTAGAGTAAAGAAAGCGACCGCTGGTCGCTTTCTTTACTCAGTTTAGTGCAGGACGTGCCAGGCACGTCACCTGTCGGCAAGTCCTCGATTTGCCGTGACGTGCCTGGCACGTCATCTGTCGTTAAGGGGTTAAAGTACAAAACACATACAATACATTTGTGTGGATTTCTTGATGGTAGATTATACATATCTTATCTTAGGAAGGGGCTGAGGTATTAAGGTATATGGGAGACCAGGCTTACAGGGGCAAAGCAGATTACAATTGCTCTTCTCCAATCAATAGGCACTCATGCCCTTTCTCCTTCTCCCCCCCCCCTACCAAATCCCCCTCACATTTTTGAGAAAAACTATAAACAACATAATAATAACATAACAACAATGATGACAACAAGAAGAAGTGCCAGGGATCTTCCCCATCTGCCTATTACCTCCATGGCCAGGGCCTATCATCCTGTATCAATTATTCTTAATCAGACATGACCAGTACTTCCACTGGTTTATTCTTGAATTTATATAATTATCTTGTCTTAGTATTCCCGCCTCCATCCTACATTGTATTGATACCTGATTTTTTATCATTGGCCATGCCGGGGTAGTTGCTAATTTCCAGTGTTTAGCTATTGCTAGTTTGGCTGCTACCATTATGTGTAGGATTAGATCTTTTTTATCCTTAGACATGCTCGGCCATCCCATATGTAACACATAGGAGAGACAGGTAGGCTTTAACGTCACCACTATTTCTTCCTTACAAAATGTTGCTACTTTCTCCCATAGTTCAGCTAAGTTTGGGCACAACCACCAAAATGCATGTAGTCTGCTCTGTTAGTTCCGCATCTCCAACATGTAGGGGGAGTAGAGGGATACATATTCGATAACCTAGAGGGAACATAATGCCACCTATTTATAACTTTATAGTGGCTTTAAACTAGATTTAAACAATGTGTTGCAGCTGCTACTGCATTGTTAGAACGAATCCACTCTTCCCTTGTAATATTTGTGTGTGAATCTTTTTCCAATGATGTTAAAGCTGGGATGGGAGGTATTATTTTGTATAGTTCATATAGTTTAGCACACTGAGATACCAGGTTTTTATTGTTTACATTATTTATTATCTTAATAAACATTTTCAAATCCTCTGTCTCCTCTGCACTTATTTTTTTTTTGTTAGAAAACTTTTTATTCTTAGGTATGTGAATATCTCCCTAGGGGACAGGTTAAGTTCCTGTCTAATTTCCTCGAACGGTTTCAAGTTATTATCTTGTAATACATGAATTATTCTCTTTATTCCCTTGTTTGTCCACTCTTTCAGATTAAGATCTACCATGTTATTCTCTGATATTGTTAAAGGAAGATATTCCAGGAGCCTATCTTCAATCCTCAGATGTTTTTTCCACCTAATCCATACAGGTAGTAGGTTCTTAAGAACCAAATATGTGTGAAAGGGAATGGACGAGCGTATAAAATGGGGTGTCCACTAAGAACCGGCAGCCAGATAAAAACAAACAGACAGCTTCAAAAAAACTGCGTGAGAAATATGCAACAAAAAGAGGAAAAATCCGGCGCATAATGCATAGACACTTAGTGCTTTACAGTAGTAAACATACATATGGAAAACCCTTAAAGTGACAAACGAAAAAAAAAAAATACAAAATACAATATAAAAATACAAAAAAAAAAACCATAAAAATAGTGCAATATGCACTGAAGATGGACAATAAACAGATTGTATCTGCAAGAAATACTCACAAATAAATCTCCTATTGATCTATGAGCATGAAATCAGCATAGAATAATGGATAGGTGGTGGGATCTCCTTCTCCGATCTCTTAGGAGTGTAGAAGTGTATATGTATTCCACTTTTCCAAAAAACAACATGTACAAAAGTATATCAAATGTATAAAAACCTCCATTGAGGCAATCCAAAAAACCGATCCGTAAAAATGCACCAAGTCCTGTGTGTACCAGCGCTCCGTGCGCCTCAGAGCTGGGCTGGCCGGGTGTGAGAAACAACACACTCAGCTGCTACGGTGGCTCTGAAACATCAAAAATTTCGTCCAAGAAATGGGACTTCCTCAGGGTGCTCTTAAGAACCAAGCCTGAATCTAATCTCTTGCTTTATTTTAAGTTTTAAAATAACTTTTAGTATTTTTTGTGGTAGTTTACCTTTTGGAGCTATGTATGTATGGAGCTTTCTTCCACCTGGTTTCTTCCTTGTACAGATCCAACAGAACTGTCCTGAAAGTTTCTATGAGATTTTTTTTTATTCCTCACCCTCCTTTAATAATTTAACTAATTTATCTCCCTTGGTTGTATTAAACTTCAGGTTCAAAATAACAAGTTTTTTGGGAACCTGTAGGACACAAAGGCTGCCAAATTTATATGAAGGGAGGCAAAGCTCATTTGGAATTACATTGAGCTGATACTGCACATCTTAATAAAACATTTTTATTTACCTAAAGAGCAATGGCCTCTCAGAGACTGGCCTGGCTCTAAGTTGCACCACACATCTGACAGATTTGAATGTTTATTTTTTAATTTAATTTCATCATGATGAATTGCACACCTCACATTAGAGAGTTACATAAGTAATTAGGTTAAAAAAAAGACATGTAGTCCACCAAGTTCAACCCTTCTACTAGCCTATATATGTTATTCCAGAAGGAGGCAGAAAAAAACACCACAGAGACATGTCATCTCACCCTGGATCAACATTACCAAATATACCTTTACTTGGGATACCCCTCTAAGAATACCATATCTAAAATGAAACATTTTTTTAAATATACTGAGAGAAACATCCAAACCAATTTCATTTGGCAGTCTATTCCACAATATAAAGGACAACTAAACTTTTTTTAAAACTCAATAGTTAACTAAAGTGAACTTATTGGGGGGGGGGCATGACAACTTACTTTATACTTTATTTTATTCATTGAGTGCCCAGCCCCTGCTAGGCACTCTATGAATGTTACATTTGAATTGGATTGCTGACAACTGTGTGTCGGCAATGCAATTAGTAAGATACTTGACTGCCGAATTGTGCGCAATGGTGCACAAAAGAAATATGTTTAATTAAATTAATTATTTACTCAGTGCTGAAAAACACTGAGTAAAAAAAAAAAAAAGATTGAGGTCAGTGGAAGTCGGAGGAGTCAAAATGGACAGGTGACCCATCATATCCTGGCTTTGGATGTGCTGATTTTATAGTATTCTGTTTTTATCTTAAATGTAAGCAGCTACTATTTTATATGTAATAAAATATTTATAGACGACTAACGATTGGCATCTTCCTTCTTGTCTCCTGTCGTCCCGCAAAATCGGGTATCTTGTATTGGGAGTCTAATATCAACCACAAAGTGTCAGCCATTATAACTGATGTTGCCATCCCAAAAGCCGGGTATTGTAGCTCAGACCCAGGTGAGTGTGATACAAGTGGGTAGAGGATATACAGATATTTAGTTTAACCATCTACACTATGGTGTATTCCCTTGTCTCTATGTTTTTTCCATGTGCTGAACTCCACACAAGCCTATATTTGTTAAGCTAAGTGCTTTTAAAAAAAAATTGTTTACACACCCTCAAGTTTTGTTTTTCACTAAATATTTCACTCTTCTAATATTATAAAAATAGTACAAGAAGAAAATATGTTCATAAGAAGTAAAAAAAAGTAATATGATTTAAAGTGTTGAAGCATTTCATAATTGTTACAAATCAACCCAAAAATAAATAAAAAAAAACGTATGCTTTAGTCATTCACAGATACACGAAGATGCGTTCAGACATATTATAATTATAACACTTTTTCTGTATAACTAAGAAGCATTATCAATTAAGTAGCGTGAATAATCTGTCACTCATAGAAATAATTTTAAGGTAAATTAATTTTTCACAGAAAGAAAAACACATTTTTTTAAAACTAA
Organism: Pelodytes ibericus; assembly: GCA_036172795.1. Lineage (NCBI taxonomy): Eukaryota > Metazoa > Chordata > Amphibia > Anura > Pelodytidae > Pelodytes > Pelodytes ibericus. The sequence continues at coordinate 108,425,661 of CM069863.1, read as the reverse complement.
AATAATCAGTTCTTCCCAAACTAGACATAAGTCGCATGCAAAACAGTTTTTTTTTCTCTCAAAAATAAAGAAAAGTCACATTTATTAATTAGACCAAGTTACTGCCATTAAAATGATAATACTAAAAACAATCTGTATTCATGTTGGTAATCTAAATACATTTTCATGTGTAGATGCTCAGTACAATGGTACATGTCTATTCTAAACATTCTGGAACATATGTCAAAGAAAAGAAGAAATAATGTTAATGCACAATTTTTTGTTGTTATAGAGCTGGTAACAAGCATCCAAGGCTAAGGCTGGGAATTAAACACAAAAGAGTAGCAGATATATGAAGAATTAAGGAACCATATGTAACAAAATAAGTAATAGTCTGACTATATACCTAACAATGAATACCATAACCAAGTGAGATAGAAACCATACTTCATCTATCATAAGGCAAACAAAGTGCCAAACCAAGGTAGCCATGCCATCTGGAATGCAGGTATTGTTGTTCTCCACTTGTCTTATTCTATATTGCCTCTACCAGCACACTTCTCTTACAGAAAGGACCCTCTTTTATCCTTTAGATGGGGTTCCATCACATGATATGGCTATATATTTTATTAAAGTGGATCCTGTCTTTTACCTGCAGTTTTTTGAATTAATAAGAACTCCCAACATGGAGTGGAGATACAGTGTTCAAACTGTATTCGCCAGCCCTGGAAAGAACACTAACGTCCATTATGATCTTTTCACTACAAAGACGACATAGGTCAAGGTGTCTTCTCAGAGTTTCACAAATGTGGAACAGCTTTCAATAAATCAGCAATTCTTATTCTAGTGTAAAATTATCATGATACTCCATCTAACATCAGAATGAACCTGAGATCTTGGCTGAACCAAGATCTTGGCTGAACTGGGAAAGGGACATAGGGGAGGAGATTTCCAGAGATACCTGGGTTAAATCAATAAGATAAGTAAAGAAGGCTGTTCATTGTATAAACATTTTAGAACTACATTATAAGATCATACACTGGTGGCATTTAGTCCCCAAAATTCTGAACAAAATTGATCCACATACCTCAAGCATGTGCTGGCGATGCAAGCAAGAGGAGGGTACGTCCATACACATATGGTGGGACTGTGAAGTAATAGTCCCCTTGTGGTGTCAGATTTTTATAAATATCTCCGATATAATGGGATGCCGGGTTGAGCCTGAGATGGTCACTGCAATATTACACTTTAATATATCATATCTCCCCTACAAAAAGAGATATCTAATCATCCAGATACTTTTAGCCACAAAGATTGTACTAGCCAGGCTATGGAGACAATAATATAAACCATCTTGGCTCCAAGTGGAATCACAGGTGAATTAACAATATAAGATGTAAAGGGGAATATCTTTTCAAAATGATAACAATAACAAATTTGAAGAAAAATGGACTCCATGGTTCAAGTGGATGAACGATTATAATAACATATAAGTTGGAGGGGGAGAGGTGGGGAAGAGGAAAAGAGGGAAATTTTAGGCCCTGGACATAATAATAATAAATATAATAATAAATACAATTAGAATAAGAATAAACTACCTTGATCTGAATTGACATTGAAAGTTAAACTGGTATAGAACATCTAATCCCCTCCATCCCACCCGGGATAAGCGATAAGTGAAAAGTGATAAGCGATAAGTTATAAGCTATTTTCTATTCTAGCTTGGACTTAGTGTCTGCCACGTGTCTCCAACTCTCTCGTTGTGATTGTTGTAATATTTTGTATTTTTTATTTTTCTGATGTCTTAATAATTTGCCAATTATGCTATGCACATGTTGCGTAGTTACTAAAAAGCCGGATGTCTTAATCTCATCCCTAACCTGTATCCTCTATATAGAGGAAAGGGACTGAATAAGAGTTGTTAAAGCTTTGGTTAAACAAATGGTTTTAATAACTTAAATATGGTATGTAACATCTACAGTGTGGAGTCATCAGATTATGTCTTGTTTGTAATTTGTATTTTGAAATCAATAAAAAAAAAAAAAAAAAGAATTAACCTGATGCTACAACATTGTATATCAAACTACAGTACATGTCTTTTAATTTATATCAAAATAATATTGTATGTTTCCTCCATTTAGATGAATATGGATCCATATGGATGAATATGCATTTTGTTTTTTGTTTCTTCTTATTTTAAAATTGTATTGGACATGCTCTTCAGGACATATCTGAAAAGGAAAGAAATTCCAATTTATTCTTCCTGCTAAAATACTTTAAATAAATAAATGTTCAGATTTATATTTTTTACAATAAAGCATATTTCTTTTACTGTACCAAAATGCTAAGAAGAACAATAAGAGCAAAAGTAGCAGCTTTAAATAAGTTTGAATACTTAGAACAAAAGTTAATGGCAATTTGTTATATTTTTAACATTTTTCGTTTTTTATGTTGAGTTTAAACCATTCATTCTATCCACAATCATCAGTTTCCTTGCTGAACCTTTCAGTGTCAATTAACTTGAATGCACTATATCATCTTAAGTACCATTTTGCATTCAGTTTCAATTTGCAAATCAGTATGCCACAGAAACATTAATTTTATTGTATATAATATTAGCTTCAGACTTAATTTTCTCTTTGTTTAAACACTCATTATTTCTTTTCGTTTTGCTATAAGCCAGACATCTATTCTCTATACATCAAGCCACTCTGCATACAAAATTAGGAAAGTGATTTATCAGGTGATTAAGACGATTAATCACAGTATTAGCTATGTATATTGCGAACAAAAAGTTACACACTAAAAAACGGATGAAACATGCACAATATTTTTTGTTCTAAACTTAAAACAACTATGGGTTGTGTGATGACATAAACAATCTTTCTAATATAAATATTTTAGGGCTGAAAAGTAGTGAAAATAAGTAGTGGTACATGTATCAGGAACCAGTATAGAAATAAAAATATATTGCCTTTTTTCTCCTTATAACTTATAAAATGTAAAAACTACTAACAAAATATGACCATGTTTACTTGAATCTAATGCACACCTTTTTTTCAAGATATGAGTGTGCATTAGAATCGATGGAGCATTAGATTTGAGTATGTTTTATGTTGCAAGTTAATCCAAAACCCAGAAAATGTTGCTATTTACAAAAAGGAAAGCCTAACACAATAAAGACAAAATGAGCATGCGTACCATACTCTCTTAATTATTTGAAATGACGTAATATTGTTGTATAGTAGACATGTGCATTCATTTTTGGACTAATGCATTTTCGGCCGAAAATAGCATTTTCGGCCGAAAATAGCATTTTCTTGCATTCGTCCAAAAAACAAATAACGAAAATGCTAAACTAACGAAAGCCGAATGAACGAATGGTTAATAAACAAGAATCATTTGTCCATTCGTGCTATTGGCATTCTATAAACTGAAATAGAGTCGGTTTATAGAATACCAATAGCATTACATACATTCCATAAACAGACATAATGAACTACTTTCGGTTTATGGAATACATGTAATGCTATTGGTATTCTATAAACCAAAATAGAGTTGAAATAGGTCAATTCGTATGAATGGGGACTCTATTTTGGTTTATAGAAAGCCAATAGCATTACATGTATTCCATAAACCGAAAGTCTATAAACCGAAAGAGATTCGGTTTATAGACTTTCGGTTTATGGAATGTATGTAATGCTATTGACTTTCTATAAACCAAAATAGATTCCCCATTCATACGAATAGGTCAATTCGTATGAATGGGGACTCTATTTCGGTTTATAGAATAACAATAGCATTACATACATTCCATAAACCGAAAGTCGTTCATTATGTCGGTTTATGGAATGTATGTAATGCTATTAGTATTCTATAAACCGACTCTATTTCGGTTTATAGAAAGCCAATAGCATTACATACATTCCATAAACCGACATAATGAACGACTTTCGGTTTATGGAATGTATGTATTGCTATTGGTATTCTATAAACCGAAATAGAGTTGAAATAGGTCAATTCGTATGGATGGGGACTCTATTTCGGTTTATAGAATACCAATAGCATCACATGCATTCCATAAACCGAAAGTCTATAAACCGAAAGAGAGGTTAAAATAGGTCAATTCGTACGAATGAATAAAATGAAACGAAAATAATGAATGAATTTCATCTGAAACGAATGCAGTAATGAACTAAATTCGTTTTGGACGAAAACGAAATGAAATTTTTAGTTTTGCACATGTCTATTGGCATAGCAGTGTAATTTATAATAAAACTATTGTAAGTTGGTAGCATAAACTGATTGTTTTAAAAAAATGAGTATTAAATTCACCGGTGAAAACTTTTTTTGCCTTCATGGTGTCAAAATTTGAAGCGTGCATTACATTCAATGGTGCATTAGATTCACGTAAAGAAGGGCTTTCATTAGATACAAATATGTTCATCATATCTTACAATTTTTTACAAAAAAAAATCATCAAATATGATGAAAAAATGAAAAAAAAAAAAACTTTTTCTAACTTTGACCAAAAATATAATTTACACAAATACAATCATTAAAAAGACCCCTTCTAAATAGTTCCCAAATATTGTCCCGTGTTCAGAAATATGCATGTTTCCATTTTTTTCTGCATTTTTTGCGAATTATGTGGCAAAAAACAAAAATAGTGGTTTTGTTTTTTTTTCCTATATTGACCTTTTGACCCCAACCCAAACCCTACATTTAAATAGAAAAAATGGAGAACACACTGCGCCTATATGTGACGGAAGTGGCAGCAACAAAATCTACTAGTGTTCCACTACTAGTACAAAAAAGACAAACATACAAAATGTGAAAATGTGCTCTACAACCAAAAAACACTTTACACAGTGATTACCGTTATATGTGAGGTAATCCTCTTGTGTTTTTTTGCCTAGGGAGACACACAAAAAAATATAATATAGTGTAGTATTTCCAAACAATATTAGTGTATTAAACAAGTGTATATGAGAGAACTCACATATCCCTGAGCAGAGTTCTGCTCAGCATAGAGTGCATCAAAGGAGCCCCACGTAGGGTCAAAGATACATCAAAACCTCAGGGAGACTTCCAGCAATATAGAATAAGAGAGCACAAGGAGAGAATCTCAGGATGGGTACATTTATTACATAGAAAACCATATAAAATCTTACATTAAAATAAGCAGAGTCCAGTGGAAAAGTGCAAACAGTGCCAGTTCAAATGGAAAATGTCCCGTTGTCCAAAAAGATCTCCTCCTCTTACACACAACGCGTTTCGCCTGGCTTGTAAGGCTTTTTCATTTAACCCTAACTCTAAATTTAACCCCAGCTCTAACCCTTATGCTATCCCTTAATATATTTTAATTTTAATTTAATTTTTAACCCTATCCCTTATACTAAAATGTATTTAATGTTAACCCTATCAGATAATCTAGCCCTAATCCTAGTTTTAAGATAATTACAATTTTTTTTAAATTGTAATGTTGCTGACTGCCTCTAGGAGCAGTCAAGTAACATATTCAGAGCGATGGAAGTAAACATTTTTTCACTTCAGAAGCTCTTGACTACAAGAGAACATAGCCATATTGCCGGAGTATGCTGCTCCGTCAATATGGCAGCCACGATCGCTCCGTAGGTGCCCCAGACACCAAATTTTGGTGCTGGCTATTGCCTCAACATCAAGGTTGATTGTTGATCGTGAAAACCACTCATTTCACCGCAGGACGTGTCAGGCACGTCCATTGTCTTGAACACAGTTCCCAGCAAGGCGTGCCCAACACGTCCGTTGTCGCGAATGAGCAGTAAATATGTAAACTGTGTATATCATGCCAATGTCTAGTAAATGCATACACTTTTTAAATCATGCCAATGATCAGTAAATATGTAATGTTCATAGATCATGCCAATGTGTAGGGAATGCGTGCACTTTGTATATCATGCAATAAGCAGTACTATTTAAACTTTGTATATAATGCAAATGTGTAGTAAATGCATACACATTGTATTTCATGTCAATGAGCAGTAAATGCATACACTTTGTCATTTTAGCCCCCAAAAAACCTTTTTGTGTCATCCTTGTGCCCCAAACAGCTTCTTGCCCTCCAAGCAGCTGGAAGTATTGCCTTCCCACCCTCCATTTGACTCCCACCTTGTGCTCAAAATCTCCTTAAGAAATGTTTAAAATATTAAAAGGACAGCACTCAAAAGTTGTAAATTCAAATATATGTGAGTTTATCACTACATGGATATTATTTTTAACTGCACAAACATTGGAACATTAAAATAGGACCTGGTGTGACTGAATAAATATTCAGGTACCATTTGGCATTTTATGTCAGTATAGATTATCTATTATAGCAATGAAATATGAAAATATATAGCTGACCCCGATTTATGCTGCAACCCAATCAGATCAGAGAAGATTATCTAAACAATCTATAACATATTAATATCTCATACGCCGGAACACAAAATGTCATGTCTATAAGCATGGGAAAGAGACCTCAATGTCCATTTCAGAGTGTACTTGGACTAATACCTTTAAAATGCAAGTGAAATAATCCCACTGCACAAACCATTTAGAAATAACAAAGAAATTGATATACCATTGGTATTGGGGATGGGACACTTCATCGCGACTGCATCCGCGCAGCCGCTTAACCGCCGTCACTTCACCACACGACAGCTCGTCGCGGGAGATTTCATCGCGGGACATTTCATCGCTAAAGGTAAGTTTTAATGTGTTAGAGTTAGAAGATAGAGTTTTAGAATTAGAATTTTAGTATTGGGGTTAAGGGTGGTTAGAATTAGGGTTTAGGGGGTTAGAATTAGTTTTTAGGGTTTGGGGTTAATTTTAGTATTAGGGTTTAGAGGGTTAATTTTAGTATAAGGGTTCGGGATTAGTATTAGGGTTTAGGGGTTAGTATTAGGGTTTAGGGGGTTAGTATTAGGGTCCAGGGGCTATTATTAGGGTTTAGGGGGTTATTATTAGGGTTCAGGGGTTAGTATTAGGGTTTAGGGGGTTAGTATTAGTATTGGGGTTAATTTTAGTATTAGAGTTTGGGGGGGCACTTTGGGGGGGATTCATTTATTAGGGGGGGGAATTATACGGCCTCGTTATTCTTCAGTGCTGACAGTTCAGCATTCTAACTGCCGCGCTGAACTGTCAGCGATGAAGCCGCGACGATGAAGTGTCTTAGACCCGTTGGTATTTAGTGCCAGCCAGACTCACACACATGTACCCGGGCACTTCAAATACATGCTGCAATCAAACAGGCACACTGCTTCACACTTGTCCAACTATGGAAACTAGTATTCAAAATGCTCAACTCAAAACTGACAACACCACTATCACCCTGCCCCATTTGCCATATTTTCTCAGGGAAGATACCAATGCCTCAACAAAAACTTACCTTTCATGTACTCATAACAACCAAAACACTGCGGGCAATAAGATGGAAGATAGCATTAATACCAACAATGACAGAAATCAATAATCCCATTACGCATAATCTTACGATGGAAAAGATTCACTAGTCCACAACTAACAACTTAAAACACTATGAAACACAACATACCCTATGGAAACAGAATTAACCTACCGATACTAGCAGAACTACATGGGATGCAAGGAGAAAATCAAACCCCTTCCCTTTCCCCCTCTAACCCCCCTACCTTCTTGCCCCTACTAATCTATCCCTTAATTCCCTTTCCATGCTCTTTCTCCCCCTACACCCCACATTTCTACAATATCTATTTTCTTTTTTTCTTTCCTATAGTTCTTAATGTACTCTGTGTTACTACCATACCAATGTACATATTAAATAGATTTAAATTACAAGACTTGTACTGTTAACACCCAATCTGCTACAAACAATTGACATGCTGTACCGATAACTCATTATGTACCTTTCTGTAAAACAATAAATAAAGTATTAAAAAAAAAATGTGAAAATATATGCACTAGGATTCTTTTGAACAACATTTGGTCCTGACCGATGAAATGTAATAAAGGCAGAAATAATATATATAATATTTGTTCTACTTAGATATTATAATTTGGCAATTTGTAAAATCTTTGTTTAACCCCTTAACGCATTTGAATGTATATATATGTCCTGAAAAGCATGGTCCTTGAGGACATAGAAACATAGAAACATCGAAATATAGAATGTGTCGACAGAAAAGAACCATCCTTGACTGTGTTTACCTCTACCACTTCTGATGGAAGGCTATTCCATACATCCACTACCCTCTCAGTAAAGTAATACTTCCTGATATTACTTTTAAATCGTTGCCCATGAGGACGTATATATACGTCCTCCATTTACATGTAGTGTTGCGCTCCTAACATGCCTGCAGCTACTCTCAGAGGCTGCTTCGTCTCCGAAGCAGCCTCTGAGAGTGCTTTCAGACCCCCTCCCACCCCCCACCCCCCCGCGCGCATATGATCACCGCGAATGTGATCGTATGCACGTTACACACATATGCAGTGAAAGCTGATTGAGGCATCATGCAACACCTTCTGGGCGGGTGGGTGCTGCATTGGAGGAGCATGCTCCTCCAATACAGCGAGCCCAGCGGAGGGCGACTGAAGAGAGGGAAAAAAATATCTTCTGTCGCTCTGAAACCGCTACTTGACTGCCCCTAGAGGCAGTTAAGTATATTACAGTTTGAAAGAAAGAATGAATTAAATAAATACATAAAATAAATAAATAAATGGGAAAAGCTAACCCTAGATCTACTAAACCTAGATCTAGGGTTAGGGTCATAATTAGGGTCATAATTAGGGTGACAGGGGGGTTTGGATGATTACAAGGGTTATATTAAGGGGTGGGGGTAGATTTAGGGTTAGGGTAAATTTAGAGTTGGGGTAAATTTAGGGTTGGGGTTAAAAAGTCACTGTAGAATAAAATGGTTAGAAAACAAAAAAAAAACTAATATTGTTTATTGCCCTATTACTTGAAATAAAACAAAGACAAACAAGGAAACATTGGTATTACTAAACTCAGGACAAATATTAGAAATATATATACGGGTCTTTTTTACCATTTGTAATTGTGTAAAAATTTAGGTCAAAGTTAGAAAAAGTGTTTTTTATGGCATATTTTCATCATATTTTATATTTTTTTTAATAGTAAATGATATCATATGATGAAAATAATAGTATCAAATGAAAGCCCTATCTGTCATTTAAAAAATGATATATAATTTGTGTGGGTGGACTGAACACAAAGAAATAAATTCACAGTTCAGTAAACCTATGACAAAAATAATGGAATTCTGGTCTTCAAGGCACATCAAATGCAACATAGCACTCAGTCACTAAGGGGTTAAAAATAAAATGTTGTGCCTACACCACTGTTGATGTTTGACAATAAATATGTCAGGATTCACCTAGAAAGTGTTGTGGTATTTGATGAATCTTTTGCTGACATTTCTCAGTAACTAGTTAAAGTATTTTTTTTACACACCATGGGTTATTTTAACTTAAGCATTGTCATAATGAATTATCTCTTCCTGTACAGCTGTTGTTTAGCCACATTGTTATTGTGTATATCTGCAATAGCTGGTGTACACAATGAAATCATCAATGGGTGTTTTAATATGTTTACATCATTACAATGCTTTTAATTGCTGTTGATAATGATCTTAATCATAATTTTGTAAAGTTAAAAAACTTTTGACTTCTACTTGAAGTTGTTACAGTTTCTTTCTTTTCTATTCTGAATTTCAAATTTGATAGGGCGAGAGCATTTCATTTCATTGAAAAAATGGCTTATTTTCTGTTATTATGAGCAATTGATTCGATATTGGATATGAACTTTGCAGTTTATTATAATGTATCAGTTCCAGTAACTCAGAGACCATTTGGATGATTTTTTTCATCTATAAGATAACTTTCTTATTCCATTTATGCATTATCATTTTTTTGCTCATTATAGTTCTTATGCTTTGAGCACTTTACAATGAAAGTACCTTAAATCTGCTCTGAAAGCTATATTAACACCTAACAAAATGAAGATCTCTGCAATGCTTAGCTGTAGATCCTGTAGGAAGATAACAATTCAAAGTAAGCCAATTTATTTAAGAATGAATACATTTAAGCCAAACTCTGAATAGCTCATTTAATCTTCGTTCTTTGGTCAACTATCTGAATTGATGTACACGTTGGAAAAATTAATTATGAAAAATTGACAAGAACCCATATATAGAAAGATCTCAGCCAGAGCCTTATTTCCTACAGCTGGCAAAGCAGGCTACGTCTTAAAATACTCCTCACAAGGTCATGAAAACCTAGGATCCGGTAGCAGTCTAAATTAAAATGTAATTACATGAAATAGGAAATGAACATGGGTTTGTAAGGACAAGAATGCAAAACAAATGTGATGCCTGATTGAATGAAGTAGATATGTTCCCTGTTAAAAGCTGCTGATTATAACTCTGTTAATGCCATAGCTAACTCTGACACTCAACAGGTTGATAACGATGACCATAGGTAATGCAGACTGATAGTTCAATTGCTTTAATGCTACCAATTGGACTTATTCAAACATTTACCAAGACTGGTATACAATTAGGTGCTTTCTTATTGCGTCTAGGACAGTTCAGCACGGCCGTTTCACTGCTGACAGTTCATCATGGAAGTTTGAATGCTGAACTGTCAGCGGTGAAAGACAACGTGGCTGTTTCATTGTGGCAGTGTAAACTAATACATTAAAACTCCCAAAAGTGACCCTGAACCCCCATACTAACTCCCCGAACACTATTTCCAACCCCCAAACCCTAATACTAACTCTCCTGAACCCCAATATTAACACTAACCCCCGAACCCTAATACTAATACCAACCTCCCCAAACCCTAATTCTAACACTAACCCCCCGAAACCATATACTAACACCTAACCCCTAAAAATACTCACCTTGCATGCACTCTTGTGATGAACGGTCCATGATGAACTGTCCCGCGATGACCTTGTGCAATTAACTGGCCATTGCGCAATAGGTCACGACGAAACGACTGTGTTTAAGCAGCCACAAAGAACCATCCTTTCCCCTTTCCTGCTTGGGCATTGAAGAAGCCAAAAGCATGTGGAAATATATTTTTAGGTAAGTGCTTTAGCATTTAAATGAAAGAAAAAGCATCTGTTATATCATATTTTCTGAACACTTCCTATTTACTAAAAAATTAATGTAGGGACATAGAGTTACTTCTGTTGCTATTACAACAGTCCTACCCATCACCACAAAACCTCTTTCTAGTGTTAAATAACAGAATTCAAAGTTGGCTGAAACCACTCCCACCTCTAGCCCAAACACTTGAAACAACTCAGTTCAACAGAGAGAAATTGATTCAACATGAATCGCTAATGACAAGATTCTTTCAGAGGGAATTCTGAAAATGGTGGCCACCTGTGTACAGCGTCTCACTAATGTCACTGAATTTAGAGGCCCTGGAGAAATAATTTTTGCCATGGTACCACTTTGCATTGCCTGCGCATTGACTTATCACAATCAGTAATTTGTACTCTGTTTTCTATGATTACTTAAGATGTTGCTGTTCTTTCATGTTTTCATATTTGACATGTTAAATAATGTAAAGTCAGCAGGTGTTGATGGACATGCTGACACTTTGTTATGCTAAACAATAAAACTAAAAAACAGTTTGAAGTGCAAGAATGAGAAGAGGGAAATTGTACAATTTTAGTGTGCAGGAAGAATGACTAAAAAGAGGGAGCCATATCTCAAACCTATCATTATTCTGGCAGGTATAAAGTCTGGGAAAGAACTACAAATGGCTGGATTTAAAGGGAAGAAAATGTTAGTGTGCCCAGTACTAAATTGGGATGGCATCTTGGAGAAGAGGGAAGGAGAACAACATTAAGAGCCGCAGGACCCATCCTAAGTGCTCACCTCCTGCTGGCCATGTTTTCTGGCATAAATCACCAACAGCCTTTGATTGGAGTTTAAACTAGTATTAATTTTATAGTTTAGTTTTACTTTTCTCTCAATGATAAATTCCTGTTAGTCTAATTGCTTTAAACAGGTAAACATTGTATTAATGTCTTTATTTGTGTATTTTAGCTAGATGCTTGTTTAAACTGTTATTTTGTTTAGCACTTTATTAAACATTATCTATTTATCCAAGTGATAGTCAGTTTGGTGGTTGTTTATTAGAACATCAACTTCTTCCAATATACCTTGAGAGTCTTTTTTAATACTGCCACTTTATAACCTAATTTTGTTGCCTTTGGACATGGTCTCATTAAGCGGCCTACTTTGCGTGAATGACACCACTAAGTGAATATCTTTGCGTCATTTCTTATAAAAAAAAATTATTCCTAGAATTTCTACAAGACACCAACACGACAGCTGGACAACGGATTAGACAATCTTTTGGTAATTTACAATTAATGAATACTTGTTTTACTTCCAAATATTTGATTTCATTTAGAGTATATTAGAAAATATTTTGATTCTGTTCATGCTTTGCTTGAATTTTTACTTTCTTTATAACAAACCGATTAACTTACACAAGTAAACAATAAATGTTCAATTCATAAACTGTTCAGGGATCTTATGAAATTAGAGGTTTTTCTCAGCCATGTTAAATTACATTAGTGAAACCAATTCTTTCTTCAATGAAACATCTTGATGCTTAATGAATCATTCAAAAGTCTAATACATTAATGTAAGATAAAATGCTTTTTATAATCCAACTTTGCTTAAAATACATATTTTATAGTTCATATTACTTAATTCTTCTTAAAATGATCATTTTGTTCAAATTAAAATGTGCTTTATTATGGAGAAGGTCTTGAGTTTGACAAAATTCTGTACAGAAGATAAATGAAAATTCAATTCTTATAGAGAAGAAGATAAATGATTTATTATACAAAGTAATATAAAGTTTAACTATCAGTCTAAGGCTAAACTATCAATACACTTGGAAAAATGTTTCAACACAAGTGACATCAATATACTGTAGTCAAATAAAGCTACACAGTTTGGTTTATTCTATGAATACTGAACTATTTATGGACAATTGTGTTGATAATGTTGGGCAACTTAGCAAGCTGCAAAATTCTAGTATGTAATCATTTTTTCCAAGTCAACTACACTTTTCCTGGTATCTGACTGGCACAATATTCCTGGGCTCTGAATGGCACAATATTACTGGGCTCTGAATGGCACAATATTAAAGGCATCTGACTGGCACAATATTACTGGGCTCTGAATGGAACAATATTACTGGGCTCTGACTGGCACAATATTACTGGCATCTGAAAGGCACAATATTACTGGCATCTGAATGGCACAACAATTATGGCATCTTAATGGTACAATAATACTGGTATCTTAATGGCAAAATAATACAGCATATTAATGGCAAAATAATACTGGCATATTGATGGGCACATTGACTGTGGCATATTTAATGGACAAACGGTGTCATATTTTAACAGGCAGACTGTCTGTTGCATATGCAATGACAAAGTGACTGTGCCATTTTCTGTGGGGAAAAATAACATGTACTATGGGGGAAAGTGACAGTGTGTCTTTTTTCTGCATGGGCAGTTCAGTGGAACAAAGTGAAACTGTGGTATGCTCTGTGGGCCAAATTTACACTGTAGCATGCAAAAATGTGTGGGTTCAAAATGAGTGCAAGCCATGTGCTGTGGGTGCAATATAGGTGCATGACAAGTGCTGTGGGTGCAATTTAGGTGAATGACAAGTGCTGTGGGTGCAATATAGGTGCATGACAAGTGCTGTGGGTGCAATATGGGTGCATGACAAGTGCTGTGGCTACTCTATGGGGCTGTGTTAAGTCCTTTAGGTGCAATGTGGGTGCAGAAAAAGGGAATAAAATCAAGAAATGCAACTCTTCAATAACATTTTTATTACATATGAAAATAGTTGAATATAATATTAAGAAGTATAAATGCAACTAGTGAGAGAGAGAGAGATGTGTATAGATATTTAGAAATATATATGAACATATGTAAGTGCTCTCTAATATCTGTGTATATTTTTGTCATTTAGGTAATGAGTAGTTGTAGTGCAGTGTTGCATAGTAAGATGGTATACATATTGCAGCCATATATACACTTTTTGTATCCAAATATACAGTTTATACACTGCAATTATACACGTAATATACACCTTTTATACAATGCAATAAAAATACTCACTACAAGAAAAGTCCAATTGTGTGTTTGCTTATTTTTATGTTTTTTTTTTTGTGTGTGTGTGTGGGGGGGGGGGGGGGTTTGGGGGGGGGGGAGGTAACATTGCAATGGATTTCGGGATTGCATGCAGGGGAGGGGGCAGGGTCCAAGGGGCCCAAGCAAATGCTTGCCCAGGGTCCAATCACTATTAAAGACTGCCCTGCCCTGAGGAGGTTACTGTATTTGCAATTTAAGGAGATGTTTAGGATATTGCATACAGAGTGAACTGATCACATTCTTTTTCAGTTAACATGCAGCATTTTCTGAATCCTGAAGAAATGAGCATTATAATTTCTAATGCATGCTAAATACCGTTTTTAAAAAAAAAATGTGAACCTTTTCTTTGCACTTATTCTAGCTATTTAGTAATTGTTAGATTTAGTTTCCATAACAAAGATGGATGCTAAACTTTTTGTCCATTAGTACTATGAGGTCAAAATTCTATCACTGTAGTTAGTAAGTATACAGACGCCATACTACTTTACATCTATGTCCACATTTCTGTGTACCTAGCTACATTTGCATTATCATCAAACATGGATCATGTGGTGTATCTCTGTATCTATCTTTGGGTGGTAGATTCCTGGGCCTGCACATCAGAAGCCTAAAGTTGGTGGAAAACAAGTTTTCCAGGAAGTAGTGTTGCTAACGCTGATGGAGGTAACAAATTATTACAGATATAAACTGTGGAACTTGGGTATGGAGCCACAAAGTGGTCACCTGGTAGCCACCATAACAGAATGGGAGACATAACAGTGTTTTCACCTGAATGGTATATACCCTATGGTTGAGCCTCAGGCACTTTGACAGACTGATTGAAAACCACAGGATGAAGCAGGAGTATGCAGGGAAAAATACACAACAGAGAGTAGTCACGCATGGAACAGGACACGGTACAATGGAGGTGGGCAAAAAACAAAGTCACAAGGCAGGAAAACGTATCAAGGCAGGCAGAAAATAGAATAGTCAAAAGGCAAGCTGGGTCAGAAAACACACAAATACCAGGCAGGATAAACTTAAGATCATAGGAACTATCCCATGCAAGGTTTGTGAGCAGACTAAAGGTTTAACTATCCTTCTAAGACCAAAACCCACCTCCATACAATTAAGATAAACCTATAAGTATGGCCCTTTAAGGAAATTATAGATTCCATTAGAAGGTGGCACTGCACATGCATGCCCGGTGGCTGAACGGGGTGGCAGGACCTCATCTGGGTACCTACCCAGTCTGTGGTTGAAGTACCGACAGGGACCTGGTCATGCAAGCAATGGCCACAGGCAGCGTTAAGGGTGCAACATTTTCATTGTAATTGTTTGACTTACTGGAGGCAAGTGAAGAGAGTGAGACTGAGGCCAGCAGAGGTGACTGAGCTGGCAAAGTTGAGGAGGAGCTGCCTGTCGTTCTTCTGGCTCTCCAGAAAACAGGACCTTACCATCAGATGTTGCTGGGAGTTGATGGAGGAATTAAACACATATAATTATTTATGATTGTATTTTATTATATTGTCTATATTACTATAATAAATATATAACATGCATATATTTATACATTTTTAAAATATTTATACTCATTCATACTTATTTTATTTATTTAACCAGCCCTGCTACTACAGCAATGACAACGCTGGTACGATGGACAGTGGGAGTGTATTTCAGTGGTGATTTCATATGGTGATGTGTTATGTGGACAGAAAGCCATGTTACAATCTTACCACTATTCACGCCACTGCTTAACGCACTCACATATGTAAAGGTACCATTTCATAGGACAATGGTGCATTGACAATCAATGTTGCCATCCACAATGTGCACATGAATCTGTCTGGAAATGCAGGGAGGGTACATATGACCTAACAACTGTTGATGGTGAACAAGCAAAGATGATGTGATGCCAACCTGTATCTAGCAGGACATCACAGGTATTCCTATTCCAAAAAAGCTTTTATGGTGGCATATAAAATAATACATGTTAATATATATATAAAGTTGGGGAATTGCACTATATATATATATATATATATATATATATATATATATATAACCCCTAACGTTTATTGGGGTTACTAATTGGCATATTGGATACATGTGTTTGTTTTCACATATTATAATCATTAAATCAATATATATTTGTATTATGGTTTAAATGTGATGTACATATATGTATTTATTTATGTATTACTATATATTGTAATTTTTAAGTGTCTTTTATATATTGCATAACCACTTCTCTGGAACGCTCCCCCCCTACCTGAGTGGCATGCCCGCTCTTACTCCCTGCACTTCCTACAATCTCAGATCCTGCACCACCCCTTCACTAGCAATCCCTCACTTCAAAAAAGAACCGGGCCGAGGTGCGTTCTCTTTCAGAGCTCCTCATATGTGGACTAGCCATCCTGTTTCTGCCAAATCATCATCTAGTCTAAAATCCCTGAAAATAAGTGTCTTCCAAATCTTCAAAACCGATTGAAACCTGTTATTAGTTTACAAACTCCTTCGTATACTGTACATGTTGTTCCTTTTTTTGTATCAACAATGATTTACACAGAATGTTCTCCTTTCAACTTGTTTAATGTATGTATGTATGTATGTATGTATTTATTTTTAATCTACTGTTAAATGTGTAACTGTGTAATTCCATTCTGGACTGGATCCCCAGGACATACTTGAAAACGAGAGAAATCTCAATGTATTATTCCTGGTAACACACTTTCTAAATAAATAAATAAATAAAATATTCAGATTTAGATACATATTTTACAACATTTCTAATTATATGTATTTATTTTATTATGTTATTATTATTCTATATACATATAGAAAATCAAAGGACACCAATATGCTAAGCAAAACAAATTCATGTGCTTCGATCATTCTCTGAATGTTGACATTGGCAATATCTTGCAAACATGAAGAATGAGGGATGGTTCCATCAGTGTTTGATGGTGAGCAGATGTGCTTATTCCATGTTAAGCTATGCATTCAATGTATAAGTAGTTAATTCAGCATAGCACTAAGAAACTGAATGTTTATACAGAAACAGTTTGGTACATGTGCTAGTAGTTTGACTACTATAATGTCAAATGCATAATGTATACATTTTTAATATTCTCCACAAAGTGGCCTGTCATTTTGGCATTTTTAAATTATGTTCCATGCTTTGTTCAATATTGTCAGATGTGCAGATTTTTGGGGGCAGAGGGTAAATAAACATATTATAGGCTATTATATTTCACTATGTCTTCACCAAATTGCATTTTTAGTTGTTACCAATAGTAACAAACTAGTAATATTTGACAGGCTCTTCACATCTCTAATTCTTCTGCTCCATGGAGACGATTTGCTAAAACAAAATTATTGATTTTTTTTAACCTTCACATCATTGTGACATAAATATGGTACATGAAGAATTTTGTATTTCAGACGTTAAGGAATTTCCTTCCTATGGTATGTTAAAAGAGTTATGTCATAGATAAAGATATAATGGATTATGTTTATTTATTTTCTCTTAGGTCACTGAATACCATAGGCTGCAATAAAATATTGTGCGTAAAAAAACAGTGATAACTTAAATAATCGAACAGAGCCAACATTTCCAGAACTGCTCATTTTAAGCTGATCGTAGCTGACCTTCACAAGGTCACAAATATAAATAACTTTACAAATACAAGAATATCAGAGTGGTATGTCCTTATAGTTTTCTTGATTAAGAATTTACTTCTCTTGTCATGTTACTTTATGATTGAACCATTATTCGGAGTCACAACACACATTCATAGATTAATGTATATATAGATTTAAATATACATATGTATTGGTGTATTTTTTTTGGTTGCTTTATCACAATATTCATATTGTATTTTCTTAAAAAGCAAAACTTATACTACTTTATTTATCGTATCACACTTGTTAAGATAATACTATGTGCTAAAAAAAGGGTCTAGTTGAATAAATCATAAAAAATGTATTAATATACAAATTGATTAAATGGATAAATATATGTGTTTATCTATATCTATATATATGCTATGGCCCATGATTACTCAAAAAGTGGAATGAGCGGTATATTAACGAGCATTTATGATATGAATGTCGGCACCTTATTTATGATACGAATTTCGGCACCTTATTATGCAAGGTGCACCCCTTCCCATCTGTACAGTTGGAAGACTTGTCCAGTTCCTCCCCCTCATCCTGGGGAGAATGGCAAGTGCGGAAATGCATTGCAAGTCTGGAGGACAGAACTGGCAAGTCTGGAGGACAGCCATTCATAGGCTGTAATGGGAGGCAATGGGAGTCACATCTTGACCTCATAAAAATGTTCATGGATACCATTTTGTGAGGTTGAAATTAGGCATTCTAGGGGGTGGTGAGACTGAGAGTGTGGAGGTCGAGATTAGTGCTAATCTCAATCTCCAATTTTAGTGAATAGACCCATAAATCAATCTCAACCTCCAATCTCATAGGTATAGCAGTTTTATAGCAAATCTGTCATGATGTTTTGTTTATTTGTATACCTTCAAACGATTATATTGTGATGTACGGTATATACACTCAGCGCACTCACCTCAAAGCAGGTAAGTGTGTATGTGTGTGTGTGTGTATGTGTGTGTATAATGGCAAGGCAAATGTCACAAACAATTCCTTTACCTTAGAATTACATATCCTGAAAAGTAAAGATAACAGGTTATGGTATTGTGTATGTGTGTTGGCATTCCCCTCTCAGAATACTCTTACTCTGGCTTTGAAATGCTGAAATTGTGACTTTTTGTCCTATTTTCTCTGTAGGGGAGAACATATCCAACTGAGATGTTTGTTTACAAAGCAATGAACATTTTGATGAAACATCACTGGTCGCAGTTACTGTTTCTCAAAAGAGACACAGCTGTTTGCAAAATTAGGGACGATGACACAATGATTAGGTAAGATGTTTGCCAGTTAATCTTTATTACTTTTACAGTCTTTTTTTCAGCATTTCATGGGTCCATAATATATTTCTCTCACACTATATGTCCATAAACCTCCTTTTGTTCATACTACATTTTATAGTATTTTTTTCTTAATGTACATATTTTAATGCAATTATGTTTTAGGGATATGCAATAAATGTCTTTGAGATATTATACAATCGCAAAATAAAACAAACAAGATAATAAACACAGATTGGAAAGAATGTGTGTGACATCAAATGTGTCAAAAAATTATATCTGAAAATTCAGTAGCTACAACAATCACACAGAGTTATTTCAATCGATTGTTTACGATTTCATTAATTGAATCTGATTATTGTATGGCTATAGAGGAATATAGAACAAATAACTGTATTACCCATGGTTAGACAAATTGTCTGTACACCGGTGTCAGTTGCAAGGTCCATAGAACAATTGTGATTCACCAGGGGAAGACTGGCAATGTTTGACCTTGTGGGGGACACATACTATTAAGTGGCCAATAGTGAAGTCTGTGTAACTGTGGCTTTAATCACTTAACTTCTAAATGTTTGTTTTTTAACTAAACCCCAAGATAAGAAAAAACAGCAAAAAGCATACTCAGTCCTAGGGCAAATGTGGTGTCTATAATTACCTATATTGCCTTTTAATTAAAACAGGGAGCAACTTACATCCCTTTGTTGCAGATGAATCCAAGAAGAAATGTCAGCAAACTACAAAATAGAGGCAAAATCACAGAGTTGTTCAAATAAAAAATGTAATTACTTGATCAGGGAAAAAGGTTAAAAGCAAATAGTAATACAAACAGAAATAATAAATCGTGCAGAGGAAATGGAGCAAACCACCTGTTTTCCAGAATATCTTCTACTATTTCTGTTTTAACTAAAAACTCATGCCATTTTTTTAGCCCAACAGAGGAAATTATGGGAGTAACCCAAAGAACCATAGTTAGATTTAATCAGTAGAAAAAAACACACAGGATGAAACCATTAGTGAAACAAAACACCTTTCTAAAAAAACAATGATAACACCAGACTGAAATGCAGCAATAAAGCAGTTTCTTTTTAAAGTCAATCTGAATAGGAATAATTAATTAGGATACCCTACCTAGTAAATGCTGAGATAGATTTCAAGTTGTTTGTTATTATTCTCATGCTGCTTTGTATTTTAACGTTTTCAAAAGATCCTGCTATAACACATAAAGTGATAGTTCTTAAAGCATAATTATCCACAATTTCCCTCTCTCGTATGTCAAACTAGCTACTGATGCCTCACAAGCTTTACCATTGAAGCATCTACTTCACTTTACATATGGTACTGCATTATCAGAAAAAGCAGTTATGCACTGTGAAAAATACAGAGTGGTCTATTTAGTGTGTATAATACAGGGAGACATAGTTCTATCATTCAACCAATACCTGCTTGTGACTCATACTGGCTTTAAGTGATCGCTAATTTTTGGCACTCCAGCTTTTATAGCAAGGGCCCCCAGCCTAGCCCACCTCAGTCCACCACAAAATATAGAAAATCTCCACCATCATCAACCCTTTTTCATTTGTTGGCATAGTTAAAGAAGTTTGATGAAAGGACAATAGTATATAGAAATCAAAATAAATACATTTATTTACATTAAATGACCTGGCTATACATAGTTTGAGGCAGTTATGAAATTATAGTAATCTAAATGGATCGTAATGGATGGATTTAAGAATATTCATTATACATGGGACACTTACTTTTTAATACAGTACAAACAATTAATCAAATCTAATATTTTATCACATGGTTACATGGTTTTAGGACTTGCAGGTCCTTAAATTATATGTCTTCTTAAATATAGCTCAATTAACATAAACATGCAATACATGATAGGGTTGACTCAATATGTGCCTATCTGGCCTGAATTCTGGCCAGATAGGGTGATAAAGCCAAACGGTGAAGAAATCCAAAGTAAGGCTACCCAATATGGCCAATTTTGCAACAAAATCTGCAATTTTTGCCAATTTCGGGACAGCTTTCAGCCACGTTTGGTTTGGGGGAATGGACAGTTAAATCATATGGATTTTGCTTACTTCTAAAGGACCAAACCCCCAAAGTTGGCTTGAAATCGTTGCAAATTGCCAAATTTCAGGAAGTTCAGTTCTACAGATTTCAGCTTGAGAATTGATCAGAAAACTGCAAAAGAATCAATTTTAGCATATTTGAAACACCAAAATATTTAAATAATATAATATATTAATGTTATATATTATAATAGTATATTTCCATTATTCCAATTGTAATAAAACATTATTTTATGTTCAAATCATTTGTCTTAATGTATTTAATGTGTCTTTTTTTTACTGTTTTTTTATTTTATTACATTTTGGGGCCATCTATGGAGGATCACCAAAGTGATCCGATTGGGTCCAAAATTCGGAGCTCCGATTTTCACATTTCAACAAAAATAAGCAAACTGTAGCTATATTTAATATTGCTTACTTTTGTTGAAAAAGTCAAAACAAGTCTGTCATGTGGTAGAAGATATCCTAGATAGTTGTGCAATATTTGCACATGAAGAATCATGCATTATTTAGAGGCAAATTTAAAATATTTTTTTACCTAAGTTTGAAACTGAATAACTACTGTAATAATCACTGCTGAATCTAGGACACAACTTTCTCCAAGAACTTATTGTAAACGTAAAATTATGATTAAATTCAGAAAGTATTTTGTGTAATATTTGTTATTGTCAGCAATTTAAAGGCTTAGCACCACATCTTAACATTTGAATCATTCCAGCAATAGATTTGTTACACGGGAAGTGCTGGAAAGCTGTTTAGGTTCATATATGGCACTGAAACACTGTATGTGGGAAACACTGATATTGAGAAGCGGTTTCAGGACAGCTATGGCATTTGCAAGCAGTTTGGGGGCATATATAGCACTAACAAGTAGTTATGCCATAAAGGGAAAAAAAAAATCACCAAGGGCTTTACCAAGGGTCTATTAAGGCCTTAAAGTGACCATGATGGCATATAAATATGTATTACATGTTACGTTTTACTTAACATACATTTGTTAGAAGAATTTATTGGTTTCACATTAAAATAATATAGTTATGCATCCACAGGAATCGCAGAACCAAACAGACAAAAGACAACTTTTTATCAGCAAAATTGTGAAAGCTGTTCTAGTAGTGCTGTTGTTAAATATTACAAATTTACTCTTACATAAGTTTATGTATGAAGTGTCTAAATATTCTCCAGCTATGACATGCACTAATTTTACTAAAATATAGGTCAGTTGAATGTATTTTGTTTGATTTTCAAATGATGTGTGCTCAGTTATTAAATAAATATTTGAGTATTTTAAAAAGTTTAGGACATTTTAGTAATATACCACTAAACATTTTTTACTGGTGTTTAGTAAGTGAACAAAAAAATATAGAAAAAAAAAATCAAAATTTTTAAATCATTAAATATTGGAATACAATAACCATTTAGTAGATTACATTTCTATTTTGTAATTTTACCTAGAAAAGTTATTTTCTAAAAGATGTAAAATAAAGTAGGTTGTGTTTTGTACCAGTATAAAATGTTACTGTCTACAAAAGGTTATAGTAATCAATTTACACTTTACATGGATTGAAACTGCATCTGTTTTCCTCCATAAGGCCACCAATGAAATATACCTGTACTTTCTATTCAGACAGTGCTTTTCATTGTAAATTAATTGATGAAGGTGAGAGCATTTGAAATACTGTTATCAGTTAAGCAAGTGATGATTCATTGACAAAGTCATATGAAAAGAGCATTTCCCATTTTGTTAAATTGCCTAAAACAAATTGGAGATAGCATCTGAAAACTGAAATAATTATTAATAATGAATTAATATATACATATAAAATAAAAAATGATACATTGCATTATTAGCACTATACAAGAAAATACAAAAAGACAATTATCTAAACGGCTCATGAAAGCAAAAATTAGAGGTATCATTTTGAAGGCATAGTATAGGAACCCAAAACAACTTTGGTGCAATATAAAGATTAAAGCCTGTGTGCAGGGGCGTCACTAGGGTTGGTGTCACCTGGTGCGAAAACTCATGGTGTCACCCCCCTGGATTTCCTCCAATACAATGCCAAACAGATTCCTTAGTAATGCCAGTTAGATGGCCTATTAACCATGCCACACACAGGAGCCCCATAACTATGCCACACACAGGAGCCCCATAAATTATGCAACACTAGAGCCCATAAATTATGCCACACCAGAGCCCCACTATTTATGCCTCACCTCTGCCCAATTAATTATGCCACACAAACAGGTGCCCCATAATTATGCAACACAAAAGAGTCCCTTAATTATGCCACACAAAAGAGTCCCTTAATAATGTCACACATGGGGCCCAATAAATATGCCACACACAAGCGCCCCATAATTATGCACACATGGGACCACCATTAATTATGCAACACACAGGAGCCCCACGAGGTGACAATTGTACAATTATAGATACCAGGAATATTGTGCCAGTCAGATGCCAGTAATATTGTGCCAGTCAGATGCCAGTAATATTGTGCCACTCAGAGCCCAGTATTATTGTGCCAGTCAGATACCAGGAATATTGTGCCATTCAGAGCCCAGTAATATTGTGCCAGTGAGATACCAGTAATATTGTGCCAGTCAGAGCCCAGTAATATTGTGCCAGTCAGAGCCCAGTAATATTGTGCCAGTCAGATACCAGTAACATTGTGCCATTCAGAGCCCAGTAATATTGTGTCATTCAGAGCCCAGTAATATTATGCCAGTCAGAGCCCAGTAATGTTGTGCCAGTCAGAGCCCAGTAATATTGTGCCAGTCAGAGCCCATGAATATTGTGCCAGTCAGAGCCCAGTAATATTGTGCCAGTCAGAGCCCAGTAATATTGTGCCAGTCAGATACTAGGAATATTGTGCCAGTCAGAGCCCAGAAATATTGTGCCAGTCAGAGCCCAGAAATATTGTGCCAGTCAGAGCCCAGAAATATTGTGCCAGTCAGAGCCCAGGAATATTGTGCCAGTCAGATTCCAGGAATATTGTGCCAGTCAGAGCCCAGGAATATTGTGCCAGTCAGAGCCCAGGAATATTGTGCCAGTCAGAGCCCAGAAATATTGTGCCAGTCAGAGCCCAGGAATATTGTGCCAGTCAGATACCAGGAATATTGTGCCAGTCAGAGCCCAGGAATATTGTGCCAGTCAGAACCCAGGAATACTGTGCCATGCCAGTGCTCGTTTTCAACCACCCTCCTCCCCCCCTTCCCCATAGCTGCTGCTCCGTGTCCCAGACGGACGCCTCCTCCGTGCAGTCTTCCCTCCTGCATGGAGGAGGGAAAGACAGTCACCGGATGTGACGTAATGTCACATCCGGTCACTGTGATTTTTTTTTTCCCTGTGGCCACATGCGGTTGCCAGAAAAAAAAAAGTTGTACTTGGACCCATTCACTTTGATATTTGTATTGATATTTCAGAAGGTCTTGAATGTAAGGTCTTTTTGCTGATGATAAAAAGATTTGCAAAAAAGGTTGATGTTATCCCTGGAGGGATAAACCAAATGTCAAATGAGTTAGGTAAACTAGAAAAATTGTCAGATCTGTGGCAACTGGCATTTAATGTGGATACGTTCAAGATAATTCACCTTGGACATAAGACACAAGGGTAGATTATGGAATATTTTATAGTAATTACAATTATTAAAGAAAATTATGTCAGATGTTAGAAAACATAGTTAGAAAATGTAAAAGTGCAGCAGGAAATGCTAGCAGGATGCTTAAGTGGTATTAGCATTAGCAAAAGGTACTGTATGTGCTCATGCCTTTGCTGAGACCTCACTTGGAGTACTAAATGCAGTGCTGGAGACCGGATCTCCAGAAGAATATTGATTCTTTAGGAGAGAGTTCATAGAAGGGCTACTAAACTGATTAATGGAGTGCAGGATAAAACCTATTAGGAAAGGTTAAAGGATCTTAACATCTATAGTTATATAAGTTCTATATACTATAGTACTATAAATAATTAATCCAATTAAAGCAGCTCCAAACACAGATGGGAATATCAACCTAATTACCACACTTTAATGAGACAACATAAAAATAAATATCTGGAGCGCTATAATAATAAAAAACAATAATAAAGTGACATATTAAGTGAGATATTGCAAAAAAACATTAAGTGAAAAAGGAGAAAAAATAATGACACTATAATACTCAAAAACTCTTTATTAACATGTATAGCTTGGAAGAAAGAGGGCATATGATAGAAACATTTAAATAAATAGAGAGAATAAACACAGTAAAGGTGGAAAGTGCATTTAGGAGAAATAGTTGCCACAAAAAAGTACATAGCCTTAAATTAGTGGGGCAAAGTCATATTCTAGTGACTAGATCCAAAAGTTCATTTTGACCTCCATGTCGAACTCAAGCATCTCAAAATCCACTAATTTAATTTCATCCACTATTGACTATACTAGGAAGCAAGTAAAATGGTGCCAGCTTGGAGACTAAGTCCAATTTGATCAACGAACTCGAACGCTGAACTCAACATCCTTGCATACCTCACTAGGCAGCCAATTTGCATGCCTTCACCATATGTAGAAATTACAAAAATGTTTTGTGAATAGTATTTTGTAGGGTCGAAATGGAGGCATGCAAAAGGGTTTGAAACTGTCTTAACTTGGAGTTTGAGATTAGATCTAATCTCAAACTCCAACCTGGAACTTAAGTGATTAGACTTATAAGTCAAACTAAATCTCCCAACGTGACCTCCCTTCACTTTTTAGTGAATAGTCATTTTTTATGCATACTAACAAGGTTGAGGTTGAGTTGGCCTTTGGCTAGGGAATTCCAGTTGAGGTCAAGTTGGAAGTCGAATAATATATATATTATGTTTGGTGATATACCATGGTATTGAGTAAACCCTCAACTCAAACTCAACCTCCCAACTTGACCACTTTCAGACTAATTCAAATTCCAGTGAATAGACCCATGTGTGGTGTGTTTTAAGTGCACTCTACCCACTTGTGTTTGGTGCCTTTGTATTTCCATCCAGATACTAGAGGGAAAGGATGCAGATTTTTCATCTACTAGGCACTGGGTGTATCAGATTTGTTTAGGTTTATTCTTATTTATTAGACATGCGCAAAACTAAAATTTTCGTTTCCGTCCATTCGTACGAAAATCTTATTTGTTTTGTCAAAACAAATTTCGTTCATTACTGCATTTGTTTCAGACGAAATTTGTTCGTTATTTTCGTTTCGTTCGGTTTATAGAATAGCAATAGCATTACATGTATTCCATAAGCCGAAAGTCTATAAACCGAATGTCTTTTGGTTTATGGAATACAAGTAATGCTATTGCTATTCTATAAACCAAAATAGAGTCCCCATTCATACGAATAGGTAAATTGACCTATTCGTATGAATGGGGACTCTATTTCGGTTTATAGAATTGCAATAGCATTACATGCATTCCATAAACCGAAAGTCGTTCATTATGTCGGTTTATGGAATGTATGTAATGTTATTGGTATTCTATAAACAGACTCTATTTCAGTTTATAGAATGCCAATAGCACGAATGGACGAATGATTTTCGTTTATTAACCATTCGTTCATTCGGTTTTCGTTAGTTTAGCATTTTCGTTATTAGTTTTTCGGACGAATGGATGAAAATGCTATTTCGGACGAAAATGTATTCGTCCGAAAACAAATGCACATGTCTATTATTTATCTTTATATTGTTTCTGATATATTTAACTGTATCTAAGGTGTTTTTTTTGACAATGGAAATTGTCAACTTCATCACACCATGATATTTTATCATGCCCCATTCTAATATAAAAACATTGGGAATTCCAATATGGTAAGGTCATGGGTTATGATACAAAAAAAAAATAGCAATGTTGATTACATACTCCAAGCACAGGGCAGTAATCCAACAATGAACTACAGTAACAATCATGTCATAGATCACACTTTACAGATTTAAGAGGGAAATCTTTTGCACAAGCATGTCTTCTATTAAATTCACTCATACACATTCATAAAAATGTTCTTCTCTGAAAGCAGGATGTAAGAGATATATTGACAAATAAAGATTCCAAAATGATTCACCTGCTTTTAAAAGACTTTTTTTTAGTATTGTCTTTATTTGGCATTTTATTTCGAAAGATAAAAATTTGTAACACAAATTAAGTTCAAATCTGGTCAATTTGATGTAGAGTAGGTAAAAAAAAGATACAAAGAAAGGCGGAAGAAAAGAAGATACCTCAATACATTACATTAACATTTATTTATGTAACTCCATC
Organism: Pelodytes ibericus; assembly: GCA_036172795.1. NCBI lineage: Eukaryota > Metazoa > Chordata > Amphibia > Anura > Pelodytidae > Pelodytes > Pelodytes ibericus. The sequence continues at coordinate 108,398,182 of CM069863.1, read as the reverse complement.
AATTTACCTAGATCTCGGTACAGAGCATACAGGAGATCTACATACAAAGTTAGAGTAATAAAAAAAGACTGACATGAGGCAGGGAGCACTAGTACAATTGTTAAGTTTTGCTTTTATTTGGCATTTTATGTGACAAGATTAAAATGTACAACATGAATTAGGTTCAATTCTGGTATTTTTGGGGTGGAAGAATAGAAGGTATTTAAATACATTACATTAACATTTATGTATATAGCTCCATCAATTTCCATAGCTCTCAGTACAGAGCATATAGGGGGATATGAGGTAGAGAGCGCTTATAAACTAGTGTGAGTGGGAGCCATGAAACATACAAGGGAGTGAAGAGATCAAAAGGAAGGTGGTGGTAGTAATAGAATTAGGGATGGTTGGAGCTAGGTGCGATTGTCCAGAGATTATGTGTGCTCTTGTTGGATGAGTTGTTAGCTTCCTATTCCTAACATTGTTTGAGGACAGTGAGAACTAGGTTGGATTGACTAAGAGGTTAAGGTTCCTTAAAGGACTTTTTGAACTTGGGGAAAGAGGGAGAAGAGACAGCTTGTGCAAAATCTTGCAGGCGTGAGAAGGAAGATGTGATGACATTGGAAGAGATCCTAAGTCCACTTTAGGAACACAGAGATTTTGCAGGATAGCATCGGTTATGGAAGTATGCAATGTAGGGAGGGTTTTGTAGGTTAAAGTTATACATTTAAATTTGATCCTTGAGCATATCGGAAGCTAGGGGAAGGCGCTGCATAGAGGAGCAGCCAAATAAAGTGTAGAATAAAGAATAGAATAAAGACAAAAGAAAAATATCAACACTCTTCATGCCTCTTTGAGGGAGTTATGGTCAAGTGAAATACACACCCATCATGGGTCCACCTATAGAATATAGGATTCCTACATAGGCTGTGTTTACTGCATAAACAAAACAAATCAACAAATCCATCTCAACTTTTGTATTTGAGGTCTATCAACATAAGGTAAGCAAAATCATAGTCACAGTATCTATCGATTAAAAAGATAAAAGGTAGATATGGCATATCAATTGATCTAGTGTACACTGTTAAAACAAAATAATATAAGGTTCACAAATACCCAACTCAATTTCAACAGTATCCTGATCATTTGTATTATACAGTATCCATTGAAGTAGTGTCCCAAGATGGGGTGGCCTCTTTCGTGTAGGATCTTATGAGATGAGTCAAGCAACAGGATACCTAAGCTGATTAAGAAGGAGGGGGCAACATTGTGGTCTTGCAGGATCAAAATAGTAAGGTTAGCCATCTGTTTTTTCAAACAAAGAAACATGAAGAACCAGTGGAAAACAAACAGCAACCAGTATAAACTAAGCTGCCCCCCAGTGTTCTAGTGAGCCCAGTGCTGTATTTACCGTGAGGCATCCTAGGCGGATGCCTATGGCGGCACATTTTGGGGGGCGGCAGCGCCCCCCAGCACTGAAAAAAAAAAAAAATTAAAAAAAAAAAAATCCGGCCCTTTAAAAAAAAAAAAAATAGACGTGGGTGTGCAGCTTGGGTAGGGGGGTGCCCGGATTTTGTCTGCCTAGGGCAGCACAAAATCAAGATACACCACTGCTGCCGCTTCGAATATACCCACGTCTCCACACTTCAGGACCAGGAGATTCTAACTCACCACTTTTTAATGTAAGCCTCTTTGTTGCCTCATTTTGATTAAAATTTGATTTTAATACTGTGCTTCACTACGAGATCATCTCTTTCTTTCCCATATATTAATTGATACAACGAGCAACAACTTAAGTAAAGACTCTGGTTCCACGCATATATTGCGAACAGCTGAAGCCCCTTACGATTCTTGAAGATAAATCCACTCTAAGGCTTAAATATAGAGCAGTAATTTCTGCTCTTTAAAGTGTGAGTACAACACCCACTATCCTCACCAGTTCTATTATTGTTCACATACAGAGAGCACTATTTTTCTATCTCTGTTTTTTATATGCATTGAATATCTTCCATTGTGAGAATCCTACAATCAACAGTTCAGATCTTATTTCAAGATATAAGTATGTTTATTACTTTTCACTATTGGAATAAGAATATACATTTTAAAATCACTTATATATCATTTTGTTTTTTAAATACTTTTCACCTATATATTACTCACCAAATTCACTTATTTGTTGTCCTGCGCTCCTCTCATTCTTCTTTTTGTGCTCTATATTATTTGTAGAAATAAGAGGCAATTTTCTACCGAATAGTTGAGCTGCATCTATTGAATTATAATTATATTTATAGTAGCGCCTAAACACTGTTGTCTTTTGACAGATTTGAATCTACCTGTGAGATAGGATCACAATGGGAGGGCTACAGAGGTGGAGAGGAGAAACCACAAAGAGAGCCTTCATAGAGAGCCAGTAGAGAATTTGGGGATAGCGGAAGAGAGATGAATACGATAGAGATACACAGACAAGGGGGTAATGGGAAAGAGACACAGACAATGTGAAGAGGAGAGAGACAAATGTGGGTATTTTGTTGGAGAGAGACAGAAATGTAGAGGTTGGGGGAGAGAGAAACACACAAAGGGTATGGGGTACAGAAATACAAACAAGTGGTAATATGGTGGGAGAGAAGCATTGGGGATGTGACAGACATATTTTTGTGATTTGGTACAAAGAAACATATATTAAGGATGGGTACAGAGGGACAGACATGAGAATGGGGTACAGTGAGTCTGACATGGTAGCATGGGGACAGAGAGAAAGACAAGGTGAATATAGGGACAGAGATACACAAAGAGTTTAATGGGTGGAAGGAAATAGACATGAGGGGATGTGGTACAGTGAGGCAGACATGGGAGAATAGGATACAGAGAAACAGACAAAGGGACGATAGTTGGAAAGAGACAAACATGGGGAGAGAGCAGAAAGCTAGGTGGGCTAGCATGTTTGTGTGTGCATGTGTGGTGCTGTGTGTGTTTGTGTGACCCTGCCCACATGTGTGCTGGGGAGGGACAGCAGTTCAGACCCAGGCAGCAGCACTTGAGACAGTATGCTCACCATCCATTGTTAGTAAAGCAGTTTCATACAGACAGAGCAGGACAATATACCAGTATAATATGGATACATTCTTTATTGTTTTCGCCATCTTCCCATACAGACAACCTGCACAATAGCAGAAGATAAAGACTCTTCCAACTCATATTAGCACCACCCTTGATACACCATTTCTGCCATACATGCCATCTGCACCCGCTGAGAATGAGTCCTTCCTTTCATTCTACCAGCTGTCCTTTTCTTCCCACTTATGCAACCAATCCAGGACACATTGCCCTGATTATTGTAAAATACAAACACCATTGAGATACTGGAACACTCTCTGCCACACTTCGTATAAATAGGCCAAAACGAGGGTGACCAGAAGTCCAGAATTGGACAGAACAGTCCGATACAGCGCAGAGTATGAGCTCTTATTTCAGTGAATAAGGAGAGGCATGTCAACTCTTGTGTGGTCTTTGAACACACTTTGTCGCTCCTTTGACTGTCTGTGTGTGACGTTGTGTACGTGATTGTGTATTTGTGTGTATGTAACTGTATGTATATTTGTTTGACTGTATGTATATGTTTCATCTTGTGGCAGTGTGTGCTTTATTTTTTGACACACACACACTATCACATTCACAATGATTTACATATGCACACAGTCACATGCACATAAAATACTCATTGTTATACTATATAAATTATTGGAAGAATGTGGGAACCATGTAGATTTACAATATTATAATATATTAAGATTTCAATAAACTAGCATATATTATAAGGGGTGCTGCTGAGACCAAACATCTACACAAAATCCAAAGATCAGCGCACTCACCTCAAAGCAGGTAGGAGAAAAACTCTTAAAGCTATAGGTTTCATTAAAGCTACTTAAAAACACCTGTCTTACTAAGATAACAAAATTGGAGATTTAGTCATATATATGGCCATATTATGCTAAGCCCACCACTACGTCAAAGTACTCCAATATTGGTGGGTCCTTACACTAAATACTGTTGCTTATGGGGCTTAATCTCTTTATATGTATTACTTACCAGGGACCAAAAGGCCTTCCTATTGTATAATACAGAGACACTCCTGCAATTTATAGGTATGGACACCACTTAATGGAGCACCTGTGATGGGGAGTGGTGCTAAACCTTAGCACAATATGGCCATATATGTGACTAAATCTCCAATTTTGTTATCTTAGTAAGACAGGTGTTTTTAAGTAGCTTTTATGAAACCTATAGCTTTAAGAGTTTTTCTCCTACCTGCTTTGAGGCGAGTGCGCTGATCTTTGGATTTTGTGTAGATGTTTGGTCTCAGCAGCACCCCTTATAATATATGCTAGTTTAGGTGAGTGCATTCCTTTTGGATTTGTTTGTATAGTAAAGGCTATGACCAGGCCTCTGGTTTAGCACCCCTCCCCATCACAGGTGCTCCTTTAAGTGGTGTCCAGACCTATAAATTGCAGGAGTGTCTCTGTATTATACAATAGGAAGGTCTTTTGGCCCCTGGTAGCTTTAATGAAACCTATAGCTTTAAGAGTTTTTCTCCTACCTGCTTTGAGGTGAGTGTGCTGATCTTTGGATTTTGTATATATATATATATATATATATATATATATATATATATATATATATATATATATATATATATATATATATATATTCATGTACAATATTTCTGAAACTTAACCTCAACAGACTAAACAGAGAATATGGGATAGACCCCACACCTAGCTCTTTTATAATTGACACACACAAAACATATTTAAGAGGAGCAACAAAATGTTACAAAAATAGAAAAATATTTATTAATCAAGGTCACCAGGACTGTGGATTTACTGCCATCACAAAACACAGCAAAAAAAAAAAAAAAATATATATATATATATATACAAATAAAAACCAGTCACAAGCTTGAAAACGAATACCATATTTGGCTAAAAAAATGATGAGTGAGCATTATATGAGCTGCAGAGTGTGCCCTTGGGACAATACCCTATGCTGTAGTTAAGATGTAGAATGAAGTTACACCACAATAACCTTACATAGAGCTACTTATGATTGAAATACCACACAAATAGCTCCTGTGGAAAAGGAAACAGTGCATGAAAGCAGCAAGTAAATAACACAATGATTATTATTCTTCAGGTAGTATGAGGCTCTGATATCCATTCCCTGTCCTCAGTTGGTAATTGTATCCAAAGTATTGAAACAGGTTTTCAAGTGCAAGCTTTTGTAGCAATAGAAAAGGCAAAGTGAGTTACACAGCTCAGCTGAAGTATAATATCTCCTCTAATCACCAATGCCTTAGCTCTTGTTACAAGTGCAAAAAGCCCAAGTAAAGTTATAAGTAAGAAACAGATTTAAGACAACAGTCACGGAATATAATCCTCAAATAGCTCTGTAGAAGTATATTAACTCCAAATAAAACTGATATCTGGTACTATGATCTTTCTTAACAGTTCTATGAGAAAAATATGAGTCATATACCAAAAACTCACCGTGAGGGTTCCGCATACACACTATGGTAGGTAGCAGTGGAGGTTTTGTATTTTTTATTTTTTGTGTTGTATAACCAGAGAATATGCCCTGGTGCTAGCCATTAATGGTGTCTTTAAATTAATTGTCCAAAGGGATTATTTCCTACCCACAAGTGCACGCATCTTGACTGGACTACCTTTGGTCCAATCAGGAATGAGGGGTGTACATCATGTGTATCTTGTGATCTTTATTTTTTATTTGACTTTACTCTTTTATATCACCAAGTCGCATTTCTGGCCCGATCACGCTATATTGAATAAACGCTTTGGTCTGATTAATGTTTATTCACTATGCAATAAGTGCTGCCTGTCTTCTTGCACATGATTAAAAAAAAGTTTAGTGCATGTTTTTCTGGAGTTTCTATCCAGCAGAGGAGATAGATCAATGGATGTTCATGCATAGGTTGGATCATTTCACAATCCCAAGTAAACAATATTATTTTGTTTCATCAGTAACAAGCAGATAGTGCCTTTTAATCACATTTCTAAAAATTCTATTAAAGTTTAAAATTCAGAATTTAAAAAAAAAAATACAGAATGTTTTATTTGGAAGAAAAGGGGTCATTTGAAGCAAATACGCTGTCTCTGTTCGCACGCATGGTCCTAAATATGCTTATTTATCAATCCACATACTTTTAGTATGGATATATATACTTTGCAAGTGCTAATTACTTTGGAAGGTCAATGTTTTAAGAGCAAAGAAACACAGTTGGCTGTTTCTTTCTCATCACTGAGCTGCTACGTTTGATTTCTTTCTCATTGCCAGGAGTGAGTATTTCAGGAACAATAAATCACTGAGTTAGTGTTCCTTATACTAAAAACACATTACGAAATGCTCTTGTCGGCATTTAGCAACCACTAGTGACTAAACTCAGAATCAACAGATGTACTTGTCCTTCAGGCAAGTTCATGTCATTTTGTAAACTACTTGAATGTTAGTAATTGTTAAAATATCTGAGTGAAAGTACATTTATCCAATAATACTTTATTGTATTTTGTATATTGTGCTCTTTAAAAGGACAGCTGTAGTCTCAAAAAAATATTTAGTATTAATCCATTAAGAATAGAAATGTCCTGAAATACATTAATCCTAATGTAGTGTATGTATACCTTTTTTGCAGGAAGACTTCGCCTTCTTTCAAAGCCATGGACATGTGGTAAGAGTCAAGGATATACAAAGATCATGTACAAGGAAGAGAGCATTTAGGAACATACAAAACACATAAAATAAATAAAACAATGATTTAATAGCTAAATAATTTGCAATAACAGGTAAAAAATAGATTCAGTACACATATATTCATTAAAAACAATCACAGATGTTTAAGTGGAAAGGGGACCTGGCAGAGCTTAATAAGAGGTCAATGACCAAATTAGAAATATAACCAGTATTTTGGCGTTGTTCTGACTCAATGCTCACAATTGCAACCGTAGGATATGATAGTAAAACATACTTTTTAATTAATACCCTCAACTTGGTAAGCCAAGTCCGGAAGGGGAAATAGATCATAAATCCTATTTTTAGCTTTAAGAACAGCTTAGGATATCAAAATATTTGTTTCAGAGGAAAGGAGGCTTGACAGAATACTTACAACAATTATATAGAAAGAAGCAGACATGCACACTGATGTATAAGTCAAAAATGTATGTTTATTAGGTAAATGTATCGACAAATGGGTAAGCGTGGGCAGTATATATCTCAAACATAGGGACACATAGTACAAAACAGCGTATATATATATATATATATATATATATATATATATATATATATATATATATATGTGATAGAAGCTGTCGATGTGGGGTAAGACGACCATAAAAAATGGTGAGCAAAATAGATAAAAAAAAAAAAAACCGGGAGGAAATCTATGAAAAAGTAGGGCAGTGCTATAAATAGACCGCAGATGGTAAATACATCAAAAAGATAAAGTCAAAATAAGGCATAAAAAATAATGTAACAAGCATACAGCGAGAGCAAAAAAAAAAACACGGAGGAGGGGACACAGGGGTATGTGTCCAGCAAAAAAATAAATAATGCTACAAATAGAAAAAGAAAAATGTGGTTATGCCAGGTATACACCTTGATCATAAAGTACCAGTGAAAAGTATTAAACCACAAAAAAATAAAAACAATCAATAGAAAAAAAGCAATACAGCAAAGTCCAACGAACCAACAGAGAGAAAAACAGAAAAACAAAAACAAATGATGCCTCTTGCAGTAAATAACTGGACAGACCTAAGTGTAGAAATCACAGGCAGAAAAATCAGCTTATCAGTAAGTTCTAATGTGGTCCATAGGAATGAACACTCTCTCACCCGAATCTAGTGGTTCAATTCGTTGGTGGTATGGTCGAGGTTGGTGAGTACAACAATATCTGCATGAAAAAGGAGAAGCTATCTCCGAACGCGTAGCCTGTGCCCCTACCCCTCAAGTCCTCTGCTATCTTCACACCAACGACTTTACCCTATTGCAGCTTGGAATACATTTTTTTCCCCTGTGTCCCCTCCCCCATTTTTTTTGCTCTCCCTGTATGCTTGTTACATTATTTTTTATGCTTTATTTTGACTTTATCTTTTTGATGTATTTACCATCTACTATCTATATTTTTCTCCAGACTCAATTCCAATGGCTTTGTTCTCAACCCTTTATATTGTACTTACAACAATTATGCTGTGCTCCAATAGTAATGATGTCTCTGTGTGGGCACACAGTAATGTGCTTCTAAATAGGTTTGCTTGTAAGCATTGAGTCAGAACAACTCCAGTATACTGGTTATATGTCTAATTTATGTATCGGCCTCTGATGAAGCCTTGAAACACATCAGGTCCCCTTTCCACTAAAATATCTGTGATTGTTTCTAATGAATATATATATAATGATTCAATTTTTTACCTGTTATTACACATTGATTAGCTGTTAAATCATTGCTTTATTTAATTTATGTTGTGTGTGTTCCTAAGCAAACACATCAGTCTATATCTATGAACATTTTTAACACGTTTTCAGTCCAAATAGTTCTTTATAAGAAAAACAGTGCAATGATGCTAAATCACCTCTCTTAGAGGCCAGGGACAACACAATCAGATTACTCATCATTATTCATTGGGCAAAACAAGAGATCCTCTCTACCCTCTTTATTTCCATTTATAAAGGCACTTGACAGGGTCACCTTGAATTTTATGACCTATACACTATAATAGTTTAGCTTTGACCCAAATTTGTTTAACTGGATTGGAACCCTATCGTTTAGAAACAAAGTCAATAGAGTGCAGTCCATCCCACTTGCCCTGACAAAACTGCACAAGGCAAGGATGCCCACTATCATCCCTTCTCTTCATCTTGGTACTTGAACCACATATCCTCAGAGACATCTCTGTTTTACATGGACCCTAAATGGTATTCTCAAACCATAAACTTTTTGTCAAAGTCATGTTCCATATAGTAACAAATCCCCTCACCTCCTTATCAGATAATAACTCTGAGCTTGATCAATTAAGCACCCCTAGCAATTTCAAAATAAATCACAACAAATCCAAATTCCTAAACATCACAATGCCACCACCTGATATCCATGCCTTACAATCCCTTGCCCCATTCAGAAAATCGAAAAAATAATACAAAAAAAGAAAACTTTAAATGTCTAGGAATCCACCTATCCCCAGACATCCATAATCTATAGCACATTAACCCCATAACAACAACTCTGAAGACATTCTTAAGTAAATGGGATACATAATACTTATCAGACCATGGTCAAGAGAAAACATGGGTTTCTCTGACTTAGATAAAAATTATATAGTGATAAACCTTGCTAGAATCATAGAATGGCCCAGATCATCCAATAAACCATGGGTAATGTCAAAACAACATAGTCTCTCTGGCCCCATCCTAATAGTAGTATGGCTACTTAAAACTCAATGTCACTGTGTCTCCCCATCACATCCCACCATACTGTCCACCGTCCCCTTCTGGAACTCTCTTAGGAATAACCATACAATCACTCCCTCAGGACCCCTATCTGATATGGACAACCAAACCCATCTCACCTCAAACTTAAAATACAAGCCTATAAATAAAACACTTTGTGAATTAATTACAGAAATCTTAATCCCCAATCCAGACCTAACCCTATTTGAGTGACTATGTTCCTCACCACAACAATCCAGCAGCTGGGATCACTTTCTTATTAAATCCTAATAGACGACCACTACTCATCATTCTCAATTTCACTGAGCCATGGACAAGGGAACTACAGATCAACTTAACACAAGAATACTGGAATCAAATCTTTATTGTCACCCAAAATCAGCATACAAACTCCAGACCAGGTGCCAGCCGTCATCTGGTACATCTGGTGGTCCTGCCCCAAAATACTTAACTTGTGGTCTAAAATAATGAAAAAAAACTATTCAAACTGTTGGAGCATCTGACTTACAACCCTCTGCAGAAAGGACCACCTACATCAGACCCCACACACAGTAGATCCATGTCCTAAATGATCCATCATGAGCCATCTCCTAAAAACCACCAAGGCATTCATTCCATTACACTGAACAAACTTTATAAACCTTTGAAGAATGGATCAGGTCGGCGAAGTCATTCCAAGAAAACCTAACCCATACAGCACAAGGTAAGTGGCTAGCATGTAAAAGAAAATTGTTTGCATGGCTGAAATTCTTGGTCACCTGTCTTACCCTTCTTGCTCCTCCTCCCCCAACAGTTGGTTTCAACCAACAACCACAAACCCCGGTGCACTAACGTATATAAATTATTTAACATGGATCTTTACAACACGCTCTTTAATATCACCAATTATACATGTAACAGGTTTTTGCACAGACCCACCTATACCCCTGTGGTAATTTTCCCCAGTTACCTTCTTTTGCTCTGCAGGGCGATCCTGAGTCTCCGGTACCTGGGAGTTGGGGTACATGACCGCGGCAGTGCCTCCACCCAGTGGGGCATCCAGGGTATGGATGGGGGGTCCCACTGGGAATTTATCTACACAAGTAATAAAACTGAAACAGAGCTAACTTAAATATAACTTTGTATTGCACGGTAAAAGCACTATGCAAATAAATAACAAAGAAATAAACATAACACAGTAAAATCTTTAGAAGTGCAAAGACTAATTTAAAGCAACCTGCAATAAATACTGCAGCCCACTCCAGGCTCCACCCCACAAGCAGTCTGGTACCATTAGTTGGTGCACATAGTTGGGGCCCATAAATATTGTAATCCGCAATATGGCTGAAGTTAAAATGCTACTGGCAGGAAAATGGAAGACCAAGGACTTTTAGCTGTCTTTCAGGGTGCCATGTGTGAGACAGGGGGAGATAGTTTCAGCTTACCACTGCACCACAGGCTGCAATCACATCACTTCACCTGTTATATCCTCACTGTGAAGCAGGCTTTGCCACACACAGCTCTGTATGCAGGTCTGCTGACATCCAAATGCAGGAATATTCCTCCAGGATGCTGCAGTAATCCTTCTGGGCATTAGATCAGACAGGCCTCAGTTCCTAGAGCCCAACAACTGCTTAACAGTGTCTTTGTCCTTCTCTTATCCAGCTCTGCACTAACTTGTTTCTTAAAATGGAGTCGGGGTCTTTGTTTTTAGTCTTGTTTTCTAAAGATAGCCATCTGCTGGGCACCCCACAAAACTATCCACAATTTGCAGAGTTTGCACAATCGGGAAGGCATGTATGTTAGATCATATGGAGAGTAGTGTTGAGCAAACCCGAACCGCACTGTTCGGGTTCGTACCGGACTTTACGGTTTTGGTACCCCGGACCCGAACACGGACATTTCACTGTATGTCCGTGTTGGAGTTTGGGGTTCGGCGATTTAATGGCGCATTTTGAAAGGCTGCAGGGCAGCCAATCAACAAGCGTTTGACTCATTTGCCCTGAGAAGCCATCACAGCCATGCCTACTAATGGCATGGCTGGGATTGACCAGTGCAGCATGTGACCCAGCCTCTATATATAAGCTGGAGTAACCGCACATCACATGAGCTATTCTTAGTGTAGGGAGAGGATTCTGCAGCTGTGAGGGACAGATTAGTAAATAATTCTGGTGTTGAATCTGCAAACTACAGCTATTATTCAAACTACTGCGATTATTTTAGTGGGTGCTTTACTACATTTTTGTACTTTGCCCTGAGCCCAGTGCCACAGAGAGTGCAGTGCACTTGCAACTGCATGTGTGCCAGGCACATGACTTTAATCCTATTCTGTTAGCTCAGTGGGCAACATCTAGGCATTTTTAAATCCTGCAATTTGTTGGTGTTAAATATTACATTTGCGTCCTGCACTTCATATCTTAGAGTCAAATAGAACCGTCAAATACGGTGCTTACAGCGCACTTTGAAAAATTCTAATTGTTTTGGGGGGTAAATAGTACATTTGCGTCTTGCGGTGCACTTCATATCTGAGAGTCAAATAGAACAGTCCAATACTGTGCTTACAGCGCACTTTGAAAAATTCTAATAGTTTTGTGTGGTAAATAGTTAATTTGCGTCTTGCGGTGCACTTCATATCTGAGAGTCAAATAGAACAGTCCAATACTGTGCTTACAGCGCACTTTGAAAAATTCTAATAGTTTTGTGTGGTAAATAGTTAATTTGCGTCTTGCGGTGCACTTCATATCTGAGAGTCAAATAGAACCGTCAAATACTGTGCTTATAGCGCACTTTGAAAAATTCTAATTGTTTTGGGTGGTAAATAGTACATTTGCGTCTTGCGGTGCATTTCTTGCAGTCCAATAAACAAAAAAAGAAAAATTGTTGACATAAACCATCTGTTACTTTGGTGGGTGACCGCAAAGCATGAGGAGAGCGTCAAATAAGGGACGTGGACCTGGTCGTGGTGCTTCTGGTGTTCTCCTGTTGCAAGTAGGGGATGTGGTCGATCTGTGCCAGCTACACGCACAAGTGAAACACCTTCTTCAGGTGCTAGTACGCAACAGAAATTCAGCGTTATTTGGTAGGCCCGAATGCCGCTCTTAGAATGGTGAGGCCAGAACAAGTACAGGCGATAGTAGATTGGGTGGCTGACAGTGCCTCCAGTTCCTTCACATTGTCTCCCACCCGGTCCCCTGCTGAAAGCTCAGAGTTGACACCTGCAGCCCATGGCCATCTGTCTTTCACCTCACCCCCTTGCAAATCAGCCAAGCAGTCTGAGCCACAAGTAATGCAGCAGTCTCTTTTGCTTTTTGATGACTCTGCTGGCGGGGTCATCAAACCTAGGGCACTGATGCACAACCACTTATGTGTCAGGATGTGGACATGCGAGGACCACCGCAGCACGTCTCTGATGATGACGAAACACAGGTGCCAACTGCTGTGGCTTTCGGCAGTATGCAGACCGGCAAGGTGGGCAGGGTTCAGGAGTGGGTGAAAGATGATGTGGAGGATGATGAGGTCATAGATCCCACATGGAATCAAGGTCATGCGAGTGACGTGTCCAGTTTGGAGGAAGAGGCGGTGGTCGCAAAGAGGCACCAGAGCAGCATAAGAGGGAGCAGGGTGCAAAACTGTAGCGGCCATCCTCTAGACAGTACGCTTGCTACTGCCCACCGCACCCAGTGGCCGAGCACACCAAAGCCAGCTACAAGGAGTTCCCTGGCGTGGCAGTTCTTTAGACAATGTGCTGATGACAAGACAAGAGTGGTTTGCAAGCTGTGCAATCAGAACCTGAAGCGAGGCAGAAATGTGCTAAACCTGAGCACAACCTGCATGACCAGGCATCTACATGCAAAGCACGAGCTGCAGTGTAGTAAGCATCTCAAAACCCAAGAAAGGTCTCAGGCTCCTCCTGCTTCCTCTTCTGCTGCTGTCTTGGCCTCTTCCTCCAGCTCTGGAGTCACAGTGGCACATGCCACCAAGCAAATAGAGGAAGTGGCAGCAACGCCACAACGTCCGCCACCGTCCCCAAGCAAACCCATGGAAGCATTCAGCTGTCCATCTCCCAAACACTGGAGAGAATGAGGAAGTATGGCCCTGCCCACCCACGAACACTGGCCCTGAATGCCAGCATTTCCAAATTCCTGGCCTTTGAAATGCTGTCATTCCGTCTGTTGGAGACGGACAGTTTTAAAAACCTGATGGTGGAGGCTGTCCCACAGTACGTGGTTCCCAGTCGCCACTACTTTTTTCGGCAAGCCATCCCTTCCCTGCACAAGCAATTGGAGGACAAAATCAGGTGTGCACTGGGCAACGCCATCTGTGACAAGGTCCACATAACCACAGATACGCGGACCAGTAAGCACGGGCAGGGACGCTATATCTCCCTAACTGCACATTGGGCAAATGTAGTGTCGGCTGGGCCTGAGGCAGATAGCAGTTTGGCGCATGTCCTTCCACCACAGAGGATTTCAGGGCATTTCTCATTGCCTCCTGTTGCCTCCTCCTCAGCTTCTTCCTTCTCCTCTACCACCTCCTCATCCAGTCAGCATAACACCTTCACCACCAACTTCAGCACAGCCAGGGGGAAACGACAGCAGGCTCTTTTAAAACTCATATGTTTGGGGGAAAAACCCCACAGCGCGCAGGAGCTGTGGACAGGCATGGAACAACAGATCAATGAGTGGTTGTTGCCACTGAGCCTCAAGCCCGGCCTGGTGGTGTGTGATAATGGGCGAAATCTCGTAGCAGCTCTGGGCCTAGCCGGTTTGACGCACATCCCTTGCCGGGCGCATGTGCTGAATTTGGTGGTGCAGAAATTTTTGAAAAACTACCCAGATATATCAGAGCTGCTGCAAAAAGTGCAGGCCGTTTGTGCACACTTTAGGCGTTCTCACCCTGCTGCTGCTCGCCTGTCTGCGCTGCAGCGTAACATAGGCTTTCCCGCTCACCACCTCATATGCGACGTGCCCACAAGGTGGAACTCCACCTTGCACATGCTGGAGAGATTGTGCGAGCAGCAGAAGGTGATAGTGGAGTATCAGCTGCAGCACGCACGGGTCAGTCGCTCTGCGGAACAGCACCACTTCCCCACCAATGAGTGGGCCTCCATGCGAGACCTGTGTGCCATTTTGCACTGTTTCGAGTACTCCACCAACATGGCCAGTGCCAATGACGCCGTTCTCAGCCTTACTATCACGCTTGTATGTCTCCTTGTAAAAATGCTTAGGGCGATGATGGAAGAGGATGTGGCACAGGAGGAAGAGGAGGAGGAAGAACAGGGGTCATTTCCACGGTTATCAGGCCAGTCATTCACAAGTGGCTTGGAGGGTGGGTTCCTGCACCAGCATAGGCCAGGTACACAACTGTCAAGCCAGGGCACAGTTTTGGAGGAGGATGAGGATGATGATGATGAGGAGGAAGAACAGTGTTCACAGCAGGGTGGCACCCAACGCAGCTCGTGGGCATCACTGGAGCATGGCTGGGGGGATATGGAGGACACAGATGATACACCTCCCACAGAGAACAGCTTGTCCTTGCCTCTGGGCAGCTTGGCACACATGAGCTACTACATGCTGCAGTGCCTGCGCAACGACTGCCGAGTTGCCCACATTCAAACTTGTGCTGATTTCTGGGTGGCCACCCTGCTGGATCCCCCTTACAAGGACAACATGCCGTCCTTATTTCCATCACTGGAGCTTGATCGTAAGATGCGCGACTACGAGCGCACGCCAGGGTAAGCATGGCAGGGTAAGCATGGCTGAAATGTGGAAAAGCTTTGTCAGCACGCCACAACAATCAGCAACACCATCTGATATGCAACGTCTTAGCAGGAGGCAGCATTTCAGCAACATGGTGGAATAGTACGTATTCACAGGCCTACACGTACTGACTGATGGGTCTGCCCCATTCAACTTCTGTGTCTCCAATTGGGCACATGGCCTGAGCTTGCCCTTTATGCCTTGGAGGTGCTCGCCTGCCCTGCATCCAGTGTATTGTCTGAACGTGTGTTTAGCACGGCAGGGGGCGTTATCACAGACAAGCACAGCCGCCTGTCCACAGCCAACGTGGACAAGCTCACGTTTATTAAAATGAACCAGGCATGGATCCCACCAGACTTGTCTGTACCTTGTGTAGAACAGACATTTATACAGGCCTCACTCAGTCATTGTTATACTCAAGTGCATTTATTCTTTGTTTTCTGTTGTTATATGTCCCAATATTTTGGGGGCTACCCCAATTTAAAAAAACAAAACCAAATAAAAAACAGTGTTGGCTACCTCCTCCGTGGATGGGACTCTTCATCGCGGCTGCATCTACAGTACAAGACAGATCGTCGCTGGAGATTTCATCTCGGGACATTTCATCGCTAAAGGTAAGTATTTTACCGATTTTAGTTGGTTTAGAATTAGGGTTTAGGGGGTTAGAATTAGGTTTAGTGTTTAGTGTTAGGGGTTAATTTTAGTATTAGGGGTCGGGGGTTAGTATTAGGGTTTAGGGGGTTCATTTTAGTATTGGGGTTAATTTTCTAGATCCACCTCCTCCTCCAGCGCCGCTTCCACCGACACCACCACGGTCACCGCCTCCTCAACCTTTGGGTCACTTAGTATACACTGAAAGAGAATACCCTGCACTCCAATCCTCTCTCAAATGGATAATTCTGTTGATCCTCCTGGCAGCCATGCTTTAGATTTAGATTTATGTTCTTCCAATGCTAAAATCAAAGATTCCATCTAGTGCTATTTTATGGCTCAGCTGTATTTTTAATTTGTATGTATTTTATGTTATTTTAAGTTATTTCCCTATCCACATTTGCTTGCAGGGCACTTGTCCTACTCTTACCCACATTTTACTTCCTTTTGCAGCCCTCTAGCCCTTTCCATTACTTTTTTAGAGGCATTTTAGTGGCCAAAAGTTCATGTTCCCATGGACTTCAATGGGGTTCGTTTTCGGGGTCAAGTTCGGGGTCAAGTTCGAGCATGGACCCGGACATTTTTCCGAAGTTCGGCCGAACTCGCTGAACCCGAACATCCAGGTGTCCCCTCAACTCTACAGGGAGTGCAGAATTATTAGGCAAGTTGTATTTTTGAGGATTAATTTTATTATTGAACAACAACCATGTTCTCAATGAACCCAAAAAACTCATTAATATCAAAGCTGAATATTTTTGGAAGTAGTTTTTAGTTTGTTTTTAGTTTTAGCTATTTTAGGGGGATATCTGTGTGTGCAGGTGACTATTACTGTGCATAATTATTAGGCAACTTAACAAAAAACAAATATATACCCATTTCAATTATTTATTTTTACCAGTGAAACCAATATAACATCTCAACATTCACAAATATACATTTCTGACATTCAAAAACAAAAACAAATCAGTGACCAATATAGCCACCTTTCTTTGCAAGGACACTCAAAAGCCTGCCATCCATGGATTCTGTCAGTGTTTTGATCTGTTCACCATCAACATTGCGTGCAGCAGCAACCACAGCCTCCCAGACACTGTTCAGAGAGGTGTACTGTTTTCCCTCCTTGTAAATCTCACATTTGATGATGGACCACAGGTTCTCAATGGGGTTCAGATCAGGTGAACAAGGAGGCCATGTCATTAGATTTTCTTCTTTTATACCCTTTCTTGCCAGCCACGCTGTGGAGTACTTGGACGCGTGTGATGGAGCATTGTCCTGCATGAAAATCATTTTTTTCTTGAAGGATGCAGACTTCTTCCTGTACCACTGCTTGAAGAAGGTGTCTTCCAGGAACTGGCAGTAGGACTGGGAGTTGAGCTTGACTCCATCCTCAACCCGAAAAGGCCCCACAAGCTCATCTTTGATGATACCAGCCCAAACCAGTACTCCACCTCCACCTTGCTGGCGTCTGAGTCGGACTGGAGCTCTCTGCCCTTTACCAATCCAGCCACGGGCCCATCCATCTGGCCCATCAAGACTCACTCTCATTTCATCAGTCCATAAAACCTCTTTTAGTCTTGAGATATTTCTTGGCCCAGTTTTGACGTTTCAGCTTGTGTGTCTTGTTCAGTGGTGGTCGTCTTTCAGCCTTTCTTACCTTGGCCATGAGTATGGCACACCTTGTGCTTTTGGGTACTCCAGTGATGTTGCAGCTCTGAAATATGGCCAAACTGGTGGCAAGTGGCATCGTGGCAGCTGCACGCTTGACTTTTCTCAGTTCATGGGCAGTTATTTTGCGCCTTGGTTTTTCCACACGCTTCTTGCGACCCTGTTGACTATTTTGAATGAAACGCTTGATTGTTCGATGATCACGCTTCAGAAGCTTTGCAATTTTAAGAGTGCTGCATCCCTCTGCAAGATATCTCACTATTTTTGACTTTTCTGAGCCTGTCAAGTCCTTCTTTTGACCCATTTTGCCAAAGGAAAGGAAGTTGCTTAATAATTATGCACACCTGATATAGGGTGTTGATGTCATTAGACCACACCCCTTCTCATTACAGAGATGCACATCACCTAATATGCTTAATTGGTAGTAGGCTTTCGAGCCTATACAGCTTGGAGTAAGACAACATGCATAAAGAGGATGATGTGGTCAAAATACTCATTTGCCTAATAATTCTGCACTCCCTGTAATAGAGAGGTCATTAGGTGTTACTTTAATTTGAAACCATAAGTGTAAAGCAACATCTCCAGAGCACAGGTCACTTTCTGGATTACCTCAGCTCATAGTCAACAAAGTGGTGGCATGCAAACATGAGTGTTTCAGTTGTGTAACCAGTATGTGCCAGGACATGTGTTCTCAAGGTGTTAATATGCATTTAGTAGTTTGTTTGGATTTGTCCTTTACTTATTTTCAATCTGAGTTAGTATGAGGACATAAATAACTTCCTTAAATAAGATTTTCTGTGCTTCTGTAGATAAAATATCAGAAATAAACCTACCATACAATTGTACATCTGCAACGCTGCAAAACAGATGAGACAACCCTGCTATGGTAACAACACATAAATTCAACTATAGGTCACTCTCAAATATGACTTTTTTTCTTATATTTCCAGTCTGGAAGCTTTTAAATTGCATTTAACTCTTTAACTGTGAGAAAGTTGACATGTGTTGCAATCTCCCTTGGTAAAGAAATGTGACTGATTTAAAAGCTCCTTTCATAAACTGTGTATAAGTCCTATAAAAAAGCAGGCTCTCTGAATTACCAATGATCATGATCTGCATGCTGCAATATGAAACATCATTTTCCCTCTATATATTTTACTTCAAAAACTACTATTGGTATGTTTAGTATACAAAAACAAATCTACTTCATGAAAGAGCTTTACTGAAAATTATGGACTATAAATAAAATCAAATTATGCTGACATTAGAAATGTTAACACCATCAGAAGCACATTGCATAATGTAACAAAATGATGCATTCACACTATTGCTATAAACAAAAATTATATTGTACCAGTTAAATTACCTGTCATCATTAGCTTTACTGTTTGTTATAACACAACAAATAAGAGATATACATACTAAGTCATAACACCTATCAATGGATGCAAAACTAAAGGGTCGACCAAATATGCACTGATAAATGGTGCATCTGAATTTCATACAGATTCAGATCGGTGCACATAGGTACCCATATTTTGAGCCCCCCAGATAGCCCTGATGTGTCTCCAAATATGTTCACAATGCGGCAATCATAGCCAATTCCACACCGATATCTGCCAAACCGAAAGCAGCCAAAACATGCCAGAAATGCACTGAACCTAAATGGTAGCCATAAACAACCAATTATACCCTATGGGAATCTTCCAACATTGAAAAAATATCCCCGAAATACCAAAAAGAATCAGAGGAGGGAGGGGTGACAAGGTGTTATGCAATGGGTCCTGGGTGACATTAGCGCCTGAGATCAGGAGCCCATTGGCAGGAGGAGCGATAAACAGCTTGATGCTCATTAAATGCATTACGTCAGTGGTTTGAGATCCTAGGTTTCTGTGGCCACATTTCAAGACCCTGTAGGAGCAGCCATTATAAGTAGACAAAGCAAACGGACAACTGCAGAGATCCTGGAGCGAGCATGAAGTATAACTAGAACAGGTTAACAGGATGTTGCTGGTTAAAGAAGAGAATGAACCAAGCAGGGAAAGTACAAAGAGAATGGAAACCAGATAAACAAAATACAGAGTTCAGGGCCTTAGGATGGACTAAAACATACTTGGGCAGGGCAAAGCATAAGACAACTACAGAACTAAAGGGAACATACAGAAGCACAGACCTAACACAAACCTAAAACAAACAGAGGACAGGGCTAAGGAATAAGGAGCACAAGGGAGAGAGTAAGGAGCCGGCCTCCTCAGATGCTTCATAAGTGAACCAGACCTCCGATTTGGGGAGAGGATAGAGGAGCTGGAATGCTTCAGGGAAAAATGGTAAGGGCACATAAACACACAAATATAAATACAGGAACTAACACTAGAGATAGTAATAGTGAGAATTTAGTTGCACATGGCCATATGATTAAGTTTGGCAACCCGAGTCAAGGTACCTCACATTAGACAAGTCAATAATGCTAAACTGAAGTAGCAAACTAGTAACAAATTATGAAATGAATAAATAACTTAATTTAAAAGACTTTAAACATAATGACAGGCAGAATGGAAGACCAGAGCATTGAAAAAAGGAAGCACAGAAACTTGGTACAGAAGCAAGGTAGAACTAAAACAGGGATTGTAGGGTACAGGTCACTGTTATTACAGGGCTCTGGAAACAGGTTTCAAAGAGAGGAACAACTTCTTATGGACTTCATAGAGGGGGAAGCCCTCTGATAGGGCATGGCCAAGGGGATAGCCCTCTTCTCCATGAGCAACCTCCGGAAGCAACCAGCACTAGTACT
This sequence comes from Pelodytes ibericus, assembly GCA_036172795.1. NCBI lineage: Eukaryota > Metazoa > Chordata > Amphibia > Anura > Pelodytidae > Pelodytes > Pelodytes ibericus. Next base: position 108,377,845 of record CM069863.1, on the reverse strand, counting down.
TTGTTGGATAACTTATTTAAGGGAACAGACGTTATTACGTATACCCTGGTCATATGTCATGAAATGCTCACAGGCAGGGGCTAGACTAGGGAAGTGCCACTATGTGGCCGGAAACAAGGGAGGGGTGCCACCATGAAGCGAGAGCTAGGGGACGCCACCATGTGACCAGAGCTAGGGAAGGCAGGGAACAGAGATAAAAAATCAAAGGCAGGAACATGAATGAAATACGAGCAGGAGAATGCAAGGAACAAAGATAACATAGAACAGACAGGAGCAAGCAAAAGACAGAAAGAAAACCAAAGAAGCTTGATACATACTGGACACTAGATGATCCTGCATACAGGATGGAGCCTGACATAGGAATGGTGACCAGGACAGTGTAATCAGTAGAGTCAAGGTCCAAAAAGTACCAAAAGAGTTTCTCAGTGTAGGAGAACACAGAATTGGTACATAAGCTCCCTCTTGCTTTGCCTCCGAACATCCATGAAGTCTTGGAATTAGTATTTTCTGAGTGTAAAGGAGGTTTCATTCCATCAACAGAAGCTTCTCAAATCTTGTGTGTAAACTTTGAGCTAGGGAGAGTTTAGAAGCCTCTTCTGAACTAAGGACTATGAAGCTCAGTGAATGCTGCAGCTACCTGCCTATCTCTTGCTTGCCGCCAGCATACTATGTGACTCTGTGTGAGTGATTCTGTGTGTGGTTGACTGTGTGCATATTATTGTGTTTGTGATTGTGTGTGTGACTGTGTGTATATAACTGTGTGTGTATGTATTTCATCTTATAAGAACGTGTTACTTCTACACACACACTAGCATGGATTCACATATGCATATACAATCACATATTCACATACACATAAAATACATATTGGTTATTGGGAAACGACAGATAGTCATAATAATTTCTAAATGTAAATATACAATCACACATATAACAATTCTATGTAACAAATATATCAAATAATATACAAATTATTGGTGAGCATTTTGAAGCATGTAGCTTTTTGATTTTAATATTGATATAAATTGACTTACATTATTCCTGGTGCTTGGACGCCACGGACTAACCAGTGAATATGCCCTAGTGCTTGACTAGGCAAAACAGTACAGTTGCACTAGTGAGTCTCTATAGCGTAATTGAACAAAATTTGTATTCCCAACTGAGAATATGTATATATATATATACATAATGTATGCCTGTGTGTGTACTCTCATCCAAGACATACCTGCAAAATTAGTATCCTTGTATGGCAGAAATAAAATGTGGTCACCCTAGTATTGGATGCTTGAATAGTTCTCACAAATTACATGTTTTAGCATAGTAATTATATTCACAGTAGGAAATCAAGTGTTTTAAAATGTTGACATTTTCTTGATATACATGGAAGAATAAGGCAACATTAAAACATGGAGAAAGAATTCAGAGTGCAAGACAAAAGAAAAGGTATTTTGCATACCTTACTATTTGCTTAATTTGCATTTTTTTTTATTTTTATTGTTTTGTTTTATTTCTCTTGAACAGTTCCTGTAGCCATCAGATAGCGCCTGTTAATGGAGAGATCCAGTCAGCAAGCACAGTGCAATATCTCGTTCAGTGATGTTTGGCCATCAAAGCATATAGCTGAGTACCAGTTAATATTTGTAAAGTGAAAGAGTGGTTGATTCAAAATACAGTTAGTTAGTGCCAATGAAATATGTTATGGCTATAGTTATTTCCCAAATGGTATTTTACATCAGTGTTTAAACAAGCTCTGCATTATTTGTTACAACCAAATCCACCCAGAAATCTTGGACATGAAAAACATTAATTAATCCCAAAAATATTTCTCAACAATTTACTATTTACAATTACAATTTACAATTTTATACAACATTACAAGCAATTCAAAGGCTTACCTACCTAGAGGATGCATGTCATTGTTCTTAGATCCTGCCAAGATGTAGTCATATGTAATCTTGTGCATCCAGATGTGGCCTACCCTTGTGGTTCGTAGAACTTCCTTTTTCTCTTGATGTTCGCCACCAAAGACAGTTCACCTTGGGTGAGTGAGGAATAGACACAATTCCGTGTACCTATCTAGGACAAAGCATCAAATACTTCCTTTTCACTATTACATTTGTGGGGGGAAGGGTATAGCATTGTGCTTTTGAATATACACCCCACCAAAGATTTAAAATTGTTCTAGAGCTTGGTATATGTATCATACATCTACATATCAAAACTGAATAAGATTGTGAACACATGTCCACCAGCAGAAGAAGGACTCCAAAACTGTTGGGTGATAGTTAGTGGCAATATTACCTATTGGTTCTGTTGTTCATCTACCTGGCAAGGTGAACAAGCCCAGTGGTAAGATTAGTATAGTGTTTTTTTTTAATAGTTTTCGAAATATATCTTAAATCCCTTTTATTATTTTATAATAGCTTTTTTTCCTCCAAATATCTTCGTAATAATATTTCACTAAGAGGAGTTTCAAGGATATTGACATATATCTATAGGAATGGATATATGATTACATGTATGTGTAATAGCAAGATAGTTAAAGTATGTTTGCTGCATTTGATATTATAAATCATTCTGCGGAAGCTTTATATTGGTATTTGTTATAAGTTGTCATTGTGTTTTTTAGTGTTCTGCTTGTCAATTTTTTTATGTTTTCCTTTTTTTAATATGCTACTAAATTAATTTGATAAGTTTTATCAGTAATTTATATGTCTATTGAGTATCACTAATACTCTTCATACATCTCACATTCACACAACAACTCCTAAGATACAGCTTAGTCTAATGTGGTATCTCATGACAAGAAAACGCAGGAGAGATCTGATATCAAAATGTTAGTGGATGTTAGCAGAACCTAACATAACAGAGAGGGAGATCGAGGTCTTAAACATAATCATCTTACATACATATAACTATAATCTAGTGAATATCAAGATTCAAAATGTATTACCAAAATATAAAAATATACTATATGTAATAACGTGTATTAATGAAAATAAAAATAGAACATATAACAATTAAACCAAGCTAAAGTAACTTAACATTTTCAATAGAAAGGTGTAAAATAACAGAAACACTTAACATTTTGGTGTTCTATTTTTGCTGACACTGTTAAATTGAATTCACATATTTAGTTGGAAATAGCTTTCAATGAGCTGTAAATGGATGGCGATAGCTGGCTATTTCTTGTTCAATATATACTACTGATAGAGTCTGAACTACATACCAAGTAACACAATTCGGCTACAGGCAAAACAAAAAATACAATGTTATTTGGCTACTTGCAATTCTCTTAAAATGTTTCTGTTCACAAAGTGGACATTATTGGTAGTACTATATTGATCTCAGCAGGGGGGCTATGGACATAGCAGAAACACATTAAACAAGACCAGCAGGTGTCTTAGTATTAAATGTAAAGTAGTGTGTCAGAGATGACAATGACAGCAATAATAATCCATCAGATCAAGATGACACTTGAGAAAAGAAATGTATTGATTTTTGTTTCATCTTTGGTACCATAACTCATTTTCTTATAAACATTTTTTCCTACTTTTACACAGTTTATAGCTACTATCCTTTTTTGGGTAACTGATTTAGAGTAGACAAATAAGTGTTTGATGGATGGATTTAAAAATGAAAAACTCATTTTGCCAAGCAGTTAATGGTGAACTGCATCTCTGAACTGATTCCTATCACTGTGCATTAACCTTGAAGAATGATTATAAACACCGTGAAGATCATATTTATGTTTTATATGACACTAATTATATGTTTTCATGTGATATTTTATTGCTAGATATACTCTACAAGATAGGCCTTACTTTATGTCTGACAACTGATGTTATACTGAAAATGAACATTGGTTTTACAGCATTTTTGAAAATATTGGAGTTAGTAATACACATAAATTTCTCTAAAGATTTGTTGCACCACTGTTTTTTTTTTAATTTTTAGAATCTTAAGAGTATAGTGCATGTATGTGTTCTGTTATAACTGCATTTTTTAAAAACTGTTTTATTATTAATTTTCAGTAAATACAATAATTATCTAAATAAAAGGAGTAACGTCGAATTTTGAATAACAGCAATGCACAATAGTGTCAGTTTTCAAATTTAGCATTTTTATAAAATCACATAAAATAATAGTATGGTGTTTAATATTGTGTTATTTTGAAAATATGTATGTAGATTCACTTAAAATATTGCCACCAATATACAAGGATGAATAGCATATATATATATATAGATTTGATAACAAAGCACAAGTTGGATTTTGAGAAAGCAAAAGACAAATATTGTGATATTGCCCAATACGTAAGTCAATGGAAAGACATCACCTTGAACAGGCAGTCCAATTCTTGTAATCGGTTCTTAAAAAGAACCAGAAAAAAGGGCAGAAAGGGGTGTTGTTTTTGAGGAGAGGCGGTATGATGTAGCACGTTGCTAGTTGAGTGTTTTGGGCATGTCTGTAGGTCCGAGGCAGGGATCGACGATGAGCAAGAGCCCGCGTTGAAGTGATCCCCGCATCCTCTGTTAGACGCAATCGAGACTGCCGACTAACCTCACGGTTCCTTCCCAAAGCCCTTACACTGCGGATGGGCAAAACAGATCCAAAGGGAGAACATACAGGCTGTGCTGAAGCAGAGAGTCAGAGTGGGACAGCACAAATAAAAAGGCTTAAAAAGGCTTACCTGTCTTCGGTGAGTGCAGTGACTGGACGGGCCGGGTTCCCTGCAGACGAGTGAAGGTGGTCAGGACAGCAGTGCCTACATCATTGAGGTGGCTGGCAGAACATGGCAGTGGCCTGAGAGGAAAAGACGGAGGAGAGCAACATAAAAGATAAGGTCTATATTGCCTTCTATTTTCTCCAGGGGCATACCCAAGCTGAGAGTTAAAGGCTTCTCAAGATATTTAGAAGAGCTGGCGTAATTACACAAGTAAAAAGGTTATACTATAGAAGGTAACTAAGACAAAAAAGAGCCTGTGCCGCTTTGTAAACCCATCATACCGGATTCCCATGGGGAAACTTTGGAGAGCCCTGATAAGACTGTTTGGTGGACTGTAAACTTAGGACGATAGGACTTAAGTGAAATTATCTCCTTTTTTACCTTCAGAGCATATTTAAATTACTTGTCACGGGATATCCAAGGCAAGAAAAAGAGCTAATGCTGGAAAACTGAGGCTTCTATAATATGTATCCCCTATGCCCCTATCCAGAAATTAATATGCCTCCTAAAGGGGAAAGACAGGAGAAAGCTGACAAAACAGATATGGTTAAAAACCAAGACCAGTAAGGCACAATCTATCAGTGTGTTTTACTCCCAAAAGGGATCAACAAATCTAGCCTCCCCAGATAATTCCATACCAGATCAAACATTGAAATAAAGTATCACAGAGAATCCAGGCTATATTATGCAGGGTAACTTATTATCGGCTCTGGACACACTTTATATTAAAATCAAAGTCGATTTGGATAAAAATCTAGAGGCATATAAAGAAGAAATACTCCAACTAAAAACGACCTTAGTCTCCCAAACCAATGAAATATCCCTATTACACCAGAATGTTAACAACTTGCAGACACAAAATTATATAGCAAAAGAAAACATGACTAAATTGGAGTTGAAAATAGCGGATCTAGAACATAGGTCATGCAGACAGAACCTGAAATTTGTGGTATCCCAGAGGAAGTGAAAAACGCATATTTGGATGAACTCCTAGCAACATATATAGATCCTGCTAAATATGGGCCTGTTCCAATAAACAGAGCCCATAGGCCCCCTAAACCGGCAAAGTTGACCCAAACCACTAGCCCATGCGATGTAATTGTTTGTTTCAGTAGTTCTCACTAATTCAAGAAATGCATAATAACCATACAAAAGGATTAAAGTTTTCAACTCTTACAACTTTCTCTGATCTGTCTTTGACAACTAGAGAAATAAGAAGGAAATTAGCTGAATACACATTATGCCTCCGAGAAAATGGGATTCCATATTCTTGGGGTTTCCCAATGAAGCTAAGGATTAATTACAAAGAGAACCTATATGTTTGTTTAAATCCAAACCAGGTGAAGGAGAAATTGATGTAATGGGGATTGTTGAAAGCGTGAATGTATAATAGATCAGGCTGTGGAATATACTTCTCTTTTCTAAAAACCATATGAAACAATGTTGCTGTGTAGTGGAGGGTCCAGGGAGATCTAGGTTTAAATTTTAAAATTTCAAAGCTGCATATAAAGTAAACATACATGTAACGGGCATTAAAATGTGATATGGGGGTACGACAGATTACCAGTAAGATATACGATATCGGGGTGCTTTCAACATGAGGGAGTGGAGGGGGAGGGGGAGAAGAGGATCCTTACCTCTTTTTTTTCTCACATTGTTGACACTTCATACTTAAAAAGAGAATTGATAGAAGAAACTCTTTCCCTTTTTTGCTATTATTTTTTGGATACACCTTTATAGAAATATATCGACAAACTATGACTGATTAAATAGATTGTTTCTGATAAAGATTTTTTTTTTGGGGGGGGGGCAAGTAAGGAATATTAAATAGAGTATGGAATTTTAACTTTAAGATTATAAATAATATAAACAGGTATTAATAACTATGACACAAAGGTAGGAGAGGTGTAAATTTTACTTTCTTTCACAAAGTAGTCACTTTTTATATAAAAATTCACTGGATTCAAGTCGCGAAGATGTTTCTCAAATATGTTGTAGAGTGCACCCTCCCCCTTCCTTTTGATTGGACTTATTATGTAAGACTGAATGAAAATATTAATCTGGGGACAATGTTAAGGTTTGTAATATAAAAAGGTTAAATATGTGTTGGTAAGAGTGTCCTAAAAGTAGAAAATGTGATAAAAAAATTTAAGTAGAAATTGTCTCACCCATCTTTTTTTGGGGGGAGGTTTTTTTTTTGACAAGTTTCTCTATGGTCTGACATCGGATACTGAAGAATATATAAAAGACATAATTTTTTATGGAATTAGGTTTTTTTTTTTCTCACAAAGTAGTTCCTTTGTATTTCATATAAACTGCACCTTAAAGTTTAAATAAATGTAGAAACTGTGGCGCTTTTTTTCATGTAGTAACTATGTATTTTTTTATTTTTTTTTTATTAAAGTATCAAAAGCAAAAAATTTTTTTTTTACATTAACACCAATTCAAATAACATAGGTAAACATTAGATTAATCAAGGATTAGAAGAGATACAATACATGCAGGTTTCAATTATATATACAGTGCGTTGTCATTAACATACCTATTTCGTTTCTATCTATATTCCCATACTCGTATATCAGAATATTTTGTTGCCCCTGAGAATTAATTGAGTTCCTTCTAATACATCACAGCATATCTCCATTTATATTTGTTTCCTTAGATACTTTTTTTTTCTTGCATTATACGATATGTATATTTATAGTTCCATAATTTAACTTATCAATGAAATGTCTATCTTAGTTACATATATACCTTCATATATACCTTCATTTCTACTATCATTCATAGACATTCATCGCCATTCATAACCCCTCCCCCATGGACCGGTGGTTTCTTAGTTTCTATCTTAGCCGATTCAATATAACCCATACTATCTAGCCAGTCTGTCTAGCCATGGTGACCAAACCCCAAAGTACTTTTCAATTTAATCGGAGTTATTTAGATAAATGCCTTTTTCCATCAGATTTTGATAAACAAGTTGTTCCACTAATTTAGATATGTCTAAGTGCCCTGCCACTTTCCAAGATCTGGTAATAATAAGTTTGGCTGCCAAGATAATTTGTACTAAAAGCGTTCTCTTATATGTATGTCAACCTTCCAGTCCTAAATGAAATAACATTAGGGATGGGTTGCATGGGATCTCAGTCCCAATAATATCAGAGGCGAGTAAATAAACTGCCCTCCAGAAGGTATTTATAAAATTACATTCCCACCATTGATGTGCTAATGTTCCCTTTTTATTGAGGCATCTCCAACAATTATCATCATAGTCCAAGCACATTTTTTTCAATCTTACCGGGGGTAGGTGCCATCTATTTATTGTTTTATAGAATGTCTCCAGAAGATTTAACGAATGGGTAGACCTTCTTGTTATCTGTATTGCTTTATACCATTCTTTATCTTTGCATGTTATATTTAGTTCGTTGCCCCATTTTTTTGTTATTGGGAGGGTAGAGAATTCCTCCACGCTATTAAGGGCTGCGAAGACTCTTTTACCCCATTTCTTTTTCCATGCTGCCTTCAAGAAGTCATCCATGTCTAGATTAATTTTGTGTGGGAGGTGCGCTATTTCTTTTTCAAAGAAGTGTTTTAATCTTAGGTATCGATATATTTCCCTTGGCCGTAGGGCAAATCTACTAGTTATATCTGAGAATTGTTGGATTTTTCCATCACCAGAAATCTGACAGATAGAAATTATTCCATGAATGTGGTTACGTCTCCAATGGGTCTTCTGGGTTCTGGACGGAATGGAGAGCTCTTAGTCGGTGGGGGGAGGGGTACGATAGTTTATGATGATTAAAATGGTTACGATCAACTCACAGGGATTAAATCTTCCGTACAAAATAGCATGTTTGTATGAACTGTTGGAAAAAGAAAGAATCAATGTCGCCTTTATCCAGGAGACACATTGGAGAGCAGAGCAAAATAAACTTTGGAAGTATCAGAAGTACCCCCATATTTTTCAGTCCTCTTTCCCAACCAAGAAAAAAAGGGGAGTGATTATTTCATCTAAACTTAAGTTTGAATATATACATCACGAAATAGATGGAGAAGGGAGACGAATGATAGTTATCGGTCGCCTTAATGACGTGGTGTATACTCTTGCTAATCTATATGCCCCCTCAGATGGAGTAGCAAGATTCCTTATTAATTACTTCTTTATGTTAGGGGCCGTATTAGACAGATGTTTAGACTGTAAAATTGCTAATATCTCATGGTCAGACCATGCTCTAATGTTTATATATATCAAAGACAACCCACGATATAATACTCGTTCAAACTGGAAGTTAAATTAATTTATTCTCAAATCCGCTCCTAATATCTAGAAGTTGAAAAACCAGGCTAAATTCTTTTTAGAAACAAATGATAATCTTGAAACTTCTGACTTGACTTTGTGGTGTGCTATAAAATCTGTGCTGCGAGGACATTTAATTAAAAAAGGGGCGTAGCTAAAAAGGTGAAAAGGGAAATATTTAAATGAACTATATATCATACTTGCTAAAATAGAGAGGGAAAATAAGATCAATCCAACCCCTGAACAGGCAAGGGAATTGACTAAATTGCAGGGTCTAATCTATTAGAAAATAAAGGACAAGACAGAGATTGCACTCTCTCGTCTAAAAAGTAGGTGGCATTATAATAACAATAGAGCCAACAAAGACTTAACCAAGCAGCTCACGTTTCAGAAACAACAAACTAGAATTAACTATATAATGCATGAGGGCAAAAAATGCGTGTCTCCATCACAAATCGCACAAGCCTTTTGGGCCTATTACCAATCATTGTATAACATACCTAAACCTGCAAGTTCGGATATAGCGATATCTAGTTTTCTTGATAAGCTTCAATTGCCAAAGCTTAGCGTGACTAAAAATAAAAATCATTAATCAACCTTTCGTAATTAGTGAGATTACCAACACTATTATGGAATTGAAAAAAAGGAAAGCCCCAGGACCAGATTGTTTCTTTCCCCCCTTCTACTTAGCACTTAATCCAATTATCTCCCTGATCTTGTTGAGGACATTAAACTCTATTGTGAGAGGGGAATTATTCTCTACTGAGTTGTTGGAGCCTGCATTTCACCAATTCCAAAACCAGGGAAGGACCCCGCATTTGTAACTAATTACAGACCAATTTCGTTGATTAATGTAGACATTAAGCTATACTCTAAAATTCTGGCTCAGAGATTGATCAAGGTAATTATAGATCTGATATACCCTGATCAAGGAGGATTTATGCCCGTACGGACGGGGGAAGATAATACCCGTAGGGTCTTTAACATCTTGAATAAACTCCACAGCATGGAGATGCCCTCGATTATAGTGGCCTTAGATGCCGAGAAAGGATTTCTTATGAATCGGGACTCTAGTTCGGTTTATAGAAAGCCAATAGCATTACATGTATTCCATAAGCCGAAAGTCTATAAACCGAACGACATTCGGTTTATAGACTTTCGGTTTTTAGAATACATGTAATGCTATCGCTATTCTATAAACCGAAAGTCTATAAACCGAACGTCGTTCGGTTTATAGACTTTCGGCTTATGGAATACATGTAATACTATTGGCTTTCTATAAACCGAACTAGAGTCCCCATTCATAAGAAATTCTTATTCTTTTTATAGAATTCTTTTTATAGAATAGCAATTGCATTACATGTATTCTATAAAATAAAGTCTATAAACCGAATGTCTTTCGGTTTATAGAGTTTCGGTTTATGGAATACATGTAATGCTATTGCTATTCTATAAACCGAAATAGAGTCCCCATTCATAAGAATAGGTCAACTGAGCTATTCTTATGAATGGGGACTCTATTTCGGTTTATAGAATAGCAATGGCATTACATGTATTACATCTGAGAGTCAAATAGAACCGTCAAATACTGTGCTTACAGCGCACTTTGAAAAATTCTAATAGTTTTTGTTGGTAAATAGTACATTTGCGTCTTGCGGTGCACTTCATATCTGAGAGTCAAATAGAACCGTCAAATACTGTGCTTACAGCACACTTTGAAAAATTCTAATAGTTTTGGGTGGTAAATAGTACATTGGCGTCTTGCGGTGCACTTCATATCTGAGAGTCAAATAGAACAGTCCAATACTGTGCTTACAGCGCACTTTGAAAAATTCTGGCTACCTCCTCCAGCGCCGCTTCCACCTACACCCCCACGGTCACCGCCTCCTCAACCTATGGGTCACTTAGTATAAACTGAATGAGAATACCCTGCACTCCAACCCTCTCTCAAATGGATAATTCTGTTCATCCTCCTGGCAGCCATGCTTTAGATTTAGATTTATGTTCTTCCAAAGCTAAAATTAAAGATTCCATCTAGTGCTATTTAATGGCTCAGATTGTATATGTAATTTATATGTATTTTATGTTATTTCAAGTTATTTCCCTATCCGTATTTGTTTGCAGGGCACTTGTCCTACTCTTACCCACATTTTAATTCCTTTTGCAGCCCTCTAGCCCTTTCCAGGACTTTTTTTTAGAGGCATTTTAGCATCTCCATTGACTTCAATGGGGTTCGGGGTCAAGTTCGGGGTCAAGTTCGAGCCCGAACCCGGACTTTTTTCCGAAGTTCGGCCGAACCCCCCGAACCCGAACATCCAGGTGTTCGCTCAACTCTAGTAACGAGTTACTATTTCTGTGACTTCATGGGACAAATTACCACAGTTTATTGGATTATTAGCATGTAAGCAAAGGTGGAACAGATGTAAATATGTGGTTGTCTTAAACAAATCGGTTATATGAAAATATTTTATGTGTATGTATTGTCTTTTTGATAAAATTTAATAAAGAAGAATATTTGTTAAAAAAAAGTGTAGAAAGGATTACAAAATTACAAAAGTGGAACGGGAGGTCTTAGTTATGAAAACAGACAAGAAAAGATGCCTATGTATACACTTAAAATGACATCTCACAGGGGATAACAGAACTTTATAAAAAAAAATATAAGTACAAAGGACACAAGATATTCCTCTGATGTAACTAAGTCAGTACCAAGAAAGTTGGTCCTTTCAAACACAATAGATGAATTAAACCCATAACGCACATGGACGTATATATACGTCCTGTAAAGCATGGTCCTTGAGGACCATGAGGACATATATATCCATCCTGAGTTTTCATGTAGCGTTGTGCTCCTTAGCGCAGTACTACATGCCGGCAGTTGTTCTTGGATCCGAAGCAGACTCCGAGAGTGCTTTCGGCACCCCCGCCCCTTACCCGTGCATACAATCACCGCTAATGTGATCGTAAACGTTCAAACATACATAGGCAGTGATCCGATGCATCATGCAACACCCTCTCTGCCCAAAAAAAGAAACTGTGTAGACGGTCACTTCGTAGGGGGGCTGATGTAAAGATACCTGAAAGCACATTGGATGACGTGCAGCATAAACAGCGTCCTCAGCTGTGAATATTAAATGAAAAAACAAAAGTCTAGCAAGCAAGTATAGCGCACCCTTTCATCCCTTTTCAGTGAATCCAAAAAAGGAGTGTTGTATAGAAAAGTAAAAAATGAAGATTTATTGATGAATAGTTAAAATCATAACCAGAGAGATGCAATCTCACGTGTTTCACCACACTGCTTAATCATCTCTGCCCCCCAGTGCACCGTGATCACTTGGTGATCGTGGGTGCCGTTTTGGAGGAGCATGCTCCTCCAATACGTCGTGCCCAGCAGAGAGCAATGGAAGTGAGAAAAAAAATTCTCTTCTGTCGATCTGAAACTGTTGCTTGACTGCCCCTAGAGGCAGTCAGCAACAATACAGTTAGGGAAAAAAGGAGAAAGCTAACCCTAGATCTAGGGTTAAGGTTACAATTAGGGTTAGGGTTGCAATTAGCGTTAGGGCTACAGGTGGGTTACGGTTAGAATTAGGGTTAATACAAGGGTTAGATTAAGGGGTGGGGTATATTTAAGGTTAGGGTAAATTAAGGGTTTGGGTTGGGGTCAAAAGGTCACTCTAGAACAAAACATAACACTAGTATAGAATGTTGCCCTATTACTTGAAATAAAACATAGAAAAACATGGGAAAATTGGTATTTCTAAACTCAGGACAAATATTAGAAATATATAAATGGGTCATTTTTACCATTTGTACTGGTTTTAAAAAAAATCAGGTCAAAGTTAGAAAAAGTGTTTTTTTTATGGCATTTTTCATCATATTTTAAATATATATTTTTTACAGTAAATTATATCATGTGATGATAATAATAGTATCAAATGGAAGCCCCATCTGTCCTTTAACAATGATATATCATTTGTGTGGGTGTACTGAACACAAAGAAAGAAATTCAGAAAGGTCAGCAAACGTGTGACAAAAATAATGGAATTCTGGTCTTCAAGCCACATCAAATGAAGCATAGAACTCTGTCATTAAGGGGTTAAAGAGGGTCTGGATTTTTTTTTTTTAGAAAAACAGAAAATACATGGATATACATGTTAACATTAATATTTCAAACTTGTCAATCCAAGGAGAAATCTGAATGTCTTGAAGGATTTTTTCCTATCCTAATGCAAAATTCTAAATTTCTTTGTTTGGATCATCAGAAGGCACTTGATAGACTTAAATATTTGTCCAACCTCAATTTCTCTGTTACTATGTTAAGTAAATTAGTAAATTAAACCAGTTTAATTATGTAAGAGATCATATGATTAATCTAGTTTATGAAACTTGCCAAGATTTATTTTCTAGTTATAGGATCAAAGAATTAAATGCATTTGCAGAGACAAAAAATAATAAGAATGTTTGTAACAATCAATTGGCTGAGAAAAAGCTTTCCAAACAATGGGAAACTAAGTCTATTAAATTTCTCCGTTAAATCCACTTGCTGGCTATAATAATGAAAAAGTCAATGTGTGGGCACTTTTTATATATAGATATACTTAAATTATAACTGCTTTGTGTGATAAAGGCTTCAAATGGCCAACTAATTTAACATCTCAGTAAGCAAGTACCTTAAAGACTCTAGATGATGATAATGATATTATAATTAAACAAGCTGACAAAAGCAACAATTATACTGTTATTGAATATTAAAGATTGAATGATATAAGCAAATCATTAACCATCTAAAACCTTTCCTTGCAGTAAATTAAATTCAGATCCCAAAATGACAAAGCATTTGTTTAAAAAGACTAAGGGTTATGCATAGCTCATTTGAGATGAAGCAAAAATGCTACACAAACTCATATTCATTATACAGACAAAAGCATTTGGACAGCTGATCACTACACCAACAAGGGCTTTGACATCACATTTTAAATACATAACATCTTCCACTCTGTAAAGGCTTTCCACAAGATTTGGTGGTGTTGCCAAATGAACCAGTTGAACATTTGTGAGGTTAGACACTTATTTTGGACAATAAGGCCTGGCTTGTGATCTCGATTCTAGTTCATCCCAAAGATGCTCAATGGGGTTAAGGTCAGGGCTTTGTGTGGACCAGTCAAGTTTTTCCACAACAAGCTCATCCAACCATGTCCCTGTGGACCTTGGATTGTGCACATGGCACAGTTATGCTGAAATAGAAAGGGCCTTTCCAAAACTATTACTACAAAGTTGGAAGCATAGCAATGTCCAAAATGTCTTGGTATGCTTACACATTGAGATTTTCCTTCACTGAAAGTAAGGGGCATTTCCCAACCCTCGAAACATTTCACCTCCTCCACCAAACTTTACAGTTGGCAGACTGCAGTCAGGCAGGTAATGTTCTCCTGGAATCCTCCAAATCCAGACTAACCCATCAGACTGCCAAACAGTGAAGACTCCACAGAAAACATTTGCATTGCTCCAGTGATGGTGCGCATTACACCACTCGATCCAATGCTAGGCATTGAACTTGGTGATGTGAGGCTTGCATGCAGCTGCTCGGCCATGGAAACTTCTTCCAATAACCTCCCATCTTCATTTTTTGAACTGTTGAACTGTGGAATCAGCAGAGGATTGGCAACTTTTAAGCCAACTATCACAGTCCAACACTTGAATACACTGAGCTCTTCAGAATGACCCATTTTTTCCCATACATGTTTGTAAATACACACCAAAATGCTTTTATACATCTGTGGCAAAGGGTCTGATTGAAAAACATTAATTCAATAATTTTGTCCATATAGTGCATCTTATAGTATTTGTAGGTCAGATAATCTGTATCAATGTTTAAACAGATTCTTATGCATGTAAGCAGTGGTGTCGCTGGGGGGGGGGGGGGATTGGGGGCTACTGGGGCTAAAGCCCAGAATATCAACTCCATACCACCGAATGGAGACTCTGGGGTTAAAGGATAATTTAGCCCTGAGTCTCTGTTTCTGTGGTTTTTTTGTTCCCATGAGAGGGGGGGAAGGGGGAGGGGGAGGACTGCACCTGGTGCTGAGGTGAAGGTCTGCCCCCACACTGTAGAACAATGCAGTGTGATCCACTCCCCGGTGAGGCACAGGCAGCATTGGCTATGTGTGTTAAACACATGCAGAGCTCAATCAGTGCTGCCTCACACCATAGTGATGGTAAAGAGCATCGGAAAAAAACGGCATACAAAGGGTAAGTACAGTATGCAATTTTTACTTTTGTATGCTGTTTTTACTTTTTTGATACATTAGACTTTGGATTTTTTACAAGAGAATTCTGCTGCTGCTACTTTATTATTTGCTCTGGGGAAAGGTTCACCTTTGCTCAACACATCTTTTTTGTTCGTATCCGTGATGGCTTGGAATGCCTTATGTGAATAGCATTCCCCTGTGTTGTCAGGCTGCTGGTTATGTGTGGTCCTGTGTTCTATGGCTCCCTGTTCGGTGGCTGTGTCCTTTTTTCATCTTGAGGTGAGATGAACATCTGATCTCACCATTTGAGCTTTACATTGTGCAGGGACAATCCTGGTGAGTTTCCCCTGCAAAGTGCAAAATGGTGAGTGTAAATGTGCATCTCACCTCAAATCACAAGCAACTCGCCTTTTACTGAAGAGATCCCATGACTCTCCCCAATTCCCTTATCTATCCTCCCTCTCCCCATATCTCTTTCCCTCTCCCCATCTCTGTTCTCAACCCCTCCTCCACCATCTCTGTTCTCTCCCCCTCCTACCACATCTCTGTTCTCTCCGCCTCCTACACCATCTCTGTTTTCTCCCCCTCCTACACCATCTCTGTTTTCTCCCCCTCCTACTCCATCTCTGTTTTCTCCCCCTCCTACTCCATCTCTGTTCTCTCCCATTCCTACTCCATCTCTGTTCTCTCCCCTTCCTACTCCATCTCTGTTCTCTCCCCCTCCTCTTTTCTCTCTCCCCCCTCCCCTGTTCACTCCCCCCGGTCCACTCCCCCACTCTCCCCTGTTCACTCTTTCCCCCCCAACCTCCCAGGGTCCTGCACTCTGGTCTTGTAGAGGACTGGTGAGGGGAGATCATCACCCCTGCCAGTGCCTCTACCAGCATTTTTTCCCCCCAGGGCTGGTGCCCCCATCGCTATGGCACCCTAGGGCGGCTGCTTGAGCAGCATTACGGGGGCGCCGGCCCTGGCTGTGGGTTCTCAGTGGCCCCATATACAAAGATTATGCATTCACTGCTCATTGGCATGATATACAAAGTTTATGCATTTTGGCAAATAAAAAGTTACAACCTACATATCTCAGAGTAGAATTAGATAAAGAGGCTTATGTAATATAGTATTAATGTTACTTAACCCTCAGGAACATCCAGAGCTGGCAGAGACATAATTAGAAACCCTTTATTACATACCCCAATCATTTAGGTAGTTATTTTGGTATAAAGCCTTGCATATAAAGTTACTGTTCATTGGCATCATACATTTGATTTATGTTTTTTTCTCATTGCTTATATTATACCTATTATATATGCATATTGCTCAGTGGCATAATCATATAAATCATGTAAAAATATGCATTTATTGTTAATATTATATATACCATGGCTTGATAAATTGAACTGAGTTTTAGGAGCCAGCAAAAAAAAAAAACTAGGAGCCAGACAATGGCTCAAACATTCACATGCAGTCACATAGTCAGTCCCAGACACACACAGACAGACACACACACAGTGTCAGTCACACACACAGTGTCAGTCACAGACAGACACACACACAGTGTCAGTCACACACACACAGTGTCAGTCACAGACACAGTGTCAGTCACAGACAGACACACACACAGTGTCAGTCACACACACAGTGTCAGTCACAGACAGACACACACACAGTGTCAGTCACAGACAGACACACACACTCAATCACACTCTTTGTTTCTAGCCCTGCTGATAAAACATGGTGCTCAAACATTATAGTGTGGTGCTCCCTCACTTTCCACTGGATAAAACAATTTTGTATGTTTGTTTTATCCATCATATATATCCATCTTTATGCCGCCTAAATTTACTCCACTTTACTCCACTATCAAATCTGGCACAGACTCCAGCCCCAGAACTTAGACCTAGCAATGCGTCTGCAGGGCCTGGAGCAAAGAGATGACATTTTGGCACTTTGGTCCATCAGACGGGAAGGTGTTAATATGATGTATAACATGGGAAAATAATAATATTTTTTACGTAATCTGTGGTGTTTTTAATAATCATGTCTGCATTAAATCTGCCAGCACCTGTAATGATACTGATGTTAGCAGGTTTTGGAGTCCAGCAGCCAGATCAGCAAGGTCTTCTGCCAGAAGCAGCCACTCGTTACCCAGGTGGTTGAGCCCCTGAGCTTTGAGTGACAATCAGGTCTTTAGCAGAGCTGAGAGGCAGGAACAAAGAGTAGAAGCGTAGTCAGTCTTGATTATGATGTAGGCAGGAACCACAATAATCTGGCAAAGGTACAGTAACAGGAAGTGCCTTTTATAGGCAGAGTCTGAGCACATGACAAGACACAGCTGTGGAGACTTGATAATTAAAACAAGGCTTGTATATTCATTGTTACGAGAACAGAGGCTAAATTGTGAAAGTAGGCTGGCGAACCGGTAAAGAAGAGAGCTAGAAACATAGAAGCCAGTGTTCAAGCCCAGGTACAGTCAGTTCCTGATAGCAACTGATCTGATGTGTAATTATTTGTCACAAAATCATCCATCATGGCAACTTTATACAAACTTTCTTGACAGCTGATGGTCTACTGGAGCTATTTTTATAAATCATACACAGGTATTTAAACTCCCCAAGAAAGCCAGCAACTGTAGTATATTCAAATTCCACAAATTGTCATATTATGAACTGAAATTCAGCATAAGCACAAGTGGTATAATTTAAAATGCTGTTATTCCCCCAAAATAAAGGAATAGCATCTACAAAACGTGTTTAAAAGAAAAAAAAAGATAAAAAATATTGTATAGTATTATTTTATAAAGAAAATCTGTACAATTTGTGGTAGATAATTAATACATCTCTAGGTCTATGCTTCGGTGGATATACGAGGCCTCGCAACTTTCACATGTTATTGCATGGAAAAACTTAAGCCAGGGCATAGGTTGGCAGAAATTAGAAAGCGCTGTAAATAATAAATATGACATGTCACTTCTTTTGTGGCTACCTAAAACTTTTTATAAAAAATGTGGCTTCACTCTCAAATCTGTATCTGAGGGCATGACCTCATTATCTAAAATAAAGAAATCATTGAGGGTAAAAAACACATTATCAATGTCTGCACCTATACAGATCGCTTCAATCTGTATACCCAACATTTCGTTGCACAATTGGCTTAATGCTGTGATTAGGAAGTTTGGTGATTTATATTTAAACAATAGAATGCTCACTTTTGAATCCCTGACATATAATTTTAATCTCCCACATACGGAATTGTTCAACTACATGAGATTGGAATCTTTCCTAAAAGAATTCCCACCAACCGATCACCCAGATTGGGATGTTTTCTTGACCACAATTGGCAGGGAGAAGGTTATATCCTGTGTACAGGGATTTCTCGACAAGGGGGTGACGGTCGAGAAGTCTCTGGCAATCACACAGTGGGAGAGGGATCTGGGAAAGACCTTTTCCTTGCTAAATTGGTTCAAGGCATGGCAAGAGATAAGAAAAGTTAACCATTGTATTAACATTAAAGAACAATATTTTAAACTCCAGTAAAGGTGGTATTGGGTCCCGAGCCGATTGGCTAAAGTCGACTCAAATACAAGTGATCTTTGCTGGCGTTGCCAACGGGCAACTGGTTCCCAATATCACATTTGGTGGCACTGTCATGAATTGAATAGAATAAAACAGAAGGCATCCGATATATTATATCAGGGGAGCCTAACCCCACAAACTTTCTTGTTTCACTTAGACCTAAATGAAAAAGATAAATATAAAAGAGCCTTTTGTATTAATATTCTTTCAGCCATTAAAATAGTCATGGCCCGATACTGGAGGAATTCGGAGGCCCCAACCTGGGCGGAGATTAAAACACAAATACAATTCCAGATGGAAGCTGAGAGATACTTTCTCCAAAAAGCAGGCAATATAATTGCTATGGACAAGATGGGTGATATGTGGAATCGTTGTCGGTCCATTTTTGTCTGATCTCCTCCAATGGATACGCATGGAGCAGGATGAAGGCTCGGACCCCGTGGTTTAAATCATGGAGGGGATATTGAATTTAAGAAAGAATAAAGGAAATTTCTGTCCACACTGGTGTTCCGGCCTGCTCCCGGTCCTCCTCCCCCCCCCCCCCCCCCTTTTCTACTCCCAAACAACTGATAGAGTAGATTAAAGGAGTGTAGTGCGAGTGATGTATGAAGGTTGAATGATGTGAGAAGGTTTCAATCGACCCGTTTAATTTTCAATATGTTTTTCCTTCCTTTTCTTGTTTTTTTCTTTCCTCCTTCACTGTTTTTTGACAATCAATATAAAACCTGTTGTTCTGTTGTGACAGAAGAGGAAAGACAGGAGAAAATGTTACGCTATAATTTAGATTGTGGAGGGAAAATTTACTTTTTTCATGTATTTTATTAATAATGGTGATAAATCTGATTTGTATGTTTATGTTAATGAGATATTTAATAAAGAATTATAAAAAAAGGGGAAATATAAAAAAAAACGAAAAAAAAAAAAACCTCTAGGTCTATTGATTTAGAGTTACCCCGGCACTATCCTGGGATGTTTCAGAGAACTTAACCCCTCTATTGCTATATAGGCATTTTCAGAAAAATTCACCCTGTATTGGTAGATAGTCAGTTTTAGAGAACTTACACACACAGACTCGCACACACAGACACACACAGTCCCTCAATCTCACATACATAGACACACACTGTCAGCGAGAGAGTGTGGATTTTGTGTCTTACCTGGTGCAGGCAGAATGCTGTAGCTTTGATCTCTTTGTGAAGGAGGGACTGAGCAAATCAGGAGATTCGAGAGGTCTCGAGAGGTCTCAAGGAGGTGGTTTATCTGTGTTTTCTCTGGATACCGCTCTGGCTTCACTGCAATACATTTTTTTTTACTTTACTACATCCATGGAGTGCCGGTTCTTCTATACTTAGGTTCACTGTGCTGCCAGGCATTCATGTATAGCAGTTAGTTTCTTTAACCAATAGGTATGGATCATTTCTGTGCCAGGTGCTGTCCAGCTCTTCATGTTCTTGACATGTTCATACACTGTTGGATGTCTGTTACTGTGATGACTGGTTCCTGTTCTGGGAGATTGCCTTGGTCTGTTCTCAGGTCCTGCAACCATTTTGCTCTGGTATTATGTGTCTTTTCTTTATCCCATATGTTCTTCCAGTATTCTTCAGTTTCTACTGCTGGTGGCTCCTCAGTCACTTTGTTGTTTGGTCCAGTAGCCCACTTAACGTCAGGTTGTCCTCGATCCTCAACATCTGACGCAGACATTGTTAATCCGGGCAATGTCCAATACCAGACAAAGAGCAAGCTCCTGGAAGACTGCCCTTTTAGATCAGATATATATATATATAGTTTTTTAACATAAATATTGTGGGAAGACATTAATCGTTTTATGATTTAGATATGTCATATGGCCATGGTTCATGGGATTTCAAAGGGAGAAACACATTGTCCTGCAGCTAGCATCTAAAATATGAAAGATGTACTCTGGAGTAATACATGCAAATTAAAGTACTTTATCAGTATGTACTTTCATATGTACTAAGCTTTATACAGTTCATTTTGGTGACCAAACCTTCAATTTCCATACCTCCTATTATTTTAAATGGCCAAAGAGGTATGCTTTTATTTTGTGGGAGTGGCCAAGGATTGGGCATTACTGGAACAGTTTTGGTGACTTTATGACCCCTGGTAACTATTTTTGTGATTTGATAAGTTATTTAGAATAAGAAAAAAATATTGTATTTTGACTTATTAAAATTAGAACACATTTACTGTAGTTTGAACACAATTTATTGTTCGTTTTATTGCTATGGAGCTATGTGATACATTTGTGCATAACAAAAATAATGAACTTCCAAAAAAGAGGGACAACAGATGAGGAAAGAGAGACAGAGGAATTTGGGTGCTAAATAGGGACTGTCACTTTTAAATATGGACACTTCGGAGGTACGCATTATCACTTGCATTTTTTTCTGCAGTGCTTCTGGTAGATGGAGGAGAAAGGTCTTCACACCACTTGGGCTAGAGTAAAAGGCATGAAAGCCATATTAAAAAGCAGTGACACAAACATAACAGGAGACTTTGCAAATCTAACTTCATGTTTTTAAATATTATTTTGTTACCAACTTACAAAATTAAAAAATACAAACACAGACATAAAAATCAATTCTTTCTAGCACAAAAAAATGACAAAAACACACTAACAGTACATACAGGCAGTACAGTAATTTTTAGATCAACATTAGCCACATAAGGATAAGCTGAAGGCAAAGGAGTGTTACAAGGGCAGATCTGTGCTGTTAAGATAATGCTCCTGTTTTATTACCTGAGAGACGGTATCAGAAGTTGAGTAAAAAGTTAGCAATTAACCATTAAATATGGCAAGAAACCCCTCACCCAACTACTCTTTCAGTGCATGCCAGACTGACAAAACATCCCTAAATTCAATTTTTTGACTATATCTTCTGCAAAAAAAATTATTCCTCCACTTTAAGTTAGTTATCAATTTGTGATACTATTTCACCCCAGGAAATATATTGGGAAGAATGTCACTTTTGCCACTTAGATGGCAAGAAAATGTTAATTAATAAAAACTGTAGATGGGAGAGGAATAACTGAGGGAGAGTAGGTCAAATATTACTTTAAAACATTAAATATTGAAAATAACTTTATTCACATTTAAATAGTCAAATGTTTTATATTGATTAACATGTTTACTTTTTACCTCTGAATGCATGTCTATTACAGTACATGTCTGTAAGCATAATAGCAAAAATTATGGGTAGTGTAAGAATTTGTTTCTTCTCCATATTCAACACTTTCAGTGTGAAATATACCCAACAAAACCAGTGTCACTTTAGCACCTATTGGAATTTATTGTTTATGGTATGATATCATTCTTATTTATACTTCCTGGTAGATCTTGCAAGAAAAAAACTTCATGACTCATTTGAGAATTATGACTGCCTTTCAGCAGCGAGGATTAGTCAATATCCCATTTTTAAAATTCAGATTCGTTATTGACCAACAGGACATGATTTATAAAAGAAAACAAATCCTCAGCAAAATATATTTTTTCATTTTTCAATTCTTACTGCTTTCCCAACATTATTCATAAATAACTAGATTGTTAACACTGTATATATAAGTGTCTATTTATTATGATCAAAGAGGATTTGGTAAATATTCTATGGAATGCTGACTGTCTTTTATTTCTTCAGTGAATGAGTTAGTTATGTATTCAGAACAGCATGGTAATACATTTTTTAAATCATAAAATAACATAATATATGCACAACAAATGACTGCAAAAGGCATAAAAGTCTCAAAACAAATTTTCAGTGCATTTTATTCTACAATTGTAGTTATTGCCAATTTAAAAATTGTATATATGTGTATGTAAAATCTTGTTTTGCTGCATGTAGATTTATAGTTTATTTTAATATTTTGCTCCTCTGGTAATTATATTTCATATGTTATTCAGTTATTCATTTCAGTGAATGTGTTTGTTAAACACTGGAAGGTCTGCAAAAATACTTTATCATATGCAACATTAATTCACCATAGTCTACATGATTCAATGTGTATTTTACACAATGCTAATCCAATGAAACTCAGATGTCTTAAAAAATTGTCCTTTACTCCCTCGAAATTGAGTGGAAATTAAGACAAAATGTTGAATGGACAAATTCATTATAACAATTCACCATAACATAATGATATGCGGAATAAAAACAAATTTGAATTGAATACTGACTGTCTGATGACTCGGCAATTCAGCTTAACCCCTTTACGACCTTATGACGAGTTAACTCATCATGTAGTCTAGCTGGTCAAAATTCCTGGACCCGATCGTCTGGTTTCCGGGCTTGTGATCGTGGTGATCACTCAATAACATGCAAATGAGATAGCAAAGTCTATATGTTCACATATTGACTTTGCCTCTAATTCACTCCCTATGCTTCACTTACTTATAGTGAAGCACAGAGCATGACCTGTAAGTAAAAAATAAATAAATAAAACAGTTCCTATAAAAAAAAGTCAACCTTTTACAAACTTTTTTAATTTAGCATTTTTTAAGTTTTTTTTAATAAATACATTTTTTTATGTTATTTTACCCCTGCATGCCCGTTGAGGGATTCTTATGGCTCTGACATCACACTGGTCAGAGTTTGTTTTCTGTGGTTTTTATTGTTGGGGGTTTGGGAACCTATATTTTTATTTTTTATTAGTTAGTTAATTAGTTAGGATAAGTGGGTTAGTGTTCTACTAGTGATGTCGATTATTATTGGGAAAATAATGAGGAAATCAAAAGAAAGCTTTAACTGCCCTTTAAAAAGCAACATATAAATTGTACGGGTGCGTTAAATGACAGAGAGGAAAATTAAATTTCAACAAACATTAAAAATTGAAAAATCGCTCTGGTCCTTGGCCCAGAAAATCCCTGGTCATGAAGGGGTTAATTTCACCTCAATTTTGGCTCATTTTAATCTTATGTTGATGTATATGTTATCCTTTTAGCAATCCATAAAAGAACAAGGTGAAATTAAGGTGATATTGAGGCAAATTGCCAAATGACAACTTAGGCAAAACATTTTTTTTCCTGTACATTATTTATCAACCCCAACTCTACTTTCTCAATTACTATAATTTTGTTGTGTGACAGAAACCTCTATCTCTGGGGTTCTTGGAGAGAAATAATGGCTTGCCTCCTCCCTATAGATTATGGGCCCTGGCTTATGTGCTATTTTTATGGTTATTTAGATTGTTTTGTATGTTGGTTTTATTTCCAGTGCATAATTATGTGAGTAGACCACTCTGATCACAATATGTCACTAGGGAGTAAAGGACAATGGTTGATAGTTTACCCCCTGTAGTGCAGACAGCCTGTCTGCTGCTTAGGTGTGATTTTCCATCTTAAGCTGATTCTGATTTGCACACTTCTACTATGTACTCATCCATTGTTCGATGTTAATTATATTTACTGTTAAAACTAATTGTGATGTGTTCTTGTGTGTTATGTCTGGTTCATTGCTGTTTAGTTCCTGTTTGATTATATGTTAATATGTGGGTTGAGTTTTCTGTTAACTGGATTATGTCTGAATATAGACTCTGTTACTGTTCAATAAATGTGCATTCCTGTTTCAAAGTTACTGGTCCTGTCTGGGGATTTGGAAGCTCCATTTACAACACTGGTTCTGCCTGGAGGCCTGGGGTGGCTGATACAAGGAAGCAGAGTTCTGATGGAGGTACCCAGTCAAGGTACCAGGGTGTCCGTCACATCTTGCTACTAACCTGAATATCTCCACCCACTATCTTGACAGTTAACTTTTCATGAGTTATCACATCAGTGTTCAAAATACTGGATTTGTTTCTTTTTGTTACTGTGAACTGCAAACATTTATATAATGAAAAAAACAAGTTAAACTCTTTTCACATGTTTACTGAAAAACATTGGGGGCACTATTTGTTGTTGACTATAAAGTGAAGGGAACAGACAGGTGCGCAATATCTATGGCAGAAGCCATTAAGAAACCACTACTAATAATGTCATGTTAAAATCTTTTTTTCCATGGCTGTTCCAAACCACCAACTGAAAGGGATTAGAACTGTTCCTCGCGGTCGACTCTTTTGAAGCTTAACTGTCAGTGACGAAATATATAAAACTCTAGTACCCTCCCCTTAGTAGAGTAACTCCCACTAACCCTGAAACTAACCCCTAACCTCTAATCATAGTACTAAACTATAAAACTAACCGTGAAAATAACCCCTAACTCTAAACCATAAGACTGACTCTAAAACTAATCCAAATACTATCCCTAGTAACCCCTAATACCAACCCTAAAACTAACCCCTAACCATAATAATCTAATACTAACCCTAAACTTAACCTGCACCTCCTAAAACTGACCGGTGTCTAGACAATTCGACAATGCACCTTACAGTGTCATACGTTCAGGTGCTGTAAGTGCCCTGATGAAGCGGCCCCCATGAAGTGGCTGCAACTTTTTAGATATTTACAGATAAATGTATATAAAGAAACAGTAATTTTTAATGTAGAAATTAATTAAATCGTAAACTTAAAATATGAAGCGTCAATTGAAAAGGAATGGTTTTAACTTAAACAAAAAAAAAAAGTGGAGGATGTCATGGAAACTATTTCTGACATAATTACTATGCAATTGTCTATAATAAATCAAGCAGAAAACAGCAATATCGTACATTACCATGCTGCTTAAATTGGGTTAAGGAAGAGATTGCCTTAAATTTAAATGAAGAAAGGATATTTACAAGATTGTTTTCAATTCACTTGATGATTTTTATGAGTTTAAATATAGTTGATGAAGACTTGCTTTACAATGAAATGGTGAGGTGAAAGGAGTTTACAAAAATATGTTCTCAATTCACTTGATGACAATATGACAAATATTGTTATTCCTGTATATAATTAAGTTTACAATTGCTGACTTGTTAAGATAGAACTAATTGCTATTACTTCTTTGTTTAAAGTTAATTAAACAATTTATCATTATCTTTCAGCCTACCTTCATCTCTCTTATGAGTTCTGAGCTGGCTTTGGCACACAAATGAAATTTCGGAATGAATGCTTCAATTTTCTATTTTATACAAACATTGTTTTGTTAATCAGCAGTGGGACTTACAATCTAATTGATTTAAGCAACATCATAATGCAAAAAAAAAAAAAAAACACACTTTATATGAACATAATATGAGAGAAGGAGTTAGAAATTATTTTTAGGGGAAATTTAGAATTAAACTGTTACAAAAAATAATAATTTACATGTAAAAAAAAAAAAAAAGGATTGAAAACATACTCATATTAGTTTGCAGTCTTGTCATATATTCACTTTGTGGGAGCATCTATTTGTCACCTGTTGCATTCAACATACAAATTACTGTTTTATTGCCAGTCCTGAAGGCTTAATTCTTATAAAGGTCTTTCGAAGGTCAATAAAATGAGTACTGGAGAAACATTATGTACATAGATCATTGAGGTAAAACCTGTTATTTAGGAGTGTATACTTTTCAAAAGTAAGGCTGAATCACAATCACACCAAAGGAGGGCCACTGCCTTCATTTACAGAGAAAATAGAAATGGCATACAAAGACAACACATTGTGGGATTCTATTATTTATGGTTAATTTACATCAAAGGTACAAAAATGTAAAAATAAAAAATAGCAGTAGATACAAAACATATACGGTGCCACTTTTCAGACTGAATCCTGTTAGCTATGATACACAGGATTCATAAGCAAACATTAAAAAATGTGTACAATTGAGTTGGACAATAAGGTAAGTACATACTTATGAAGAATTTGCGAAGACGGACCATGGCAGATGGACCATCTCTTAACATATCTCAGAACTTAGAATATAATCAGTTGTCAAATTTATAATGTTGCAGATGTCAGTTGTGTATATGTGCAGGTATATATATACCTGCACATGGGAATAATGGGAAATATGGGGAACAATTTGAATATCCTGTTGCTATGACCCTGTTAAATCTTAGTCTTAATGCATTTTTTTAGAACACAGATTAATACAATATTATTAATAATAGCATGCTTAGTAATGTATTAACAATGAGAAAAGGTACATGAGCAAAGTATTTTTAAACAATAAAAAAAACTTTTGATCTTGAAATTCCATATCTAAAACCTGTCACAAATTACAGTGTAGGCCATTCATATGATTGAAATTACATACAATTTTATAATACAAAAGTTTACAATTAAACATTTATATAAAGTGCACTAATTTACTTTTCTCTATTCTAAATATAAAGGGTAGTAAACATTTTCTTTACTTCTCTTATTTATGTTCAACCATTTACCTTCTATGTTATTTACTTTCTCGGTGGGTGGTTTAACGATAACATAAAGACCATAAAAAGTATACACTTATTTTTTGCAGCTTTCAGGCTACAGTAATATATTTCTTTTTCACTGGGTTAATAAACATCAAACAGTAAGACAAAAAAAAATAAAACCAGAAAAAAAGTTGACATTTTCTACATAAAGTGTAGTGTTACAGAAATAAAATATAAAAAATACATAATGCTCTCTGAACTTTTGATCATTTTGGTCTGTTTTTTTCTCATAAAAATGTGCCATAGTTTAAAAAAAAAAAAAGGGCTTTTCATTTAAGGCTTAAGCATTCTCATTCTTCCTTAAAACAGAACCTGTCAAAAACATTTGTGGTATACTTCTAAACTTTATACCATTTGCTATTTTTTTCTGTAAGCTAACACAACATTAGATACATTTTGGTATAGACAACAGGGAAAAGGCCTGCAATTAAGAATTGAGATCAAGCCTGCATGACTGGGCTTACAATAAATCCCCACTCCATTTTAGTTCAGGGGTTGATTGGCCAATCCCTTCTATATATCAGTGTTATAGTTCAACTAAGAGGGTTGGCCTTAAAATCGAAAGATTCACCTCCCCACGTGATTCCAGATATTATACTGGTCTGAAAGAGATTAACGTTTTGCATTCCCTTTGATCATTCTATTGTTCTTTATAGGTGTTAGCAGGGGTCCCTAACATTTGATACTAGTGTGGGAGTTGGCTGCCCGAAGGTATGGGCAATTCAGGGGGAGTAGCTCAGGGAACTATATGCAGGACTCATGCTTGATAGGATAGAAACATAGACTGTGTCGGCAGATACAAACTATTCAGTCCATCTAGTCTGCCCAATTTTCTAAATACCTTTATTAGTCCCCAGTTCCCTATTTTATATCTAATATAAAAAGTGAAAACAGATCAGTGATAGGCTCTAAACAATAGTTAGTGATAAAATAAAAAATGAAAAAATGCAGAAAAACACTAGTGCAAGTCCCAAAATCACACAGCAAATGAATAATAATAAATAAAGTGTTGCACAATCATGCTGATTAGACGGAGGGAGGCAAGTTCAGCATGTCGACAAGCCAGGCTTCCCTTTTTTTTTCTTCAATATTACTTGGAGGAACCGAGAAGCATACTGGATCCCTTCAATTCGGCTGCATCACATGTCTACCATTACTGTTCTACTTTATATCCATTTTTTACATGCTCATTTATATGTTTTTAAAGTAAGCCTCAACATTTGGGGCCAATAAAGTGTTTGTCTACTATACGCAGCACTATGTTCCTCCTCTCTCTCCACATTTACACCATTGATACCTCTTTTGGATCCTGCAAATTTCTAAGTAAAGAGGATCCACAGAGTGCTCTTAACCCCACAGAGCACTTTAAACCAGATCCTGTTATTTAAGGCTCTGGTAAATGAGAGTTTTATTCCACAAGGGTCAAGCCACCAGTGAATACCTTGTTTAATTTTTTCAGGTTCACACATGTTTTTTTGTATTTCTTTTGTTTTTAATGTATATTGAATATATGATTATCTTGGTCAAGTACTTCCAATAAGTATTTTTTTTTTAGGAACACATTAATTATTATATCTAGGATAGCCTTGTGCCTATCCCATGCATGATTCAGGGCAAGGATGGCCCTGAAGAGTTTATGCTGAGCAGAAACGATATGAAAGTGGATTGCGCTGGTAGCTATTTGGATTATGCCTACATCAGGGACCTCATCCTAGAAGGCTAGGCTATTGTAATCAAGTTGGTGGTGCATGACCATGTTTTTACCTCGTTTATTATTAGGTATTGATTTATTCGAATTTACCGTTTAAGCAAATATCCTGCTGTATGTGTTCATTGTAGATACAAACAATAGTGAGTAGTTTGTAACCCACATTACAACAATCAAACTTCACTGAAAGCCATCACAGTCATTCTCCACAGGCTTAATCATAGACAAAAAAAAAAACAGAAGGCAAGCTTCACGTTTAAAACAATGTGTCTACTTCACCTGATAAAAATACAGCAGATGTGAAATAAATAATATATTATTCCAATGTATACTGATATAAATCCATAGATATCAGTCTTCGCCAATGAACTAACTTACTGGCGGTATACACACACACACATATATATATATATATATATATATATATATATATATATATATATATATTAACTAGTTAAATAACTAGTTAAGTTAAGTGTAAAGTAAAAGTTCACACTCCTTGTTTAATTCAATATTACAATATTTATTAGGACAGAGGGATATAAGAAGCTATAGACAAATAAGCAGTTAAACCACTAGACAGTAATCAACATATAATATAATATTACATTCTACATTTACATACTGCAAATACAAACTGCAATTTATATATATAAGTTAGTATATACTGTTACCAAGATAGTACATTGGTTGAATGTAAGTAACTACTTAACAGTGTAGCAAGCATGCAGACAGAGAGAGAGAGAGAGAGAGAGAGAGAGAGAGAGATATGTATGTTTGTATGTATGTTGTCCCCAAGGGACACCGTGTGTAAGAGAGCTTGCAAGAAGGTTTGCCAGGTCTTTCCTCAAGAGAGAGCCCACCTTCTTTGTTGTACACTCCCTCCCCCACAGCCATTCTTCTAGTAGTATTTCCAGAAACCATGTTGACTGGGGGAGGGGCTTGTAGAGTTAGGGACTGGAGGTGACAACTGATTACTTGCCATGTGCTCTGGAGTGTGTAGACTCCATTAATGCCTGAGGCTAGATTGCAGAAGCTTATTCAGTCTTCTGCCCATATTAGAACACTGTATTAGAACACTTAATTGCCACACAGCAGATTAGGTTGGCAATCCTACCTCCGTTTTTACAAGATGAAACAGTGAAACTAAAACATGTTTTTATCAGATGAAGGAGACACAGGGATTAAGAGTATGTCTTATCTGATCATGTTTTAAATGTGAAGCTTGTTTTTGTTGTTTATGATTAAGTCTATTGTGAAATACATGAAACTGTCTTCTCCATGTTCTATGATTTTATGTGTATTTAATAAAATATATTGTTTTACTACATACTAGATTATTTTGATTTATTTCACTGAAGTACAATTGATGTAAGGTGCACTATACAGTATCACTATTTTTTTAACTGCTTTCAGAAGGTGGAGAACTGATACACCACGGAAGGAAACTCCTGTCTCTACAAGGTAAGAGGGTGAAAGTGAGCTGTGTGGCGGCTGGACTTTTCATTTACTTGGATTAAGTATGTGTTTATTGTCACATGTTTATAAGTTATTTATTTTGCAATGTTTAATAAACCAAGCAACCTTTCCAATAAGGGAGGTATCCTTTGAGTTGGTATTTCATTCATGGTTATCCATGTTCTATGCCCCCATCATGCATAATCAGCAAGGCAGTGTTTACTGAACATATTCCAGACTTGTTGGCAAAAGATTACAAATATAAACCAAAAGACTATGGTTAGCATTGTATAAATCTAATAAGACTAATAGCTTTGAAAAAAGATAGAAAAAATATCATCTTGTGTAATTTATTTATTTACTATAGATTATGTATTACTTCATTTTTGTTAATATATCTTTATATAACAGTAATGGGATTGTTTGCTATAGAAAACATTATTATCATACTGTAAACTGTAACATTTTCAGTAATCATCTCATACTTCAAGGAACATATCTGTTTTAGTCACATGAAAAATGTAAACTTCTTAATTTGTAATTGTATCTTATTTGATAAAGAAAAATATATAAAAAAAATTCTTCCAATTTATGTACACTTCCTTATGTACGCTTTCTTATAGTTTTTACAGGATGGTGGACCTGTACTTCTCTTGCAGTGTTACTGCCCTACACTGGATTGATTACATGTCTTAAATATCTGGATAGCTGGCCTGCTATTCTGACATTACTTTACATTAATACAGAAGAGGTCAATAGAAGGCTGTGGTGGTAGTGCAGTATTAGGGATGGTTCAAGCTAGGTGGGTTTGGCCAGAGATTAATTATGTGAGTTCTAGCTGGATTACTTGTAATCTCCCTATTACTAACATTGTTTGAGGACAATAAGAGCTATGCGGGATTACTTAGCTGAATTAACAGGTATTCTAGTGGAACAAATAATAAGTTTCTTTAAAAAGGTGAGTATTAAGGGACTTTCTGAAGTTTGAGAAAGAGGGAGAGAGTTGGATGCTCTGAGGAAGGGAGTTCCAGAGAGAGGGGGAAGCTCAGGCAAAATCTTGCAGGCATGAGTGGAAAGAGGTTGGCGGTGAGTCTAAATTATTATTTCTTTCCAACCTGAACACAGACAATTATCTTCCTGTTTACTAAATGTTTCTATGTGGTATGACTTAATGTATTATAGTCAACATCTACGTCCGTGGAGGTCTGAAGAGGGGCCAGGAAAATCTAGCCGGGGGGCGGGGCTTCCAATTTTAAATTATTTACAGTTCTAATGCACCCGGTTCTTAATTTTAATCTCATCACGAATCCCAGGCTAGGAGATCTATACATATATTCCATTTTTTCACATTTTTTAAATTCTTTGATTGATAAAGGGAGATTCCTCTCTTCATTTTTAATTGATGTTTTATATGTCTTTTTACCTCACTCCAGCCAGGGATTTGTGACGATTTCCATTTCCTGCCTATGGAAATTTTTATTGCAGACATAAAATGAAGCACAAAGGCTTTTTGCCATTCCTTAGCACATGGGAGATTTAAATGGAGGAGAAGTGTTTCGGGATTTTTTGGCAACTGGATGTTAGTCAGATAAAATAATTTTTTCCAGCATTCCCTGCCACAATGATTTAAGAGGTGGGCATGACCACCAAGTGTGTAGCATGTCACCTCTGCGTCTATTGCATCTCCAGCAATACGTAGGATTAGTTATGAGTTAAGGTGTCATATATAATTATAGATTTTAATGAGTGATTTGAACCAACTAGGTGTGTTTATAATAACCCTTATTAGATTCTTCAAATCTAAGATCCATATAATCTCACAGTCTGAGTCTGTCAGTCTGGGTGGGCTAGCAAGCTGAAAACTAGTCCACCTTATCCTTCTGTATGTATGCAGACACAGCTGGTAGGTCATAAACCTACCACTAACAAATACCACCTTTTCTGTTCCTGCATGTACTATCCACATCTCTACCACTCTTATCAGTAACAGATTTGGTTTCAGATAACATAGTTAGGAATGTGGAAGACTTTCTTTTGTCCTCAGAGACACTGAATAAGATTTGAACAGACAGGAGGATGCCTAAAACATAAACCAAAATGGAGGCTGCTGGCATCCATCCTTGGCTTCTGCTTTATTCATAAGTACCAGTCTTAAGATTACTGTTCAATACTTCTGACAGCCTGGGAACTGTATTTTGAATAGCCTACATGGGAGAAAGATGAGCCAGAGGTAGGCCAGTGATGAGAGTATTATAGTAGCGCAGGTGAGAGATCACAAGTAAGTGTACTAGGATTTTGGCAATCTCTCTGCTGAGGAAATGCACAATGTCCCATAGGTGCAGACAACAGGATTCAACTAGAGACTGAATATGGGTCACAAAGGAGAGAGCTGAGTCAAAATGACCCCAATATATTGGACATGGTAAGCAGGCACAATAGAAGCATTTTCAATGGTGATGGCAAAGTCAGGTACAAAGACAGAGCTCGGGGGGTTGGAACATGATCAGCTCCATTTTAGAAACATTAAGTTTCAGGTAGCGATCAGACATCTAGGTGGAGATGCCTGAAAGAGAGTCCACTACACGTCATACGACAGAGGGAGTGAGCTCAGGGAAGAATATGTAGATCTGGGCATCATATGCATATGGGTGGTATTGGACGCCAGAAGAGCTGATTAGTTCTCATAAAGAGGTGGTGCACAGAGAGAACAACAGAAGTCTAAGGACAGACAATCTCTCCAGAAAGCGACACAGAGAAGGAGTGCATCTATGCTGAAAGATGATATAGTCTGTTGAGAAGAAGGCCCTTGTCAACAGTGTCAAAGGCAGCAGAGAGATCCAAGAGGATCAGCACTGATAAGTGGCCTTAATATTTGGTAAGTAATCCAACACTCAGGTGAGGATTGTTTCAGTATAGGGGTTTAAAGCCAGCTTGAAAAGGGTCAAGTAGGTCATTAGCGGTCAAAAAGTCAGTTCGTTGCACAGTTCTCTCAAACAAGTTGGACACAATGGTGAGAAGGCATATGTGATGGTAGTTAGATGAAAGTGTGGGTTCTAAATAAGATTGGTCTCGTACATGTATGATTTGGGCATGCTTGAAGGTTGACTGTACTATTCCAGAGGACAAAGAGAGGTTGATGAGGTGGGTTAGAGTTGGGATTAGTAGTTGGGATAGAGAGCAGACTAGGTGAGGCGGAATTGGATCTAGCTCACAAGTAGTAGATCTCGAGTAGAAGAGTAGAGTGTCTTCTTATATCTCAGATACAGTGGAGAAAAGATTCAGAGTGGGTTTAGGGGAGAAGATTGAGGCAGGAGGTAGTTGCGGCAAGAAATGGGAGGTAAAGTTATACCAGATAGAGTTAACTTTATTTTTTAAATGAAAGCCAAGATTATGGGGCATAAGAGTGGAGCAGGGGGGAGGAGCAGGGGGGCAGATATAAGCATTAAATGTTGTGAATAGACATTTGGCATTTGATGCGAGGATTAACATTCAGATTAAGAAGCACCATTGCTTGGAATGAGACAAAACAGAGATGTAGGAGCACAGCATGAATTTATACAACCTACAAGTTACTTGATGTGTGTATGTACTAGACATGTGCATTCGTTTTCGGACTAATGCATTTTCGTCCGAAAATAGCATTTTCGTCCATTCGTCTGAAAAACGAATAAGGAAAATGCTAAACTAACGAAAGCCGAATGAACAAAAATCATTCGTCCATTCGTGCTATTGGCATTCTATAAACCGAAATAGAATTGGTTTCTAGAATACCAATAGCATTACATACATTCCATAAACCGACATAATGAACGACTTTCGGTTTATGGAATACATGTAATACTATTGGCTTTCTATAAATCGAACTAGAGTCCCCATTCATAATGAATGGGGACTCTAGTTCGGTTTATAGAAAGCCAATAGTATTACATGTATTCCATAAGCCGAAAGTCTATAAACCGAACGACATTCGAACGACTGCCAAACATTAAAGATTACACTGCTTCAGAGTCTAATGGCGATTTGATTTATGCCTCACAATCTGATGCTTGGCATTGTATTGGTGATTTGAAGTTTGCACTTCAGCTGCTCGGCCATGGAAAACCATTCGATGAAGCTCCTGCAGCACAGCTTTTATGCAGATATTAATGCCAGTGGACATTTGGAACGCTTCAGCTTGAATTAAAAAATGTTTGTAAATGCAATGGGTCAGACTGAAACACCTGAATTCAATAATTAAATGGTGTGTCCTAATACTTTAAATGTTAAAAAAGCCAGTTTGTTGGAGTGATTGAGAGACTTTATATGCAGCATTATCGGACACATTATTATCCTTACCATTTCTAAACTTTATTTTAATTGTGTGGGGTAAGAGCTCTTCTACAACATTCCAACCAGTTACATATCCATCTATTCCATCTGTCTACTATTCCATCCATCTATTCCATCTGTCTATTATTCTGAGCTCATTTATCCACTGGTCGGATCACACTCAAATCTACCCATTCCCTTAAAGCGGCAGTTCCACCTACAGTGTCCCAAATATATTTTTAGATAAGTACTGCATCATGTGAACTAAGTAAAAATTAGCAGATATGTCTTATCAGTTTTTTTCCTCAACACCTTGTATATTTAGAAAACTGCTAATCAACTGTACTAGAGTTATTGCTGTTGGTGTAGTAACAGTCCTGCCTACCTTGCGTATTGGATGCCACTTAATTCAGAGGACCCTGTAATATTATTTTCTTAATAAACTTACAGGAGAATTATACATTGTTTAAAACAAAACAAATAGGGGCATTTCACTTATACTGTATTAAACACAAGTACAACCTAGAAAAAAATAAGCTATGTGTCTCCCACAGACCATGACCACAAATGAAAATAAATTTGCACACACTGACAGACACCCGGTCAGGTCTGTGCCAAAATAGCTCAATACCTTGTGATGTCACTCATGATGTCGCAGGGACGTGCCCAAACCAGGAAGTTCAGGCATGGTGCACTCTGGATAAATGTAACTAGAGCTCACGTTGAACGTTAGTTAAATTTACCCTGTCATACTAAGGTCACTCCAACAGAGGCTGCAATGCGCTGTTACGTAGAGGACCGATTTTAGTATGGCAAAAAATGTCCTATGGACGTCAAAAGGGTTAACATTGTTCTTGTATGCTTCAGAAATATAAACTTGTTTTTCTGTGACTAAATTCATTGTCTTCTTTCAGTTTTATTATTTTCCTTCCATTATTTCTCTTTTTAATTATATCAGCTTAGTAAAACAATGTGTATTAACCTCATCCAAGAATGCTTCATGAATAGCTCTAGAGGGAGTTTGGATATTTATGTTTTATCAGTGAATAAATTCTCAAAGTGAGCATCATATATATCCTTAACATCGTGTTAATTAAATGACATGATACTTTAAAATAAATGTGAATAAAGCATCTTTACCATTCAGTTTACTTATTTCATTTGTGCAAATTATAGCTTCCTCATCCCTTATTGCTGCACAACTGCTCCAGGATGAATTCTGAAGTCTGATTCATTATAGTCTCCTGAGCAGCAATTACAATAATGTCATGAATGACTAACAGTTTAAAGCAATTATTTTTTTATTAAATTAGCCTAAGTTGTAGCACGGAGCAACAGTTTTCTTTTAATGTAGCTATGCATATTTATAAGTGCAACCTAGAAAATCAATCTATGTGTGCGCCCAATGATTAGCAAATCATTACATTTATCAATTGCAAATATTTAAGAGCTCTCCAGGTTATGTATGGAAAGTTGTAAGGAAAATAAAATGCAGCACCAGCTATAGCGAAGCACGTACCTACAGTCATGGGAAAAAGAAAGTACACCCTCTTTTACTTCTATGATTTTACATCACAGAACATAATAACAAACATCTGGTCCTGTTCTGCGGGTCTTAAAATTAGGTAAATACAGTTTCAGATGAACAGCAACACTTGACAAATTACACAGTATCATGATTTATAACAAAAAAAAACAAAAAATGGAGAAGTGATGTGTGTAAAACTAACTACGCCTTATGATTCATTGCTAATAGTAATTGTTTTTAAGTCTCTCACATCGTTGCAGAGGAATTTTGGCCCACTCTTCTATACGGCACTGCTTAAGTTGATTTCGGTTTGCTGGCATTTGTTTATGCACAATTCTCTTAAGGCTCCCCCAAGACATTTCAATCGGGTTGAGGCCTGGACTTTGACCATTACAACATCTTGATTATTTTCTTTTTCAGCCATTCTGTTACAGATTTGCTGTCAGGATCTCTCAGGAAGGGGATCGATGCAACTGAACAGAGGGGGATACAACAATAATCTTAAATAAACCTAACATATGAAAAGTACTCACAGCCAGTAGAGGGAATACTTGTGGGAAGGTAGTAAAGGGATTATCAAGTATGACAAATGTAATTATGAGGGTTAAGCAGAGCCAGCAAAGCGCAGGACTACAGAGAATATGTTTTGTAATCCAATGGGAGAGCCAGTACACAGGTAAGCAGAGTCAGTAATGTACAAATAAATGACAGATAGATGAAATGAATCCAGTAAAGCAGCCAGGGCTCAACACACAGGTAAGCAGAGTCAGCAATGTACAAGGACATGGTAAGGGAAATGGTGAGAGCAAAAAGCTAACACCACAGTGTGGAAAAATGAACCCAGAGTTTACGAAAAGCTTCTCATTTATGCTCCTGCAGGCTGACACCTGTGCTGTAAATTCAGGGTGTGGTGTATGTAAAGGGAGTGTGTCTTGAAAAATCCCCTCTGGAAAGCAGTCTGGCAGGCACAGACACAGACTCAAACTAGAAACTACTGGGCCCCTGTGCAAAAATGTCACTGGGGGCCCCCCGACCCCACCATGCAACGCCACCCCATAAATGTCACTTACATGCCTCCCAACTGTTCCGCTTTGTGCCTGGCCTTGTCTTATATCTAGGGTAGCTTTATGCCTATTCTATGCATGCTTAAACTCATTTACTCTATTAACTTCTACCACTTCTAGTGGAAGACAATCATCCACTACCCTCTCAGTAAAGTAATTATTTTCTTAGTCCCTGGCCTTATCTTATATCAAGGATAGCCTTGTGCTTATCCCATGCATGCGTAAACTCCTTAATGTATTAACCTCTACCATTTCTTAAGGAAAATATTCCATTCATCCACCACTCTCTCAGTAAAGTATTATTACTTTTCTGACCACAAAAAAAACATTAAAATATTTCCAGCCTTTTCAAAAGCTTGAGGTGGACCGCAAATATATGAATATAACTAGCTGCATGTATACTTATATGAACTTTTTAATATTATATTCAACTATTTTCATATGTAATGAAAATGTTATTGAAAAATTGTTAATTTCTGGTGCACCACATTGCACCTAAAGGTCTTAACACAGCACTATACAGTACCCAAAGCACTTGGCTTGTACTCATTTTTCACCCGCAGTGTAAATTTGCCCACCAGAACATACCACAGTGTCACTTTGTCCCACTGAACTGCCTCTGCAGAACATGCCACAGTGTCACTTTCCCCCATAGCACATGTTATTTTTGCCCCACAGAACATGCTACAATATCACTTTGGCCATAGCTAATTTGCCCCTTATGCATGATTAGCCAGCCCATTAATATGCCACAGCCAGACATTCAGATTGCCAATTAATATGCCACAGCCAATTTGCCAATATGCCACAGCCAATTTCCGATTAATATGCCACTATTAGCCTGCCCATAAATATGCCACAGCCAATTTCCGATTAATATGCCACTATTAGCCTGCCCATAAATATGCCACAGCCAATTTTCGATTAATATGCCTCTATTAGCCTGCCCATAAATATGCCACAGCCAATTTCCGATTAATATGCCACTATTAGCCTGCCCATAAATATGCCACAGCCAATTTCCGATTAATATGCCACTATTAGCCTGCTCATAAATATGCCACAGCCAATGATCTGATTAATATGCCACTATTAGCCTGCCTATTAATATGCCACAGACAATTTGCCCATTAATATACCACTGACAATTTGTCCATTAATAGACCACCACCCTCCTCCCCCCTTCCCAAGTACTCACCTGGCAGTCCCCTCAGTGTTTTATATCGCCATTTATTTACCAGTATTATTTTGCCCATCATTTTCTAGTCATAATTTGCCCATCATTTGCCCATCATATTTTGCCCATAATTTGCCAGTCATATTTTGCCCATCATTTGCTATTCATATTTTTCCCATTTGCCAGTGTTATTTTTGCCCATTTGCCAGTGTTATTTTTGCCAGTAAAATGGACAGAAGCTGCTTTGGGCCCCAAGAATGAATGGGCCCTGGGCAGCTGCCCCATTTGTCCACACATTTTTTTTTTTACTTTTTATTTGCAGTGGTCGACAGGGCAGCCGGGCCCTCTGGAGTGATGGGCCCAGTCGCAGCTGCGACCCTGCACTAACAGTAAGTACGCCACTGCTGGCAGGTAGGGGAGCTGATTGGATGTGGGAAGCAGGCTTTAGTGCCTGGCCTTTTTATGGTGTGCTTGGGATTATTGTTATGTTTCATGATCCAGTTTCAGCCAGGCTTTAGCTGTCAGACAGATGACCTCACATTTGACTCTAGAATACTTTGGTGTATAGAGAATTTCATGGTCTACTCAATGACTGCAATGTCCCCAGGTCCTGTGGCTGCAAAAACAAGCATTGCATGGTCTGGCCTTGAGGTGAATTTGCTGGTGAATCCACTCCTGAGAAGGTTGGAAACTATCTGAAATGTTTTCCACTTTTGAATAATCGTTCTCATTGTAGAATGATGTATAATTGTTTGGAGATGGCCTTAAAACTCTTCACAGTTTGATGTGTAGCAACAATTGCTTTTCTACGATTATTGCTGATGTCTTTCATACTTTGTTAACACACACACTGAATGCTCCAGACCAGCAAACTGCTAAAAACATTGGTCACAGCTGCTAATGATGAATTAATCATTTGATTAATTACTTAGCATCTTAATTGCCATGGAAGCAGTAAGGGTGTACTTAAGCTTTTCACACAAGACTTGTCCATTGTGGCTTTAAATCATGACACGGTGTAATGTCATGTGTTGTTGTTGTTCAACTGAGGTTGTATTTACCATAATGTTAAGATCTAAGGAACAGGTGAATTTTTTTATGTCCTGACATGGGAAACAATAGAATTCAAAGAGGGTGTACTTTATTTTGCCCATGATATGGATATTTTAACTGCACTAATAAAATTCACTTACAGGTGAAATGGATCCTCAATTCATGAGGATCCATTCTCAAAAATGTAACACTGACACATAACACAAAAAGTCTAAAGAAATTAACAAAATGACCTGCCCAGCATGTTATGCAAGTTTGTAATATGTATAGAAATTATGGAATGCCAGCTGGATTCAATAAAAGAGATGCAAACAATATTACTAAATGAAAGATTTACAAGGTGAATGAATCTAATTATCAAATTTTAACTTCAAAGCACAGCAAAAAAAAAAAAAAGTGACTGTCCAGATTTATATTTAGCAGATGTGTTTTTTAAACCCAGCACTTTAAATTCATATAGTGGTGGAACATAAGCAATCACAAAAGCGATAAAGCACATTTTGCTTACATGCCTAACGTTTTCCATTGAACATAATGTTGATGATCTGGAGGAAATTTTAGATTGTGTAGAATAATAGCTTATTTGATTTTAATGAAGTAATCTGCTAAACATTTTTTTTTATTCCCCTTATATACTGTAATATAGGTATACATGGAGAATATTTTATTTTTTATTTTTATTAAAGTACAAAACACATATGTTACATTTAAGTGCGTTTCTGTAACAGATTGTGTACATCTTGTCTTATGAGGGGCTGAGGTATTGGGATATGTGGAGAACCGGGTCAGTGGGGGCAGCTGATTATAAATGCTCTTTTCCGCTCTTTTGGTCAGTCGTACCATCTCACTCTGATTCTTACCCCGCATCCCCTCCCCCCTCCCAGACCCTCTAAGATTTTCCATAGAAAACCCCCCACATATGATGCACCAACAACATGACAGGACAGTGAAAAAAACATCCAGAAGTGCTGAGGATCTACCCCTCTATCAACCACCTTCAATGTTTAGACCTCTCCTTTCTATCAATTATTTTTAATCAGATATGACCATTTTTCCCACTGGTTTATTCTTAAGTTTGTATAATTATCATGTCTGAATATTCCCGCCTCCATCTTACACTGTATAGATACCTGATTTTTTATCATGGGCCATGTCGGCGTAGTTGGCATTTTCCAATATTTGGCTAATGCTAATTTGGTTGCTACCATTATGTGTGTAATTAAATCTTTTTTATCCTTAGGCATGTTTGGCCATCCAATGTGTAAGACGTAGGTGAGGCACATAAATTCTAGCGTCACCCCTATTTCCTCCTTACAAAAGTTTGCTATTTTCCCCCATATTTCAGCTAGGTTTGGGCATGACCACCATATATGTACATAGCCTTCTCTATAATATTACTGCATTTCCAACATGTGTTTTAGTTGTTAAAGGGAGACATCCCACGAACCTATCTTCAATCCCCAAATGTTTTTTCCACCTACGCCATACAGGTAGAAGGTTTTTAAGGACCAGGCCTGGATCTACTCTCTCTTTTTTTTGTCCACTCCAAAAGAGTTCACACAAGTCTCTGGACTCTGCCATACATGCTTCAATTTTAGCCCAGGGCTCCTCAGATCGGTCCCCAGACAAGGGATTCCCTTTGTTTGGACAAAGTCCAGAATGTCTACTAT
The DNA here is from genome assembly GCA_036172795.1 of Pelodytes ibericus. NCBI lineage: Eukaryota > Metazoa > Chordata > Amphibia > Anura > Pelodytidae > Pelodytes > Pelodytes ibericus. The sequence continues at coordinate 108,336,704 of CM069863.1, read as the reverse complement.
TTTAAAAAAAACAAGGCATTCCCCTTTTCCCTTTAGATTTATATACATTATAGTTAAAATATACTATATATCCATTTTCAAAGCATTAGTGTTACTTCTTTGACCCCCATGCAATTCTCTATTTCAATCTTAAATGTGCTTAACTAGGTGAGTGCTAAGTGATCATGTACCATAGAATTTACTTTAATCTTTTTAATAAACTCTCCCCATTACCCTTCTGTGTCTATTGCTATACCTTTTAATAGTGCCTCTCCTCTCCACTCCTGCTTGTCCCTGATTCCAGGCTGCTTATTGACTAAATTACATTCAGTTTCTGCTGCTACGGCTCTCGGTCAGTAGTTGCGACCTCCATTACAATGCGTGCTCATGTGGCTACGTCATCACACGGTGGAAAGAACTGGGAAATAAAAAAAAATAATATATAAGAAAAAAAAACACAACACAACTTAAATACATCCAGTCTTAAATTACATCTATATGTATCGATAGTATACTCAAGTATCAAGTATATTAAGTACCCCTCCACTTTTGAATTTATACCTGGCACAATACTAAATCCCCTTCTGAAAACCATTAGTCCTTGTTGGCATCAACCGCCCTCCATATTCTCCTGCTCAGTTACTTACTGACATCCAGCAACTGCTGGAGATTTTAATGTAGAATGGTTAGACTGCAAACATGTTAAAAGATGATCACTGTTCAAATCTATGAACAATACACAGCTTAGTTCTACTGATGAATATAAAGAACTCTAACCATAAGCTGTTAGATTGGATCCTTTAATATTGCCCCCCAATGAATCCAACATTCAAGCATTGTACTAGCAATTATCTATGGAGCAAGCTAAACGTAATACCCGATCTGGACTCTGCAACTAAATATTTTCAATCTGAATTCATACAGGTCGGTGATAAGTATGCCCTGCTGTGCAGGGTGAAAGTAAGGGGCACCCAACTGCAAAGGTGTTTAGGTTTATACTGTCATTTATATGAGCTGGACAAATCTATCGCACGTGGAAACCATGTTAAAAGGTTAGTTTTCTAAGGTTGAAATATGGATTGCTAGCAACAAACTATTCCTTAACACTGAAAAAATGATGTCAGGGTTGTTTGGGACAAATGCTTAACTACTTAAATTAAACATTCCACAAATATACATCAAGACCAAATCGTGTTATAACCTGACCAAGGTAAATTCGGTCTAAGTTTCTCAGTATGTGGCTACCAACTTGTCTTTTGTTGTCCATATTAACAAGCTCTCATCAAAACTGTATCCTAGGATTGGCTCCTGTATTAGAAAGTAAGGAATATTAAATGGCCAATATCTAAATTAAAATCAGATATGGAATCAACTGGTATCTGTTTAACACTTTACAGTTTGGGTAACACAATTACCCAAATAAATCACAATAGGAGCCAAATAAGCATTAACTCAACAACAAATGTATATATGGTTTAATGCAACAATACAACAATTACACAAAACCACAAGGTATTATTAGAGAGTTATATTCAATAACAAAATAACAGAATATCCACACAGTTGGATAGATTAACACATAACAATGTGCGCATAACTCTACAACAATATCTACTATAGGTTATACAAATAAACAATGCTAAGTTCAGGCTATGAATAGAAACAAGAGTAGTTAACTCTATTCAAGTAAATTCCCTTATATTATTCTTCCCTTATAATAAAATGTAATAGTTTGATTGCTGTTTTACTTTGCTTATACAGATCTTTTACATAGAGGTAAATAAGGCAGTTAATATTTTATTAACCCCTTGGCGACACAGGATGGACTAGGTCCGTCCTGTGTGCCGAGGCGTTAGTGACACAGGACGGACCTAGTCCGTCCTGTGTCAAAACGAGCACTGAAAGTGGAGTTTTTCCGCTTTCAGTGCTCAAGCCGCATTGTAACGATGCTTCCATGTGGAAGCATCGTACAATGCTAAAAAAAATGCCCGTCGGCATTTTGATCGCTCCGGAGAGCAATAGAAATGCCGGTTTTAAAGGCACAGTGCCTTTAAAACGACGGGCATTAAAAAACGAGCATAGGAAGCGAATTTTTCGCTTCCTATGCTCAGAAAGTGTTTCTGATTGCCTCGCAAGTCGAGGCAATCAGGAACACAAAAAAAAAAAATGCACGATCTTGGTCACTGAGTGACCAAGATGGCGCTGCCCTTCTAAGGGCAAGAGCACAGGTGGCAGGAAGTACCTGCCAGGCACACTGACAGGCAGTGGGGATGTTCTGCTGAATATCCCCACTGACTGGTCAGATCAATATTAACCCTATATTGATCTGACCAGTTATGATCTGCCTCCCTCTCCTCACATTTTTTTTAGTGAGGGAGAGAGACAGATCAAAGTTCTAAAAGTAAATAAAAGTAAAAAAAAACAATAAATACACAACACACAAATAATAAAAAAAAAAATATTAAAGCAAATCCCTGCGTTTAACCCCTTCCCTGCCACTGATCTTGCATAAGCAGTGATCGTGCACATCAGCGCATTTATTTTTGCTGTTTGTGCATTTTTTAGGGGTTAATTTTTTTTGTACTGTAATTTATTACAGTACTAAAAAGGCTCTTCTAAGAGTTATTAACCCCTTCTTTGCCGTCGATCACTGCTTAAGCAATGATATTGACGCCAAAGCAATTTTTATCTGTCTTCATATTTTTTTTTTTTTTACACATACCCGCTAGGGGATTACATGTAAAGTAAAAATATTTGAGATATTTTTTTTAAGCTGCCTGAGCGCATAGCGATCAGTAACAGCGAATTAGTGGCAAAGGCGGTTTGGTGATTTCTCAATTAAGCTCACCATTCGCCCTGGTCAGATCAAAATTGGTCGGATCAATATTCACAAATATTTATCTGCCTCCCTCGCCTCACTTACATTTTTGTGATGGAAAGAGACAGATCAGTATTAGTGATATAAAATAACATTTTATAAAATTGGCAGGTTTTCTGAAAGTCTTTCACTGTGTATTAACCCCTTCCCTGCCATTCATCACTGTGTAAGCAGTAATCTTGCACAGCAACAGTATGTTTTGCTGTCTGCACTGTTTTATGGATTCATTTATTTGTACTGTAATGTATTACAGTACTAGATAGGCTCTTCTAAGAGCTATTAACCCCTTCTTTGCTCGAGATCACTGCTTACGCACTGATTCTGAGGCCTCGGACTCAGGGTTCGATTTTGACCCTATTCAGCTTTCTGATACATCATCTAGCGATGTATCGATGGCTGCTGAGCCCTTGCCACAAGTAGTGATGGGGGTCTACTGTTAAAAAAATATATGGTTTGGTGGGGGTTAATTACATTGGCTGGCTTCAAAGATATATCCCATAAAGGACACGGACGCAGGTTGACTACATGTCAAAATTCCAAGTTGGAATTGTGAGATGCGCATCTCACAAATGTTGCCTTCTAGCCAAAAACAAACCTATGCATGGGTGCTATCCCTGTACTCGGGAGATGTTGCTGAACACATATTGGGTTGTTGTTTGGCAGTGACATATACCAGAATCTGTAAATTCATGCCTGAAGTACAATGCATGTGGAAAAAAAACTCCCAAAAAAGTACTACCACAAACTTTTACAAAGGCTGGTGGTAGAATTAGTACCTATACAGTATTAAAATACCACCATTTGAAATACCTTAGGATGTCTATTTTCCAAAAATATATGGTTTGACGGGGTAAAATTCATTGGACGGCTTCAAAAATGTTCCAAATGGGCGCAGGCTGACTACATGTCAAAATTCCAGGTTGGAATTGCGCACCCCCTAAATGTGGAATTTTAGCCCCAATACAAACCAACAAACCTATGCATGGGGGGTATCCCTGTACTCAGGAGATGTTGCTAAACACATATTGAGTGTTGGTTGGCAGTGGCAAATACCAGAATCTGAAAATTCCTGCCTGAACTACAATGTGTGTGGGGAAAAAATGACATCCCAACCTTTGACATAGGTTGGTGGTAGAATTAACACTTGGAAAGTGTTAAAATACCACAATTTTAAATACCCTAGGATGTCTAGTTTTCCAAAATATATGGTTTTATGGGGTAAAATACTTTGACAGGCTTCAAAAGTGTCCCAAATGGAACATGGGTGCAGGCTGACTACATGTCAAAATTCCAAGTTGGAAATGCACCCCCCCTAAACGTGGCCTTTTAGCCCCAAAATAATCTAACTAACCTACACATGGGTGGTATCCCTGTACTCAGGAGATGTTGCTGAACACATATTAAGGTGTTGTTTGGCACTGACACATAATAGGATCTGTGAATTCATGCCCGATGTACAATGAAAGTGAAAAACAAATTACTATCCATAACATTGACATAGGCTGGTGGTAGAATTAGTGCATGAAAAGTGTTAAAATACTACCATTTGAAATACCCTAGGGTGTCTAGTTTTCAAATATATATGGTTTTGTGGGGTAGAATACACTTTTTGGCTTAAAAAATGTCCCAAATGGGACATGGGCTCAGGTTTTCTGCACGTCAGAATTCCAAGTTGGAAAACCAAAAAGCGCACCTCTCAAATGTGGCCTTTTAACCCCCAAATAACCTAACCAACCTATACATGGGTGGTATCCCTGTACTCAGGAGATGTTGCTGAACACATATTGAGGTGTTGTTTGGCACTGACATATAACAGGATCTGTGAATTCATGCCCAAAGTACAATGTATGTGAAAAAAAATTACTACCCAAAACATTGACATAGGCTGGTAGTATAATTAGTGCATGGAAAGTGTTAAAATACTACCATTTGAAATACCCTAGGGTGTCTAGTTTAAAAAAATATATGGCTTTGTGGGGTAGAATGCACTTTCTGGCTTCAAAAATTTCCCAAATGGGACATGGGCACAAGTTTTCTGCATGTCAGAATTCCAAGTTGGAAAACCAAAATGCGCACCCCCTAAATGTGGCCTTTTAGCCCCAAAACAAACCTATGCATGGGTTGTATCCCTGTACTCAGGAGATGTTGCTGAACACATATTGAGGTGTTATTTGGAAATACCCCTTCACATTTTAAGGTAATGTTTACCTAAATTGCAATTAAAAAAAAAGATTTTTTGCTGCAAACTTTGGCATAGATTGGTGGTAAAATGGCTACATGAAATGTGTCAAAATACCCCAAGTTAAATGCCCTGAGTGGTCTAGTTTTCAAAAATATGTACATGTTGGGGGTCATTCATGGATTTAGTACAGAAATCAGTGTTACAATGTCACTATTGCTAATTTTGAAAGAAAGGATTTTAAAATAGCTTTGCACCACTTATAGTTCTGGCCCTGTAACATGAATAAAAAAGCACAAAAACATAAAACATGGGCTATTTCTGAACTCAGGACATATATTAGAAACTTTTTAGCAGTGTTTTTTTGTTGTCTCTTGTACATGAGTATACGATTTTTCAAATAAAAGTCATAAAAAAGTCATAAAAAAAATGTTTTTCAATTTTTTTGCCACATTTTATTATTTTTTTTACATCAAATTATATGCTATTATCAAAATAATGGTATCAAAAGAAAGCCCTTCTTATAACAATAAAAACGATATATATTTTGTGCGGGTACACCTAATGAGACAGAAATAAATTACAGCAAAACACAAACACCTCAGAAATGTTAAAACAGCCATGTCACCAAGCGTCGGACAAGCCAAAAAAGTCATGTCACTAAGGGGTTAAGTAAGAGGTACACGTTTGTAAACAAATGCAATTTCTAAAGAAAACATTTGTCTATAGTCTATATTGGTCTTCAATTAGTTTCACAACTTTAAATGCATTCCAAATTATTATGAAATAGTTTTTTGCATTAGTATAAATGTCTTACAATTGGATAATGAGAGATGCTTCATAGATTTGATATTAAATAGAAAAGATTGTGTTTACATCTCTTTAAATCTTGCACACTGCCAAATTAGACCAGCCAAATATTTTGGTTGCTGTAAAAAATAGTCATATCACCAAGCTCACCTTTTTGACTGTTGAAAAACTGGGAAATAAATATTATATATTGTCACCAATGAATCCCAGCAACCCTGTGTCACCATCAAGAAACATGGGATCTGGTTCATGTGACATTCTATGAGAGGTATTATGTATTTCATAAGTGCTGAGAGGCTTTTAATAAATCGTATTGGCGAAAAAATGATCCATTATCCAAAATAATTCTGGTACCAAGCATTTTGGATAAGGGATACTCAACCTGTGTCAATAAAGTATTTTTGCATATACTATTATCTTGCCTGGTATGTGGATTTGTCAATGTGGATTTTCATCCGTCAGTATTCTGTTGCACATTTTTAAGTCAGTTAATATTTTCTTATCTAAGCTATTTTTAAATGACTGCCTAAAAAGATCTAAGTTACCATTATTAGAAATGCTTACAAATTTAGATTACTGCTGTAGGTCTGCTAACAATGGACAATGCATTAATATCTTATAAAGAGGCAGATTTTTAAGTAACTAGATTATGTATGTGTATGGCTCTGTTTGATACTAATACTTTAACCTAATTTAAATATCCCCTATGGATATACACATGTATTTTATTATGTTAATGCAAACTTAATAATATTGTCCTCCTTTTCATTAAATTAAGTAGCATACTTACACATACAAATATTTATTTGTGAGCATTTAATGTGATTACGTTATTGTAGAATATTGTTTAAAACTGCATTCATATTAAAGATCATTTCTAAAGTTCCTTCGGCTTTTATGTAATCATGTGGTTAAAATTTGTAATATATATGTTTTACATAATTAAAAATACTGATTCTAAGAAAGCACAGCCAGTGGCTACTATGATACATCTTGGTAATGTGATATGTATTGCATGGTTATTTTTAAAAGAAATTCAGAGGCCATCAAAAGAAAGGACAAGTGAAAGAGACAGGAGAGGTATAAAGAAAAGCATAGAAAATAGAAATTGATAAGAAATGGGAGAATGGGAGACACACATATTTTGGAATGTCACCTTGGAAAAGCAATTGAACATTATTGGCTTCATAAAGGAGTTGTGGACTACCGGTGATTTGTTAACAACAAGGAAGGTCAATTACTTCATGGATTCAGCATAGAATATTGAACTGACCAACTCTCTGAGCACCAGTATGAAGACCTGATTTAGATATTGGTATTTAGGCCTAATCAGTATGAAGACAAAAGACAGAAGTGGTAGGTGCGCTAAATACCTTCCATCAGCAAAACGTATGATAAAAGGAAGTATATAATTGCCTGAAAGGGCGATTCACTCATGTATGGAGCGTAAAGGTGATGTTAGATGTCTCAAAACATGGAAAAACAGAAAGAGACAAAGAACATAGTGAAGCACAGTTTGGCAACCTGAAAAGTTGCAGCAAATGTGGTAAAATGCACTCACAAAACAAATAGAAAACAGGGCTTATCTGGTGTAACTGTAGTCTTCTGATTTCGTTTTCTCTCTCACTCAGCAGCCATAAATAGGGATGGTGGCAGAAAGCAGAAGTAAAATCAATGTATAGTAGAATACAAAATTTTAATAAAATACAAAGGTAGCTTACATATAAAATACAGGAAGAACAGCACAGCAGATCTTCTTATATGTATGCCAAACAGCCAGATAACTGGTATTTAAACAGGTCCCAGTTTGTGGTAAAGCTGAAAAAATATGTCCCAGTTCTTGGTGTAGAAAGTGGTGTACAGTGGGTCATGCAACACGTTTCGCCTTTCCTTAGGCTTCCTCCTAGCGTGTTCTAACATATCTTGACATTGAACTCAAACCACACACAGAACTGGCATAAATAATTGAAGCTGCAACTAAAGTGACCAAAACTGACACACAATGCAACACATATGGAAGTAAGGGCACAACCTAAAACATATTATCTTAGTTATTTTAAATAATTTTACAAACACCTATCTTAAATAGAAATATTGGAGCTTTAGTCACATCATATGACCATAGTAGCCCACCACTATGCCAAAGTACTTCAATCTTGGTGAGTCCTAAGTCTATATATTACTTGCAAGGGACTGCATCTCTCTAACTATAATTAATACTTCCTAAATCTGGTGTCCAGGGAAATTGTAAGAGGAAGATGTGTGCCAGGAGGGAGATGTGAGAAAAAGAGCTACTATGTTTACCATACAGAGTTGTTCCCATGACTCCAGGGAATAGGTGACAGAGTGAAACAAGCACTTGAAAAAAAAAATAGTAATACAGAGAACAAGGCAGAAAAAAGTCATAAATGTACAATTTAATTAAACAATACACATACACATAGATAGTTATATAAAATGTATTACATTCACAGTTGGAGTTGTGAACACAGTGTGGGGGCACTGATGCATCTTGCCATCAGGTTTCCTCAGAGGGTCCCTGCTCGTTATGGACTAGCTGCCGAGAAAAAAAAAAAAGGGGGAAAAGGGGAAGAGTGTTAAAGATAAGTGGATAATATGTTGGAGACATTTGCGCTGACTTCCTTATGCATTGCATTGTATGTTAATTGTGGTCACTTTAGTAGCGCACCGTATAATATATACCGGTTATGGGTGTGCTGTCCATTTTCTAGTTTTTATATGTATAAATAAACCCCAACCAGCTTCTGGGAATGCACCCCACCCACTCACAGGTGCTCTCTATATGGTGTACATTTAAATTGTATAAATGATAGTATTGTCTTAGAATTACAAATTACACCAATGCTTCCATGCTTTTTAATGATTTTTATGTTAGACAAACATTTTCTGTGAAATGCTCATTTGCAGAATCTTTGCAATGTGGTTTAGATCATGATACAAAAACCTTGTTGAACTGTATATCTTTTCAGTATAGCATGCTATTTTTATTTTTCCCATATCTTAAAAAATAATCTATTCTAGCCTTTGGCAAGGTGAAGGCTTAGTGAACATCTTTCCAATGCGAGTCCTATTAATAGATAGAGGTGTGCAGTAAAATCCACTGTTTTCTTTATAAAACAAGAATGTGCTAATGTATTTTAACAAATCTCTAACTTATTCATATTGAAGCATATTAATATTATCATTCTTGTCAGGAATTCAACAAAATAACAGTTGTCAAAAATAGACAGAACCATTGTAAAGAATGTTAATATCTTGGGATCTTTTCTGTTGCTGTTTTCAGAATTTGTTAAAGTAGAACGATGATTAAAATACAAAGAAAGCAAAGAAGGTAAATACACAAATAATGGCATCACAGTAGGGAAAAGGTCAAAATATTACAGGAAAAAAGAATATAAAGTATTTATACTTGAAAAGTGGCAATGGGGTAAAATATGATTTATAATGAGTTGGCAAGAGCTGATAACAGCAAGAAAAATACTCTATGTAAAACAGAGAGTCAGGCTGGTTTTGGCTTGTTTAGGTCTCTGTAAGCAAAAATAAATAGGATCAATGAATCACAATGCTGGCTCATTGTAACTCTTAATTCTGTGGCAAGTTCCTTAAAGTGGTGTTATAACCAAAAAAAAAAAAACAATGGAATGTTCCTACAGTTCATGCAACTGTAATGTGACTCAAGATGATAAAGAGGTATGACATGTTGCCAGGTCCAATTGCTTTGAAACATATGGTGTTGCAAAATATATAAAAATATATAGTGTTGCAATTTATTTTAATACATAGTTACATAGTAGTTTAGATTGAAAAAAGGTTGCGTCCATCAAATTCAACCATTTTCTTATTACTTGTTTTCCAGTGTTGATCCAAAAGATGGCAACCCCCCAATCCCCTTATTTCAGCAATTTCAAATTCTGCTTTTATTGGAGAAACAAATAGCTTTTTGACTTCAAATGGTAATCCGATTTATTCTTGGATTAACAATCACTATATACATGTTAATGCCTATACTTTCATGGATAGTACTCTATGTTCTGGTTTATTTAAAATCACTTGCAGGCCCCTTCTAATGTATTTTCTAGCACCACCTACTTGGGCAGTGAATTCCATATGTTTATTGTTCTTACTATCTGCTGTCATAGACTAAAGCTCCATTCTTCAAGTCTTATTTATTCACCACTTGTCCTTTGCACTTTTCTGTGTAATAAACAGATCTTTAGCTTGCGAGAAGGTTTGCCAGGTCTTTGTTTAAGAGAGAGCCCACCTTCTTTGTTGTACACTCCCTCCCCCACAGCCAGTCTTCTAAGTAGCATTTCCAGAAACCATATTGACTGGGGGAGGGGTTTGTAGAGGTAGGGAAGAGGTGGCTGACAACCGGTTCATTGTCATTAATGCATTAAGAGGCTAGATTGCAGAACCTTACTCAATCTTCTGCCCATATTAGAACACTGTATTCGAACACTTAATTGCCACATAGCAGATTGGGTTGCCAATCCTACCTCCGTTTTTACACAGTGGTATGTCTGCAGCAGTAACCGCACCTCCACCCGCATAAAAGGCAGCATTGGGAAACTAAATTTCCCTGACACTGCACAGAGCACCACACATAATCCCTCCCTCCTCAACCCTGCGGTAATGCCCAAGGGTCAGAGGAACCCTACTACTGCTTAGTCTATTGTCTACAAGTACTCCCATATCTTTTTCATTAGTACATTTCCCCATAGAAACACTAAACTACAAGTTGCATTTTCATTATCATACCAAAATGCATAATTTTACATTTGTCTACATTGAATCTCAATTGCCTTCCCATTTACCCAACTATTCAAAATCTTCTTGCTGTAAAACCACATCTAGTTAAGACTGTACTGCCCTTCTTAATTTTGTGTCATCGGAAACACTGAGACATGGCTTCCTATGCTCACTGGGAGATTATTAATAAACAAATTAAAAAGAAGAGGACATTTTTCCAACTCGATTACTTTGGCATTAATCTTGAAATTCCCCTCTCAATTCTCTGCTTTATTCCATTAATAAAACCCTATATATATGTTTTAGACATTTGCATGTTTCCTACTGTTATTTCTAAGTTTAATAATCATTTCCTCACCTTTATTTTTCTCTTAGTACAGCAAATCCTAAAATTTATCGTATTTAGAAAATTTGGCATGTAATGAAATTTACCCTATATTTAATTAAAATGTAAGCTATAGTTAGAAGGAAAGGTCATACTAAGAAAATGTCATTTTGCCAGTATATTATTAGCTACCCTTCAGTGTTATTTGCATGTAAAATGTATATTTTGTACTTGACATTTTGAGAAGAAATTGAAACTGCTTAATATGGTTGATTGAACACTTTATTTAGTTGAGATAGTTTTGTTCACATTTTATGTACAGTAATCATGCTTTGTGAGTGGCATATCGGGGAAATATGCTTGCCCATTGGCAAATGGACCCCTGAAAAAAATACAATTTGTCTTCCTTCCTCTCCTACCTCTCTCACAGATTAACTGATTCGGCACACAAACGGTGCTTCAGGTGGGAAAATTAATGAATCTTTTAATGGATAACATATTTTTAATTTCAATTCTATGAACTAATGAAATAGGTTCATAAAATAGTCATAGTATCTTATTATGGATTCCACAACCACTAGACTAACAAGCATAGGATGTGCAAATGCCACAACAACAAGTCCAAGTAAGTAAATTATTTGCAACAATAAATAGTTAAAATTTGAAAACATCAACAGTTAACAGAAAAAAAAATTGCTAGCACAGGCACAGATTTTTTTTTTAAATTATCCCTGAGGTGACACCAGGCATGAACTGACATCTTAAAAATAAAAAAAAAACAGTAAAAAAAAAAAACCCTGCAGTACAAGGTGGCAATTGAAAACCACTGCGTCACCCTCGATTGTTATCTTTGACCCAGGAAAAAGGCCATACAAAAATAAAAGTGATAAACAAAAAAGGTACATAAAAAAAAAAATCCTGATGTTTTCAAATACGATGGATGCATAGTTAAAGTCTCAGCCCTGGCATTTCAAAACCTTAAGGAGACATTTGATTGGCCATTGGCTGGGTTTCAAAGCCCTACCTGGGCAACAGAGGTGTTTCTATACTGTTGTTTCAGTTATTTAATGACAAATAGAGAAAGTTACATCTTCAATAGTTTTTTTAGTATTTTATTTGTATACATCTTCAGATATTTTTGTTTCTTCATCTAAATGACAGCAGATAAAATGGCTCAAGACAGGTGTAAGCAGACTCAACTACCTATCATGCCAAAATGTATATCCATGTATACTGTAATCTTTTTAAAACAATGCTATCTTAAATTCTCAGAAAATGTGATAACTTTCTTACTAATTAAATGTGTGACTTGCAAAGTTCATTTGGCACCAAGATGTTGTGACTAGATAAATAATTCCATTGTTTTAGTTGCAAGATCCACAGTGGTTTGCATATTTGAATTCCTAATTTTCTGAGGCTCCGATACAGTAGTATTTCAAGTGTAAAAATTAGGAATCATGGAAAAGAAACACTTTCTCTAGCAAACTCTGCATTCACAAGAGATAGCAGATGGTTTCTAAAGAGCTGCTGGCTGCTATTAAGGGTATTGTTAATACTAATTTCTTAAAAGGTATAGATCTTTGTAAATTTATTCTGCTTATATGTGCAAAAACATGCAATTTAATAAAGCACTTGTATTTTTTGATATCTAACAATCATATTTTAAACAGACATGTTAAAAATAAACTTTGGTTTAACACCTTGGTGACAAGACAGTTTTGAAAATGGTGTACCCTTGAAATTGGCAAGCATCCAATGTGTTATTAGAAAATGTTTTTTGAATTACTACTAAACTGCTCCAGCTCAAGATACAATTTGACTTCTGCCAATAGATTGAAGGAATGTTAGGTTATGAGTAAGCACTTTATTAAACCATGACACTGGCCAAGATCCTGTACACTTGTGGCCCTGAAAATAGGCACCAAAGCCTATTAATGCAATAGTCCATAAAAATACGTCTAATTTGGATACAGCAGATTGCAACTGTTAAAATGTTGAAAAAATTCATCCCAGACTCTAAGATCTGCTGATAAATAAACTAGTTGACATAACTAAGTTCAACATAGAGTTCCATATTGGATATGAGTTGGGAAACATTTTTTTTTTTATTTGGAGAAAGTTAATTTGGGAAGTTATCCAACTGCAGATTTCCACAAAGAAATGATTCAGTCATTTAAACTGTAATTCTTCTAGGGTTGAGCAGCTCAGCACTAAAATGATTAAATTAGTTCTTTTAAGAAACTTATTTTACAGGTTTGCTTCAAAGAGCTATGGTTCTTATTTAACCTACAGGACTTACATTTTATTGAGATAATTTTTTTGAACTATTTATGATAGTTTTCTGGGAACCCTTTTTTTTAAGATGAATGTCAGAAAACTAAAATGTAATATCAGCAACAGAAGTTGATGGCAGCATTGATTTTGTAGAGCATATGTTTAAATATGCTGTTAAATTTTGTATACATTATGTATTTCTCAAATGTTTTTATTTTATATTTGTAACTTCTATTGTTTCAATAAAATGAGAGTAGCCATTTGGCCCATAAAGTCTGTCCATATTTCTACCTTCTGTAAATACCTTATTTGATCCTTGGCTTTATCTTATGTTCAGGTTAGCTATATTCTTGTAAAAAAAATAGGTGAACTCTTTATTATTGTTCATTACGTACTACAAATTGCACTATGCCAAAATTAAGCTAAAGACCTTTGCCAATGTTTTAATAAGAAATGTCTGTGGTTCTAAGTTTACTCCAATCCTGTATTGACCACTGACTACAGCCATATCTCAATAAACATAATTTCACTCTCTTTAGTTCATTGCCGCTAAATGATAACTGAAGTTTAGTATCGAAAAAAACAATTCTATCATCAATTATAAAAGTCAGTGTCTGTTCTATTGCTGGTATTAGACGTTTTCATAGAATATTTTGTAACTCCTTCAGAGTGTGAAGACTGAAATAGCTTAAATGAAATGTGTTGGGAAATGTATCTGGCTGGCAAAAGGCAAATCTCATCTTATTTAGAGGATCTGTTTTGGATGAAGCCCAATGATCAATGCAGAGAACTCATTTTCAAACAGCTTCTGGTTTAAACATTTCTCATCAGCATATAAATGTTGCATAGCAAATCCGAAAGGACAACTCTGCAATCAACCAGTTCTAGGTGTCAGCATGGCAATTAGCTACAGCCATTGCAACATCTGCCTGTTTTTCTTTTGCTCTGAATTCATAGTTTTTTCAAAAGGCAGCAAAACATTACAAATTCGATCATTTTCCAAAAGCCATGCATTTAAATTATCCGGCAACAATAACTGTACAATGTAGAGAATATTTCAGGGTGCCATGTATAACAACAATACAATTACCAATAATATATATATATATATATATATATATATATATATATATATATATATAGTAGATGATGTGTTTCATAGAGGTTTAAATGTGTGCCCATGTTTAAGCTCTCAAATAGTCCAACCTGGCATATTGATTTATGATACAGGGCATCTGGAACATACTTTCTGCTCTGGACACCTGTCTCCTATTGTAGCACTGGAATACTTTCTGGGAGCACCCATGTAAAAATAATGTAAATGATAACATCTGCTGTGCAGTAATTCTACAGCAGTCCAAAAATACATACCTTATGTATACAGATAACACATAACTTGTAACAAGGCGCTATTTTATTCATATATTTCTTATATAGTCTCCTACCACAAGCTGAAGTCAAGGGACTAAACAGTGCTAATGGTCTAATACATAAACTGAATAAATTTGAGACTTTAGCAAATATAGGAAAGAACATGAAATATCAGATAGACGTATAACATTTCCAACAACTCTAAATATTATATAACATTTGTATTTAATTTCTTCCAGAAAACTTAAGATATAAAAAAAATTGCTAAAAAATACACTTGGGCAAAAATGAAACCTTTAGTGTCTGACAGGTGATATAACTGGAATACATATATCTCAATAAAACTAGAAACAAATTCTGCAACTATCTCACCTAGGATCTATGTATTTATTATTCTCAATGCCACTTCATATAATCTATTCACCATACAGTTTATTGTGTCTGGCTTTTTTTAATCCAGTCATAAAAGGAACATGTGAAAGAACACAAAAACTCTTTAGTGTTGACAAGCAGCTTTGTTGACTGTACCAAGAAAAAATTCAAGAAAAACGGTGCCTTGTATTCTTTTGATAAAAAATCTTTTAACATTCACCTGTGACTACATTTTTGTCAAAGATATATTGAGAATTTAATTTTCTTCCATCTTTTTTTCTACTCCTTTCCCTTTTTTTCTTATATTTACCATATCTCAATTTAACAGGGGAAGTTGAAACAACCCTGGTGTAATAATACTGATGTTTAGCAGGTTTTGGAGTACAGCAGCCAGATCAGCAATATGTTCTGCCAGAAGCAGCCACTCATTAGCAAGGTGTTTGGGCCCCTGAGCTAGTGATAATCTGGTCTTTAGCAGAGCTGAGAGGCTGGGACAAAAATTAGAGGTGTAGTTAGGCAAGTCAAGATCAGTAGGTAGAAGGATGCAGAGTAGTAAGACAATCCAAAATCACTAATAGGTAAATAGAGAACCATAGCAGGCTTGCTTATAATGCAGACAAGAAGCACAATAATCTGGCAAATGTATAGTGACAGGAAGTGGCTTTTATAGGCAGAGAGTCAGCACATGACCAGGACACAGCTGAGGACCGTTGACAATGATGACAATGTTTTGTAGATTCATGGTTATTAGAACAGATGCTAAACTGTGAAAAATAGGCTGGTGAACTGGTAAAGAAGAACATTAGGAACATGGAACATGGTTCAAGTCCAGGTAAAATCTGTTCCTGGTGTATAGCTATAAAGCTATTGTTATGTTTTATATTGTATGTATTATATTCTTAACAATTTAAATATACATATACCATATTTGCTTGAATATAAGATGCTCCTGATTATAAGTTGACCCCGCCTAAACTTTGAATATTCATTTAGGAAAAATAAAAAGCCCAGATATAATACTACCCAATAGGAAAAAAGTTTATTATTCACATGCCAATTTTTTTTTCATGAGTACTAAAAATTATGGCAGACAAAAAACATTAATTTCTTGTCTTTATTTCCTTTTATTTGCCAATCTTTCCCCCAGACTTAGACAATGCATCCCCCAAACAGTCATCTGCCCCCCCCCAGATTAGCCAATGATGCCCCCCTAGACTGAGCCAATGCTGCCCCCAGACTGAGCCAATGCTGCCCCCAAGACTTTACCAATGCTGCTCCCCCAGATATTTTGCCAATGCTGCTCCCCCAGTTCATGTGACCTCAAGGCTTCTGCCATAGAAGTCCGGACTGAAGTACTGGGCAGCAGCGGAGGATGTCAGCATGCATGGGACCTTGTTCCTAGCCTTAGAGTCAGACATCTATTTGAGATCTGATCATAAGACGAACCTCGAATATAAGACAAGGAGACTTTTTCAGAGCATTTGCTCTGAAAAAAAACCATGTTTTATAATCTAACAAATACGGTATTTAATAATTTTGTTAGGTATACCATAATGCAGCTAGAAATTAGAATATTCTCATCATTGTTATTTTCTTCAAATAACTATTCTGGAGGGCTGAAAAAGAGTGGAACAGTATCACTGACGAAACAACATTGGGGGCTATTCACTAAAAGGTTAGTTACTGGTGTTTCCTCCACTAAGCAAATGAACAAGGTTTGCAAAGCTTAATTGGTGAGATGAAATGTTCTCCTGAAACTCTCCTCAACTCACGTGCAAGCGCACTGAAAAGTCCCCTCTGTCACACTTATCTAACACTCTATCAATATAGTCATTTGGTTGGAGAATTCAAGATTATAATCTCTTTGGTGGGTGGAAATCCTTAAGTTATACTATAGATCTAGTATTAATATTTCAGTTAATTGTTGAGTTATTAGTAAATAATGGTCATGTTAACTTAGGTTAGTATTATCAGAATTATTTTTTTTATGGACTAATTTTTGGAGACTTAAGGGTTACATAATATACGCCAAACTTCTGGGCCATCAGTTAGAAAATGCAAACTGTAACATTTGGACAGTTCCTTAAGAAAGACTGTTTTTTCCTTAAAAGTAAATTTTTTTTGTCCATCAGGTCATTGGGGCCACATCCAGAAACACAAGCCAGAAAATTAGATATACCCTCTAGAATACCATCAGCACGATGGATTGGCCCTCACTGTACCAGCAAAAACGAAGAGTTTGCAGAAAACGGCACTCACCAGACATCGATTGCTAAAGGATTTAATGTGCAAAAGTGCAGTACACTTACAAACGTTACACAGCAGCAAAAAAGGGAAAAGGACACTCCAAATAGTGTTTAAGCTTGACGCGTTTCACGCGTTTCGCGCTTAGTCATAAGCTGAATCCACAATGTGTAAAAAACATATATATTATGTAAAATAAGTGATGTCATAGAGGTTGAGAGCCAATACGCTCCACGGCACATCCTCATGAGAGCCATGTAATTAATTACCTGCCCACCAGTAGTGGAGGGGAAAAAAGGCAACAGTGTACAACATAAAATGCAAAAGTGAAATCAATAATGTGACAAATTTTATATATGATACAAAAATCAATCTCCATGTGCGGGTTAAAAGGGATAAAAACAACGGAATTAGTAAAGGGGGGTCGGAGAAGAAAAGTTTGGAGAGAGACAACAGGTAAGTGAAAAGATGTCTAATAAAAATCATATAGATGTAAAGGAACACAATAAGGTAATATAATAAAAAATTTACCTATTTGGTCTGCCTATAGTGGAAAGAATAAACACTTTTAAAGGTGTATGAAGTTTAAACTTGTATGTCTCATACATAAGAGACCCTAGCATATGGGTCCAATATCAAATACATATCCCTATTAGTCGCTCTCCAAAGTATGATATTGCACACAGAAGAAAATTGTTATAGGAGAAAAGGCAATCTATTAGAAAATCAGTTGGCTGGAACGTTTAGTTATATTTATCCTGTAAGTAATATTTAATATAATGAAAATTGTCTGAACTAAATACTAATCTAGACAGTGGACTTAATGGAAAGATTTTATTTAAAGAAACAGGACACATCGTACTCTTTGTTGAGTCCACTTGGTTTGCGAGTGCCTAATGTAAAAATCCAAAAGGTTTCTCTGCAATTAAGTTTAAGGGCTATATTCCCTCCTCTAGGACCCTGTTTAAGGCACTCCACAACGTGTACTTTAAAAGGTGCTGTACTTCTAGATGCACAAAGATGAAAATGATCGCTCACGTTGGAGCCTGCATCGATGTCTATGTTATTTAGATGTTCATTAATTCTAGCCTTTAGTTGACATGAAGTACATAGATCCACACTTTTGGCAACTGATTGTGTAACTTACATTAGAAGGTCAACAGTTAGCATTTTGACTTAGTGAATATATTTTGCCATTCAGGGAGGAAGTTATTTGGTTTGAACTATCTATATGTGGGCACACTTTACAGACTATGTGACCACATTGGTAGGTGCCATCAGACTCCAACCACGTTCTCCCTATGGAAGGTCGAGATGGCCTAAAATGACTAGGCGATAGAATATTTTTTAGAGTACGTGCTCTCATGGAGCCCTTTCCAGGAGACCTCTAGAATGTGTACCTGAGGCAGAGGTGCGTTCTGTGGATGAAGGGTACGTTGTGAATAAACTATTGCTAGCTAACATCAAAACATAAGTTAATTTAATGAACATTAACATAAGTTAATGTTAATTAAATCATATAAATGTTACCGTTCATTACTTTTTACAATATATTGTGCTATATATTTTCTTACGTTTATTGGGTTCTTTGGTTGTTTTTACCTAATAAATGTATAAATCCCAATGTTCTGTGCCATATCGAAATAGGTCACTTGAAGTTGATATTATGGCATGCAGATATGCCTAGGTCCCTAATTCTGTGCTATTTTCACACCCACATGTTTTCATGACAGAATTAGTCTATAGTAATAGCCAGGCATGTCATAATTAAGTCCTTTCAAAAAAAACAAAAAAACGGTTATGAGTTGGAATTATCCTTAATTTCTTGTTTATCCAGCTCAGCTGTTAATGCCTGATTCACATGCAGTTTACTTGCAGAAAGAAAGAGAATGATGGAAGCTTAAGGCAAGAAAGAGTAAATTATCATCCAATTTTTTGTTTATAAGACACTTATTAAGAATTGTGCATCAGCATAACATACTGAAGAGGCATAAACACAAATAGTTAGATTTTAGTACACCAAATATGCATGTTCTATTTGTATTTATGCGTGCCATGAAATTTTATGATTTAAGTATATAAAAACGCCTCACTTGAAAATTTAAATCAGCCTTACTACTGAAATAAAAGGGATATCCATTTATCAGTGCTTATTTAACTGTTAACATAATGTCAACATCATATATGTTTAGCTACATTTACCACTTTTCCTCCATTTTACACAGTTTAATGTAATATAGAGAATTTTCTTTATAAAACACATATTCTGGCTTTGTTATGGTTTTGTAAATAACATGACAGAGCAATATACTTTTCTTATTTTAGAAATAAAAGGACATACCTATAAGCAGGGAATCACAACTGTCTTTGGAACGTCTTGATCACTACTACATAACAATAAGCATATAATAATTGCATATCATTATGCAAAATATAATCACCTTAAAGGAATAGGCAATGCATTGATTTTCATGCATTTAAAATGCTTATTTTTAGCATGATGTGATATGATTATATTTTGGGAAATGGTGCAGGCACCTTAATAAATAATAGAGAAAATGTAAACAGCATATTGTTTTAAACTACAACAAATGTAATTTTGGATAAAAACCGAATTGGCAGGACAAATAATGCAAATAGTTCACATGATACTCAAATATTGAGGAATGACTTACTATGCAACAAAAAAACAAAACTTAAATATGGAAAAAAACAATGTTACACCTTTAATTGTTTTTGCTATGTCATACTGAATGTGAAATATTTACCAAATAAAACAATACTTCCGAGGAAGCCCCTGTGAGCTGGGTAAAATGCTTTTATTTCATTTTTTTTTTGTCATCAGGAACAATTCCTCAACGTTTGAGTATCGAGTGAACAAATTGCATTATTTGTCCTGCCAATTCTGTTTTTATCAAAAATTACATGTGTTTTATTTTAAAACAATATACTGTTTAAAGTTGCTCTTAGATTTATTAAGTCACCTGAATCATTTTCCAATTTGTTTTTGCCAATCTCTGGTGTTAAGGGGCCCCACCACCAGTGTGCATTGCTGCCATCTGTATTTATTATAGATAAGAATAAATGTTGTTTGTGCATCATTTTGAAAGACACATATTTTACCCAAAATATTGAAATTGTTTGTAAGTTTTGCAATTTTTTAAAGGGCAAATAGATTAAATAAATATTTTGTACTTAAAGTTGACTTTGTGACAAAAGGCATATCCCAGTTTTCTTCAGCAAATATGAGGAGGGAGGTCTGCCTTCTAGATTTTAAGTCTTCTTGAAAGCAAATTCTTGAGAGTTAAATTGCCCATTAAGCTATAACCAAAAAAGTAAATAGGTGATGACAAAACAATGGACCGTTTCTTATGTTTTAGAAGCAGGGGAGGTTATAATATTACTATAAGGTTATTAATGTGTTTTAATTAAATTAATGTGTTAGTGCTTAGGGACAGCTCTAATGTAATTGCCTGGTCGTCAGGCATCTTGGTCCATGTAACTATATTAAGATTACAAAATAGAACCATTTATCCTTAACTAATCAGCGTCAGTTTTCATGTTGATTTGATTATGATCTTAAATTGTTAATTGTTTCTCTATGCATACATTATTTTAAATCTCATTATCATGTATTACATGGTTGCTGGCAAAAGTAGTTTATGTGTCTGTATATACTGGGTGAGGATAAGGAGATTAACTGATTTTGTCAGCAGCTTTGATTTACCAGGGGAATCTTAGCTAAACAAGCCCCTTTTTATACTTAATTTTACGCAGTATACAACCTATAATCCCCTATCTTTGTCCCACTGAGAGATAAGTCTTCAGTTTTTTTCCTTAACTTTTCCTATCTCCTAAAAACTGCAAATAAATGGGGCATGTATTTTAAAAAAGTGAATATGTTTTACATGCAAAACTATTTTTGCTCTTTGCTACTTTTGCAATGTACTAACACTCAAATAGTAAATATGAGCCAATTGTGGATAAAAACTGGGATATTTACGAAGATAAACAGGCATGATTATGAATATTTTTCCTGCCTTTTTTATTAGCACTTGGTGTCATTTTCAAGTGCATTTTAACAAAATATTGGTATAAGTCATTAGAAATTTAATCACAATATATTACCACAACTGGAAAATGCACACAAAATAAAAATACCTAGCAAAAGAAAGTAAAAAAACAAAACAAACGCATACAACCTCTCAACTCTCCTGATTGGCCTAGAGTTCAGATGCCCCTTCTGATTGGCACAGTCTTTCCTTCTCTGGTGTGCCCCTCCAACCAAATGTTATCCATTCAGATAGCTCCAGCATACAGGAAATGGCTATAGAAACATACAATGTGTCGGCAGATAAGAACCATTCGGTCCATCTGGTTTGCCCAATTTTTTTTAATACTTTGATTAGTCCCCCGTTCCCGGTCTTATAGCCATGATAGCCTTGTGTCTATCCCAAGCATGCTTAAAATCCTTGACTGTGTTTACCTTTACCACTTCTGCTGGAAGGCTATTCCATACATCCACTACCCTCTGATGGCTATGATGTCATCCAGGATCTGACAGCTGTAGGGAAAGACCGATGGAGGGAGAGATTGTGTGATCTCTATACCTTGCTATGTCTATTCACTAAAATTTGAGAAAAGCTCAAGGTCGACTTTGGAGGCTGACTTTCATTTTGAGACTAAGTCAATTCAGCACCCGAGTTTGAATTATAAAATAAACCCAGATTAATATCTTCCCCATTGAAAGTAATGGGAGGCAAAATGATCAAAGTTATTTTTGAGACTAATTCAAACTCTTTTATTCATGAAAGGGGGTAATGCAAGGAATTGTAAAATTAAGGTAAAAAATAGCTGCATTTTAATTATAGCTCAATGGGAAATTGTTTCCAACTTGGTCTTAAGTTTACAATTCCCTGCAATTCAATGCCCTCTTTCACGAAAAAGCTCTTATGTACTCAGCGGCGGATCCAGAGTCTGATCTCGGGAGGGGCACATGTCTGTCTGTCTTTTCCTCTCTCCCATGTCTGTCTGTCTTTTCCTCTCTCCCATGTCCATCTGTCTTATCCTCTCTTCCATGTCCGTCTGTCTTATCCTCTCTCCCATGTCCGTCTGTCTTTTCCTCTCTCTCATGTCCTTCTGTCACGCTCCTCTCCCTTCCCATGTCTGTCGCACTCCTCTCACTCCCCGTGTCCCTCTGTCTCTCTTCCTTCCATGTCTGTTTCTCTCCTCTTCCTTCCCATGTGTGTCTATGTATCCTCTGCCATCCTCTACCATCCCATTTATGTCTCTCTCTTCTCCCTTCCCATTTATGTATCTCTCCTCTCCCTCCCCATGTCTGTCTGTCTCCTCTACCCTTCCCATGTCGCTCTCTATTCTCTACCTCCTATGACTGTCTCTTTGTCCCTCTAAACATGTATGTGTCTTTCCTCTTCCCAATAGCTGTCTCTTTTCCTCCTCTCCCTTGTCTGTGTTCTATACTCTCTCCCCCACCTGTCAGTGTTCTCTAGGCAGCCCTAGGCAGACAAAATTTGGGCACCCCCCCTACCCACGATGCACACCCATGACATGACCCATAACCCACGTTGCACACCAAGGACATGCCACATCACCCCATGCCAGTGTTAGTTGCCATTTAATATGCCCCAGCCAATTTGCCCAATAATATGCCAGTGTTATTTGCCATTGAATATGCCCCAGCCAATTTGCCCAATAATATTCCAGTGTTATTTGCCATTTAATATGCCCATGCTAATTTGCCCAATAATATGCCAGTATTATTTGCCATTTAATATGCCCCTGCCAATTTGCCCAATAATATGCAAGTGTTATTTGCCATTTAATAAGCCCCTGCCAATTTGCCCAATTATATGCCAATGTTATTTGCCATTTAATATGCCCCAGCCAATTTGCCCAATAATATGCCAGTGTTATTTGCCATTTAATATGCCCCAGCCAATTTGCCCAATAATATGCCAGTTATTTGCCATTTAATATGCCCCAGCCAATTTGCCCAATAATATGCCAGTGTTAGTTGCCATTTAATATGTCCCAGCCAATTTCCCCAGTATATCCCCCCATCTCCCCACTCCCCAGCACTTACCTGTTTTCCCTGGTGGCTAGTGGCAGGCAGCATGGTCTTCTCCATGCTGCCTGTCCGGCTCCCAGGCGGTTGTGCCGACAGGTCACGTGACCCGGCGAGCGTATGATGTCAGCGTACCGGTCACGTGACCTGTCAGCACTTCCGTGTCACACTGCACGGGAAGCCGAACAGGCAGCACAGAGGTTTTTCTGTGCTGCCTGTTCGGCTCCCCGTGCAGCCTGGCAGGCAGAGCGATGGTGAGGGGGGATTTTATGATCTCCTTTCACCTTCGTCTCTGCCTGCAAGCGTGTTTTTTTTTTTTTAAAGTCATTTTTTCCCCCTCTTCTCGGGGGGAGGGGGGGGGGCAATAGCCCCGTTGCACTCCCCCCACTGGATCCGCCACTGTATGTACTACATATTGGCAGGGAGATTGTTCACATTTAGTTTTGTAGTTTGTTTGGTATTGTGAAGTGGGAATGTGAAGTGGCAGCGTTTAATGTATAAGGTGGCAGCGATGACATATGAGGGTGATGCAGGTGGCAACATTTTAAGGATAATGAGCTGTGTGGCTGGAGCTTGAAGTAAATCATTTGCAAGTTACCTGGTCATTGGTAGATCACATTGCAATAGATGAGATTGTGATATTGTATGGTGAGGTCATATGTTTACACAACACATTGAATTAGGGAACATGGGATATGAATCAATAGGGATTGAATGAGACTGGATTTCTTGTGACATATTTCAAGGTTTGGATGACTATTAAGGCTTGGAAGCATTAAAGACTTAAACTATGTGCGGACAGTGCGCTTTTCCACGAGGGACCCACAAATAGATGTTTGCCTTGGGTCACATTAACATTAACATTAAAGACGGGTTAAACAATGCAAACACTAAAGCTATCAAAAGTGCAAAATCTCTATAAGGAGAACTTGTGTTTACTTAGCAGTCTTTTGGTTTGTGTTCCATCCTATTGTAACCGAATAGAAAACAAAACAATAAAAAAACTAATAATATTTAAGTTTGGTTATAGTCTTTGACTAGCTATGGTGCAGTGTACATTAATGTAATTATTGTGTTTATTTTATTTTTTTCTTTCTAAAGTTATAATTAACCATACAAATATTTTGCAATTTAAAAAAGTTGAAGCAAAACATGGCAGATGCTATGTGTTGCTGTGTTAAAATACCAAACTATACTAGAAATGATTACAAGCTATTGTATTTGCTCAATTACAAGGTGAACCAATGATATCACTCATTTGTAGCACAAAGGGTGCGTGGGATGCAGTATGTCAGCTCTCACTCCTTTGGATGCATGGGAGAATGAAGCTGGAGAATGTAGACACAAAGACATCCTGTTGCACCTACTCACTAAAGAACCTGCCCTTTCCAGGTAGGCTAACAGGAAGGGGGCAATCTGGTGCTGTCTCAAATGCTGTGGGGGCAATCTGCTGCTATGGATGCAATCTGGCACTGTGGAAAATGATGGAGGATAAGTTGAATGGGCAGAGGAAAGAAATAAAGCATGAAATGTAATTGTTTATAAAATGTGAAAAAAGGTTATATGCCAAGCTATATTTGCTTGCAATTATTATTATTATTATTTTTGCTATAGAGTCATCTTACTTTAATCAGGCTTTAATCTGTGTCATTCATTAATATGCAAAGTTTGTTTGGTCACCTTATAATCAGAATTGCCTTTATATTGCAAATATAGTATATTTAATACATTATTTAATATACAAGTATTCACATATTACTGTACAGACATGTGAACATTTCAATGTAAGGCAAAAAAACAATTAACACTAGGTCAAAATCAGTAATTTTTTAAAATTCCTTTTAAATATAATTTTTTCCAGGAGGTGGCACCAAAAGACTCACAATTTATTCTTTGCTTCTTGAATACCAAGATAGACAATACCATTTTTCAGTACTGAACAGTTTGTTCATTGACAGAGAAATTGCATAGAATGTTGAAGTCAGGAAAACATTTTAATTTGGTAGACACTGAACAGCAGGCAATCTACAGCATGTGTTGGCATTTTCAAGTATATGTGAAGCTTTGAAATTGCTCACAGTAGAAACATACTGTCTTTAGTTAGAAACTGCATAAATTAAAGCTTAGGCTCTTTACTTAAAGATCATCTGCTTGATGAAAACATTTCCTTTTGGAAGTCTTGTTTTAATTTACTAAATAAAGAAAACTTTTTTTTTATTGCAACCAAATGAGAAGAAAAGAACTAAGAAGCAAGAGTATGATT
Organism: Pelodytes ibericus; assembly: GCA_036172795.1. Taxonomy (NCBI): domain Eukaryota; kingdom Metazoa; phylum Chordata; class Amphibia; order Anura; family Pelodytidae; genus Pelodytes; species Pelodytes ibericus. The sequence continues at coordinate 108,311,154 of CM069863.1, read as the reverse complement.
ATCTTTTTGAAATACATAACAGATATAAGATACAAGTTTTGCTTGATACAGGAAAGTAAAATTCTCAGTTTCCTTTGTAAACTGATTTATAACATACAAATCATATAAAAATGAATAATTTTAGAAAATAATTGAAATATACAAACAGGATTGTGAAGCATGACGAAATGTATATGCCAATACTAAGACAAATGTGGGAAGTCAGTGCTACCAGTGCCAGTCCTGAACTTCTGGGTGGTTCAGATGCTGTTTGTGGCACCACAAACCACTTATTGAAATAAAGGCCAAAAAAGTAAAAAGGTGGGGTGGTACTTAGTGATGCCAAAAGTACTGAAACACCAAAAATTACTTGCAAAATTCCCCCTTAAAGATACAATTGCAATGGTTACATGATAGGCATGGTTAATTACCCACTATTGCTTCAAAAATCTCTGAAATTGTTCAAGTTCCTTTCCTGCGGTCACTAGTAAGTCTTTCAGATTTCTAGCTCACTTGTACAAAACCATCTATGCCTTTCTTTAAAAAGATGGTCAATTTCCCTGTCAGATTGGAGTACAGCCTAATTTTTTTACACAATATTTTTCATTCATTTTTACATAATGGAAAATGTGTTGACAAAGGGTATTGACTCTTTCTTCTGTCATGTAGTATCCTTTTAAAGATACCCTTTTCAATTACCTTGTTCTTTGTTTAGAGTTGTTCAGGATGATCTCACAAAAACATACTATTACATAGTATGTTTTTACATACACATTACATACATATTAAAAGATATTGAAGATTAGTGAAGTCTTGTGTCCCGTTGAACGCCAGGAATTTTGTTGTTCATCTGATTGCTGTGTCCAAAGCTCCCAGGTATCTGGAACAGAGGAGACATTACAAATGCTGATGAGGAGAAGCCTCTAGATGCGTTTAGTCAGGTGGGAAGCTGGGAAATTTCTCACCTGGCGAAATACATTGAGAGGCTGCTACTTGTCTGTTTCTACAGTACTGGGACCTAGTGTATCTAAAGCTTGGGGCTACTGGGCTACCCACATTTCCTGTTAGTGGCATTACCTTGTGGGCAATGGCTTGCAAAACTTTACTACCTTATTTGTACATTGTATCTTTATTCAGAAATTTAAGATGAAATGAAGATTGAAGACCCATCTTGTTCTTTTGACACATAATTTGTATATCCATGTGAGTGCACCCAAATCTCACATTGTATTTTATCACTTAGTATATTTTACAACATTGTGTTTTGTATTTCTTTATTTTCATATGTGCTTCTCCAAAGGTGTTGTTGTATCTATTTGAGTACTGGGAGGAGTACTTTGGAGAGCTGCAGTGAAACTGAGGGTACTATATGTGTTATTTAAGTTTGTTGTCACATTTTAGCACTTTTATCACATTACACTTAATAGGAATATTAGGTAGGTATGAAAAACATATATATTTTAAATGCTTTCAACATAACTTAGAATTGGGAGCTAACACAACTATATATAAAAAATGTAAAAAATAATATAAATTCTTAAGTCAAATTGTAATTTTTCATTTGGTATATATTTAGATGCTGTATAAAACATAATATACAGTTTTATAAAATGTGGGTGGCAATGTAAAATTACTTACATATGTGGATAGAAATTGTGATTTTTTCTTATATACTTTTTTACGTTTAATTTATGTCTTGCTTACAATTATATTAGTGGGGAACCAAATTACTGAATTGGAATGTCTATGTTGTTATGGTAGACAAACCTATTTATTTACTTTTTTAATAGAAATGCTACGCTTAAATATTTTGTTTTGCCATTGCTCTTCTGCTAAAAGGGATATGTAAGATTTGAAACTTCATGCTGAAAATGTTACACCATCAAGTAGAATACAGCTGATTTCGTGTTGTGATATGCTTCCATCAACATTTCTTCTAATAACACCAAATGTTTCTGCTCCGTAGTGAATGTAAGTATGAAACACACCAATTGCAGAGGTGTAAATGATATACTGCTAGTTAACATTAGGAATTTTAGAAAAATAACAGCAGAAACAATAAGCTTTATAAACACCCATTGCCCCCCTTTGAATCTGAATTGGTTAATTACAAAGTATAGTTTGACGTTACTCTGCCTCAAGACCTGTAATTAAAATGTCTTATTTTTTATTAGCCTAAATAAACATTTGTGGCAAGCTGAAAATGTTCTGACAAAAAATACATAAATATGTGAATTTATTGCTGTGATTTAAATATTGTGAATATAAAAATCCTTTGTGTGTTCATTACAAATTTACTAAAACAAAAAATATGTTGAAGCTAATAAAATTAAAGTGACAGATCAGTGAGGATCGTTTATTTATATTAAACAAAGAAAACATCACTGCTTAACTTTAAGTTAAGTTTGTCTAATTTGGTACTTTCTCTTTTATTTGAATGCTTTGTTTACCTCATTGCACAGTTCCTCAGAATATGAGTGTGCTTTATACATAAAATACTGACACCGTGCTGTCAGACTGAATGGAATTTTCAGCAACCTGGCTTATTATAAACTTGGTAGTATCAAGGAATAAAAATATAATCCATAGCAACTATTTTGTTTACCTCATACCATTACTTTAAATCCTTTGTTGACTTTAAAACTCTTATACATTTAGAGAAAATGTCATAGCATCACATATTTTAAGTCTTGATAGCATAATCAGGCACTACTTCTTTAATTAAATCAAATTAATTAACAACAATTAGCACAATAATGTTTTTTAGTAAATCATCAAACTTTTATTTGTATGTTAATCTTTAAAAATAAGATACCAAAAGAAACAGTATACTCCTTGTCTATAAAACCTTTCCTCTAGAGGAATACTTTGTCCTCAGAAAGCACAAACAACAGAGATTGAGGCAGAATATATGGATAACAGTATATTTTGACTAAGGAATATGAGAGCTGCATTTGGACAGGCCTCTCAACATCTATATAAATAAATGATAATAGTGCACCAAATGTAAACAGTTGAAAACTCATCAAGTGAATAAAAAAAAGCAATTTAGATTGTTCTGTTTTATGTTTATGTTTCAAGTACACATTTTTATGTATTAGGAAGACGTCTAGGTGTGGTTTATAGCCTATAATATAGCCCAATAATATAATTGATTTTGTATTATAACTAAATCCAATAACAGTTTATAAAAAACAGTTGTCCCAGGCAGCACACCCTTTGGCCTTTTTTTTTATTATAGGATTAGCAATACAACCCAAAATGTCTATACCTCAAAATTAAATATAGTGCTACTTAAATCTCAGATTTTTATTCTCCCAATACATTGAGGTACAGTATGTTCAATTTTACACAGCATAACTTCAATACATGCATTTGTTCTGACACTCAAGTTCTCTGTGTTTCTTTTCATAGCGCAAATCAGTCTCAACATCTCACAACATTCAGTGTGGGGGTATGAGCAAAAATTAATCCACCTTGAGTTGAGAAAAAGTGTTTTGGGATATTTTTTTCGTGGGAATTATTATTGCTGACATACTAAAATTGTACTGACAAGATGATCTTCTGGTTGGAAGGCTTTATTTGACTGACTAGACAGCTGTGTTTTGTGAACAGACTCTGTCTAATAGCAGTTCCCAGTGACCTACCCATGTGTCAAAATTCACCACTAAAGCTGGAGCTACATTTACAATCCAGTGTTTCTTTCAAAGCGACCTCTCCATTTGCATTTCAAAGGATGATTTTTTTAAAAACATCTTGTATAGGCTTTAGAGGTGCCAGTGTTCCAGTGAGCTAAAGGTGCAAATATTATAATATTGGTGGGAGGGGGGTAGACTGTGCGATCAATAACATTTAGCTGACTTTAGTTAATATATAGTTCTCCAATGACCATCAAATTCGATTTCTTGATAAGATATGTTTTTCAATTGATGATAGGAAAACAGGTGCTGTAATCATAGAAGGTAGTCTCAATTTAGCTATAGTCCCATTAATGGACAAATCTACTGACATTCGTTCATTCAATAGACTCATCTACTGACAAAAGAGCTACTCTGATTTAAAAAAAGGGTAAAAGTAGTTAATTTATGAATTCAATACTCCTGGTACTTCCCCTAAATGATAGAGAATTCACATTGTATTCCAATCCCCATGATTCGTATTTGAGGATGGATTATTTTATAACAGATAAGATGCTCACACCTAAAACCAACACTTGCAATACAGCTGTGCCAAGATGGGCTGGAGTTGTGGTGCAGGGGTAATGGGTAATTCAAGGCCCTGCACAGGGTGAGCACTCTCCACCTGGGATGGAGCCCCTGGCTTTGAGTGCCCATAAACAGAGGCCTGGTTAGGTTTCCCACGGGTCATAGCCAGGCAGGGAGTAAGCAGGGTCTAGGATCAGAATAGTCACAAACACGCTGAGGTCAAAGGACTGGAGAAAGCAGGATGGTCAGGAACAAGCTGAGGTCAATGGACTGGAGAAAGCAGGATGGTCAGGATCAATAGTAACAGGAATCCGATATACAAGCCAGCAGACAAAATGTACCTCTGATTGCTGGGAGGATGGGGTTCATATAGCACCAGGGCTCATCACTGCAACAACGCACACCTGGGCAGTAGTTAAATGACAAAGGACAAAGTGCCGAGATAACCACTACTGCTACAGGAGATAATAAAACCAGCAGGTAGCTCCTGGAAAAGGAGTATGCAGCAGCAAACACAGAAGTCAGGGTTCGGATCCAGGCAGATCGTTACAGCTCCCACACCTGGGAAGAAATGAATATAAAATCGAAACTCTACCCTCTAATACATCTCCAGGCCCATATGGATTCTCAAATCTATACTATAAACTTTTGAATACAAAGAAAATCAGAAGACTTGAACTATAAATAGTAAACGAAAACAGATCATTGTTGGAGCAATTAATACATGGACTGGATCCCTTACCACTACAAACACTTAAATCATAAAGACAGCAAAGTAAAATGAACAAAGTAAAACAGACAGACACACTTCAAAACAATGCCAGTAGGGTTCACAAAAATATAGAGAGTAAAAATAATTGAGACAAAGTAAATAAATATATAAATAATAATGGCAGTCTGATTGATAATGAAACAGTGTAAACTGAGTGTTCAGAAAAAAAAATTAAAAAATAATAATATATTGTCTCAGGAATCCCTTCCCCATCGGTTATGGACCCCTCTATTCCCACAGCCATTGCCAAAAATTGGAAAAACTCACTCCCATTTCCACTGAAAGAAATGTTTAACATATTACAGGTAAACTGTAAATGTGAACAACATTTTTTTAGTCTCAGAATGCTAGTCAACAATTTGAGAAAATATGGAATCATTGGCAGACATACCATAAACAGGAAAAGGTTGATCCCACTAGGCCATTAACTGACTATAGAGTGCGAAGTAGCAAGTTGTTTATAATTTCTGTTTATTGTTATCCCCTAATCCCCTATCCTATTGACTATTTGAACTACCAATACTTGATGAATGGAAATATGGTTTTATTTTTCTCTTAAAATTAATAGTAGTTCCTCTTCACAATCCCTTTTTTAAAATAATTGGCTGCATATAACTTTGTTTATATGTTATCGTGTATTTATTGTGATTATGAGTGTTTTTTTACTTCAAGTCTCATTGGGACTAATGTTAAATTTGTAACCCTCTTCCCTTTTTTCCTGTGAATCAAGATAGAAATACAAATTATATATATATATATATATATATATATATACCGTATTTATCGGCGTATAACACGCACCGGTGTATAACACGCACCTCATTTTAAGAAGGAAATTTCAGGAAAAAAAACTTACATTTCAAATAAAGAACTTTGAAGCCCAATATGCCATTTTAATATGCCAGAATATTGCCCCCAATATGCCATTTAACATGCCAGGATATTGCCCCCAATATGCCATTTAATATGCCAGGATTTTGCCCCCAATATGCCATTTAATATGCAGGATTTTGCCCCCAATATGCCATTTAATATGCCAGGATTTTACCCCCAATATGCCATTTAATATGCCAGGATTTTGCCCCCAATATGCCATTTAATATGCCAGGATTTTGCCCCCAATATGCCATTTAATATGCCAGGATATTGCCTCCAATATGCCATTTGATATGCCAGGATATTGCCCCCAATATGCCATTTTAATATGCCAGGATATTGCCCCCAATATGCCATTTAATATGCCAGGATATTGCCCCTTAGTATGCTCGTTATGCCACCCTCCTCCCCCCCTTCCCCAGACCCCAGTACTTACCTCGTTCCTGCTCCGTCTCCCGGTGCTCTGAAGGTCCGTGGCTGTGAGGGAAGCGTTGTGAGCTTCCCTCCAGCGCGCGGAACAATAAAGTTTGTTTAAAAAAAACACACTTTGTTAACCGCACGGCTGGAAGGGAGCTCACATCGCTTCCCTCACAGCCACGCACCTTTAGAGCACCGGGGGACAGAGCAGGAATGAGGTAAGTTTTAGATTTTTGTTTATTTTTTCAGCCACCGATCGGCATATAACACGCACACATCATTTGCCCCCTATTTTCAGGGAGAAAAAGTGTGTGTTATACGCCGATAAATACGGTATATATATATATATATATATATATATATATATATATATATATATATATATATATTGTTAATGTCATGGAGTATCAAGAAAATTGCTAAGATAAAATGAAACCTCTGATTTAAAAAATCATATTCTCTTAATGTGATCATTTATTTGAGAAAAGAAAACCATTTTTGAGCTTACACCAACTGTATTTAACAAACCCAATGTAAAAGTCACAGAATCTCTAGCATTAGGAACGGGATGTGAACATCTACAAATAATATCTTACTTAATGAAACCACACATTTTAAATGGGTTAATAGTATACATAGGTTATATCTCTTTTCCTAGTTTTCATTCTCATTATGGTTTTATTAAGATTATTTGAGGGTACCCCCATTATAATACTAAAACCATATATTACAGATGACAATCTACAAAACTACAAATACCATTTTTTGCACATGCAACACAATTTAAGAAAAAAATAGAATGCATTTTGAGAGTCAGGATAAAATTGATCGCATTTGAAGTCATGGCTCAAGCATTGTGGTTAAATGGATTGTAGTTTAAAGAACTAACTCAATACAATAGAGTATTTCAGTATTTCAATATAAATAAGATATTTATCTTATGTGAGAAAAAACATAAAAGTGTTTGATGTGCTCGCTTTCAACAACAACATCAAAGAGAAAGTAATCTTCCAAATGCATTACTTTAATATAAGCATGCCAACTACATGAGAACATGTGATGGGGCTTTGATAAATCATTAGCAACAGAACTTAAATCGTCAAAATATTGTCAGATTATTTAATGATAAAAATTAATATGTGAGTCACTACAAACAAAAATGTTGTGGTTTATATATACATATAATAAGGTTTATTGTAAATATCAAAATAGTGAGGTAGTCAGGTTTTTATAAAAACACAGTTAATAGCAAATTCATAGGCAGAAATTTTAACCAATAACAGCAAATATTTGAGGTGGCAATTAGAGGCAGTATTGCAAGGCAGCTTCAAACCCAATTAACTAGTGCTTGATATTATACTTTATTAAGAGTTATTCTGAGAAGGGTGGATGTTAAAATGAGAACTCGAATTAGAAACAAGTGCTTCAATAAAACAATCATATATTCTTAAGATGTTCATTTATTGAGAGGGAAAAAAACTCAGAAGTCACTCAAAAGTCACAGAATCGCTGGCATTATGAATGGAATTCGAACATCTAAATATAAAATCCTTGTTAAAGATATTGTAACTGATGACATACCCTATTTCCGTCCATAACGTATTAATTGTATAGAATTTAGCAGGGCTAACCTTACAGATATCTTTTAACAACAATTTTATATAGATCGGCAGGTTTCTCTATTTAAATTTATAAATAATTGTGAATAAAGTAAAATAATAGGGAGTTGAAGGCAATAACCTTTTGTCTTTTTAAAATATTTTATTGGATATAAATAAATATAAATAATGTATAAAAACAGCTTAATAATGCATAATAAAAGCAGAGTAAATAAAGTTAAATGTATATGCTTGCAATAAGTAAACTAAAATCACACACCCTCCTGGTAGTTTACAGGTTAATCTCTCATTCTTGTGTTAATGCTGTCGCATAAACATAGTCTCCCGATTCTGTGTCAACTAACTGATAATTGACGTTTATATAGATTTTAGATAACCTTACTTCTGGTCATTTATGGGCAGGAAAAATACCAAATGATACATTAAAACAGGTAACTATGGTTTACTTTGGGGGTAAATGTCGGTCAATCATGAAAAATATTAATTAACCTTAAGTCTTGATTTCTTGGCAAACAGACAAGGCCATGACAGAATAATGAGGCACATGTTCTGGCCTAACAAAATGGCGTCTATAGTCTAAACATTTTACTTGCGAAGCTGAGCGTGAAGCCAGTTTGATAACAGAAAAAAACACAGTTGAAGCTACACAATTTGCCACTGTAAGTAACAAGGTGGAAGAAGGGGGAAACAAAACCTGTCATTTCTGCAAGTGCCCATAACAATATCACACAATTAAAATAAAATATACCCTAAGTATCCCATTAGCTAATATTCTTTGAAGCCATTGCCATGCCTCTCTTTCTAGTTTTCCATTTATGTTTTTATTAAGATCTGTGAAGTACCACCATTGTAAGACTAAAATCATATATATTACAGATGACAATCTACAAGAATACAAATACATGCACCATTTTTTGCACATGCAAAAAAATTCAAGCAAAACAAAATATATTTTTACATCCATGACATATTTTAAGTGATGGCTCAAGCAGCTTTGTTGAATGGATTGTTGTTTGACTAACTAATCTAATACAATACGTCAATATAAATTAGATATTTATCTCATGTGAGATAAAACTAGTGTTTGATGTGTTAGCTTTCAACAAAAACTTCAAAGGAAAAAAAATCTTGCAAATAGTTAATTGCAATTCTTGAATATTAGCATGCCAATTACATGAGAACATGTGAAGGTGCTTGATGAAACATTAGCAGCAGAACTGAATTCTACATAATATTTGCATTTGTGTATAGTTTAAACACTCTGTTAACTACATAAGTAAAATTAAGTCTATTCATATCGATAATGGTTCAATAATGATGATGATATCCAGGGGTTGTGTTCATTAATATTACTTTTTCTATTAAATTGAGTTATTCTGAGAAAGGTGGATATTAGAAATAAATCTCAGAAACAAATGATTAAATTAAAAAGTGTATAATCGTAAGGTGATCATTTATTTTAGAACATTTTTTTTTAAAAATTGACCTTAAACCAACTGTAATTTAGAGTTATTGTGATAGGTGGGAGTTCAGCATGTGTTGCAGGTATCCCAATTATCTGTACATTGAATAATTATACTTGGGAAACACGTAGGGCAACAGTCTAAAGGTGGCGCAATATAGAACGATTCACTTGTGTCCATGGCAATTGTATAATTTTTTAAGCATGCCTCTAAATTTTTATTTATAACAACATTATATATTTATAGTCTCTATCAACATATTATTAGATTATGGGAGATAGGGTAATTCAAATGGACATGCTAATTGACAAACACTTCACAGTGGCTGTTTAAGATTCAGATTAATGCTGATTAGTCACCTTAGAGATGTTTTCTCATTAAGTTTACATCCAGAACTGCCGATCCCTCATTAGTTAGCAACTGATTCACCTAACGGTAGATATATGGTTTGCGGTATTAATTATGCATAGCTGTTCATAAACCTGACCTGCAAATAGTTCCATTCGTATCACTCCTGCTTACAAAGCTGACATGCTGAAGATACAATGAGCTTGTTAGCAAATAATTTTGATGTTAAAAATGTCTTTGTACTGCTAGTTCAGATAACTGAGAAAAAAAGGTGTAAGTATCTATAAATGACCCCAACAATTTGTAAGTTTTTATAAAAATTCCAAAGATATCTTTTAATACAAAAATAGACAATACACAAAACAATATAATTCATATGTTTAAATCACAGATTTTTTTAGGACATTATTTTTTTTATTATGTAAAACCTATTGTATTTTTTGCAAAATTTGACCTGGCTGTAGGTTTGTAGGGACCAAAAATAGACTACTTCCACAGAATAAGTTGTTATATCGGCAATACAATTTCTATGGATGTATTTAATAATACTGCCAAAAGATAGTATTTTCATTGATCATCAACAATTATTGAAGGTGAGGTATTTATCTTGGAAAATGTATTTGTTATGGGTATTTATTTTTTTACGTATTCAATGTTAACATATTTATATTAATTTGATAAGGTTATTATTTCATTATTTGGTTTCATTTTTGTATTGCTAGTGGAAAGAGTAAACTTTTTCATTACATTCTCTGCAAAAGAAGCTTAGCATTTCAAATCCCAAACATGTTACAATTTTAAAAGCACTATATAAGAATTATAGGATAAGTCAACAACAAGCTCATAATTTTTCCGAAGCACAATCACTGAGATTGAGCAAAGACCATAAACTGAGCTTTATAAATCTCCTATGCTAAGACAGGTGAAAGATGACTGTTGATGAACGACAGGCATTGTAAAATGATCTTAAAGCCTAAAGCACACTATGAAAAAACTTATGAGAGTAAATGTATAGCAAACAATAACTTTGTAATTGTATTTTTGTGTTAGTTGAATGTTTATGCTTTAATAATTAATCCCTATAAAAAAAAAAAAAACAAAAAAAAAAAAAATATATATATATATATATATATATATATATATATACACATACACACACATTGTTCAATCTTTCAAACCAAATCACAGCCTCTCATTCTGAAAGAACATGAGAGTAAGACAAACAAACAAACAAAAATATTGTGTATATTAATATAGTCTCAAAGTGAATAAGTCAGTGGAACAAATTTACTTACTAGAAAAGCTGTGATAGTCTACATTAAAATTGATTCTAATACACTATTAATATTAATTTTTCATTTTTACTGCTGTTTTTTATAAACGTTATTCAGAAAACTGTACTATACCCAGCAGCTGAAATGAAATGCATTTTAATTCAAATTACTTTTTTCTGTAGTGAAATACCTGGCGTATATACTTGAATATCAACATCTTACTAGTGCATTTGGACCTAAAGAAAAACTTACTAATACAGTACAACAATGTTATAAAATCAATTAAAATGTATCTTTTTACCTAAAATGGACATTTACAAAATTTTATGAAGGTTTTGTTCAAGGAACACTGTCACCTAAACAGTCTGCACTGTAAATGTAGATAATAAAAAATTATGTTGAGTAGTTTGATTGTGAGGCAACCCCTTCATTTTGGAATTTCCGTTCTGTTCAAGCCACGGTGGTGCGGGAAAGCTAGGTAAGCAAATAGTACTGTATTATTGTCATTCTCTGTACCTCACACCCTGGTTGACAGATGATAGGTACAGAGTGTTCCAGAGTGCCAGTGAAGAGTTCCAGAAAGTTTTAATACAAATTAACCATTTATGTCCTTGTCTGATCACAATATATTGCTGTGATCAGTCTGATCACCACTGTGTGATTATACATCCCCCCATACATTTTTTACTGTAAATTATTTTTGTGAATTCGAAACATGTTTTTAATGATAAATACAAGTTTACCTCTTTCTGCCCCTTACTGATCACAATATATCAGTGGCGTCCCGAGGGGGGTGTGGGGGATGCGGGTGTCACCCCCAGCGTATCACGATGCTGAACTTTTTTTTTCTGGCAGCCGCATCTGGTAGATTCGGCTGCTGGAAAAAAAAAAGTAAAACAAAAAAATCAATGCGTGCAGGATTGAAGACAGCACAGAGGAGATGACCGGGAGACAGAGCAGCAAGGAGACAAGTACTGGGGAAGGGGGGAGTAGGGTGACATATTGAATGGTATGTTGTGTGGCTATATACTGGCATAGTGAGTGGCAAAAAACTGGCATGTTGAGTGGTATATTGAGTGGCAAAATATTGGCATAGTGAGTGGCAAAAAACTGGCATACTGAATAGTATATTGAGTGGCAAAATACTGGTATATTGAGTGGCAAAAAACTGGCATATTTAGTGACAAATACTGGCATATTGAGTGGCAAAATAATACTGGCATATTGAATGGCAAAATACTGGCATATTGAGTGGCAAAAACTGGCATATTTAATGGCATATTGAGGGGCAAAACACTGGCATATTGAATGCCAAAATACTGGCATATTGAATGGCAAATTAATACTGGCATTTTGAGTGGCAAAATAATACTGGCATATTGAGTAGTAAAATAATACTGGAATATATTAAATGGCAAAATACTGGCATAGTGAATGGCAAAATACTGGCATGTCGAGTCGCAAAATACTGGCATACTAAGTGGCAAAAAACTGGCATATTGAGTGTCAAAATACTTGCATACAACTATTATACAAACAGATTTTTTTTGCTTGTATAATAGTTTTTTTAATAATGTTTATTGCTTTGAGACAAAAGAAAATATCAAACTGTAATATCCTCAGCTGATTGTGCAGCCTGGACAAAGTGGAACAAAAAACAAACTCACAGGCTCTGTGATGTAATCAAGGAAAACAAAAACTCCACCCTTCCTCCCCCCCCCCCCCTCATTTTTCTACTTTTTACACAGCAGGAATGGTTCATTATTTATTGCACTTTAATTGATATTGTTATTTAAATTGTTGTTTTTACATTTTGTTATCATTTTAATAAACATTAGTAGAACGCAAAACGCGTCAAGGGTGTTTTAGAGTTTGTTTTTTGTCTTCCCCACCTGCTGTTTTTTTCTTATAATACATTTATCAACCTTGAAAATTGGAGTGCCACAAATACATTTATTCTTTTTATGAGCCTAGACAAAGTCCTGCAACTGCAAAAACATTACATCACAAGGAGCTACTTGCTCCTGGCCAAAAAAAGGGTACCTGTTAACAGCAAAGCATGAATGAAATCTTGAGAGGATGCAATTTGTTTAGGCCTAGTAAATTTCTTCTGAACTAGCAGGATTCAATTGATCTTGAAAATCTTGCCATGCTGATCCACCCAGAGATGACAAAGACTACTATAAGTACAAAATAAGAATTTTATATAAGTTAGAATTCACTTGGACAAACCTCTTTGCTTAGCACATAACATGGATTCTTTGTATTTTTAAGATAATTGTTTAGCTAGTATTGTTTATGTTAATTATGTTATATTTTCTAACATTGTTGTTATTAAACATTATTAACTTTGTTAGTATCCAAGTGATTGTCAATTTTGCTATTGACTGCTAGGTTAAATTCTGCCAAAATTCCTAATATTGAATGGTTGGCTTTAGAGGTGTTGGCAAATGTATTTGGAACCAGTAACTGCTAGTGTAAGTTTTTAGTGTGAGCTGTACTGTAAGCAAATCAGCTTTCATCTCTTTGTTCGTGTTATATGTTGCCATGTGGCCTGGAGACAATTTGAGATGCCTAACAAAGGCTCCATTTTGAATGGGCTTTCAGGGTTTTTTTTACACACAAATTTTAACACAGCAGTTAATGTGAAATCCATTGCGCCATTCTAATAAACCTAAAACCACGAACCACAACACAGGGAAACAAAACAAAAGACAACACAAAAACCCAGAATAGAACATATAAAATAATAGACAGCAAAGAAGCAAGGAACCTCTAAAAGTACATTGGGAGGGAGATCCTCTAATGGGGCACTAGGACAGGGCAGAACTATGACATGACTCAAAGACAGGATATACTCTTTATGGGGAGCTAAGACAAGGCAGTCTCTAACAGGACTCTAAGACAGGGCATCCCCATTACAGGGATTCAGAATAGGCCAGGTGACAGACTATAGCTGAACCAGGCAGGTGCCGCTCTGGGGCCAACTGGGCAGGTGTCACTCTTGGCAGGTGCTGTTCTGGGCCCCCTGGGCAGGTGCCAATCTCTGGCCAACTAGGCAGGTGCCACTCTGGAAGGACAGGCAAAGCACCACTCTGTGACAGGACTTGGCAGAAATACAAATTACAGAAACACAAAAAAATGATGGGAGCAAGCACACAAAATAATCAACAGGAAAGGAAGATAAACAAGCATTCTGAAATGGATGAGCCTGCACATGGGTTGATTTGTGACAACAAAAAACACATGGGGGGGGAGTGGACTTAGCTGACCAATGCTCTGTTTACCACTTCTGCTTGGGAAAAAGCACCTCAGAAATGCTGTTGAATCTGAACTAAAAAGGGCATAAGAAAGGTTTCAATCTACCAATGCCCATCTTGCTCTATGCTGTCAGGGTGTTGCATAAACTGATTTGGTGACTACCATGCTATAATAAAATATTGGTAAAGAACATGCTGTGTGCCCAAATTTCTCCATTTGTTTGAAAATGGAAATCAGAATGACAGTCTGTTATCAGTTTAAAAAATGTTTTAAATAGTTTCACGTTTTTCATTTAGATTCTTTAATTTTCAAAAATATATACTATTATGGAACAAGATTCAATTTTGGCAAAATGTTGTTGTATAATGGCTGCATGAAAGTTCTAAAAATACCCCAAATGAAATACCCCAAGTTCTCTGTTTTCTAAAATTATGGGTGAATTTTGGAATGTGGGACTGCAATCTGTGCCTGCCAAATCAATGTGTGAAAATAGCAAGTCTTAAACAGGAATATGCAGGGTTTGGCTTTTGCCCTCTAACTCCCAAAAAGCATAGGGCACCGATGTATGCAGTGGTGTATCTTGGTTTTGTGCTGCTCTAGGCAGACAAAATGTGGGCACCCCCCACCCACGTTGCACACCTACGACATACCCCATCACCCACGTTGCACACCCACGAGATGCCCCATCACCCCATTACATGCCTCATCCCCCACATTGCAAAGGCATTTAATGCCCAATCACCCCAATACATCCCTTCATCACCCACATTACATACACACTAAATGCCCCATCACCCTGGTTACATGCCACCATCACCCTCATTACATACCCCCACCACATCCATTACATGCCCCCATTACCCCGATTAATTGGAAGGAGTTAAAGCTTGCTGAACGGTGAGGGAAGGGGGCGAAAATGTTTGAAGCATCAGAAGTGTGCTTTAACGCTCTCTGGCAAAGTGCTGCCCTCTGGAAAAGTGCCGCCCTAGGCGAGTGCCTTGTTTGCCTTGTGGAAGATACACTACTGGATGTATGTGGGGTATTCCTGCAATCTGGAGATGTAGCTGAACAAGCTTTAGTTTTTTTTCTACAGATGCACTAAACCCGAGGAACAAATCCTAAGCAATGTGCAAGTGTTTGGAAAAAAAAGTACATAAAAAATAAACTACCCCTAACTTTAGCAAAACATATGACACATAGGCTCCACCTGTGTCTTGGAACCAGAAATGTCAACCTTTTAAATAGGAGACGGCTAAATATATTTTGGGGGTTATATTTCTTCAACTTCACTAACTGTCAGCAAATTATTAGAGGCAAATCTCTAAAATAAAGTTATTTTCCTTATTGTTTCAAATGTATTGTAGAGTAAATATGGATTATACATGGGCAAAGGGCATAAAAAGAAACCCCTATCTGTCCTTTGAAAAACAATATATAATTTGTGTGGGTACATAAATATTAAAAGAGGGGAACTGTGGTTGAAGGAACATATGGTTTAAATGACAAAAGGCCCCTGTCTTTAGAATGTGAAATATCCACCTGTCTTGTAGAGGTTAAATCAGTGGACTTCACTTGTAAGTTTACAATACACTGTCTATATTTTCATTTTCTATCGTATATAGTAGGTTATTAGTTGATGGTTACAAAGACTGAGGAGTGGAGTAAGTATAGGTGCTGCATTTATTTGAGATTTGGATAACATTTCAGAACATTTTTTCATTATTAAATGAGAAGTTACTTTGGATGGTGTGAGAAAAATGAATACTATAAAAAGTTATGCACCTCGACTGATTTGTCTGAAGGTCATGGGATTAACGGTGTGCATAGTATAACTTTTATTTCATGTAAAGTTGGACACAACTTGATTTTAATTCTAAGAACGGTCTGCATAATAATATATTTTATGAAAAGGTGCATACTGTTTTAATCCTGGAAAAAGGTCCTGACACATCCAAACTTGAGACTTATGAATATCTCAAAAGCGGTAGAGGTGAAATACGATAAGAAAAGTAAAATTTATTGAATTTAGAAAAAAAAGGACAGAAGAGAAAAAAATAGATAGAGCAGTAGGTTCAGTGTGCCATAGACCACATTCAAAAAAATAGTGATTTATTTCAGTCAGGAAAACAAATACTGTATTTCAATTACATTAAAAAGAAAGTGTAATTTAGACTCTGCTGCTGCTAGGTTGCTAGAGTTAGGAATTTAAACATAATTGTTGTAATTACAAAACAGAAAAAAAGTGCGCTTTACATAAACTGTGGAATATATGTTGTACCTAATATATACAATAGGTGAGTGAAAATGGTGATACAAAAGTAACTTCAGGAGAGATAAAATCTCCCTTTGGATATTGCACTCACAGACTCCAAGTATAAAATATGCTCATCAGACGATATTCTTAAAAAAGATTCGGTACTTCAATTTTCTTTAGAACTCCAAAGACAAGGAAGAAGTGGAACAACAGATGAGTGGCATAAAACAGGTTTTAATATAAAAAGAACAAATATCTGCTTACATGAAGGGTTTCCTGAGATCAGCAAGGTGGGCGCCCTTTTTTTCTGTTTTGTAATTTTTGTATGTTTTGTGTGGTTTAGGAACACACTTATTAAGTGCAGCTCACATTAAGATTAAGCGCTGGGTTAATCTCCCTATTTTTTGATATAATTGTTGTAATTATTTGGTTTTGGGAACTGGTTTGTTAAAGGATGTAGACAGGAATTTTTGTTCTGCTGGTACTCATCACTGATGTGTACTGGCATTTCTTTTAAAGTGACAGTAAACGTTCCAAGTCATTTTCTATAGGACAGGAGTAAGCAACCTGCAGCCCTTCAGATGTTGCAGGACTACATTTCCCATACTCCTGCCAGCCTCTTAACTGAAAGAGCAGAATGGGAGATATAGTTCATCGGCTGGAGGGCTGAAGTCTGCTGACCCCTGTTATAGGGCAACACTAAAATATTAGCTACAAGTCTAATCAGTCGTGAACACAGCTGTAGTCTTCATCCATGCAGAATATCATGTCTCAGTTTGACAGCTTCTTCCAGGTGTTATATCTTCACAGAAAAAAACATATAGCTGATATTAACAAAGTGTCACTTTGGCACTTAATTACAGAATGAAGTAAATTTGAAAACGATAACAGATGTTTTATATTATACATCTGACAACATTATCTATGTGAAAAATTCAAATCCCAGAGTGAAGAATTGTCTTTTTTTTCTTTCTTTCAGCTTAGCTTCTTTTTTTTTTTCTGAACATCTGCTCATCAGCCTATACCACAAGGGACCCACCCCAAATAGAAAGATAGGGAAGATTTTGCAAAGAAAAGCTTTCAGCCTGTTAGTTGTGATATGAAGTAATTTAAATTACAGAGGAAGAGGTTCTGCTTCAGCTGTCTAACGTAAAGACAAATAAGTAGATGGGCCCTAATGGGTTACACCCAAAGTTATTAAAACAACTTAGTGGTGTACTAGCAAAACCTTTAAGAGATCTATTTAACCAATCATTGGTAACAGGATTAGTCCCAGAAGATTAAAAATTAGGAATTGTAATGCCTATTCACAAGAACAGAAGTAGGGAGGAGGCGGGCAACTATAAGCCAGTCTTACTTCAGTAATGGGGAAAAGTAATGGAAAACATGTTAAAGGATAGGATTGTTGAACATCTAAAATCACATGGATTTCAAGATCAGAGACTATGGGTTTACTTCAGGGAGAGCATGTCAAACCAACCGTATTGCTTTTTCATTTGGGTGACGAAAATAATAGACTGGGGTGGTGCAGTAGACATTGTTTACCAGGATGTCAGTAAGGCTTTCGACACTGTCACGCATAGAAGGCTTACCAATAAACTGCAATCTTTGAGTTTGGATTTCAATACTGTTGAATGGATTAGACAATGGCTGAGTAACAGAGGGTTTTAGTCAATGGAGTATATTCGAAGCATGGTCTTGTTTCTAGTGGGGTACCTCAGGGATCTTTACTTTTACCCATTCTCTTTAATATTTGTATTAGTTATATTGCATAAGTGAAAAAAATGGAAGAACACCCAGAACTGAGACAAAGCAATTTTAACACTGTGGCTTTTCAAATGCAAGTAAAAGAGTGCTTTATTAGCAACTTACATTGTGAGGCTCCTCATCCGAGGGCAACAATCTCCCGGAGGGAAAATGTTTTTTGTTTATGTATATTGCAGAATGTCTTTCTGGTAAGGTATGTATTTTTGCTGATGATACAAAAGATTTGTAAAAGGGTTTATGTTCCAGGAGGGATAAGCCAAATGGCAAATGATTTAGCTTAATGCGGATCAGTGCAAGATAATGCATCGTTTACATAATAGCCCAATGGCAGATTTTATAATATTTGATACAGTCCTAACCTCAACATCAGAGTTAGAGATTTAGGACTAATAACTTCAGAGGACTTAAAGGTTGGTAAACAATGTAATAGAGCAGCAGGGAATGCTTGGTTGCAGAGGGAGAGGTATTATCAGTAGAAAGAGGGAAGTGCTCATGCCATTGTACAGCGCAATGGTGATGCCTCATTTGGAGTGTTGTATGCAATACTGGAGACTGTATCTCCTGAAGGTTATTTATATTTTGGAGAGAGTTCAGAGAAGAGCAACTAAATTGGTTCATGGGTTGAAGGATACAACTTAGCAGGAAAGGTTAAAGGATCTTAATAAGACGTAACAAGAGGACATAGTCTTAAATTAGAGAGGCAACAATTTAAAATTAATATCAGGAAGTATTAGGTTATTGAGAGGGTAGTGGATGTATGGAATCACCTTAAAGAGGAAGTGGTAGAGGTAAACACAGTGAAGGTTTTTAAGTATGTGTGGGATAGGCACAAGGCTATCCTAGACAAAAGATAAGGCCAGAGACTAAAAAAAAGTATTAAGACAACTGGGCAGACTATATGGCCCAAATGGTATCTTATCATATCTTATTCTATGTTTCTAAATATAAAAAAAAATCTATCAATCGATCTATCTGTCAGTCTATCACAAGTTATTAATTTAGCTATCAAATGTATACCCAGGCTTCTGTTGCTGGTCATGGCAAAATAATAATCACTTGCTTACATTTGCACATGTCTACATTGGTTCCCACTGGTGCTGCAGATTCATGTCATGGCTGAATAACATTAACAGGGCATGTACCTTAGAGCAACTTATTGTCAAAGTGGATTCCACATGTTTTTCATAATGGAAGAGATTCAGGGGGTAATCATTCTGCCATGCTTACTTTGTGAGTTTAACCTAAGCTATACCTCATAGGATGCATAAAATACTATTTCAATCAAACAGGTCATGATCTAAGGCTGCAGGAGATCCAGGTGTTTTAAGCCTGTAAAATACCTCAACATTATTGTGGGACATGTAAATAAGGGCACACTAATAGTAAATACCTGATACTCACAAAGTGTCACTTTGGAACTTTATTACAGAGCTGTGATTGGTGGCCATAATGTTTGGACCACTGGCAGGGAAGTGCAGACTATTACAAGCACATCAGTGTATTCATGATATTCATGATGGTAGGAATCAGTATGGAGGCTGATCTGTGACTAGATAACAGAAGTCAAAGAGAAATTCTGGTCAATGTCCAAGATGACAGAAAACTGACCAAGACAGTACCGTCAGAATGGAACAAGCACTAGAACAGTGTTCAGTAATGAGGACAGGATTCAGTTATGAGATCAAGACAAAAGGGTCTACTCATGCAGCGGTTTTCAGAACCAAAATGATGCCTCCAATGTCTAGAATTATTAGCAAAAATCCTAATACTTTATTTAAAATATGCCCAGGATAAAAAAAAAAAATCCCCATAAATCCTTTATTATATAACACCTAATATGAATAAAATCTCTTTTATTTATTGAAAAAAATAAACAAATGCAAATTAAAATAAATATATACCAAAATTTAAAAATAAAAATGATAAATATATGAAAGAAAAAGAAAAAAGAAAACAGAAACAGACTTAAATAAAAATCAGAAAATAAAAAAATATAAATACAGATAAATATAAAAATCAAAATCAAATGAAATAAATAATAATTAACATAAAAACAAAGAAAACATATTAACCCCTTGGCGACACAGGATGGACTAGGTCCGTCCTGTGTGCCGAGGCGTTAGTGACACAGGACAGACCTAGTCCATCCTGTGTCAAAACGAGCACTGAAAGCGGAGGTTTTCCGCTTTCAGTGCTCAAGCGGCATTGTAACGATGCTTCCATGTGGAAGCATCGTACAATGCTAAAAAAAATGCCCGTCGGCATTTCGATCGCTCCGGAGAGCAATAGAAATGCCGGTTTTAAAGGCACAGTGCCTTTAAAACGACGGGCATTAAAAAACGAGCATAGGAAGCGAATTTTTCGCTTCCTATGCTCAGAAAGTGTTTCTGATTGCCTCGCAAGTCGAGGCAATCAGGAACACAAAAAAAAAAATGCACGATCTTGGTCACTGAGTGACCAAGATGGCGCTGCCCTTCTAAGGGCAAGAGCACAGGTGGCAGGAAGTACCTGCCAGGCACACTGACAGGCAGTGGGGATGTTCTGCTGAACATCCCCACTGACTGGTCAGATCAATATTAACCCTATATTGATCTGACCAGTTATGATCTGCCTCCCTCTCCTCACATTTTTTTTAGTGAGGGAGAGAGACAGATCAAAGTTCTAAAAGTAAATAAAAGTAAAAAAAAACAATAAATACACAACACACAAATAATAAAAATAATAAAAAAAAAAATATTAAAGCAAATCCCTGCGTTTAACCCCTTCCCTGCCACTGATCTTGCATAAGCAGTGATCGTGCACATCAGCGCATTTATTTTTGCTGTTTGTGCATTTTTTAGGGGTTAATTTTTTTTGTACTGTAATTTATTACAGTACTAAAAAGGCTCTTCTAAGAGTTATTAACCCCTTCTTTTCCGTCGATCACTGCTTAAGCAATGATATTGACGCCAAAGCAATTTTTATCTGTCTTCATATTTTTTTTTTTTT
Source organism: Pelodytes ibericus (assembly GCA_036172795.1). Lineage (NCBI taxonomy): Eukaryota > Metazoa > Chordata > Amphibia > Anura > Pelodytidae > Pelodytes > Pelodytes ibericus. The sequence goes on along the minus strand of CM069863.1, from coordinate 108,289,931 downwards.
TACACATACCCGCTAGGGGATTACATGTAAAGTAAAAATATTTGAGATATTTTTTTTAAGCTGCCTGAGCGCATAGCGATCAGTAACAGCGAATTAGTGGCAAAGGCGGTTTGGTGATTTCTCAATTAAGCTCACCATTCGCCCTGGTCAGATCAAAATTGGTCGGATCAATATTCACAAATATTTATCTGCCTCCCTCGCCTCACTTACATTTTTGTGACGGAAAGAGACAGATCAGTATTAGTGATATAAAATAACATTTTATAAAATTGGCAGGTTTTCTGAAAGTCTTTCACTGTGTATTAACCCCTTCCCTGCCATTCATCACTGTGTAAGCAGTAATCTTGCACAGCAACAGTATGTTTTGCTGTCTGCACTGTTTTATGGATTCATTTATTTGTACTGTAATGTATTACAGTACTAGATAGGCTCTTCTAAGAGCTATTAACCCCTTCTTTGCTCGAGATCACTGCTTACGCACTGATTCTGAGGCCTCGGACTCAGGGTTCGATTTTGACCCTATTCAGCTTTCTGATACACCATCTAGCGATGTATCGATGGCTGCTGAGCCCTTGCCACAAGTAGTGATGGGGGTCTACCGTTAAAAAAATATATGGTTTGGTGGGGGTTAATTACATTGGCTGGCTTCAAAGATATATCCCATAAAGGACACGGACGCAGGTTGACTACATGTCAAAATTCCAAGTTGGAATTGTGAGATGCGCATCTCACAAATGTTGCCTTCTAGCCAAAAACAAACCTATGCATGGGTGCTATCCCTGTACTCGGGAGATGTTGCTGAACACATATTGGGTTGTTGTTTGGCAGTGACATATACCAGAATCTGTAAATTCATGCCTGAAGTACAATGCATGTGGAAAAAAAACTCCCAAAAAAGAACTACCACAAACTTTTACAAAGGCTGGTGGTAGAATTAGTGCATATACAGTATTAAAATACCATTTGAAATAGCTTAGGATGTCTATTTTCCAAAAATATATGGTATGATCGGGTACAATTCATTGGACAGCTTCAAAAATGTTCCAAATGGAACATGGGCGCAGGCTGACTTCATGTCAAAATTCTAGGTTGTAATAGCGCACCACCTAAATGTGACCTTTTAGCCCCAAAACAAACCAACAAACCTATGCACCACAGTTTTAAATACCCTAGGATGTCTAGTTTTCCAAAATATATGGTTTGATGGGGTAAAATACTTTGATAGGCTTCAAAAGTGTCCCAAATGGAACATGGGCGCAGGCTGACTACATGTCAAAATTCCAAGTTGGAAATGCACCCCCCCCTAAATGTGGCATTTTAGCCCCCAAACAACCCAACAAACCTATGCATGGGTGGTATCCCTGTACTCAGGAGATGTTGCTGAACACATATTGGGGTGTTGTTTTGCACTGACACATAACAGGATCTGTGAATTCATGCTCGAAGTACAATGTATGTGAAAAAAAATTACTATCCATAACATTGACATAGGCTGGTGGTAGAATTAGTGCATGGAAAGTGTTAAAATACTACCATTTAAAATATCCTAGGGTGTCTAGTTTTCAAAAATATATGGCTTTGTGGGGTAGAATACACTTGTTGGCTTTAAAAATGTCCCAAATGGGACATGGGCGCAGGTTTTCTGCACGTCAGAATTCCAAGTTGGAAAACCAAAAAGCGCACCTCTCAAATGTGGCCTTTTAACCCCCAAATAACCTAACCAACCTATACATGGGTGGTATCCCTGTACTCAGGAGATGCTGCTGAACACATATTGAGGTGTTGTTTGGCACTGACCTATATCAGGATCTGTGAATTCATGCCCAAAGTACAATGTATGTGAAAAAAAATTACTACCCAAAACATTGACATAGGCTGGTAGTATAATTAGTGCATGGAAAGTGTTAAAATACTACCATTTGAAATACCCTAGGGTGTCTAGTTTAAAAAAATATATGGCTTTGTGGGGTAGAATACACTTTTTGGCTTCAAAAATGTCCCAAATGGGACATGGGCGCAAGTTTTCTGCATGTCAGAATTCCAAGTTGGAAAACCAAAATGCGCACCCCCTAAATGTGGCCTTTTAGCCCCCAAACAAACCAACAAACCTATGCATGGGTGGTATGCCTGTACTCAGGAGATGTTGCTGAACACATATTGAGGTGTTATTTGGAAATACCCCTTCACATTTTAAGGTAATGTTTACCTAAATTGCAATCTATGTGAAAAATTAAAAAAAAAGTTTTTTTGCTGCAAACTTTGGCAAATATTGGTGGTAAAATGGCTACATGAAATGTGTCAAAATACCCCAAGTTAAATGCCCTGAGTGGTCTAGTTTTTAAAAATATGTACATGTTGGGGGTCATTCATGGATTTAGTACAGAAATCAGTGTTACAATGTCACTATCGCTAATTTTGAAAAAAAGGATTTTAAAATAGCTTTGCACTACTTATAGTTCTGGCCCTGTAACATGAAAAAAAAAAGCACAAAAAACATAAAACATGGGCTATTTCTGTACTCAGGACATATATTAGAAACTATTTAGCAGTGTTTTTTTGTTGTCTCTTGTACATGAGTATACGATTTTTCAAATAAAAGTCATAAAAAAAATTTTTTTTTTACATATTTTATTTTTTTTTTTACATCAAATGATATGCTATTATCAAAATAATGGTATCAAAAAAAAGCCCTTCTTATAACGATAAAAACAATATATAGTTTGTGCGGGTACACTAAATGAGACAGAAATAAATTACAGCAAAACACAAACACCTCAGAAATGTTAAAACAGCCCATGTCACCAAGCGTCGGACAAGCCAAAAAAGTCATGTCACTAAGGGGTTAAACATGAAATCAAAAAAATTTGTAAACATTTATTAAAAATCAATAAAAAATTATTATAAATAATAAAAAATAACAAAAGTGCAAAATTCAGTATTGCAGCTAATTCTGCAAAGTGTGTCGACACACTCTTTTTTTATAGCTAGTCTTAATATTTCTAATATGTTCTCATTGTTGAACATGTAATGCATGGTATGTTCTACCAATATACATGAGCATTTAAAAGATCTCACTGGAGTTACGTGAGAGCACTTCTTTAATATTCTAAAGATTTTTTTTTTATATTCATATTTGCACATCTGGCAGTGTAAACATATTTCACACCTGTAGAATTCCTTATCCAGGCCAAAATGGTATTTGGGTTTGACTTGCAGACTCTCATAACTCCTTGAAAAATCTTGATTCAAACTCCTAGCCCTCCTTAAGGTTACCTGAAGTTTTTTTTAGTAATTAAAGGAGCCAAGTCATAATCTTGAATTAGTAAATTCCAGTACCTATTACTTTTTTTAACACAATTATGAGTACAATTCTCTCTTCTCTCATATTAGTCATCTCTTTATATTTTAAAAAACTATCTCTGTCAGCATTACTAGTAGCGTTAATCTAACAATTTAATAGGTACATTCTCAGATTTATTCTCTTGATTTCTCTATCTGCTGACTGCAGATTTTACACAGCAAAATAGAATTTTTTTGGCACATTACACCACCAAGGTGAATAATGTCCACTCTAAAATTGTGTGAAACTATTAACTTCTATTTTTTTTTTAACCCCTTAAACCCCTTAAACTCCCTTAACGACAAAGGACGTGCCTGGCACGTCCTGCATTGAATGAAGCGGTTTTCGCGATCAACGATCGCGAAAACAGCTTTAACAGTGCTGGTCTATTGCCTCGACATCGAGGCAATAGCCAGCACCGAAATTTCTATTTCGGGACCCCCACGATCGCCCCACGGAGCGATCGTGGGGAGCCATATTGACGGAGCATGCTGCTCCGTCAATATGGCTAAGTCCTCTGCCGGTCTGAGCTTCGGAAGTGAAAGTAACTTCACTTCCGTCGCTCTGAATATGCTACTTGACTACCCCTAGTGGTAGTTTAGTAGCATTGCAATGGGAAATATTTAAAATAAATATTGAATTAATTAAAAACAGGTTATTTAGCTATATTAGCCTATAGGGTTAAAATTAAATATTTTTTTAGCATAAGGGATAGGGTTAAAATTAAATTAAAGTTAAAAAATATTAAGGGATATAATAAGGATTAGAGTTGGGGTTAAATTTAGTGTTAGGGTTAAATTTTGGGTTCGGGTTAGGGTTAAAAGGTCAATATAGGAAAAAACCAAAAGACACTATTTTTGGTTTTTGCCCCATAACTCGCAATAAAATACCGAAAAATATGGAAACATGCATATTTTTGAACTCGGGAGAACATTTAGAAACTATTTAGATGGGGTCTTTTTTAATGATTTTATTTGTGTAAATTATATTTTAGGTCAAAGTTAGAAAAAGTGTGTTTTTTTAAATTTTTCATCATATTTTATGATTTTTTTTGTAGTAAATTATAAGATATGATGAACATAATGGTATCTAATGAAAGCCCTTCTTATGACGATAAAAACAACATATAATTTGTGTGGGTACTGTATGTGAGAAAGAAAACAATTACAGCTAAACACAAACACCCTAGAAATGTCAAAACAGCCATTGTCACCAAGGGAAAGTCAAGGTGAAAATTGTTGTTATTTAAGATCCAAGTAAATACCTCTGCTGTAGCCATGGAAACTCTGGAAAAAGTGAGTCAGGCCATAATTTCTCCTGATGAAATCGAATGTTGGGGAATTGAGTCTTTCTTGTGTTTATTCCCTGGTCCAGAAAGTAGTAAGTTAACTGTCTGACATTTGTGAAAAGTGATTAAGAAGTCCATTGATTAAAATTAAATAGTATACTTTTTACTGGTCTATACAGTCTTCTTTCTCAGCGCTTATACCACTTTTATCCAATGTTTGACATTTATTTGGATATTTATTGACATTTACAAATGTGAAGAAATTTGACATTTCTGGTTTATTTACTTGGTGTGCAGCTCCAATTTGTATGTAACCCCTGGTTACTTGCCATTCCCATCCCAATATGTATTTCTCTGCCCTGGAATTGCCAAAATTTAAAAAAAAGAAATAATAAAACTATATACTTTTTTTTTAAAATAGGAAAAAAAACTAAACAAATTTAAATTAAAATGCAACAAAACTATCCCTTCAAATATACTTATTTGTGTCAGTCTCTCTCTCTCTATAACCAGTTGCATTTATACTTATTTGAACTTTTTAATATTATTTTTAACCATTTTCATATATATTAAAAATGTTATTGAAAAATTGCATTCCTAATTTTATTAAATTCATTTGCATCCACATTGCACCTAAAAGGACTTAGCACAGCACCATACAGTACCCACAGCACTTGCCGTGCATCTATATTGCACCCACAGCACTTGGCTTGCACTCATATTGCACCTACACAATTTGGCATGCCACAGGGTCAATGTCCCACAGCCAATTTGCCCAGTAATATGCCAGTATTTTTCCAATAATAAGCCACAGCCAATTTGCCCAATAATATGCCAGTATTTTGCCATTAATAAGCCACAACCAATTTGCCCAGTAATATTCCAGTATTATTTTGCCATAAATAAGTCACAACCAATTTGCCCAGTAATATGCCAGTATTATTATTATTTTATTTTTTTTAAGATTCCTTTTTTATTCATTTTCAAGTGTTATCCAGTGATGTGCATACATTGACAAAAGATATATAGAAATACAAATAGCAATCTAGACAAAAAACATTCTACCACAATGTCAGAATTCATAAAACAAGCAATATTATATTGTTCTTATATTAGCAGACTAAAAAAAATTTTTATTTTAATTTTTTTCCCTGAGGACACAAGAACAAGGAAGGGGGTATATTTCGTTATATAGTCTTATTAATTAAATTTTTTTTTAAGTTATTTGTGCCGTTTTGTTTACTATGGTACTATTGATATGTTAGTGCCTAAAACTACAATTAGTGTTTATGTGTTATTACGATCACTTACCTCACTATCAATTTCTCCTCACAATTTGTGTAAGAACTGTGTTCCAATAAATTTTTTCAACTCCAATTTAAGTGCTAGTGTGTGTTTGTCTATAATCTTATGTTGTGTACCGGGGGTGTGTGTGTAGGATAATTTGATAAGATCATTCTATTCTTTAATTTTCTTTAAATGTGTTTCCCTCGATCTTTCCCTTCCCTTCTTACTCTCCCCCCTGCGGCCTTAACATTCCCACTCACCTTCCCTCCCATCTTCCTGTGCCTCTTTCCTTAGGACAAATAATCTATTACGCCATAATTTATTCATTCCTGCTCATATGTTTTCCTCCTTATACGAAGTTCCAACACTGTTACCCTTTCAAACATCAACATTAACATTTATAACATTCATACTATGACCGGTCTGGGGGGAAGGGGGGGGGGAGTCTGAGGCTCAAGTTGGTTTCTAATTTGACGTTCACATAAGATCATTCCAGGGGCGCCAAATTTCCCTGTATCTTTCTATTCTTCCTTGCTGATGATAGGAATTAACTTCCATTTTGCCCTGATAATCTACCTGTTTTAGAATCTCCCCCCATTCCAATGGACCTTTTTTTTTCCAGTTTCTAGCCAAACATATCTTTAAAGCCAGATATATCTGGACCAAAAGATTTCTTTGCACAATGGTTCCTGGAATTTGTATATGAAATAAAAATTCATGAATCTTGAGGGGATCCAAGGTTGGAAAGAGAAGCCGGACTAAATGCGCCAATTGGGTTAGTGTATCCTTTAGTGCGGGGCACTCCCACCATATATGGAGAAGGGTCCCAGGATATTTTTCACAGCGCCAACATTTTGGGGAGATATCTGGGGAAAATGTAGTCAATCTTATAGATACCATGTACCATCGGTTTATAATTTTAATATGGGTTTCAACTAAATTTACACAGTGTATGCTTTTTTTTGTTACTTGTATTCCTTTAATCCAATCCTCCACCTGAAATATTTTATCAATATCCATCTCCCATTTCTTCCATGGGGGGGCTTTATCTAGTACTATTAGTTGTTCCAGGTATTCTTTAGCTTTAGAATTAAGTTTGGCCCGACCCCCTTTTTCCAAAAGGTGGTCCAGGGGGGTGGGCTCAATAATTGTTCTGGAGCTCAAATAACTTTTTATTCTTAGATAATTAAATATCTCCTTAGTTGGAAGGGAGTACTTTTCCTGTAGTTGCGGGAAAGGCAAGATCTCTCCATTCTCTATTAATTCGGTTATGATCTTGATATTTCTAGAGGTCCAATTTTTTAAGTTAATGTCCGCTATCTGATATTCTAGGGTTTTGATTGGGGTAGAGCTTAATAAGTGTCCCTTACAACCCACTTTGTTTTTAATTTTAGTTATGGTAATTATAAGGTTTAATACTATAGGGTTAGATAAGGGCTGTTTTAAGCATTTTAAATCATCAATCCAAACAGCAGGTAAGGGTCCATATTTCCCAATTCTGTTTTTTCCAAATTCATCCACAATGGACCGTTAAATGTTGTTTTACAAGCTAAAGCATGCGAAAGCATACTAGCATTATGGAGTAATTGTATATCTGGAAAAGATACCCCTCCCCGCTTTCCGGATCTCTGTAATGTTATTTGGGCCACTCTCGGTTGCTTTCCCTGCCAGATGAATCTGGACAGGAGTTTCTGGAATTTCTGCAAAATCCAATTGTCTACTCTCAATGGAATATTTCTCATTAGATATGTAAGTTTAGGTATAAGGTAAGCGTTAACTGTTTCAATTCTTCCCAACCATGAGAGTTCAAGACCCCGCCAGGATTTAATCAGGTTTGCAATTTCTTCATATTTAGATAAATAGTTAATTTTAATGAGTTTTCCCAGGTTAGTTGTTAATTGTATTCCTAGGTAATCTATATGATCTCCCGATGACCCTACCTTAGTTCTCTGTTTTATATCTACCCTTTCTTGTTCGGTACAATTGAACCATAAACTCTGTGTTTTTCCTAGGTTGATTTTGTATCCCGAATGGATGCCATACTCTTCTATCATTTTAAGTAGATTGGGGATAGAGTTTTTTGGGTCCGTGAGGGAGAGGAGCACGTCATCTGCAAAAAGAGATATTTTGTTTATTCTTCCCCCTATATCCACTCCCTTCACCGCAGGTGATCTCCTAATTAATGCCGCAAGTGGTTGAATCGTCAAAATATATAATAGAGGGGCCAGAGGGCATCCCTGCCTAGTGCCATTTTTGATTGAAAACCACCTTGATTCTAACGATTGTCCCAAAATTTTGGCCATGGGAGTGGAGTAGAGAGCCATGATATCTTCTTTTATGTGTCCCCCGATGCTGAGGGCCTCCAAGACCGCGTCAAGGAAACTCCACTTGACCCGGTCGAAGGCCTTCTCGGCATCGAGGGCCATCAATATAGAGCCAGACTCATGCTGGCTCATGTGATGTATGATTGTTATCATTCTTCTTCTGCTATCCGAGGTGCTCCGCCCCCTCACAAAGCCATTCTGATCTGGGTGATCAACATATGGTATAATATTTTTAAGTCGTTCTGCTAGAATTTTTGAGTAGATTTTTGTATCATAGTTTTGTAAAGAGATTGGTCTATAATTTGGTATCTGTAGAGGGTCCTTTTCTGGTTTCTGTATAGGGATAATTTTAGCCTGTAACATTTCTGTTGGAATTTTCTTGTTGTGGGTCATGTGAGAGAAGGCCCTTAAAAGTATAGGAGAGATCGTGCCCAAAAGTTTATGATAGAAGTGAGAGGTAAATCCATCCGGACCCGGGGCTTTACCCAAACCCAGGGTGAGGATAGCCTTCTCCACCTCTTGCAATGTTATAGGGCTATTAAGGGATGCCAATTTATCTTCTGGAATTTTGGGCAAAGCTATATTTGCCAGGAAGGAGGAATGATCCAACCCCAATGAGTTGGATTCTAAATTGTACAGTGTCTCGTAGTAATCTCCAAAGGCTTCACTTATTGCCTTTGGGGAGAGTAATATGGAGTTACCTACTTTAATTTTGTATATTTTTTCTTTTAATTGTTTATTCTTTAGTTTATTTGTAAGAATTTGTCCTGATCTATTATTTCCATAATACCATTTTTGCTTTAGGGCTATAAGTGTTCTATTTATTTTCTCTTGCGTTTTTTCTATAATCTCTTTTCTAATTTCCTCTATCATATGTAAAATGTTATCGTTAAGATTTATTTTATGTTGTTTCTCCAGAATGGCTAACTTAATCAAGAGTTGATTCAAAGGCATTCCTCTCTTCTTTTTTATATATGCCCATTGCTTTATTAATATGCCCCTCATATAACTTTTAAACGCGCACCATAATGTAGAGTCCGAAACTTCCCCATTATCATTATGTTCCATAAATTGTTTAGCTTCAGTGGTCAACTCTATAAGGTTTTTATCGTTATGTAAGAGGTTATCATCCAGTCTCCAATCTCTTCTAACGTTATAATCTGAGTTATTAGTGAGTGACATATACAATGGGGCATGGTCGGACCACACTATTTGTACTATCTTTATTTTAAGTATTTTGTTTAGTGATTCTTCTCTCATCAGGAAATAATCAATACGAGTATATATCTGATGCACCTGGGAGAAAAATGTAAAGTCACGCTCCATGGGATGATTAACTCGCCAGCAGTCAAAAAGTCGGTTTTTATCAAGTATTGTTTGTATTTTCCTGTCAGACTGTCGCATACATGGTTCTGCCGCTTTATTGTTGTTACTTCTATCTATTTTGGCATCAATTATACAGTTAAGGGCTCCCCCATTACAAGTGTGCCCATATAAAGTTCTTCCACACGATTTATTAACTTGGTCAAGAATTTAGATGGATTTTGATTTTGGGGCATACAGATTCAGGAGGGTATATATTTCATCATTGATTTTAGCGATCAGCAATACATATCTACCCCCTGGATCTGCTTCGTCGTAAATGTGTTCAAATTTCACTTTATTGGAAATGAATATTGCAACCCCTCTTTTTTTTTTATTGCCCTCTAAATTAGATCCATAAGTGATAGGGAATTTCCCATATTTCCATAATTTTTGAGCTGATTCTACCCAGTGTGTCTCCTGTATCATCCCAATATCTATATTATTCTCTATAAACAATCTGTAAAGAAGTGATCTTTTTTGTGGCGAGTTCAGGCCCCTTACGTTCATTGAAACCAAGTTAAGAGCCATATAAGAATTTCCTTTTCATGCTTGCCTCACCCCTTTCCCCCCTCCTCCCCAAACCGGTCCCCATCTTTCCCCATGCATAATCACACCTCATACCAACATAGTATTGTGCCCTTTCCCTTATAGTATTTCCCACCCTCCCATTTATATTCCCCTCATTCACCCCTGATCCATCCACATTCATCCATTTTAAGCATATACTCATCCCCAAGATGAGTGAATACTCCAACCTGCTATCGCCGCAGGATTGACTACCGACATCCAGAATTTACAAAAATGCCTTAATATACTAATAATCCTTTCCCTCCCCCTTTGCCACTATAGTTCATATACATTTCCTCTTCCCTTGGTCCGTTTTGATTATTATATTTAGAATAGCCCAACCAATAGCAAAAGTTAGGGCAGGTCTAAGTTTATATAAAGCAATCAATCAGGGGATCCATGGTCTATGGATAATATCATACACTCTTGCCCTTCCGTTCTATTGCCCCACTCATTCCATTTCGTCCCGTTCCCCTCCCTCTCTCCCCCTCCCTCTCCCATTTCACCCCTCCTCTCCTACTCCCCTCACCTCTCTGTTGACTCCTCCACCCTCCCGTATCCCCAGTCCTCAACCTGCTGCGTTTTTTTTTTTTTCTTCTTTCACCCTCTCTTATATTTTCACCAACACAATCTTTTAACGTGCCAAACCCCAATCGATTATTTTTGCTCTGAGTGAGGTAACATCCTTGCAAATTATTATTTTGTCCTTGAAGAATATTCTTAAGGCTGTAGGGAAGGACCAGGTATATTTAATACCATTGTCTCTAAGAGTCTTTGTTTCTTTAGAGAATATCTTCCTGGCTTGTTTTGTGTGGGCAGAAAAATCTGCATAAAGTTTGATATTTTTATATTCTTGCTGTTCCAGGACTTTAGATATTGCTGCTTGTATAACCTGATTTTTAACGAAAAAGCTTAAGAAGCGTACCATGACATCTCGAGGAGTATCTGAAGGAATATGTTTGGGTTTCGAAAGCCTATGGCAACGTTCAAAAGGGTGTATTCCCAGAATTGTAGATGGTATATAATTGTAAAAAAAATCCGCCAAGAATTGATATAGTCGGTCTGAGGTAATTTCTTCGGTTATACCTCTTAGTCTAATATTCTTTCGTCTAGACTGATCCTCCATGTATGCTACTTTATTGTCATAACTTTGCATTTTTTCTCCCAAATGAGTATTGGCTGTTTTCAATAGTGTCACCTCATTTTGTAATTTTTCAATCAGGGAATCATGCGAGTCTAAAATCCCGCGGATGGCTGTAAGGTCTTTTTTTAGTTCCCCCACATTCTTTTCGATATCGGTTTTTATCTTTTCATACAAATTATCCAGCATTTGGGGTAAAGGTAGAGAAGGTTGTATTATTTCTTGTTGTATATTTAGTTGAGGAAAGTCCTCTTCTGAGGTATTTAACGAGTGAGCATTAGGACATTCTGATTGACCAACTATGATAGATTTTCTTTTTTTATCCTGTATCAACTCAGTTCTTGGTGAGTAAAAGGTATTTATCAATTTTGGTTTTTCTGTTGCCCCTCTATCCTTGTCTTTATCCCTGCTTCTAGGTGGCATTGTTTTTTTTTTGTTTTTTTCTCCCTTTATTCCTTATGTTTTAACCAAACAACTGTTGCTTATGCAAGTCCAAACCACTATGCAGGAAAAAGGGAGGCTTAAAGGATAATATACCTGTATAGAGTCCACCAACATTTATCATGTATGGCACCTTTAAGGCAAACTCGAGTTAACAGTTTGTTTAAATTGTGGTTATGCGTGTTTTTATCTCTTTTGTTCCACCGTACCAATATTTACAATATGTACAGTTCTTTACTGAAAGAGGGCTGGAGAGGGGATGGAAACAATAAAACAGAAGAAGGAGGCATAAATGAAACAAGGAGCCAAAGGCTACTTATCTGCTGCAGCGGTGTTTCCCTCTCGAGGATTCACTGTTAGATTTTAAGGCGGGAGCTGAAGATGTTGCCGTGTTTGTCTTTTGGAAGCTTTGATCCCCAGCGTCCCTGCTACTTCTAGCGTCAAACTCGGGGGTTCATATAAGCAATCCGCTCAATAAGCCGGTTAACCCGAAGGTAAAAGCTCTCCAAACCTTTTCTAAGTGTGTTTAGGATCCCGACCAGCCAAGTAAGGATCCGTTTTAAAATTCAATCCTCTCGAATAGGGATCTTGCTGCCGGGCTATCGAGTGGAATGAATCATCCGTCCACTATTTTGCGTGCCTGGGCGATCAGAGGAAGGAACTGCTTCTGGATGCCGGTGTCATGAGCAGGCGTTCGCGCGCTCCGTGCTACGTCATCACGTCAGCTTGTCACCTGTGATGCCAGTATTATTTTACCATTTAATATATGCCAGTATTTTGCCATTAAATATATGCCAGTATTTTGCCATTTAATATATGCCAGTATTTTGCCATGTATTATATGCCAGTATTTTGCCATTTAATATGCCAGTATGCCAGTAGCAGATGCAGCTGTCAGAAGAAGAAAAAAAAAGTTCAGCAGCGTAATGCACAGCAGGAGGATGCCGGCAGAAGGGTGTCACCCCCACTGGGGGTGTTACCCAGTGCGGTCCGCACCCTCCGTGGGACGCCACTGGCTGTAGGGTCACTGTAAAATTAAGCATGGAACTGCTATTTGTTTAAGTAACTACAACCATGAAAAGTTTAGTCGCCCTGCTAAAGCTTACTTTAGAAGAAAGTAGAAGCAGTGTGCATGCTTTCCCAACCTGTTATTCCCCATTCAAGCACAGAATAGTGGTTTAAAGTATAGTTCTCCAACATAAAAGGTTTCTAAATTAATGAGCTGGATTACCATATACAGACAGGTGTCTCTAACTTTCATGTATAAGCATATTGCAGAGTTTAATGATGAATTAATTAGTTGATATGTATATATAAAAAGGAAAAGAAAGAAAAAAAACAAAAACAAGAAACAAATGTAATGGTTGACATGGGAAACGTCTTTAATAGAGATGTCCCGAATAGTTAGCCGGCGAATAGTTCCCGGCGAACATAGCTTGTTCTCGTTCGCCGCAGCAGGCGAACATATGCAATGTTCGGTCCGCCCCCTATTCGTCATCATTGAGTAAACTTTGACCCTGTACCTCACAGTCAGCAGACACATTCCAGCCAATCAGCAGCAGACCCTCCCTCCCAGACCCTCCCACCTCCTGGACAGCATCCATTTTAGATTCATTCGGAAGCTGCATTCTTAGTGAGAGGAGGGACAGTGTAGCTGCTGCTGATTTAATAGGGAAATCAATAGCTAGGCTAGTGTATTCAGGGTCCACTACAGTCCTGAAGGACTCATCTGATCTTTGCTGTAAGGACAGCACCCCAAAAAGCCCTTTTTAGGGCTAGAACATTAGTCTGCTTTTTTTTTCCCCTGTGTAATCTAATTGCAGTTGCCTGCCTGCCAGCGTGTGTGTCCGGCTCACAGCGTATACTGTGCCCACTTGCCCAGTGCCACCACTCATATCTGGTGTCACAATAGCTTGCATTTAAAAAAAAAACACTTTTTTGACTGTGAAATAATAGCAGTCAGTTTCCTTCACACGTGTGCGTTTCAGGGCCTGCCAGGGCACAGTGTCACACCAGTGCAACTCATATCTGGTGTAACAGTAGTGTACATTAAAAAAAAAACTAGAAATTTGACTGTGAAATAATAGCAGTCAGTTTCCTTCACACGTGTGCGTTTCAGGGCCTGCCAGGGCACAGTATCACACCAGTGCAACTCATATCTGGTGTAACAGTAGTGTACATTTTAACCCCTTAACGACAGGTGACGTGCCAGGCACGTCATGCACTAAATGGAGTAAAGAAAGCGACCAGCGGTCGCTTTCTTTACTCTAACGGTGTTGCTACAATGCCTCTAGGTAGAGGCATTGTGCAACACCCCCCAAATGTGCAGGGGCGCGCTACGATCACTCCACGGAGTGATCGTAGCAGCCATTTAAAAATGGCTGCGCCCGCTGCACACATGTGCTTAGAAAGCGAACGATCGTTCGCTTTCTAAGCATCTGCGGTGTTGTTAAAGTGCCTCGCCAGTGAGGCACTTAACAACACCTTCAGCTGCCCCAGAGCCGATGGTGGTCGCTCTCCTGAGCGTCCCCATCGGCTCAGTAGAAGGGAACGCTGCCTATACAGGCAGCGCTTCCCTTCTAATGGCAAGAGCATCGGAAGTGAAAGTATTTCACTTCCGATCCTCTAGGGGGAGCCAATCGATGCCGGTACAACAGATCTATGTGATCTGTGTGCAGGCATGTATGGTAAGTGCTCTGATGAGCACTTATCATACTGTCAAAGGCAATATTAGCAAATATTGCCTTTGACAAGTATTGATCTGCCTCCCTCACCTTACTAGTTATAGTAAGGGAGAGAGACAGATCAGATAAAGTAAAAAAATAAAATAACATAATAAAAAAAATATTTAATAAAATTTTAAACACCAAGGGCTTTTATAAAAGCCATTTAACCCCTTCCCTGCCATTGATCGCTGTGTACGCAGTGATCATACACAGCAGCACATTTTTTGCTGTCTGTGCATTTTTTAGGGGTTCATTTTTTTTTTACTGTAATTCATTACAGTATAAAAAAAAGCTCTTTTAAGAGAGATTAACCCCTTTCTTGCTGTAGATCACTGCCTAAGCAGCGATCTGACGCAAATGCAGCAATCTTGCTGCAGAAGCATTTTTAAATTTTTTTTTACTTTTTTATTACACCCGTCACGTGTTAATTATACCCGCTAGGGGACTACGTTTAACGTAAAAAAATTTTTTTTAGCTGTCTGACCGCATGTATAGCGATCAGTAACAGCTGATAAGTGACAAAGGCGGGTTGGCGTTTGCTTAGATGAGCATCACCATTCGTCTGGTTAGATCAATATTTGTAAATATTTGATCTGACCCGTGAAGATCTGCCTCCCTCTCACTTGAGTTTTAGTGAGGGAGGGAGACAGAGCTGTATAATGTAAGTTTTTAATTATAATATATTTAATAGAATTGAGACCCAAAGGCTTTTATAAAAGCCGTTTCCAGTATTTAACCCCTTCCCTGCAATTGATCGCTGTGTACGCAGTGATCTTACACAGCAGCACATTTTTTGCTGTCTGTGCATTTTTTTAGGGGTTATTTTTTTTTACTTTGATTTATTACAGTATATCAAAGGCTCTTTTAAGAGCTATTAACCCCTTCCTTGCCGTATATCACTTCCTAAGCAGCACATATGGTCACTGCCTAAGCAGTGCATATGGTCACTGCCTAAGCAGCGCATATGGAGCAATCTAGTCGCAGAAGGATTTTTTTTTGCTATCAGCATTTTTTTTGTCAGACTCGCTAGGGGTTAGTTATACCCACTAGGGGATTACGTGTATTCCTTTTGAAGCTGTCTGAACGCGTGTATAGCGATCAGTAACAGCCGATCAGTGGCAAAGGTGGTTTGGTGATTTCTCAGATGAGCATCACCATTCGTCTGGTTCGTAAATATTGTTCTGACCCATATGGATCTGCCTCCCTCTCCTCACTTGAGTTTTAGTGAGGGAAAGAGACAGATCTGTATAACATAATTTTTTAATTGTAATAAATTAAATAAAATGTAAAAAAATTGTGAGTCCCAAGGGCTTTTATAAAAGCCATACCCTTTGTATAGTGTAGTGTATTAACCCCTTCCCTGCCACTGATCACTGCACAGCAGAACCTTTTTTCTTGTCTGTGCATTTTTAGGGGTTAATTTTTTTGTACAGTACTACAAAGGCTCTTATAAGAGCTATTAACCCCTTCCTTGCTCTACATGTTCAAATTCCAAGTTTGAAAATCAAAAAGCGCACCTCTCAAATGTAGCCTTTCAACACCCAACAAAGCTGACAAAGCTATGCATGGGTGGTATCCCTGTGCTCGGGAGATGTTGCTGAACATATATTGTGGTATTGTTTGTCAGTGACACATACCGAAATATGTGAATTTGTGTCTAAAGTACAATGTATGTGGGAAAAAATACACAATAAAATGACTACCACAAACTTTGACAAAGGCTGGTGGTAGAATTGGTGCATGGAAAGTGTTAAAATAACACCATTTAAAATAGCCTAGGGTGTCTACTTTTACAAAATATATACTTTTTGGGGTAAAATACACTGTCCTACTTTAAAAAAAAGTCCCAAATGAAAGATGGGCTCAGGCTGGCTACACGTCAATATTCCAAGTTGAAAATGCGCACCTTCACAATGTGGCCCTTTTAGCCCCCAAACAACCCAACAAACCTATGCATGGGTGGTATCCCTGTACTCAATAGATGTTGTTGAACACTTATTGGGGTGTTATTTGGCAGTGACACATACCAAAATCTGTAAATTCATGTCTGAAGTACAAGGTTTGTGAAAAAAAAACACAAAAAAATTACTACCACAAACTTTGACAAAGGCTGGTGGTAGAATTAGTGCATGGAAAGTGTTAAAATACCACCATTTGAGATAGCCTAGGGTGTCTACTTTTAAAAAATATATGGGTTGATGGGGTAAAATACACTGGCTTGTTTCAAATATGTCCCAAATGGGACATGGGTGCAGGCTGTCTGCATGTAAAAATTTCAAGTTGGAAAACAAAATTTAGCCCCCAAACAACCCAACAAACCTATGCATGGGTGGTATCCCTGTACTCAGGAGAAATAGTAGAATCTATTTAGCATGTTTTTTCGTTCGCTATTGTCGATGAGGAGAAGTTGTTTCAAATAAAAACAAAGAAATTTGTGTATTTTTTTTTTTTTACCATATTTTATTAATTTTTGATAAGATGATAAGATATGATCAAAAATATGGCATCCATAGAAAGCCCTTTTTGTCCCGATAAAAACAATATATAATATGTGTGGGTACAGCAAATGACGAAGAAGAAAATTACTGCTAAACACAAACAGCACAGAAATGTTAAAATAGCCATTGTCCAGAAAGGACAAAAATGTTTCAAAGGCTCTGTCCTTAAGGGGTTAAAAAAAAAAAAAAATTTGACTGTAATAGATTGAATAGCAGTTAGTTGTCTGCAAGCGTGTGTGTCAGGCCTACAGCGTCTACTCTGCCAACTTCTGCCAGTGCACAGTGCCACTCATATCTGTTGTCACAGTAGCTTGCACGCATAGTACTTCTAATCGGAAAAAAAATGACAGGCAGAGGCAGGCCACCCCGCAGGGGCCGTCGTGGTCGTGGTGCTGTGATTCCCTTTGGCCCTAGAATAATGCCCAGTGTTCAGAGACCACGTACCCTGAACTCGAAAAGTTCTGAGGACATAGTTGACTGGCTAACACAGGACACCCAATCTTCTACAGCTTCCGCTCGGAACCTTGACGCACCATCCTCCTCCAGCTTAGCTTCGGGCACCTCTCAAGTTACCACTAGCCCGCCTGCCACCACCACCAACACTAGCACCACAGCCGCTTCACTTGATCTGTCAGAGGAGTTATTTACACATCAGTTGGAAGAAATGAGTGATGCGCAACCATTATTGCCAGAGGATGTAGATAGCAGGGATATGTCAGGCAGGCAGCATTACACACATGGACGTACGGTGTGATGATGATGATGTTGTACCTGCTGCTGCTTCCTTTGCTGAGTTGTCAGATACAAGTGAAGCGGTTGATGATGACGATGCGTCCGTAGATGTCACGTGGGTGCCCGCTAGAAGAGATGAAGAACAGGGGGAAAGTTCAGATGGGGAGACAGAGAGGAGGAGGAGACGAGTTGGAAGCAGGGGGAGGTCGTCGCAAGGAGCTAGTGGCACAGTCAGACAGCATGCAATGGCACCCGGGGTCAGACAGACAACACGCCAATCAACGCATGCTGTTGCCACCACCAGAATGCCGTCATTGCAGAGCTCAGCAGTGTGGCATTTTTTTTGTGTGTCTGCCTCTGACAACAGTGATGCCATTTGCAACCTGTGCCAAAAGAAACTGAGTCGTGGGAAGTCCAACACCCACCTAGGTACAACTGCTTTGTGAAGGCACATGATCGCACATCACAAACGCCTATGGGATCAACACATGAGTACAAGCAGCACACAAACTCAAAGCCGCCATCCTCCTCCTGGTCCAGCATCTTCAGCCACGTCAACCACTGCTGTCCTCCTTGCCCCCTCTCAACCATCCGCCACTCCGTCTCTCGCCTTGAGCAGTTCCTGCTCATTTGCCCACAGTCAGGTGTCTGTCAAGGACATGTTTGAGCGTAAGAAGCCAATGTCACAAAGTCACCCCCTTGCCCAGCATCTGACAGCTGACTTGTCTGAACTCTTAGCCCGACAGATTTTACCATACAAGCTGGTGGAGTCTGAGGCATTCCAAAAATTTGTAGCTATTGGGACACCGCAGTGGAAGGTACCCGGCCGAAATTTCTTTGCACAACAGGCAATCCCCAACCTGTACTCGATTGTGCAAAAGGAAGTAATGGCATGTCTGGCACACAGTGTTGGGGCAAGGGTCCATCTGACCACTGATACCTGGTCTGCAAAGCATGGTCAGGGCAGGTATATCACCTACACTGCGCATTGGGTAAACCTGCTGACGGCTGCCAAGCATGGAATGCGTGGCTCTGCAGAGGAGTTGGTGGCACCGCCATGACTTGCAGGCAGGCCTGCTGCCACCTCCTCTACTCCTCCTACTCCATCCTCTTCCATAACCTCCTCGGCTGAGTCCTCTTCTGCTGCTGCGTCTTGCTCCACATCAACGGCACCCCCCCCCCAGCTCCCCAGGTACTATTCCACATCCCGGATACGGCAGTGTCACGCTGTCTTGGGGTTGACTTGCCTGAAAGCAGAGAGTCACACCGGACCAGCACTCCTGTCCGCCCTGAATGCACAGGTGGATCAGTGGCTGACTCCACACCAACTGAAGATCGGCAAAGTGGTTTGTGACAATGGAAGAAATTTGTTGGCGGCATTGAATTTGTTCAAGTTGCCGTGCATGGCACATGTGTGTAATCTGATCGTACAACGCTTTGTGCATAAGTACCCAGGCTTACAGGACGTCCTGAAGCAGGCCAGGAAGGTGTGTGACCATTTCAGGCGTTCCTACATGGCCATGGCGCACTTTTCAGATATCCAGCGGCTAAACAACATGCCAGTGAGGTGCTTGATTTGCAACAGCCCGACACGTTGGAATTCAACACTCCTAATGTTCGACCGCCTGCTCCAACAAGAAAAAGCTGTTAACGACTATTTGTATGACCGGGGTGCTAGGACAGCCTCTGCGGAGCTGGGAAGTTTTTTGCCACATTACTGGACGCTCATGCGCAATGCCTGTAGGCTCATGCGTCCTTTTGAGGAGGTGACAAACCTAGTCAGTCGCACCGAAGGCACCATCAGCGACATCATACCATTTGTTTTCTTCCTGGAGCGTGCCCTGCGAAGAGTGCTGGATCAGGCCGTAGATGAGCGTGAAGAGGAAGAGTTGTGGTCACCATCACCACCAGAAACAGCCTTATCAGCATCGCTTGCTGGACCTGCGGCAACGCTGGAAGAGGATTGTGAGGAAGAGGAGTCAGAGGAGGAATGTGGCTTTGAGGAGGAGGAGGAAGGCCAACCACAACAGGCATCCCAGGGTGCTCGTTGTCACCTATCTGGTACCCGTGGTGTTGTACGTGGCTGGGGGGAAGAACATACCTTCAGTGAGATCACTATGGACGAGGAACGGGACATGAGTAGCTCGGCATCCAACCTTGTGCAAATGGGGTCTTTCATGCTGTCGTGCCTGTTGAGGGACCCTCGTATAAAAAGGCTGAAGGAGAACGACCTGTACTGGGTGTTCACGCTACTAGACCCCCGGTATAAGCATAAAGTGCCTGAAATGTTACCGAATTACCGCAAGTCGGAAAGGATGCAGCAGTTCCACAATAAATTAAAAAGTATGCTTTACACAGCGTATAAGGGTGATGTCACAGCACAACCGGAATCTAACAGGGGAAGAGGTGGAAGTAATCCTCCTCCTCCCACGACCACGCCGGCAAGGACAGGACACTTTACAGACTTGTTGTTGATGGAGGACATGCGCAGCTTTTTAAGTCCTACACATCGCGCAGCCTTTCGGGGTCCACCCTCAGAGAATGACTCGACCGACAGGTAGCAGACTACCTCGCCTTAACTGCAGATATCGATACTCTGAGGAGCGATGAACCCCTTGACTACTGGGTGTGAAGGCTTGACCTGTGGCCTGAGCTATCCCAATTTGCGATAGAACTTCTGGCCTGCCCCGCTTCAAGTGTCCAGTCAGAAAGGACCTTCAGTGCAGCAGGAGGTATTGTCACTGAGAAGAGAAGTCACCTAGGTCAAAAAAGTCTAGATTACCTCACCTTTATTAAGATGAATTAGGGATGGATCCCGAAGGGACTGACAGTGGGCGATACATTCGACTAAAAAAGGCCTGATGGGGGGACGTAACAGGGATTAAACTGATAAGAATAGTACTACTTAACACACCACTCCTATCTGGTGGCACATTAGATTACACGCGCAGTGCCCCAAATTTGAAGTAGGAGGACCGACCAAGCATCTTTTTCCATCTCCCAGTTCCTAAAATCGATGCCATATACACGTCCCCTGATAGGGGACGTAACAGGGATTAAACTGATAAGAATAGTACTACTTAACACACCTTATAATAACGCAGAGAGAGGCAACGTAGAGAGAGGAGTCTGAAGAAGAGGAGTCAGAGGAGGAAGGTGGCTTTGAGGAGGTGGAAGACCAAACACAGCAGGCGTCCCAGGGGGCTTGTTGTCACCTTTCGGGGACCCTTGGTGTTGTACGTGGCTGGGTGGAGGAAGAAACCTTCAATGACATCAGTGAGGACAAGGAACAGGACATGGCTAGCTTGGTATCCAACCTTATGCAAATGGGGAGTTTGCGGTTGTGCAAATGGACTGTTTGCGGTGCGTTAAACGGGGAGTTTGGTCTGTCACTGTGAAGCGGGCATAACCCTTACACTACCTGATCGATACAACATCAGGTAGTTGCAAGTTAAATACCTGATGTTTTAAAGCACGTTATTCCAAACAATTTAGGAATGTTAGGTGATTTATGCCCTTTATGAATTAAAACCAGACTCTGCATCAACTGTGTAATTTTCCATGCGAGTTTTGCCATGGATCCCCCTCCGGCATGCCACAGTCCAGGTGTTAGTCCCCTTGAAACAACTTTTCCATCAATATTGTGGCCAGAAAGAGTCCCTGTGGGTTTTAAATTTCGCCTGCCTATTCAAGTCTATGGCGGTTCGCGAACATTTGCGGAAATTCGCGTTCGCAAACGGAAAATTGTATGTTCGCGACATCTCTAGTCTTTAATATTTTCGTAATCACACGATATGTATTGTACTGTTCATGCACTGGTAATCAATTTAATACGCTTCTCTATGTATGAATTAACAAGATATGAATAAAATATTTTTGAAACAAACATGAGTGGTAAGGGCACCAGGAATGCAAAAAACAACAACATATAACTAGCATCAGGAAACAGGTATACATTGAAAGCACTAAATGTTTGATTGTGAATAGAAATATAAGGGGAGTATTTCGCTTTGCATACACTTTGGTCTTCACCTACAAGACTAAAACAAAATTGCCTTTTCATTAAACATGATTTTAACTTGCCTCTAGCTATAGTTTTAATAGCAAATGCAATAATATAAAATGTATAATCTGTTTTATTACTATCAAACTGTGTAACTAATATAGCATTGTTGCTAAGAGAAAAATAGATTTTTATTGTGTTTGCAGAGTCTCTACTTTATGACATCACTATACGGCTTGGTTTTCATATTAACTACTTTCACATGGAAATGTGTAACTTATATGTCAACCCACAAGATGATGTCATAAATAAAAAATACCACAGATTAAAAACACATTTTTCTTTTAATGTTAAATACCTGCCAACACAATGTAAAGATTATGTTTGATATTTGTTTCTCTACATTCTTCCAGTAGAAACAATATTTAGATAACGTAGACCCTTTAAGTGGTATATCAATATTATGGGCATAAACTAAAACTATATTAAATAAAATGTATTTTAGTTATTTGTTAAAAAAAAATCAACAAGAAAGAATAGATGTTCACTTCCCTGGCATATTACATTTCAGCTCTTCCTTCTGTGAGTCATGACCTGCTCCAATATATAAAACATATTACTCATTTTACCGGAGCCTGAGCTGCTATATCTTCGATAGATGGCCTAGCCTTAAAGCATTGAAATAAACATTTATTTCATGTTGAGGCTAGTAGTGAATTGACCCTTATGATGTTTATTTCTTTGTGTATGACATTTTTCCACTGGAGAGAACTAAACATTGTCTCTTATTAATAAATTATATTTGAGAGTTCCCAGACTGCTGGGGATCTTCACGTTTAAAAAAAGTCAAGAGCCAGCAAACCCCTTTCTACCAGAATGAAATTAATTAAAACTACATGATATCTTTTTGAAGCTTTGTCAATATCTTGTAGAAAGTGACTATTCTCAACTGTCACTATGAAAAATTAGGTAAATATTTATAAATACATGATAAATGTCTGGAAGGAAATTGTTTTCCACAATGTATATTTATTGATTTTAAAAAGTCCATACAGACAATTATCCTAAATTATATACATAAAATGATTTATCATGATAAACAATTTTAAAGCAATTCCTAGATTCTTAAAAAAAATATTAATCAGTGTCTTGAAAATACAGGAAAAAATGAATAATTGTACCAAGAAAAATATGTATATACAGAACACTACAGTAAATGACGGTAATTTACATTCTATACAGCTTATATACTTTTTCAAATAATTCATTTTTTTCATGGTAGATTTCCCCAAGGAAACATCCTTTAAACTATATGTTGCATTTTTATTATTGTACCCAAAATGCATAATTTTACACTTGTCTACATTGAATCTCATTTGCAGTTTAATCTGTCCAATTACCAAATTTGTCCAAATCCTCTTGCAGCGGAGATCAGACTATATGATCCTTTTTAATTTTGTGTCACCGTCAAATATTGAGACATGGTTGCCTATGCCCAGTGGGAGATCTTTAATAAAAAAATTAAAAAGAAGAGGACTCAGGACAGAACCCTGACAGGACGACTTCCATTTGCATTCTATTTTTCAACCAATTTTCAATCCACATACATTTGGCCCTAAGTCTATTTCAGTCAATTTGTAGAGTAACCTTTCATGTGGAACTGTATCATATGCCTTAGCAAAGTCTAAATATATCACATTTACTGCAGCACCCATATCTAGATTTTAATCACTTCATAGAATGTAATTAAGCTAGTTTAACAAGATCTGTCTTTCACAAAGCCATGTTGGTTCCTGCTAATGAAATTTCTGTTCACTGTAAAATCTTGAATATATTTCCTTTCCTGGGCAAACACTTTCCACATAGGTGTGTAATTGCCTGGCTGGGATTTTGATCCCTTTTTAAATATGGGCATGACATAGGCTTTACGCCAATCGGTGGGCACCATGCCTGAAATAAAAGAATCCATGAAAATCAAAATAATAATTGGAACTCTCCTTTACACATTCTGTTGATACATTCTTATATTATTAATCTGTTTGTTGTTTACTTTGGGACAATTAGAATCATTTTCCTAGTAACTTGGTCCAAAATATCTTCCTTATAGAACAAACAAAGTTACGTTTTTGATTATAATAATTTGCTTGATTACCATCTATTGATTACAATTTCCTTTAGAAGGAATACCACTTTTATTATAAGGTGCTGTGTCCAAGAAAGAATTGGTTGACAAATTCCTATCCCTCTTTTATAGTTAAATATTTGTTGAGTGAATAATACTAATATTCGTGTTATACTAACCTTGATGTTTAATAATTCTGTGATAGTTTTGGCTACATAATACAAAATTATAACAATGCCCTGCTATCACTATCTCTACTCTTTTCCATGTAGGCCCTTGGTTTCTTTTTTAATGGGTTTGGAGACACTTTCTTTTCACCTGTACCCATGGCCTATACTACTTTTGTATACATTTTATTTTTTGCTTTAATTTTGCTTCATTTCAGAAGTCATAATCCAAGTTTTTATCCCTAATTTTTGTAAACTGTATTTTTCCTAGTTTGTCCCCTGGGCATCAATCCAAGTAATCAATTTTATTTTTCCAGAATATTCTGCTGACAATCTCTATTATGGATACATTATACATACCGTAGACAAAGTTATGTTTACGATTAAACCTAATGTATATGAGCTTCTGGAAATTGATTATAAAATTTTCCTTGTAAATTTTATATTTCTGTCATGCTTTGATTACTCTTGTGTGGATATTGTTGTAGGCCTTTCAGTTAAAACTGGATTTGACAAAACAAATAATACAGTCAATAAAAATATTAATTTGTTATGGTATTAAAAATACTGTCACACAATGTGAGGGGCCTTAAGACTCCGCTTAAAAGAAGATTAATAACCAAAGAAGCTAGAACTCAAAAAGCAGACATACTTTGCATTCAAGAGACTCACTTTAACTATAACAATTATCACAATATTATGAAAAATAATTTTCCATTGCAACACCACTCTCATACAAGACCAAATTGAGGAGAGTATCTATCTTTTTTAATTAAAAAAAAAAGTCCTGTTCCACTGATAAGATCATAGTTGATGAAAGTGGGAGGTTTATCACCTGGGTTGGGAAACTAAATAATGTCACTTATACCATAGTAAATGTTTACTTTCCAAATTCTAATTAGTTCAAATATTTGAGAATAAGATAATGAAAATTGTCATAGGAAAATTGATAATATGTGGCGACACAAATTTTGTACTGGATCAAAAAATAGATATAATTCGTTCCAGCTCAGTTGATGGAATCAGAACTAACAGGCTGGCCACAGGCTCTACCTATACACATTCTTTGGTGTGATCTGAATGATTTGAAAACTAAATTTGACTTTGATTGGAGAGACTCATTCATTGATTACCTTGGTATAAAACTATGCAAAAATTTAAACATATGTACACATTTATTCTTAAAATATCTTGTCCAATATTACAAAAGGAAATGGAAAACTAGAAGAAGTTGTAACTTTCCTGGTTAGGTAAAATTACATCTATTAAAATAAACATCTTACCTAAAATACTATACTACTTGAGAACTGTAAAAACAGTTCGGTCTCCTCTAATTAAGTTTATATGGGGAAATAAGATGAGCAGAATTACATTTTCACTATTGCAAAATCTCATGTCTCGTGGAGGTTTAGGGATACTTGATTTTTTAAATATTAACCAGTTACTAATGCTGCTACAGCACTTAAGTTTGGCCTACAAAGTCAGATTCCATGCTGGCTTGAGATGGAAAATGATAGGATGTCACCATATTCTATTAAAAAAGTACTGTGGCTTCCAATGACTGGGGGACCCAGAATAACTGAGATGTTTCCCACCACTAAAATTACAATCAAAGCTTTGGATACTGTGTTTAAAGTAGTCGGCCCTTCCTCTGGGTGGTCGCGAGTAATGCCGCTGTCTGTATTAAAACTAGATTTTCCTGATTTAAATTTGAATAATTGGCACACTTAATCAATTCAAACTTTAAATGACTTTTTCTTAGGTAATTCTTTAATGTCTTTTAAGAAATGTCAAGATAAATTCAGCCTAGAAGATAATATGCAATTAGAACACAAATTAATTATTAATAAAATAAATACAGTATTTATTTTTATATAGATACATTTTCCATTCAAAATTTAGATCAAATTATACAGAAAATGCATTATCTGATCTGAAAAAAAACATACTTACATAATCCTAATAAATGCTGTACTATATCTCATGGTCACTCTTATCTAATGCCCACACCTAAATTAAAAGATGATTACATGATTGCATGGGAAAAAGAAATTGGAGCTTGTTACGACCTGGAAAAATGGCATAAACTTTTACCAGCTCTTAAAGGAATTACACAGTGCTCCAATAATTGGGAAAACCATTTCAAAATAATTTATAGATGGCATTTACCCCCCTATAGGTTGAATAAAATGAACTCAAGATATTCAGACAAATGTTGGAGAAACTGTGGAATTATTGGCTAGCTTTCACATGTTTTTTGGTATTGTCCTAAACTCCTGCCACAACTTTGGCAGGAAATACATAAATTAATCCAAAAAGTAAATTCTAATATTCCTGTACTAACTTCAGAATTGGCTTTATTCAAATTCTTCCCTGATACTATTGAAAAAAAATGATAAAATTATAATTGGACATATCCATCTAGCTGCTACTATAGTCATCCCCAGATACTGGAGGTCACCAACAATCCCTACTATTAAAGAAGTTTTTAATTATATACTAGAAAATAAGGGGTACAAACTGGCTCTCAGACAACCTTTTTTGCACTTAGATAACCTTGGACACTACGGGGATGAATGGGAAACAAAGATTACAAGAGAATATAGGTTTTGATTTCTTGTATAAAGTATTTGAAAAATAGTTTGACAACAAAAAATTATATTCTATTATGTGATTATCAGAACGAGATAGTGTTGAGTCATGTTATATATACTAGAATTGGTTATAGTCATTAGAATTTAATTTGAAGAAAAAAAAGCTATTGTGGATGGGTGTATTCCCTTTCCCCCTTTTTTTTTGCCCCCTCCCAATTTTAAATTTTTTGTTTTATTTTTTAACATTGTAATTTAATTGCATAATTTTTATACCAATATGTTATCACAAGGAAAACTGACTATAAAGTGCCTGATCAATACTTTCATTATTGATTTAAATCTGGACTGGATACATCGATATTTACTCTTTTTATGTATAACATTTTTGATATTTTCTCTTTCGTTGTAAAAGTTATTGTTATTGTAAAAATATCTCTTTAATAAAATACATTTGAAAAAAATGTAAAACCTTGTACACGCAGTATGTTAATAATATAAACATTTAAAATCTTAATTATAAAACAGAAAACGTCTGTTTTATAATTAAGAAATGTCTGAAGCACTCAAAACTCTAGAACTATTTTATATTAGCCCACCGCAATAGTCAACATCTATGGAATTTTTTAAATCAGCTTCCTAAACAAGTAAATTATAAAAAAAATAATGTCATGTTCCTTGTCATTAATAAAGGTTACAAGAGAAAATGATAACAACTCACAGAGACCTTCAATTGAAAAGTGGGAATCATATTTGTATGTTCAGATTGGGATGGAAGAATGGTATAATTCATTGGTAAGGTGCTACAAGGCAGTTCACTGCCTCAATTTGAATGTGTTGCGATTTAATTTGTCTGCCCGATGGTACTTGAATTGATACTTCTCATAAGGGATTTTGACTTGGGCATGTGTGAAGTTGGGAAGGTAAATTATTTAGAAGGGAACTAATGAGTGATATTTTTAAAAGGTTGTAAAACCTTTGTGCCTTGTTACATTCATTTGTATGTTTTAGTTCTTACTTTTGTTTAATATTTATGTATAAAGAAAGTATATAAGAATATATCATGAGAAATGTATGTATTTAGTGTTTTTCAATTTTTTTCTTTATTTAATACAAAATTACAAAAAGATAGTCCATCTACTACTCCCATATTACACATAACTTCAAATATACAAAAATGACATAAACATGTCTCAAATGTTTCCATGTAAAACATTACCCCAGAGACAAGAGAGGGAAAGAGAGAGAACAGTTCATACATTTTTATTTTTGACATTCTGGAGACCCCAAACTCCTAGCTACAACAACCCTCAAATTTCTGGGTATTGTATTTTACATTTTGTAGATAGTTCTGAGATACAATGTCTCTTTCCATATGGCACTGTACCCTAATCTGATTAAGCAATTTTTGCTTTGTAGCTACCAGTGGAGATCTCCATTATCTTGTTATAGTTAACTTAGCTGCAAGTAATATATGAATTACTATCGGTCTGAGCTCTTTCCTGATTTGATTCAATCCTAGGTGTAACAGAGCCATGCCTGGTTGTATTGGGGACTGAACTCCAAGAACCTCTCTAATTAACTCTCATACTTTTTCCCACAGATCTCTAACACCTTCACATTGCCAAAATACATGTAGCATGTTTCCACCAGGCTTTCCACATCTCCAGCAATTATCTGTTTGGGATGTCGAGATCCTGGCTAGCCCACTAGGAACCAGGTAGCATCTATTACTAATTTTGTACAGGGTTTCTCTCAGATTTAAACAGTGTACAATTTTGTATGTATAAGATAGGGTCTCATTCAACTCTTTCTTAAAAATAGAGATTAGAAGATCTTTTTCCCATTTTTCCAGTGCTTTAATCCAAATATTATAATTTGAAGTGGTGATCACTTTTAGGCACTTTGATACCAAGTGCTTTGAACTGGGTTCTTCTAGAAGTCTCTCTAACAACTATAGTTCACCCGTATTTTGTTTCAGTCCCTGGGTTTGTAAGTCGTGTTTCACTCTCAGAAAATTGAATACCTTGTTGCTCTCAACCCAAAATTCTACCATCAATCTAGAGAATTATTTAACATTATCTCCTTCCCATAGGTCTTTTATATGTTTTATTCCCTTTCCATCGATTATTTCCCTTTTCTATAATCGATTTTTATATCTTGTATATTGCTTACAATGGCTTGTAAGGGTTGCTTTCAATAGGTTCTGCTGTATTTTTAATTTTCTCTTAGTTTTAGTCCAAGCCAGCAATATATTGCTTAAAACCAGAGATCTTAGGCCTTCATTAAATTCTTTCTGTCCTATCTTTCCCGTAATCCAGACAATTCCTTCTATTAAGGTGCTACCGGTTATATCTCTTTCAGTCTTAGACCATTTTTTCTGATTCAGCACTTTCCCTTTGTGCGATTATTGCGTGGGCAAACATATTAGCCCAGGGGCGTCACTAGGGTTGGTGTCACCCGGTGCGGAAACTCATGGTGTCACCCCCCTGGATTTCCTCCATATAATGCCAAACAGATTCCTTTGTAATGCCAGTTAGATGGCCTATTAACTATGCCACACACAGGAGCACATAACTATGCCACACACCAGAGCCTCATAAGTTATGCCACACCAGAGCCCCACTATTTATGCCTCACCTCTGCTCAATTAATTATGCCACACACACACAGGTGCCCCATAATTATGCCACACACACACAGGTGCCCCAAAATTATGCCACACAAAAGAGTCCCTTAATTACGCCACACAAAAGAGTCCCTTAATTATGCCACATATGGGGCCCAATAAATATGCCACACACAAGTGCCCCATAATTATGCACACATGAAACCGCCATTAATTATGCAACACACAGAGCCCCACGAGGTGACACTCTTACAATTATATATACCAGTAATATTGTGCCATTCAGATCCCAGTAGTATTGTCCCACTCAGAGCCCAGTAATATTGGGCCACTCAGAGCCCAGTAATAGTGTGCCAGTCAGATACCAGGAATATTGTGCCATTCAGAGCCCAATAGTATTGTCCCACTCAGAGCCCAGGAATATTGTGCCAATCAGAGCCCAAAAATATTGTGCCACTCAGAGCCCAGTAATTTTGTGCCAGTCAGATACAAGGAATATAATGCCAGTCAGAGCCCAGTAATAGTGTGCCAGTCAGAACCCAGTAATATTGTGCCAGTCAGAGCCCATTAATATTGTGCCAGTCAGAGCCCAGTAATATTGTGCCAGTCAGATACCAGTAATATAGTGCCAGTCAGATACCAGTAATATTATGCCAGCCAGAGCCCAGTAATATAGTGCCAGTCAGAGCCCAGGAATATAGTGCCAGTCAGAGCCAAGGAATATTGTGCCAGTCAGAGCCCAGGAATATTGTGCCAGTCAGAGCCCAGGAATAGTGTGCCAGCCAGAGCCCATGAATATTATGCCAGTCAGAGCCCAGGAATATTATGCCAGTCAGATACCAGGAATAGTGTGCCAGTCAGAACCCAGGAATAGTGTGCCAGTCAGAGCCCAGGAATATTATGCCAGTCAGAGCCCAGTCAGATGCCCAGTAATATAGTGCCAGCCAGAGCCCAGTAATATAGTGCCACTCAGAGCCCAGGAATATTATGCCAGCCAGAGCCCAGTAATATAGTGCCAGCCAGAGCCCAGTAATATAGTGCCAGCCAGATGCCCAGTAATATAGTGCCAGCCAGAGCCCAGTAATATAGTGCCATTCAGATGCCCAGTAATATAGTGCCAGCCAGATGCCCAGTAATATAGTGCCAGTCAGAGTCCAGTAATATAGTGCCAGCAAGAGCCCAGTAATATAGTGCCAGTCAGAGCCCAGTAATATAGTGCCAGCCAGATGCCCAGTAATATAGTGAAAGTCAGAGACCAGTAATATAGTGCCAGCCAGATGCCCAGTAATATAGTGCCAGCCAGAGCCCAGTAATATAGTGCCAGCCAGATGCCCAGTAATATTGTGCAAGTCAGATGCCTGTAATATTGTGCCAGCCAGAGCCCAGTAATATAGTGCCAGCCAGATGCCCAGTAATATTGTGCAAGTCAGATGCCTGTAATATTGTGCCAGCCAGAGCCCAGTAATATAGTGCCAGCCAGATGCCCAGTAATATTGTGCCAGACAGAGCCCAGTCATATAGTGCCAGCCAGATGCCCAGTAATATAGTGCCAGCCAGAGCCCAGTAATATAGTGCCACTCAGAGCCCAGGAATATTATGCCAGCCAGAGCCCAGTAATATAGTGCCAGCCAGAGCCCAGTAATATAGTACCAGCCAGATGCCAAGTAATATAGTCCCAGCCAGAGCCCAGTAATATAGTGCCATTCAGATGCCCAGTAATATAGTGCCAGCCAGATGCCCTGTAATATAGTGCCAGTCAGAGTCCAGTAATATAGTGCCAGCCAGAGCCCAGTAATATAGTGCCAGTCAGAGCCCAGTAATATGGTGCCAGCCAGATGCCCAGTAATATAGTGAAAGTCAGAGCCCAGTAATATAGGGCCAGCCAGATGCCCAGTAATATAGTGCCAGCCAGAGCCCAGTAATATAGTGCCAGCCAGATGCCCAGTAATATTGTGCAAGTCAGATGCCTGTAATATTGTGCCAGCCAGAGCCCAGTAATATAGTGCCAGCCAGATGCCCAGTAATATTGTGCAAGTCAGATGCCTGTAATATTGTGCCAGCCAGAGCCCAGTAATATAGTGCCAGCCAGCTGCCCAGTAATATTGTGCCAGACAGATGCCTGTAATATTGTGCCAACCAGAGCCCAGTAATATAGTGCCAGCCAGATGCCCAGTAATATAGTTCCAGCCAGAGCCCAGTAATATAGTGCCAGCCAGAGCCCAGTAATATAGTGCCAGCCAGATGCCCAGTAATATAGTGCCTGCCAGAGCCCAGTAATATTGTGCCACTCAGAGCCCAGGAATATTATGCCAGCCAGAGCCCAGTAATATAGTGCCAGCCAGAGCCCAGTAATATAGTGCCAGCCAGAGCCCAGTAATATAGTGCCACTCAGAGCCCAGGAATATTATGCCAGCCAGAGCCCAGTAATATAGTGCCAGCCAGAGCCCAGTAATATAGTGCCAGTCAGATGCCTGTAATATTGTGCCAGCCAGAGCCCAGTAATATATTGCCAGCCAGATGCCCAGTAATATTGTGCCAGACAGATGCCTGTAATATTGTGCCAGCCAGAGCCCAGTAATATAGTGCCAGCCAGATGCCCAGTAATATAGTTCCAGCCACAGCCCAGTAATATAGTGCCAGCCAGAGCCCAGTAATATAGTGCCAGCCAGATGCCCAGTAATATAGTGCCAGCCAGAGCCCAGTAATATTGTGCCACTCAGAGTCCAGGAATATTATGCCAGACAGAGCCCAGTAATATAGTGCCAGCCAGATGCCCAGTAATATTGTGCCAGACAGATGCCTGTAATATTGTGCCAGCCAGAGCCCAGTAATATAGTGCCAGCCAGATGCCCAGTAATATAGTTCCAGCCAGAGCCCAGTAATATAGTGCCAGCCAGAGCCCAGTAATATTGTGCCACTTAGAGCCCAGGAATATTATGCCAGCCAGAGCCCAGTAATATAGTGCCAGCCAGAGCCCAGTAATATAGTGCCACTCAGAGCCCAGGAATATTATGCCAGCCAGAGCCCAGTAATATAGTGCCAGCCAGAGCCCAGTAATATAGTGCCAGCCAGATGCCCAGTAATATAGTGCCAGCCAGAGCCCAGTAATATTGTGCCACTCAGAGCCCAGAAATATTATGCCAGCCAGAGCCCAGTAATATAGTGCCAGCCAGAGCCCAGTAATATAGTGCCAGCCAGATGCCCAGTAATATAGTGCCAGCCAGAGCCCAGTAATATAGTGCCAGCCAGATGCCCAGTAATATAGTGCCAGTCAGATGCCCAGTAATATAGTGCCAGCCAGATGCCCAGTAATATAGTGCCAGTCAGAGCCCAGTAATATAGTGCCAGCCAGAGCCCAGTAATATAGTGCCAGTAAGAGCCCTGTAATATAGTGCCAGCCAGATGCCCAGTAATATAGTGAAAGTCAGAGCCCAGTAATATAGTGCCAGCCAGATGCCCAGTAATATAGTGCCAGCCAGAGCCCAGTAATATAGTGCCAGCCAGATGCCCAGTAATATTGTGCCAGTCAGATGCCTGTAATATTGTGCCAGCCAGAGCCCAGTAATATAGTGCCAGCCAGATGCCTGTAATATTGTGCCAGCCAGACCCCAGTAATATAGTGCCAGCCAGATGCCCAGTAATATTGTGCCAGACAGATGCCTGTAATATTGTGCCAGCCAGAGCCCAGTAATATAGTGCCAGCCAGATGCCCAGTAATATAGTTCCAGCCAGAGCCCAGTAACATAGTGCCAGCCAGAGCCCAGTAATATAGTGCCAGCCAGATGCCCAGTAATATAGTGCCAGCCAGAGCCCAGTAATATAGTGCCACTCAGAGCGCAGGAATATTATGCCAGCCAGAGCCCAGTAATATAGTGCCAGCCAGAGCCCAGTAATATAGTGCCAGCCAGATGCCCAGTAATATAGTGCCATCCAGAGCCCAGTAATATAGTGCCAGTCAGATGCCCAGTAATATAGTGCCAGCCAGAGCCCAGTAATATAGTACCAGTCAGAGCCCAGTAATATAGTACCAGCCAGATGCCCAGTAATATTGTGCCAGTCAGATGCCTGTAATATTGTGCCAGCCAGAGCCCAGTAATATAGTGCCAGCCAGATGCCTGTAATATTGTGCCAGCCAGAGCCCAGTAATATAGTGCCAGCCAGATGCCCAGTAATATTGTGCCAGTCATATGCCTGTAATATTGTGCCAGCCAGAGCCCAGTAATATATTGCCAGCCAGATGCCCAGTAATATTGTGCCAGACAGATGCCTGTAATATTGTGCCAGCCAGAGCCCAGTAATATAGTTCCAGCCAGAACCCAGTAATATAGTGCCAGCCAGAGCCCAGTAATATAGTGCCAGCCAGAGCCCAGTAATATTGTGCCACTCAGAGCCCAGGAATATTATGCCAGCCAGAGCCCAGTAATATAGTGCCAGCCAGAGCCCAGTAATATAGTGCCAACCAGATGCCCAGTAATATAGTGCCAGCCAGAGCCCAGTAATATAGTGCCAGCCAGATGCCCAGTAATATAGTGCCATCCAGAGCCCAGTAATATAGTGCCAGTCAGATGCCCAGTAATATAGTGCCAGCCAGAGCCCAGTAATATAGTACCAGTCAGAGCCCAGTAATATAGTACCAGCCAGATGCCCAGTAATATTGTGCCAGTCAGATGCCTGTAATATTG
This sequence comes from Pelodytes ibericus, assembly GCA_036172795.1. Classification (NCBI taxonomy): domain Eukaryota; kingdom Metazoa; phylum Chordata; class Amphibia; order Anura; family Pelodytidae; genus Pelodytes; species Pelodytes ibericus. The sequence goes on along the minus strand of CM069863.1, from coordinate 108,256,028 downwards.
TGCCAGCCAGAGCCCAGTAATATAGTTCAAGCCAGAGCCCAGTAATATAGTGCCAGCCAGAGCCCAGTAATATAGTGCCAGCCAGATGCCCAGTAATATAGTGCCTGCCAGAGCCCAGTAATATTGTGCCACTCAGAGCCCAGGAATATTATGCCAGCCAGAGCCCAGTAATATAGTGCCAGCCAGAGCCCAGTAATATAGTGCCAGCCAGAGCCCAGTAATATAGTGCCACTCAGAGCCCAGGAATATTATGCCAGCCAGAGCCCAGTAATATAGTGCCAGCCAGAGCCCAGTAATATAGTGCCAGTCAGATGCCTGTAATATTGTGCCAGCCAGAGCCCAGTAATATATTGCCAGCCAGATGCCCAGTAATATTGTGCCAGACAGATGCCTGTAATATTGTGCCAGCCAGAGCCCAGTAAAATAGTGCCAGCCAGATGCCCAGTAATATAGTTCCAGCCACAGCCCAGTAATATAGTGCCAGCCAGAGCCCAGTAATATAGTGCCAGCCAGATGCCCAGTAATATAGTGCCAGCCAGAGCCCAGTAATATTGTGCCACTCAGAGTCCAGGAATATTATGCCAGACAGAGCACAGTAATATAGTGCCAGCCAGATGCCCAGTAATATTGTGCCAGACAGATGCCTGTAATATTGTGCCAGCCAGAGCCCAGTAATATAGTGCCAGCCAGATGCCCAGTAATATAGTTCCAGCCAGAGCCCAGTAATATAGTGCCAGCCAGAGCCCAGTAATATTGTGCCACTTAGAGCCCAGGAATATTATGCCAGCCAGAGCCCAGTAATATAGTGCCAGCCAGAGCCCAGTAATATAGTGCCACTCAGAGCCCAGGAATATTATGCCAGCCAGAGCCCAGTAATATAGTGCCAGCCAGAGCCCAGTAATATAGTGCCAGCCAGATGCCCAGTAATATAGTGCCAGCCAGAGCCCAGTAATATTGTGCCACTCAGAGCCCAGAAATATTATGCCAGCCAGAGCCCAGTAATATAGTGCCAGCCAGAGCCCAGTAATATAGTGCCAGCCAGATGCCCAGTAATATAGTGCCAGCCAGAGCCCAGTAATATAGTGCCAGCCAGATGCCCAGTAATATAGTGCCAGTCAGATGCCCAGTAATATAGTGCCAGCCAGATGCCCAGTAATATAGTGCCAGTCAGAGCCCAGTAATATAGTGCCAGCCAGAGCCCAGTAATATAGTGCCAGTAAGAGCCCTGTAATATAGTGCCAGCCAGATGCCCAGTAATATAGTGAAAGTCAGAGCCCAGTAATATAGTGCCAGCCAGATGCCCAGTAATATAGTGCCAGCCAGAGCCCAGTAATATAGTGCCAGCCAGATGCCCAGTAATATTGTGCCAGTCAGATGCCTGTAATATTGTGCCAGCCAGAGCCCAGTAATATAGTGCCAGCCAGATGCCTGTAATATTGTGCCAGCCAGACCCCAGTAATATAGTGCCAGCCAGATGCCCAGTAATATTGTGCCAGACAGATGCCTGTAATATTGTGCCAGCCAGAGCCCAGTAATATAGTGCCAGCCAGATGCCCAGTAATATAGTTCCAGCCAGAGCCCAGTAACATAGTGCCAGCCAGAGCCCAGTAATATAGTGCCAGCCAGATGCCCAGTAATATAGTGCCAGCCAGAGCCCAGTAATATAGTGCCACTCAGAGCGCAGGAATATTATGCCAGCCAGAGCCCAGTAATATAGTGCCAGCCAGAGCCCAGTAATATAGTGCCAGCCAGATGCCCAGTAATATAGTGCCATCCAGAGCCCAGTAATATAGTGCCAGTCAGATGCCCAGTAATATAGTGCCAGCCAGAGCCCAGTAATATAGTACCAGTCAGAGCCCAGTAATATAGTACCAGCCAGATGCCCAGTAATATTGTGCCAGTCAGATGCCTGTAATATTGTGCCAGCCAGAGCCCAGTAATATAGTGCCAGCCAGATGCCTGTAATATTGTGCCAGCCAGAGCCCAGTAATATAGTGCCAGCCAGATGCCCAGTAATATTGTGCCAGTCATATGCCTGTAATATTGTGCCAGCCAGAGCCCAGTAATATATTGCCAGCCAGATGCCCAGTAATATTGTGCCAGACAGATGCCTGTAATATTGTGCCAGCCAGAGCCCAGTAATATAGTTCCAGCCAGAACCCAGTAATATAGTGCCAGCCAGAGCCCAGTAATATAGTGCCAGCCAGAGCCCAGTAATATTGTGCCACTCAGAGCCCAGGAATATTATGCCAGCCAGAGCCCAGTAATATAGTGCCAGCCAGAGCCCAGTAATATAGTGCCAACCAGATGCCCAGTAATATAGTGCCAGCCAGAGCCCAGTAATATAGTGCCAGCCAGATGCCCAGTAATATAGTGCCAATCAGATGCCCAGTAATATAGTGCCAGCCAGATGCCCAGTAATATAGTGCCAGCCAGATGCCCAGTAATATTGTGCCAGTCAGATGCCTGTAATATTGTGCCAGCCAGAGCCCAGTAATATAGTGCCAGACAGATGCCTGTAATATTGTGCCAGCCAGAGCCCAGTAATATAGTGCCAGCCAGAGCCCAGTAATATAGTGCCAGTCAGATGCCTGTAATATTGTGCCAGCCAGAGCCCAGCAATATAGTGCCAGTCAGATGCCTATAATATTGTGCCAGCAAGAGCCCAGTAATATAGTGCCAGACAGATGCCTGTAATATTGTGCCAGCCAGAGCCCAGTAATATAGTGCCAGACAGATGCCTGTAATATTGTGCCAGCCAGAGCCCAGTAATATAGTGCCAATCAGATGCCCAGTAATATAGTGCCAGCCAGATGCCCAGTAATATAGTGCCAGTCAGAGCCCAGTAATATAGTGCCAGCCAGATGCCCAGTAATATTGTGCCAGTCAGATGCCTGTAATATTGTGCCAGCCAGAGCCCAGTAATATAGTGCCAGTCAGATGCCTATAATATTGTGCCAGCAAGAGCCCAGTAATATAGTGCCAGCCAGATGCCCAGTAATATAGTGCCAGCCAGAGCCCAGTAAAATAGTGCCAGTCAGAGCCCTGCTCGTTTTAAACCCCCCTCCTCCCCCCCTTCCCCATCACTTACCTAATGGCTGCTCTGTGCTCCCGGACGGACGCCTCCTCCGTGCAGTCTTCCCTCTTGCACGGAGGATTGAAACACATTCACCGGATGTGACTTAACGTCACATCTGGTTGCTGTGATTTTTTTTTTTATTTTTTTCCGGCGGCCGCTTCCAGCGGATGCGGCTGCCAGAAAAAAAGTTAAGCAGCGCGATGCGGGGGGTTTCCGGCAGCATGGGTATCATCCCCGCTGGAGGTGTCACCCGGTGCGGTCCGCCACTGTATTAGCCTCATATTCTTCAATAATTTTAGGTATCCCCAAACCTCCCGCTTCCAATTTGAGTGATGATAATCTCTGAAATCCCTGACCAAATGAATTTACTAAAGGAGTTTTGAGCCATTTTTAACCCCTTAAGGACAGAGCCTTTGAAACATTTTTGTCCATTCTGGACAATGGCTATTTTAACATTGCTGTGCTGTTTGTGTTTAGCTGTAATTTTCTTCTTTGTCGTTTGCTGTACCCACACAAATTATTTATTGTTTTTTATCAGGACAAGAAGGGCTTTCTGTGGATGCCATCATTTTGATCATATCCTATAATAAAAAAGAAAATATGGTAAAAAAAAAATGTATTTCCTGACTTTTTTTTTAAACATCTTCTCTTCATCGACAAAAGCGAACAAAAACAACCTGCTAAATAGATTCTACTATGTCTCCTGAGTACAGGGATACCACCCATGCATAGGTTTGTTGGGTTGTTTGGGCGCTAAAAGGCCACATCTGGGAGGTGCAGTTTTTGGTTTTCCAACTTGAAATTTTGACATGGAGACAGATTGCACGCATGTCCCATTTGGGACATATTTGAAGCTAGCCAGTGTATTTTACGCCATCAACCCATATATTTTCTAAAAGTATACACCCTAGGCTATTTAAAATGGTGGTATTTTAACACTTTCCATGCACTAATCCTGCCACCAGTCTTTGTCAAAGTTTGTGGTAGTAATTATTATGTGTTTTTTTTTCACAAACATTGTACTTCAGACATGAATTCACAGATTTTGGTACGTGTCACTGCCAAATAACACCCCAATATGTGTTCAGCAACTTCTCCTGAGTAAAGGGATACCACCCATGAATAGGTTTGTCTGCTTATTTGAAGGTTAAAGGGCCACATTTGAGAGGTGCGCTTGTTGGTTTTCCAAATTGAAATTTTGACATGCAGACAACCTGCGCCCATGTCCCATTTGGGACATATTTGAAGCCAGCTAGTGTATTTTACCCCATCAACCCATATAATTTTTAAAAGTACACACCCTAGGCTATTTCAAATGGTGGTATTTTAACACTTTCCATTCACTAATCCTACCACCAGCCTTTGTCAAAGTTTGTGGTAGTAATTTTTTGGGGTTTTTTTTCACAAACATTGTATTTAAGACATAAATTCACAGATTGTGGCATGTGTCACTGCCAAATAACACCACAATATGTGTTCAGCAACTTCTCCTGAGTACAGGGATACCACACATGCATAGGTTTGTCTGCTTGTTCGGGGGTTAAAAGGCCACATTTGAGAGGTGTGCTTTTTAGTTTTCCAACTTGAAATTTTCACACGCAGACAACCTTCACCCATGTCCCATTTGGGACCTATTTGAAGCCAGCTAGTGTATTTTACCCCATCAACCCACATATTTTTTAAAAGTACACACCCTAGGCTATTTCAAATGGTGATATTTTAACACTTTCCATGCATTAATTCTACAACCAGCCTTTGTCAAAGTTTGTAGTAGTCATTTTTTTGTGTTTTTTTTTCACAAACATTGTACTTCAGACATAAATTCACAGATTTTGGTACGTGTCACTGCCAAATAACACCCCAACATGTGTTCAGCAACTTCTCCTGAGTACAGGAATACCACCCATGCATAGGTTTGTCTGCTTGTTTGGGGGTTAAAAGGCCACATTTGAGAGGTGTGCTTTTTGATTTTCGAACTTGGTATTTTGACATTTAGGGCAAGGAAGGGGTTAATAGCTCTTATAAGAGCTTTTGTAGTACTGTACAAAAACATTAACCCCTAAAAATGCACAGACAAGAGAAAATGTTCTGCTGTGCAGTGATCAGTGGCAGGGAAGAGGTTAATACAAAGTGTATGGCTTTTATAAAAGCCCTTGGGTCTCACAATTTTGTAACATTTGATTTCATTTATTACAATTAAAAACATATTATACAGATCTGTCTCTCTCCCTTAAAACTCAAGTGAGGAGAGGAAGGCAGATCCATATGGGTCAGAACAATATTTACCAATAGTGATCTGATGAATGGTGATGCTCATTTGAGCAATTAGCAAACCGTCTTTGCCACTGATCGGCTGTTACTGATCGCCATACATCTCTTGGCAGTGAGTTCCATAATGTTATTATCCTTACCTTAAAGAATCCCTTCCTTTGCTGTCTATGAAATCTTTGTTCTTCCAGTCTCAGGGGGTGACCTCTCGTTCTTTGCACATGTCTGTTAATGAACAGGTCACTGGAGAGCTCTTTATATTGGTCCTGCACATATTTATATAATGTTATCATATCCCCTCTGAGACGCCTTTTTTCTAACGTATATAAATGCAATGTTTTAAGTCTCTCTTCATAACTAAGATCCTCCATGCCACTTATTAATTTTGTATCTCTCCTTTGCACTTTTTCTAGTTCCTTAATATCCTTTTTAAGGACTGGTGCCCAAAATTGTACTGCATATTCATGGTGAGGTCTTACCATTGATTTGTAAAGAGGCAAGATTATATCCTCCTCTTATTGGCCCTTGCAGCTGCTGACTGGCAATGGGCACTGTTGCCAAGTCTGTTATCTACAATTATTCCTAAATCATTTTCATTAGTAGTTTTTCCCAGGCAAATACCATTGAAAGTATATGTTGCTTTGTTCCCCATAATGCATAACTTTACATGTGTCTATATTTAACCTCATTTGCCACTTAATTGCCAATCCCCCACTCTGTCCAAATCTTCCTGTAAAGAAAAAATATCAAGATTAGTCTTTATTACCTTACCTAATTTAGTGTCATCAGCAAACACTGAGACATGGCTCTCAGCACAATGTGGGAGATCATTAATAAACAAATTAAAAAGAAGAGGGCCCAAAACAGTCCCCTGAGGTACTCCGCTCATTACCCTGGTCCAATTTGAGGATTTTCCATTTACAACAACCCTTTGCATTCTATCTTTTAGCCAATTTTCAATCCAAATACATACATTTGCCCCAAACCTATTTCTCTCAATTTGTAGAGTAACCTTTTGTGTGGAACTGTATCAAATGCTTTAGCAAAGTCCAAATAGATCACATCAACTGCCATGCCTAGATCTATATTTTTACTGACTTACTCATTGAATGTTATTAAGTTTGTTTGACAAGACCTGTCTTTCACAAAACCATGTTGA